>CM076581.1:1658880701-1659480701 GCA_034641835.2 Pinus albicaulis
GATTCAAGGATCTAGCCCTCCTGAATCCAGAGAGGGATCTCTCTATAAATGAGTTCAAAGATGTGATATTTAAAGACTGGAATTATGATATTAGGCTATTTATGAAGAGCATGGGTTTGTTTTGTTTGTTTTTGGTTGGGCGAAGACATGGTGAAGGTGAAAGCAGTTCAAAATAAAGGGTGAAGAGCCTGCAAATGAAGGAATGTTTCAGCTGATAGCAAAGGAAAAAGACAACTTTAACCCATTGGGCTATGGAGTCATAGGAGGATTTAATTGGATAGAAAATTCAAGAAGGATCCATGGAGCAAGTCATTTACATCAAAGGATCTCTTAAGGTGATTAATGGAGTGAAACAAATAGGCAGTGAAAGACTTAAACAAATGGAAAAACAAAGCACAGTCTAAGATCAAGTAAGTACTTTTAAACTAGCTTGCTTTCAACATGTACTTAAGGAGAAACATAAAAGTATTTATGTTGATCAGGTAAGTGCTTTTAAACTAGCCTGCATTGAAGTACTTTCCATCAAAAACATTTAAAAAAAAGTTCAAACAGCTTAAGATCAGGTAAGTGGTTTTAAACCAACCTACTTCAGCATATTCGATAAGGGAACACAGATGATAATCACAAAGAGCAATCTAGATCAGCTAAGTACTTTTAAACTACGCTGCATTGATAAACTCGAAGGATAACATAGAAAACATTCATCTCAAAGAAGGGAACACAGATGATAATCACAAAGAGCAATCTAGATCAGCTAAGTACTTTTAAACTACGCTGCATTGATAAACTCGAAGGATAACATAGAAAACATTCATCTCAAAGAGCTATCTAGATCAGGAAAGTACTTTTAAACTAACCTGCATTAATAAACTCTTCAAAGAGGACATTCAAATGAAGAAAACATAGAAGATAAAGCTTTCAGTAAGAGTAGGGTACCGTGGAGAGTATATCCTAACTCTATGTTTGCTGCTCTTTATCAGAGAAAGTGAACCGAGTGAAAACATTAAGTAAAACGACAATTGACAGTAAGGAACACATCACCATTGACATAGTTTCAGAATTCCATGAATCAGCAGCTTGTATTGATGTTCAAACCAGTTACAATCAGCAAGCCCGATGGGTCTCTACAGCTTTGAACTTCTCATATCAGCTTATGTATCTTTCAATTACAGAACAAGGCATCAGTGGCTTCAGAATGACTATTACATGCGTTCAGATGTCCCGAGACCAACCATTTGCTCATCTTCTACAGAGGTATTTATAGAAGAATGAGGCGGTGGTAAACTATGAAAAGATCTGTTTGGATCAATTAATACAGAAGATGACTCTTCGGTACTTTGAGGGCCTCGATCAAGAAATCTACAGGTGTTCATCAGCATTAATTGATGTACACTTACAATTAAGCTCAGTGGGAGCTTTTTGCCGTCCTTTGAAGCTCAGAGTTATGCTGGAGTGACTTTATTTCTACTTCCCGAGATGAAATGATCTAAATATCTGCTTCTGAACTGTTCTTTAATCTTCTCGAATGGTTCTGCCGACAATTAGAGATAAGATAGCTCAATTAGTATTAATTGTTCGGCGGTCTTTGATCTCAACGAGACTGCAGGTGTCTTTTGGAGCTGTAGAGGGTTCAATTAGCCTCTTCTTATAGCGGTGGAGGATTTCTCAGCTCGACAGATGTCTTCGTCGTTTCCTAAAACACTTTAAGTTACTTGAGATCTGTGTTTTTGGGTCTTCAATCTCCGGTTCTGATAAATTTTGTCTTTGGCACTGATACTCTTTCATAAATGATGATTTCTGCTTGTCTTCTGGTGCGCAGGGCAGTAGCGGGGTCGAATGGCATCAATGGGTCATGAAATCACTGATAAAACGTAAATCTAACACCCCTCGAATGATTCTTTATGAACTCAGAAGACAGAGGATCGTCACCCTCGGCCTTTGTGGTTTCTTCAAAAAATGGCGGAAGAATTCATTCGAAAACCTGCAAAATACAAACAATTTGTTATAAAATCCTGCGTATTTGGTTTTACTGCTTCAGAGGCATAGGAAGAGAGCAGGACCATTGGATGGCATCATCCAACGGTGGAGATTAACTGAGAGGAATTTTAAATGACGCAGGAGGAAGAATAAAACAGAACCGTCGATCGCGCGATGAGCAACGGTGGGGGTAATCTGGGACCGTCCGATCTGGACACGTGGACGGCCCAGATTTAATCAGAGGATCGCAATCGGCAGGTCACAAAAAAGTATGCGATTGAAACATTGCGATGCGATTGAGCGTTGTCCGTCCGATCAACAGGGAGATGGACGGCCCGGATTTAATCGGAGGATCGCAATCGGGGAGGGTAGCAAAGGGGATGAGATTGAAACACAGCGATGCGATTGAGCGCTGTCCGTCCGATCATCAGGGAGATGGACGGCTAGGATTTGATCGGAGGATCGCAATCGGGGTGCGCGGAAGAGGGGATGCGATTGAAACTTTGCGATTGGGCGATAACCGTTCGATCTGCAGATCAGATCGACGGCGGGGAGTAAATCGGAGGGGTGGGCCGATCAGGGGAACGAATATAAAGTATGCGATTTGAAACTTGCGATTCTGCGCGGGTCGTTAGATCGGGTCTAGATCCTTTGTTTTCTTGCACCGGCGGGACCCTTATACTTCGTAAGAAACCCACAAATTTCAATAAAAACCAAGGTTTTGAGTGGATCGGGCGGAATATATATATGATAGGCTGGCGCCCGATTGTGGGGCCACTGGGTGTATGGAGTACCATGGGCCCGGGACTTTATATAACTAGGGCCAATCGCAATCGGAACATTCGGGCCCGGTCTTTCAATCAACCCATTTGTAACTTCTCCGATGCGATTGCGCATCGGTCTTTTTGATCTACCCATTTTTATTTATCACGTGGCTTTAAGTTTTTAACTTTAAAACTTTGGAAAGTGGGTTTTTGGGTTTACAAAGGAAAATATTGATCGGAGAGGGATTTTTCAATGGTTTAGCGCCCAATTGCGGGCCCACGGGTAAATGAAATAACAATATGATCTGCGGTTTAGGACAAAGGGGCTGATCGCAATCGGCATTTTGAAATGACTCACAAACATGCACACTTTGAATCTTTCCGATGTGATTAGCGCTTCATGGGTTTGGCGCTTGGTTTTTATGATGAGGGCGTATTGGGGAAGTGGTTTGGAAACTCAGGCCAAGGGGCTTAAACCCTTAAGAGAGAAAAGGGTTTTTTACACAGATTTTCAGTGATTTTCAAAGGTTTCTGAGGGTTTCGACAGAGTTTGAAAGAAGTTTGGAACTCTGCAAGGAAATTTTCATGAAGGAAAGGTGAGGAAAATGGACAACAAAGGAAAATGATGAAAAATATGAAGGTTAGTCTCTGAGAGGAAAAAGGGGAAAAGAAGGAGGATATTGCAGCAGTCTTCTCATGGAATTTTTAGCAGAATTTTGAGTTTCTGAGAAATAACAGTGAAAACCTTAAGACATGAGCATGAGATCATCTACAGGCTTCAAGAGATAACATTTTGGCCAGGAAAGTGTTTCTTGAAGGCTGAAAACATGTTTTGGCCACCTTTTGATAGACCAAAATTTATAGGTGGCCAACAGTCCCTATATTAATAGTGTAGTCCCTTATTATGTTAGTGTATCCCCCCTTATTGTTATTGTTTTACCCCTGTAACCCCCATATTTTTATTATTGTTCCCTTACATTATTATTGTTAGGTCATCTAGGATTACATTGTGGCCCCACTAGGATTATATTGTGGACCCATGGACTCCTATATATAGAAGGAGGTTTTGGTCATTTGTATCATCTAAGAATTTTTCATTCATGTAATCTATTGGAGGTTTCCACCTCGAAGTGGCTTATTTCTAAGGTGTTGATATCTCTTTTCTTCTATTTTTTGAGCTGGTTTCACAACACTTGGTGTTAGTATGAATCTTTTGTCGAAGTGTACGAAAAAATACCACTTTAGCTACGCATAACTTATAGCCCTAACATCAAATATGGCTGCCAATATCTTCAGATCTGTAGTTAGTTGATCAAGACAAGTGCTGCAAAATAAAAACCAGGATCTATGCATAAAGAGACATTAAAGCGATAAAAATAAGGTTTTGCTCCATACATCGATAAAGACAAGACTTAAAACGATGTTTTTGAAATAATTTTTGTATTAAGGGCACCTGGGAGGAAAACAAGAAGATGTTTCCAATTCTCCTCAATGGGATGGGTTCTTGGAAGTCCTCAGCACTTCAGATCTAGCATTTCTCTCTCCTCTTGGTGTAGAAAACCCAGACAAAGATAGAACTCAAAGGGAGCTCACACAACAAATAATGGAAAATATGACAATGATAATGGCTCAAAGTCAGACCAAGAGTCTAGATCCAGAGTGATCTAATAGGCAACAAAAGGTGAAGAATGGTAGAAAAAACACTCCTATTTATAACAAAATATTGGGTCATTCTAGATCTTGGTGCATGATTAAAATAACATTAGCCAAATCTAGATCCACCTTTTATGGAATATTTTATTATATTTGTTCGAGGGAAAAAGTATTTGACTTGGGTCAAATCCCTTTATTTGTGAATAATAAACAAATAAATTATTTATTTATCATTTTAAGGAAGTGGTTGAAAGATAATCAAATAAATAATGATTTATTTAATTATTTATGGGTGATTTAGTCATATTTAACAAGGAATATTATTTAAATAAGATTTAAATAATTATTCCTAGAAAATAATAAGATAAATAAAGATTTATCTAATTAATTTCCTTGTTTTGGGTTAAACATGACCAGGAATAATAATTAAATTATTGTTTAATTAATTATTCCATGAGGAAAATCAAACAAATATAGATTTGTTTAATATTTCCCTTTGGGGTTTCATGTTTAGACCATAAACAACCTAATAAATGTGTTTTATTAAGTTATTTTACATAGTGAAAGCAATTTTACTTAGGGTAAAATTGGTCTTACATGGTGTAATTGGGTCCATCTAATGATAGTAGGTTATATGACCAAAAAATGGTGTAACACTTGGTATCAGAGCTTTGGATTCTAGTGTTTCACCACTCCAAACAAGTCATCGTGGCAGTTTTGCAATAACTTTTTTTATACGAAGGTTTAGAATATGAAATTTTTAGAGTGTGAAGCCAAAATCCTGAGGAACATCGTCGCAAAATTTCAGAGATTTTTTCAAAACATTTTCGGAGATATGATCTATGGAAGTTAGGGCTTTTTTCAGGCTCCTGAATTTCACATAAATAGGTCATCGCAGAATTTTCACTATACCCTTTTTTCTCCAAAGGTTCAGAAGCTGAAATTTTAATAGTGCGAAGCAAAAATCTTGAGGAACATTGTCACAAAATTTCAGTTCTTGGTTCACAATATTTTTGGAGATATGATCTGTGGAATTTAGGGCCTTTTGCAGGCTCTTGAATTTCACCTAAACAGGTCAACGCGGAATTTGTGCTATAACGTTTTGTCTACGAAGGTTAAGAAGCTGCAATTTTTAGAGTGCGAAGCTGAAATATTGAGGAATAGCTTCACAAAATTTCAGATCTTGGTTCACAATATTTTCGTAGATATTACCTGTGGAAGTTAGGTCTTTTTCAGGCTCCCAAATTTCATCTCAAAGAGGTGATCGTGGGAAAATATTCATAACTCTCTCTCTGAGCACCGGATTGGAATTTTATAAAAAGTGGCTACAATTACACAAACTGTAGTTTCTTTTCTATAAATGTCAGAGCCAAAGGAAAAACCAGTGACACGTGGCAAGGCGTACAAGTTTTCTCTACTGAACCAATCCATAATTAGGTCATCGTAGGAGGTTGGGCACAACTTTGTCTTCAAGAATCCAAATAAGGTCAAACTCGTGGCATTCGAAAGAGAATTCAGAGGGATACCTTAGTGCCAAATGTAAAATATTGAAGATCCGAAATCACAGAGATAATTCAGTTTCAATATCGAGCTCCTCAAAAGCAAGAAAAAGGTGTGTATTTGGTTTTTAAAATTGCATAACGTTTGTTTGAAAAATCAGTTTGAAGTGATTACAAGGGCATATTTTAGAAATTTTATCAATATTAGGTTCTATAATGCCTCCAAAAAATAATTCCATACCCATTAAGCCCTCAAAAATCTATACTATGATGCATGAAGAGGAAGAATTGCAGTATGAGATATCAAAATTACAGTACCAAGTGCAACAAAAGTAGAAATGGAGGCTAAGTTGGATGGTTTGAAGGATCAAATAATAGCTAATATGGATGATAAATTAGTGGAAGATCACATCGAGCATCAACAACAAGTTCTCCAACTCTCAAAGGATAACCTAACTTTGGTGCAGAATCTAATGAAAAAACAGGAAGATCAACATCACATCGAAAGAAGTTTTGAAGTAGTCACAGAAACAAGAACTTGACAAGTACGATCAATTTTAGAGTATCTCAGCAAGTGGAAGAACTTTCCTGTAGAAGATTCTACATGGGAGGATGAGAATTTTTTACAGAAGCATCAAGAAATAATCAAGCGTTGAGGACAACACTTGTTTGAAGGAAAGGGCATGTTAAGTCCCTATATTAATAGTGTAGTCCCTTATTATGTTAGTGTAGCCCCCCTTATTTTTATTGTTGTACCCTTGTAACCCCCATATTGTTATTATTGTTCCCTTACATTATTATTGTTAGGTCAGCTAGCATTACATTGTGGCCCCACTAGGATTATATTGTGGCCCCATGGACTCCTATATATAGAAGGAGGTTTTGGTCATTGGTATCATCCAAGAATTGTTCATTCATGTAATGTATTGGAGATTTCCCCCTCGAAGTGGCTTATTTATAAGGCGTTGATATCTCTTTTATTCTATTTTTGGAGCTAGTTTCACAAAAAATACTCGACAATTAGTTATTTATAGCTTTGTTAGAACCTTTGGACTACAAACAAGCATGGTTACAGAGTACTACAAACGATCTAACTCGCATTAAAAGAGAAATATTAGTCCTATGGTATAACTCACATTAGAAATGAAATCCTTACCGAGAAAACATTATCTATATTTGTCATTCAGATCTGGCACCTAAACCAATGGAAGTCCCTCATGGGCATGTTTTTTGCAGTGATTCTTATTATTAACTAATAAATATATAATTAAACAATAAAAACGAAATGTAGTTAGCTACCTCTTGAGTGGGTTTAGTAGCCTCTGGAAGCTTCTCCTCTTGCACGAAGCCTTGAGTGGGCTTAGTATCCTCTGGAAGCTTATCCTCTGGCACAGAGCCTTAATCCTGCTAGTTTGAGTCCACGTTAATTTCCTCTGCATCCAATTTCCTTACTTTTGGACTCTCGAAAGCCTGGATTCCATGCCAATCTGAAGTCTTTTTTTAGGGTTTCTGGCATTTTTAGGTACAACTGGATTAGCACAATCCATCTGTGCCAAAGCATCTGGCTGGTGACCTCCTATGGTTTTAGGACATTTGATTTTCTTGTGGAAGTCAACTCATTTCTTCTCTCTTTTTTCACTTATTTTCTTTGTTTATTTTGGGGTCAAAAAGGCACTTGTCGTCTTCATTGGTGTAGCCATTATCGCCCATGCCTTTGGCTTTATCTGCCTCCGTGGAATCCTAAACATACAGGCTCTTGAGTGCCTCATTGTGCTTGTTGACATGTATTTTGAAGTTGTGAAGAGAGATGGAGGGCTTGGGATGGGTCGTTGCCTAACAATGTGGGTAATATTGAGTAGATTATTTCTGTAGAAGCAAATAAATCACTAGACCAGAGGCAACCGGGATCCGATGTATCAAAGCTAATTCTTTCTGTAGAAGGAAATAAATCACCGGACTTCAACCAAATGTATCAGAGCAGACCTGCAACAAGCACTTGGGATCAATTTCTTTACTTCCCGCATCCTTCCTCCAAACTTGCGACAGTATGGCTGCATCCTTCCTCCAAACCTGTGATAGTATGGTTGTATCCTTCCTCCAAACTTGCAACAATATGGTCGCATCCTTCCTCCAAACCTACGACAGTATGGCTGCGTCCTTCCTCCTTTCATGGACAAACCATGCAACTGGAGGGAAATGAACGAGGGAATTAAAAATTTTGATATTTGAAAATTTTTGACATTTTGAAATGAAATACGTGTTCGTTTTTAAGGCCACTCAAATTCCATTAAATGAAATGTGTAAGTATTTTTCTTTGGATTAATAATGGGTTTGGGTAAATAAGTGGTATTGTTGATTGTAAATGATTTAGTCTCGAAACGTAGACTAAAAAATGAATACTGTGGAGATTTCGAGTTTTGTATCTAAATATCTACGCCGCATAAACCTACAATCTATCATTGTTACCCTGTATGGAAGGGATACATGGATCGAGATTCGTAATCTTGAAGAAAAAAAAAGGATAAAAACTCAAATAAGAGAAGCATATCTTGCATTCCTAAAACATTGTCGTGATTCTAATCTTACTCCATCCTTCGCTATCATCAAACATAAACCTCACAACCAACACAACAACAGGGCTTTCGATCGGCTCAGCAAATCCCTAATACGCCATGAAATTCATAAAACTAGATTCTGGCTGGATCATCTGTCTACAAAAGCTTTCAATATGCATCTTAAACTGGCTCATATCATCCGTCAAGACCTCTGGTCCACCATCGATGCTGCAGCAGCACTCAAGGCGCAAAAATAAAGTAATCGAGCACGTGAAAAGAAGAACATGAAGCTTGATAAATTGAGAGGTAAATCTGGACTTTGGCATACTCGCAAAGACCCACAGACTGGAAATATCCATTTGTACCATGAGAGTTCTGTCTAGAATTCTTTCCAAACACCAGATTACTCCATATCACAGGGGGGTTCGGACCAAATCATCGATCCATATGAAGGAAGGGACACAATCAATTGTCTGTTAGGTTCCACTGTCCAAACTCTAATGCTCTCCTCATCACAGAAGGGTTCAGACTCCACCGTGGATCTATGCACCAAGTGAGATTGTCAGAGTTCAGACTACACCGAACGAAATCTTTGCGCCAAACAGGATTGTCAAAATTGTTCAGACTACACCAAATAGGATATGTGCACCGAGCGGGAGTGTGTTAATAAATCAACGTAGAATACGATGGATCAGTGCACCGAACGGGATTGCCAGAAAAGTTCAGACTACACCGAACAGGATCCGTGCACTGAACGGAATTGTGTTAATACATCAACGCATAATATTTCAGACTACACCGTGGAACCGTGCACCAAACGGAACGACGTTAATACAACAACGGTGATTGTAGGTCGTAGCACAGGTGAATCCACCTACCCAATTATGCAGAATTTCGCAACCTGTAAGACCAATTCGGGAGGTTTGAACAGGAATGTTGACAATATGGGAAATGAGCTCCCAACAACCACAGAGCAGAGAAATCCCTCGATAATCGATAGCAGTCATAGAAATTCATACGGAGGCGTGCTTGATGAGTCAACAACTAGGTTTTCAAGGGAACGATCCAAGGCAACATCTAACGTTTCTATGAATCAGGGTCCCAACAATAAAAATATATTAACGCATAGCGTGGGTAATCAAAGAGAAATTAATAAAAATCCTCTTTCCTCGAATAATAACAATAAGAAAGTTATTAATATATCCTCTTATGAATTAAATAATGATGAAATGGAGGTTTTGAGCAAAGGGCTAAATTTCGTTGTAGCTCCTGATCGCATTCCAAACGAAGAAATTATTTGCGATACTGAGGATGGCATCCAATCTCTCAATGATGAAGTCAAGGACCTAGTGAGACAAGAATGCGCCATCCTCCTGAATAAGGCCAAGCTTCCTAAGAAAAATTTAATTAATGAGAAATTAAGAGCCCTAAAAAACTTAAGATGCAATGATAAAATTGTCATTTTAAAGGCAGACAAAGGAGGGGCCACAGTGGTGATGGAAAAAGATGAGTACAACAATAAAATGAGGGATCACCTTCACAATAGTGGTAGTTATAAAAAACTTAATGAAAACCCCATGTCCAAAGTTATAAATAATGTTAAAAAAGTCATTAAGGAGTCCAATCTTGATGAAAAATTAAAGAAGCGCCTATACTCGGAAGGTGAAATCATGCCCCCCATATATGGTGCCCCAAAAATCCATAAGGTTGGTGCTCCTTTATGACATATCGTCAACATTATAGGTGCACCAAGATATGAACTATCCAAATATGTGGCTAGCACCCTCGCTCCTCTCATGGGTAAAACTAGTTTATTCATCAAAGACTCCAATCTTTATGTTGACTTCATTAAAAAAGCTAAATTGGATTTGGGTGACAAAATTGTTAGCTTTGATGTTGTCCAAATTTTCACTAAAATCCTGCTTGATGAAGTCGTTCAAGTAGTAAAAGAAGTTACAGACCCTCAGACTGTAAAGCTCGCTGAAATATGTCTTCGCTCCACCTTATTCACCTTCCAAGGAGAAATATTTGAACAAACATTTGGAGTTGGTATGGGATCTTCGTTGTCCCCTATAGTGGAAAACCTCTTCATGGAGAAATTTGAAAATAAATCTTTGGTCTCTTACCCATTAAAACCCAAATTTTGGATAAGGTTCGTGGATGACACCAATGTCAACTAGCCTCATGGAGAGGAGGAATTGAAAAAATTCCTAGACCACCTTAACAGCATATCCAAAGATATCCAATTTATAATGGAAGGCGAAGAAAAAAACTGCATCCCTTTCCTTGACATTCTTCTCTCAAGAAATGAAGACGGATCCCTTGGACACAAAGTGTTCAGAAAGAAAGCACATATGGACAATTATCTTCACGCTAATTCACACCACTACCCTGCCCAAAAGACAGGGGTTATGCTGACTCTTTTTACGCGGGCTTTCAGAATATCGGACAATACTCATGTTGAAGAAGAAATTGAATACCTAAGAAAATATTTCATAAACAAGGGATACAACAATAGAGACATAAACAAAGCTATTCAAAGAGCCAGATTCGGAAACAAAAGAATTACAACTGACAATTCCTCAACAGCAAAAGCATACCTCCCCTATATTCAAGGAGTCATAGACAAGATAGCCAAATTTCTAGCTAAAAAGGACATTAGAGCATCCTTCAAACCTCTAGTGACCATCACACAAAGGATTAAATCGGTCAAAGACCACCCTGACCACCTCCAACAAAAAGGTGTTTACAAAATCAATCGTTCATGTGAAGAATGCTATATTGGGGAAACCGGTAGGACCTTCAAACTAAGGTTTAAAGAACATGGTGCATATATCAGGCTTGGAAGAACCAAAACCTCAACTTTGGTAGAACACTCCAACAAAACGTGTCATGACATATGCCTTGAAGTTGCAGTGGTCATTGCCAAAGAAAAACATCATTTTAAACGCAAATTTTGTGAAGCCTTGGAAATCATCGAACACCCTCACAACCTGAATAGAGATGGAGGTTTATAAGTTAGCAGAAATTGGGTCCACATTCTTTCCCGATAATATGCATGCACCCTTGAGTCGTTGGTCTCCATTGCCCCCTTTTCTTCGTCCCCCATTACATGGTCTGTAGCGTTAGCTACATTACTCTTCCTTATACACATTCCCCCTTCCCACTATCCCCCTTTTCAAATCCCCCCCTTACCCTTCATCCCAATACCTTGCTACCCTTCTGAGGCCTTAAAAATTATAAAAAACACTCTTGAAAAGCTCTTCTTAAATCAACCAACCTAACTCTTAATAATAACTTCCAATATAAATAACCTTCCTCCTTAATAAATTACATCACTAGCACTAATCCTATAGTTTATATTAATAATATGTTAAAACACCTAATGGAAAAATAATAAAAAAGGTCATAATCATAAATGATGAATGAATTATCATAATCTACGTGATATATTCATGTGGTTAATTAAACCTACTAAATATATTATAAATAACCTTAATCATCATTACTTAGGTTTATAAATATTACTAATAGCTATATCAATATTAGTAATATCATTAACATAGGGCTTTATAACAAAATATAAAATAAGTATAAATAAAATATCAATAGTACAATATTTCATTAATCTAATTAGAAATAAATGTGGATAAAAAACAACAAAAGTATATATAACTAATTAATAAAATAAATAACCTTGTATTATAAACTTAGAAACTGGTTGGCTCTTTTCCCATCATCTTTTTCCTCTATTTATTCACCCTAATCTATTCTCTTCTTTGCAAGTTTTTCCTAAAGGTGAGTCTTGATTTAGACTCGAAACATAGACTAAAAAATGAAGACTGTGGAGATTCCAATTTTTGTATCTAAAAATGATTATTAATCGGGTTAGATCTCAGACATTGATTTAAATTATTAATTATATAAAATTGTTGAATTTCTATTTCATAAATTATTATTTGAGAGGATTTTGGTTGATTTTTTAATCTAATTATGTGATATTAAAGATGAATTATGGTAACTTAAAAATACGTTTTATGTGGTTAAAAGGGAAGCGGTAATGTTATGGTATGAATGATTATTTTCAATGAAATGTTTGGTTTAATAAGGATAACTCATCTATGGACATTTTCCATGATGTTTAAGACGGAGTCAATATAGGAAAGGTGATACTTAAAGGGCTCCCACATGTTTTAGAAATTGTATATCTATTGTTTTATAAACATTAGAGGTGGAAAAATATCCTAAGCTCTAGAGCTAAGTTTGTTCCAACTTAGCTATATCTTGAACAAAAAATTGTTGTTGACTTCAAGGGTATGAGAGAAATTTGGTGCGTTGTAGGGTAGTCTTGTCATGAAATAAATGTAATGTAGTTACTAGGTAGGTAGGGGGAACAATTTTGGTGGAATTTGGCCATAAATGGGACACCTATCCATGCATATTTTTTTAAGAACAAATACACCTATTGGATTATCATTGTATGGGAATCACTTTAGGATCTAGGCTACTTTGAACACACTAACTAAAGGGATATTAATGAAACCCACAAAATTATTATAGGTGCTTTTATATAAATAGGTGTTCTTGTGTTATCATTGGTTAGGTATGGAAAATTGACAATAAAGTAAGAGAAGTTATAGGTGCTTTTATAGAAATAGGTGTTCTTGTGCTCTCATTGGTTAGGTATGGGCAAATGATAATTGGGTGTATCGGTGGAGGGGGGTGGGGGGAGGGTTTAGAGGTATTAGGAAGTATACAATTAGGTATTTAATAAAATTAGGGAGCCTTAATAGGAAATATGTATCAGGAGGGGGATTCAAGAAAATGATTTTTGGAGATCTTTATCAATATCTATGGAAATTGAGGGTATTATTTAAAATCCCATAAATGCATGTGCTATGTCACGAGTTTAAAAGTGAAGGTCTTGTGAGATGACCAAATCAACCTACTCCTACAATTGATGTGGTTGACAATGAATGGTTATTTTCTCAAGAAGATGTTATTTGTTTCTTTATATTGTTTTGTTTACAAATAATATAACTTGATTTCTTCATTAAATTTATTTTTTATTACCACCAATCCACATATTTGATCCTAAGACTTGCCATTAAAAGCTTCTCTTACGAAATTATTTTGTATTTTTTTTGGTTTTTTATCTATTCGAGACTTGTGGGACTTGCAACATTATTTTATATATATATTTTTGGTTTACTAGCTATCAGTGACTTGTGAGACTATCTTTTTGTCTAATAAACTACAACCCAGGGATAAGATATAAAAGTTATTTGGGGTTTGCAAGACTAGCTTGTAGTTGTCTAATAAAACATGACTCATGGGAATATAAGGTATCAAAAGCATTTGAGATTCATAGCTATCCCAAGCCACACCAACCCTCAATGTGGATAGATTTTCGGTGCCATAGATTTCACAAGTATGGTGATCCTTTGGTCAGAGACTTCCCTCTGGGAATTAGCCGGAGGCGTCGTCAAAGGGTAGTCTACAAGAATGATTATTGGGCTCAGGTAGCTGATCAGTCAGAAGGTGGTGAGCAGGAACAGATGGAAGAGGTGGTGCATCAGCAGGAAGAGGGCTTAACCCAATGGAATGGATGGAGGAACATATTGAAAAATTGTAGATCCCTCTTTTCGGTGAGATATTGAACCAAGCATGGGACACTCAGGATCCAGTGGAACCTACACCGGAATTGGTGGGTACTGTCACTCGATCCCTTAATACTATTCATGATACTCTTGATCTGTCATTAAATGTTATTCAATCGCCCGGTCCTTCCAAGCCCCTAGTAAATGAGCCATTGTGTATAAAAAATATTTCTATAATGATTAAAATATAAAGTTATAACATAGCAACTCATACTCGAACAGAACATCTATATCAATATTGTTCTTCTATATCTTCTTGATCTTCATCCAATTGATCGACATCTATACCAACATCTGATTCAGAAACGGTGTTGAAATGATCGACCATGTCATCATCATCATCAATTGTGTCATTTTAAATTTAATATCCTCATCGACATCATCATCAATAATATCATTGAAAAACTATTGATGAGACGCACACAAAGATAATGTTTATTTTCAGTTTCTAATATTTTGAAAGAAATGACATAAGACCTCGTTTCCATGAAAATGCATTGGAGGTCGGGTCGGCGATAGTAACACCTTCTTCTACCCTTAGAATGGTCTATGAGGCAGATGGGGGTGTTACAATTTCCTATTGTCTTACCTATATTGGATAATGGATTCCACCCATATCAATGAGATTGGGGTTGTGGCTTCACTTCTTCCTTCGTCTTGGATCTTTTAAAAAAATGATTCTAGTCATTCCCTATTCATTGTTTGATTCATGAATGAACGTAGAAATTTTAACTTCTTGTAAACACAATACCTTAATAACAGGAGCAACATTTATTAATTTCAAAATCATGGTTTTAATAAGGGTTTGCGAGCTCTTGAATGTTGCATGATACCATCTTCATTTTATTTTTATGAAATAAGTCCACTCTCTTCTTCCCTCCACACCTTGAAAAGGTGTCAAATGATTTTGGAGTGCTAGCAATTTTTATTCAAGGTAGAAATATCATTTGAACTTATGTTCCCTAGATTTTTGCAGGTATCATCCCCGCCAATCAATGGATAATAATTTGGTTTTCGGGGTCAAGAGTGGTTCTATAGGACCCCACTTCTTACATAATAACATATTATGAGATTCTTGGTGGCTGTCCGATTGCCATAGAATTGCTAATATTGTTTTGAGTTAGGCTTGGAGAGGAGCGGGAGATGTAATTTTCTTAATGTGGGTAAATTAATTTTTTCATGTCTATATAAAATTCCCATTTCTAACAAATCTAGTCCACATATTATTTTTTTCATGCAACAACCAAGGCCTATTGGTCCTAACTTGATGTTGCAAGGGATACGATTGCAAAAGAGTAGGGAGAATAATTTATAAGTGTTGTGGAGATTGATGTATGGCACAGCTTGATGTCAACTAAGACTAAGCCCCCAAATGTACAACAAATATTTTTGATCCAATAAAATATCAACCTTGATGCATTCTATTTTTGAGGGAATGGGTTAAAGATATGAATTGATTCATTACATATATTTAAGTTTCCCATTGTGGAACAAATAATTCTATAAATTGTCAAAAGCGTAAGGGAATTCCACCTAGCTCATTAAATAAATTCTATCTTCCTTTAAAACAAGATCGTTACTTTGTAATTATTTTTGTTTTTCAAGTTGTAATTATTTAAATTATTTTTATATCAAAATCCTATTTTGATATAAAATAAAATATGTAATTTATTTTTTATTTTTCAAATGTAATTTTATGTTTTTTATGTAATAAACTATTCCCTAGCTGCCAATTCAATCATTCTGGCCAAAGTGAAGCAAAGAAAGTTAAGCTTCATTAGTTGATGAACCTGCAAAGAAAAAAGTCAGAAGATTAAATGAACAGAAGGAAAGTGGGCAATTCAAATCAAAAATTCAAGTCCACTAAGTTATAAAGCCATTCAAAAAACTCAAAGCAAAGTCATTTATTTCATTCATCCTTCAGCAAACCTCAGCAAAGGAGAAATTTCGCATTTTCATTGAGAAAATAAGAAATTTTCCAAGGTCATTGCGCTTTTGAGGGAGACGATGTGTGTTTGAGCTCAGTCATTATGCGTTTTCTCGAATTCTGCAGACTATTTCGCCTAGACGCTGCACATTTGAAGGCGGTCACTACACATTTTCTCAGAAAGGCAGAAAACCACTTGATGTCCTCCTACTTCATCAACAAGTTCTATATCTTTGCATGGATTTTCTTCAAGAATCTCTTAGTCAGTGAGTAAACCCTAAGACATATCTTCAGTGATATATATTATGTTTTATAATAAATTTGAAATGTTTTGCAAAAATAAGCCTTAGTTCTCATTTCAAAACTAAATTCCCTTCCCATTTTCATGTATATTTCCCATACCCATATTCCCTAAAACACATACCATTCATAATACCACTAAATCCTAGCGTTTACACAAACCTAGGTTCCCATTGACATTCTCATTCCCTCCATTTCCCAAAGAATTTCCTTTCACTGAACACATTCCCTCCATTTCATTTAATTCACCCTAGGGTTTCAAATTTCAAATTCAAAAATGGCTGAAGAGGAGAACAGAACTATTAGTGAGGAGCAGAGACCAAAGAAAAAGTCATATAAAAAGGGATGGCAAGTCATTAGACATGAACCAGAAACCACAAGAGAGCTTATGGCTTCTCCCCTCATTGTGTCATGTTTTAAACATGTGGGTTGTTTTGAATTTTGAGAAAGTGCAGAAGATCCAGTATCATCCTATGTTGACAAGATTTTTCATTTCCAATCTTCATGATAGAAAGTTCACTCTTGCTGGGGTCAATTTCACTATGTCCACTAATATCATTGCATCTGCTACAGGGATCCCAAATGTAGGAGAAAAATGGTTTAAGTAAGTAAACCTTGATCATTGCTACTATGAGCACAGACCCGTTATTCCAGATAACTTGAAATTCTGGCAAGTTTTCTAGGATAATAAACAAGTGAACAACTTCCTGCAGAGTGAAGGAGAATTTGAAAATTGTTCGATGGATGAGGTATATGATAAATATGACCAAGTTATTGAAATGGAGCATATTGACATTCTTCAATTCAAAGACAATAACATTCTGAAAGGTCTCATACCTTTGGAAGAGTTATTTGATCATGATGATGTGGCGAGAAAACCAACTTTGGTTCCCACATAGAAAGGAGTCGAAGATGTGAATATAGGAACAACTAATCAACCAAAGTTCATCAAACTCTCAAATTCCTTGCCATCATAGGTAAAGCCTAAATATATTGATTTTTTTACTGAGTTTCCTAATATGTTTGCTTGGAATTATTTAGACCTAAAGGTGTATAATCAAGATATCATTCAGCATACAATCCTGATCAAGCCAAATCAGAAGCCCTTTAGACAGAAGCTTAGGAGGATTAATCAAAAATTGTGGCCATCCATTGAGAAGGAGGTTAATAAGATTTATAAGGTAGGCATCATTGTTCCAGCCATATTTTTAGATTGGATCTCTAATTTGGTGCCGGTGCGGAAGAAGACCGGTGAGATTCGACTTTGTATAGATTTCAGGAATCTGAACAAAGTCTCATTAAAAGACAATTATCCACTGCCCAAGATGGATCACATTCTTGAGAGAGTTGTAGGAGCCAATAGGATGTCTTTGTTGGCTGGCTACTCATGTTACAATCAAATCTTGGTAGATGAAAATGACCAGGATAAGACAACATTCACGACACCATGGGGGACCTTGAAATATGCCAAAATGCCATTTGCTTTAAAGAACGCTGGAGCCACTTTCCAACATGCAATGGACATAGCTTTTGGTAATGGAAAATATGTCTTTCTGGTAATTTATTTAAATGATATTACTATTTATTCAAATTCAGATGAAGAGCACTTACATCATTTGAGAGTTGTATTCTAGCGGTGCAGAAATTTTGGGATTTATTTAAATCCTAAAAAATGCTTGTTTGCTATGGAAGAGGGTAATTTTTTGGGACACATCGTCTCAAAATATGGAATCCGAATATATCCCGCTAGATTTGAAGATATTCATAAAATAGATTTCCCCATAAACAAAAAGGAAATTCAATCCTTTAATGGTAAGATGAACTTCCTACGTAGGTTTACTCCCAACCTAGAATAACATCTCAGAGAATTGACCAATATGCTCAAGAAAGAAAATGATGTTAGATGGTCAGAGAATGCTTGTAAATCATTCATATCAGTAAAATTTGCTTTAACTGCTACCCCAGTAGTGACAAGTCCTGATTATTCTTTAGATTTCATCATTTTTTCTTTCGCTTCTGAGCATACCTTAGGAGGAGTGCTTATGCAGAAAAAGGATGGGACAGAGCTTCCTATAGCTTTTTTCAGTCATACCATAAGAGATACAAGTCTCTGATATAACATAATTGAGAAACAGGCATTGGCCTTAGTCAAAGAACTCAAATACTTTCAATTTTACATTCTGCACTCCCATATTCTAGCATATGTTCTGAATGCAGTGGTCAAAGAATTACTTATACAAACAGATCCAGAAGGAAGAAGAGGTAGGTGGATAGCAGCAATTTTAGAACATGACCTTGAGATCAAGCCAACCAAGCTGATTAAAGGGAAAGGCTTAGCCAAGCTCATGGCTGAGTCTAATTTTCATGTGCTTGATATCAATCTCATATCAGCACTGTCCGATGATGAATAAAATGTAATTTTAGTTCAGATATCAGATATTTTTTTATTGTCCCCTTAGTATGTTGATATTTTTTATGTTTTACAACATTTGAATCCTCCTCCAGACATGAAAAAGAGTAAGGCAAGGTCCTTAAAACTCAAGGCTTCAAAATACTCTATTCTTAATAGTGCACTTTACTGGAAGGATCCAAGAGGAGTATTGCTCAATTTGTTGGTGGAAGATTAATCTAGAGAAGTGATGAAAGACTTTCACAAGGGAGATTTTGGAGGTCATTTGAACTGGAAGACTACGACCAATAAAGTATTGAGAACGAGTTACTATTGGCCGACCTTTTTTCCCACTGGAGGGGAGGAACTGTTTTTTAAACTCCTTGGTCAATCTCTCCTTGTGTAATTTCTAGAATGATAGATACATGTGAATGGATGTTCATTTAATTAAACTCATGCATCCTTGTGATAAGCGTGAAAGGCCACAACCTCAAGCTCATATAATCTCCACTAAACTTATACAATGTACATGTTTTGGTGAGGAAAAAAACTTCTAATATAACCCTATATCTTTTCATAACTTGAAAGCATACTAGAACTTAATTTCTTTCATTCATTGACTATTTGATTGAGAAGCATTGTGATATAAAATGACATATTTCATAAAAATAAAGAGATAATGTTTTGACTATCAAATGGTTAATATCATCCTTTCTATTTTTTATTTCCAAAAAGTTAAAAAATAAAGCCTTTAAATTTATTGGAAAAGCATGAGTGAAATTGATTTAGATTGAAACCATAACTTCATTTTTATTATTTCTTATAAACTTATATTTCTTTACACTATTCAATCACAATAAAAATTTGATTAAAAAATGTATAAAATTAATATAAATATTTTAGTGAAAATATACTCATAATATTATTATTAGGTGTTTTTTGAATTTGCAATCACATAAGTTGTGATATCAAAACTAGTTCAATGCACTCATGCCTAAACATTTTATAATATATTAATCAAATGATGAATATTTGATTTCATTATGCTATAATATAAATCATGTATTTAATTAAAAAAATAAATAGCATGAATATTTTAAATATTTCCTATTAAATTTTCTTTTTTTGAAAAAAAAAAAAAAAAAAAACTTTTAAATATGTAAATATGAATAAAATTAATTTAAATGAAAAATTACATATTATTTTATATGAATCTCTATTTCTTTACACTCTCATATAAACTCCACTAAACCTCAAAAAAATATATGTAGTGAGAAAAATAATGTTTAGTATATCTCTTAATTTTTTCATAAATTAAAATCATAAATTTAATTTCTCCCTTTATATCAAACATTGAAACTAAAAAATAATTTACCCAAATATTTAAAAAATCATTATATGAATTTAACTTTATAAAAAAATCAACCAAATACATTTATAACAACTACTTAATATCACACTTTTATATCCACATTAATATTACTAAATATAAAACTAATAAAAATTATATTGAGATCAGTAACTTTTGATCTAAGCTTAATCTAACCTTGAATTTTCGCATAAATTGAAATTATACTTGAACTTAATTACTTTCATAAATTTTAAACAATAGAACCAAAAAAGTAATTAACAAAAATCTATTCGAAAATGAATTTATGAGAGTTTAATAATTAACCCACCCTTCCATTATGTTAAAATTTATGTTTTAAAGTTTCGTCAAATCAACTAAACCTTGTTTAAATGACATAAGAATTTTCAACTCCAGAAGTCCAACGGTTTGGAGGGCTTCGTTGCAAAACCATCACTATCTTTTTATGGGTTCTACAAAGAAGTTTACAAGGAAAGGTGATGGCCCTACTATTGAATAATTTATACAATCTCTTAAGATTGAAATCCTGGGGATTTGGCACACCTCCATAAAGTATTATGTGGAAGATGAGGCTGCTATATGGCGGAATTCACATGACGGTGAGTTTCTAAAGTTATGTCCTCATGAAGAAATTGAAAAACTCCTTTTGGAAAAGTGGCCTCATGCTGGAAAGCAGGACACTAAGATCGTGGAAAAGTGGTCTAAATCTAGAAAGAAGGACACTAAGATCATGGACAAGTGGTCTCATGTCGGAAAGCAGGACACTAAGATCATGGATAAGTGGTCTCATGCCGGAAAGCAGGACACTAAGATCATGGACAAGTGGTCTCAATCTCAAAAGAAGGACACTAAGAGCCCTAAAGGCATATTTTCTACTAATATTTCTATATTACATATTCATGGATATATTCAGCAGAAGAAGATTACTTTTTCTATCAATCCTAGTTGCAAGCATAATTTTATCAATGTTAATGTGGCAAGAGAATTACAAGTTTCAGCAAAAGACATTGCAAAAATGTAGGTTGATAATGAGGAGGTGAAAATTTATAAAGGTTTGAAGATTTCTATGGATAAGTATGTGTTGCATTCTGATTTTTATACTTCAGATATAGATAATGTGGATGTCATTTTAGGATACCCTTGGATGGAATCAGTTGGTATTGTCAATATTAATGTATAGAAGAAATTCTTGAAGCTTTGGTATAAAAAAAATAAAATTACATTGCAGGATATTTCCATTAGAAACCAGGCAGAGAATGGGGAGGCAGAAGCACAAATCTCTAATGACACTAACACATCAGATGATGAGCCTTTGATGTTTGACAAGCACATAAAGGCATCAAACCAGGTAACATAAAAAGCACTAGGCACCACTCATATACCAATAATGGAGGTACCAATAAAAGCACCAGACACCACTCAGGCACCAATAGTAGAGGAATTAACGAAAGATCCTCCATCAGTTCAATCTTCACCATATCACCACTCGCGTCACTCAGCAAGACAACAACCATCCAGATGGAAAAGAATTAGCAACAAGGACAGCAACCAACGACCTACCCACAACACATCAATGCAGAGGAACCACCAGAACCATCGTACATCTCAAGTGAGCGAGGCACCGACTAGATCGAGTGTTCACCTTTCACTAGGATGGCTCGATGCATGTGCATGGTAACAGTGGACTACTATTTTGATTAAATATTATTATTTTTTTTCTTCTCATGCTTCAGGGATGAAACATGTTTAAGGGGGGTGGAATGTAGTATACCTAGGGGGGATAATATGGGATATACCTAGGGGGGATCATATGGGGTATAGAGGAAGGTACCCAAGGAAATAATTTAATGTAAGGATAATAAATACATGGGCCATAATTAATAAATAAAGTGGTTAACCCACATTATGCAAGGGACCACAAGTAGTTAGGAAATAATGTAATAAGCCCATGGTATTGGATGTATCACCCATGGTATTGTATGTATGAAGGCTATATAGAGGCTAGAGACTCTCCATTTAGGATGTCAAGGATTATTGTATTGACACGCATATCGCTTGTGGAGTGATCTCCTTCCTTAAGGAGTAGTTGTATGGTGTTACCCTACCTCAAGGGTTTTCTTATTAATAAAGATCTGAAGCTTTTATACTCTGTTCTTGAAGCTATTGGGCATATTTGAATATATTATTATATTTGCAGGTCATATCTACTACAAGCCACGGCTAAACTACTCCTTGAGTGAGAGTGAGTACACTTTGGGATTCCACGGTCCATTATCTCTGATTGGGATAGCAGGTTCCTTAGTACATTTTGTTTGAATCTCTGGTTGATGTTGGAAACCAAACTCACTAAGTCCATAGTTTTCCACCCCCAAACTAATGGCCAAACAGGCGTCGTTAACAGGATGATCATACACTTTGTGTGCATGTACAACTCGAAGCATCCATGCACATGGGATGAAAGCCTCCCCTAAGTCTAGCATAGCTGTAACCGGGCTCTCCACAGCTCAACTGGCCACAGCCCCCTTCAGGTGGGCTTGAGATTCTAGCCATTATGTCCCATTGATGTGCCCATACCATTTGCAGTTACTTAGGCAGATTCATCTCATGTCTAGTCCAAAGTCGACAAGGTGAACAACTTAAATGAGTGCATTCATCACATTCGCCAACAGGTCAATGACATATTGGAATGCTAAGTACAGCAGTGACATGATCAGCATTGAGTGCCACACAATTTCCAAGTGGGCGCAAAATTTTGGCTACATTTGTAGGAGTGCATCTCTAGGCCCCACCACCAGCTTCTCCCGCTCCGATATAGACCATATCCATCACCAAGTATGTATGGGATAATGCCTTTGAGCTCAATATTCCACCATTCCTTGGTCTACACCCACTATTTAATGTGGATTGCCTTTGACCCTACTTTCCATCATCATTGGACACATCTGACATTTTATAACAACTCACGCCAACAGAGTTAAACCCAAACTGCATGGAACAGTCCACAATTGATCAGATCATGGACACACAGATCAAGAACACCCGCCAGCAGAGGATCCAGAAATATTGATTTATCAAAGCAGCCCAACTCCTTCACCAGGGCAAGTGGTTCACGAGGGACCATATTCAACATAAATTTCCTCACCTCATGGAGGCTATGCACGCAATGGAGAACATTGCTTCCTGGGGGGGGGATGATCCAAGTGGATATTGGTGGCCACCCACCTATTCCACCTAGACCTCCATTTGGTTTCATCATTTTCCTTGTTTATAGTAACATTTACTATTTTTAGCAGTTTTTCAGGTCCTAAACTTCCACAGTTGTTTTGACCCTCTAAATGGTGTTTTTTGAGGTCCATTCTAGGCATAGGCCTATTGCAAAACCTATAGTACTCAGAGATATATTTCTGACAATATATCGTGTGCAGAAAATGGAGATAATATGACTAAGTTATGACCCTTGGAAGTTGGCTGCCCAACTAACCCCAACGGGGCCCACAAACTCTTGGTGATCCATCTCCTGGGGTTAGGGTTTTGGTTGTTTAGGGTTTTACCATGTTGTTCAATAATAAAAATTCCCTTGATCCTCATTATAACATAGTTTAGAGGCATGTAGCCGCCGCATCTCTCCTCAGAGATAAGCTATCATCCCCCTAGCTAGTTTGTTTCCATTATGTCTGTAAGCTTATTTCATTTATTTGATATTAATTAAATGAAGTGTATTTTATGTTGCATCTCTGTGTTTATTTTTATTTCTGTATTTTATTATTTTTCTGCATAAATCTAGATCAGATCGGGAGCTACGGGCTAAGTGCTTGCACCAGACCTTATACCACTAGGAGTGACCATGGGCGCGGTAGTTGAAAAGAGTCGTGAAGGCTCTTGGAAACAAATAATAATTGTTCCTTAGTCACCTCACATAGAGGTATTACCAACAGTGCGGTGTTGTTATAAAAAGAAAAAAAAAGGCCCACGTAGGGCTCAAAAGGGCTAAGCATCCAATAGCTTAGGTTGTGGTCGTGGAGACTGGTCCTATGGAGAAACACGAGTAAAGGGATGAAAGGAAAGGTGATTTAAGACAAAAAAAAGTGGAACGTCCAGTTAAGAGCTAGTTTTGGCAGTTAAGCCAAATAGAACTACATTTAAAATTAGAAGGAACACCGCTAAAACTGTAACTTACTAGAATTAGCAGAAAAACTCAGTTTACGTGGCAGAAAAGGATGATAAGGTCAGTTTAACCTAGATATGGAGCCCAAAACAAAAAACACAATCCAAAAGATATAAGAAGTAGTAGAAAGGTAAAAATAAAGACTTCATGAACAAATTCAAAGCAAAAGATACCAAAATAAAATCCATAAAAAAGGCCTCATCAAGCAGAATGTACCAATTTATTTTGAGACAGAGCTTCTAGAGTAGTGAGGTGTTGGTATGGTGAGGTGGTGTTTTTCACAGTAATCATATATTGTTGTAGGCTATTTTTTAGGGCGATAGGTATAAATTTTTTGATAGAAAATCAGAGAAGGCATTCATGGTCCTAGTATGAAAATTGGAATAGTGAGTGTCAAAGCAAGTTGTATCTTGTTGATTAGGGGTTGGTTCTCCTTCCAGTGGGTGTTGTAGAATAAGTGGGTTGTATCTCCATTCAGTTGCAGTTAATAAACTAGGAAGTTATAGCTTCATGTTGGTTGAAGCTAGAACTTTTTAATTGCAAGTTGTAGCTTTCCCTATGAATGAATTAAAGAACAGTTATGAAAGTTACTTGTTCTTTTGTGTTCCATTTTGATTGTCTATATTAATCTTGGATATTATTATTTAAGTTATTGTGTAAGTATTCAATTATGTGCACTAATTAAAAGAAATTGGCAAAATTGGAAAATTTGTTACAATACTGATTCACCCCCCTCTCAGTATTGTCCTGGTTTCCAAAAATTGGTATTAGATCCAGTTACTTCTTATCAGTCTAACAGCTAGAAGAAATATCAAGGACCATGGATAACCAGGAAGGAGGATTTTTCAATAAGGAACCTATGTTCAAGGGAGCAAAATATGTGTTCTAGAAAGTGAGGATGAGGACCCATATTCAATCACTTCGAGCTGATGTATGGGATGTTGTGGAAGAAGAATATAGAAGACCTCCAACACCGATAACCAAAGATCAAAATTTGGAGTTATCATGCAATTCTAAAGCAATGCATTCCCTACTTTTTGGCTTACCTAAAATAGAGCTTGTCAAAGTAATGGATTGCACATATTCTAAATTTATCTAGTAGAAGATGAGAAACTACTATGAAGGAGACAGCAAGGTAAAGAAAGCTAAATTTTGAGGTTTTAGGATGCAATTTGAATCTTTAAACATGCATGATGATGAAAATATTGAAAATTATTTTTAGGAGGATGAAGTTGTGAACACCATAAGAGGGCTTGATGAGAATCTAGATGAAGATGTAGTAAGTCAAAAGGTGCTAAAATATCTTCTTGAGAGGTTTAATCCCAAGGTGTCAATCATTGAAGAAATTCCAAATATGAGCACTCTCACTATAGATCAACTTCTTGGAATACTCACTTCCTATGAAATCAGGAGTTCTAAAGGAAAGTATACATCCATAATCAACCTTCAAAGCAGAAAAAAATAAAAATAAAAATAAAAATAAAAATAAAAAAAGTGCAGGGATGAGCATGTTGACACATGTTTTGAATCAGATGAATAATAATCTAACTTTGTGAGGAGGCTCAAGTGAGTATCACAAAAGTGCAAAGGTAATTTTCCCTTTAAATGTTTTAATTGTGCAAGTGTTAGTCATTATGCATCAAATTTTCCTGAAAATAAGAAAAAGGATTATGGTCATAAAGAAAATTTTAAGAAATGTCAAAAGGCTAAGAAGAGAGATTATATGCTCAATATGAGAGATTCTCTAAAAGTGATCCCATCCAATCCTCAAATGAGGAAAAAAATGATTATAGCCCTAAGGAATTCATGTTGATGGCCATTGAAAATATGCTAGTCAAGGTTATTGACTCTAATGATGAAGAGGGAGAAGTCGACCTTGAGGGAGAGCTAGTAAGTGCTCTTGAGGAAATAGAGAGGTTGAGAAAGAAAAAAAAATCCAGAAGGAATCTCCAATGAAAGAAAAGGTTGAGGATGTTGATCCATTTCTTGTGCAATTATAAGAAGGAAAGAAAATCCAAGAAACATTGAACCAACAGTTGAATGAAAATTTTCAAGTATGTGTGAAGTTGGAAGGAGAGATTGTATTGCTAAGAAAGGAAATAGAGAAGGACAAAATACAACTCAGCTTCAATTAGAAATTCAGTAAAGGGACCGAAAATTTAAATGATATATTAGAGGCTCAACGCATTCCTAAATATCGAACTGGTTATGCTTTGATGCTAAGTCCAACACAGTTGTTGAATTAAAAGGTAAAAATTAAATTACCTTTGTTCCCCTAGCAAAATAAGGGTCCATGCAGCAACTAAAAAGCAATAAGAAGTCTAAGAAAATACAATAGAAACAACAAAAGGAGTACATTTTCCATGTAAATCGAACTGCCCGAAAATTTTCTCATCGCAGAAGGCATCCATCCAGGTACAACGATGTCTTCCCAGGATATTGTTTTACATGCACCAATTACAGCCACAAAGTAACAAACTGTAGGATTAATCTATCTTACATACATCTCATATCCAAGATAAGGTTTTAGCAAAGAAGAAACAGAACCAAGCTCAAAGAAAAGAAGATAGAGCCAGATATTGAGAAAATTCAACATAAGCCCAAAGTCTAGAAAGAGAAAGAGAAAATAGAGCAATGTGGCATTCCCTTGTATGCTCACAATGGTGGGAGCCATTGGTATGTGGACATTGGTTGTTCCAGGAAGATTACTAGAGATAGAATCAAGTTTCTCACTTGAAAACCTGTTGACAAAGGTAATGTGACCTTTGGTAACAATGCTGCAGAAAAAAACAATTGCAAAAGGAATGGTCAGTCTCTCAAATAGAAAAGGTAAAGCTAATAGCGTTTTGTACGTTGATGGTTTGAAACATAATCTGTTGAGTGTGTCTTAGATGTTTTATCAAGGCTATGATGTGGTTTTCAAAGCTAAAATTTGTCAAATTAGCTCCACATGTATAGGAGAAATAGTTGTTGAAGTTGTAAGAAAATACAATAATGTCTATGTTCTCAAAGAAAAGATAGAAAAGTGATCCTTATCAAAGAAATATGAGAGTTAGTTGTGGCACAAAAGGCTTGGACATCTAAATTTTGACCAAATTTTCAAGCTTAGCAAGAAAAATGCAGTCAAGGATTTTCCCAGGGTTTCAAAGCTAGAGAATGTTATCTGTAAATCTTACCAACTAGGAAAGAAAGATTGAGTTTATTTTGAGGGAAAGGAAAACACTTCAAGAAAACCATTGCAGTTGATACACATATTAACAGTGGACCAACTAGAATGAATTCAACGACGGGTATGCTATATTTTATGCTAATAATTAATGATTTCAGCAAGATGATATGGGTTGCATTCCTCAAAGAGAAATCTAAAGCTTTTGATAAGTTTACAAAATTCAAAGCTATGGTTGAGAATGAAACTGATTGCAAAATAAAAATCATGAGGTCAGATAATGGAGGGGAGTTCACTTCGAAGGAATTTTATGATTTCTGCAAATCAAATGGCATTAAGAGGCAACTTACCATAGTAGAGACACCCCAGAAAATTGGTGTTGCAGAGAGAGTAAACAGGTCAATGCAGCAATTAGCTAGATCTTTGATGACAAAAAAGAAATTTCAGCAAAGATTTAATATTTGGGCAAAGGAAATTCATACAGAAGTGGTTATTCTCAACAAGGCTCATTTTCAACCCAAGTGTGACAAAACTCCTTATGAGTTGTGGTGTGGTAGACCAGCAATAGTCAAACACTTAAAAAAAAATAGCACCAAATTCTACATCAAAAGAAATAATGAGAAACTTGGGAAATTCGATGCCAGAGAAAATGAAGGAATTTTTTTGAGTTACTCAAATAAAAAAAAGGGTTACATGTGCTACCATAAAGTTAACAAGAGAATCACTGATTGCATCGATGTGAAGGTAGATGAGCACGATGACCAAGAAGTGAAATAGCTTGAAAAATCCATCTTTGATGCACTAGTAAGAATTGTTAATGAGAATGATGAGACAACTACAGAAGAAAACCAGGAATAAACCTCTATTTTTAAAGCCATAGATCTCCCAATATATGAACAAAAACACCACCCAGTTTATCAAATAGTTGATGAATAAAATTATAGACTATAGACAAGAAGGAAGTTGCTCAATTCCCCTATGCAAGCACATGTTGCCTTGTTGTCCATAGAGAAACCAAAGGATATTTCTCAATTCATTCAAGATGAACATTGGCTAAAGTTCGTGAATGAAGAATTCGGCCAGATAGAGAAAAATCATAATTGGGAACTTGTTCCAAGACCTGCAAACAAGAATTCCATTGGCACAAAGTGGGTATTCAGGAATAAGTTGAATGATCGTGGAGAAGTAGTAAGAAACATGGCCAGGTTGGTATGCAAAGGCTATGCTCAAACAGAAGGTTTGGATTTTGATGAAACTTTTTCTCCTATTGCTATATTAGAAGCCATAATATTTTTTTTCATATATGCTTTCTTTAAAAAGCTCAAAATTTATCAAATGGATGTCAAATATGCTTTTCTCAATGGAGAGCTACAGGAGAAAGTATATGTAGAGAATTCAAATGGTTTTTATCTAAAATATAAACCAAATTATGTTTGCATACTTAAGAAGGCTTTGTGTGGTATTAATCAAGCCCCTAGAGCTTGGTATTCCAATCTAGACAAATACTTTCTCAAGTGTGGATTAAAGATAATTGCAGTTGGCAGTAACTTGTATGTCAAAGAAAAGGATGGAAAACGCATTGTGGCGGTAGTATATGTTGATGATATCATCTTTTCAAGTAATTCATATTTGTTGAACAATGAGTTTGAAACTTATATGAAGGCATAGTTCAATATTTCCATGCTTGAAGACCTTTCCTACTTCCTTGGATTGTAGATTGCACAAACCCCCAGAGGAATTTCTATCTCTCAGGGAAAGTATCTCAAAGAAGTATTGAAGAAATTTGGCATAGAAGAATGATCTTTAGTGAGCACTCTAATGGTGATAGGTTACAAGCTTAAAAATATGGATGAAACTCCAGCAATGGACCATACTTTATATAGATCCATCATTGGAATCCTTTCATAATTGATAGCCACAATACTAGACATCATGCAGGTTGTTTCTATAGTTGGAAGATTTCAAGTAGCTCCCAGACAAATCCATCTCTTAGTAGCCAAAAGAATTATCATATATTTCATAGCAAAAATAGACTATGGACTTTGGTACCCAAGAGCTAAATATTTCTTATTTACTATCTATTCTGATGCATATTGCGTAGGTGATGTTGATGATAGAAATTGTTGAGATTCAACAAGATGATGAGCTTAGTGAAAATCAGTCACCTTCACTAAGTGGGCCCGCAAGTTATTTTTAGGTGTAAGTCTATTTTTAGACTATGTCTATTTTTAGACATGGTGATCATATTTCAGAAGTTGCAAGATGTGATTTGTGGATGGTTGGTCAAGTTGGAAAAATAGATGAAATTCTATTTTTAGAATATTGGGCGAAGTCTATTTATAGATCATCCATCTAAAAATAGAAGTGTCGATTATTATTAGCTCTTAATAATAATCCGACAATAAACATCAACTTATTCTCTTGGAGCACTTAATTTCAATGTACAGATTTGGAAAATCAGTGGGCTGAAGGAATTACACAATTGCTAGGATTTACTGGTGGTTCATGCATGAAGGACTCAGTTAGAAATGAAGTGGAAAATTTATGACAAAGTTGGAAGAGTAGTTCATGGATTTGTTATTCAGTTTAACTCAGTTAATGGAGTTAAACTCAGTTGAGCTAGTTGTATCTAGTCTAACTGAATGATACACCAGTGAGAGTGGAGTGAATAAATTAGTTAATTAATTCACAAATAATAACTCATTAATCAACTCAACAAATACAGCAGTTAACTACAGTGCATGTCAGTTCCAGTGGAGACCCAATGGAGAGATAGGTGAAAGGGCAATATGGACTATCTGTTGTAACTATAGTGATGCATTGATTGCATCACACACACATTGGAGTTGCCAATGAGGATTTTTCAATGCAAGAAAGGGTAATTTGAATTCATTTAGGGCTATTCTTCAGCAGGGATTGCGCAGTGGAGGCAGGCTATCAGGTGGCAAGAAATCAGTGCTTGGATTTGCAGATTTCTTCTTATTAGTGTGTGACGATTAATTGTATTGAGAGCTTGATGTACTAAGCTTTTTTTGAGATTGTTACATGATCTCCATGATACATAATATATGATATTTGGGGTTTTCAGCTTCAGGCTTTCCCATTAAACAACTGTGTTATGTGCGATTGTTTTTATTGCTTCATGTGTTTGCAATTGATTTTAATTTCCGCAAAAGATTAACAGTGGAAGGATTCTGTATTTAGCAAGAAGATAAATATTGTTAGATTAGGAGAATCTGGATTTATACATGCATATTGTATATAATTTCTACATGGTATCAGAGCAGTGTAATTCTTGAAGATTTCAATTGTGAAGAATTGCTAAGTTTGTGCTAGTGGACAATTTGAATTTGCTGCAGAAAATTCTTGGTACGACAGTTGATTATACATTCAAATGTCTTTCAATGGGTTGATATTGGAGTATGCCCTTGATGGAAACTCGAATTACATAGCCTGGAAGGATAGGATGGAGGCGGTGTTGGAGGATAATGGACTGAAGGAGTTCATCGATAGTGATGTTCCTAAGTCAGGATCTAGCGATGTTGCATTACTTGACGCATGGCAAAAGAAGATAGCAAAGACAAGAAGAATTCTGTTGGAAGGTGTGAAGGACCATATTGTGTCCAACCTTCATAGGAAAGCCACTCCATTTACAATGTGGAAGGCTTTGACAGATTTGTTCCAAAGAAGCAGCGACCAGAGGAAGTTGGCACTGAAATGTAAGCTCAGAAAAATAAAAATGGAGAAGGGCGATATTATTCCAAAATATCTCACGAAGTTTTTCCACTGTATGGATGAACTAGGAAGTTTGGGGATTACTGTTGATGATGAAGACTTGGTGAGCTTGGCTCTCCTTGGGCTTCCGAAGAGTTGGCATAGCTACGAAGACTCTGTCAATGGACGGGAGAAACTTCTAAGATGGGAGTGACTTTGGTTGGATCTTGTGCAGGAGGAGATAAGGTGAAGTACCAGGGATGTCTCTTCATTGAATAATGAAGATGAAGAGAATTGTGCTTTGGCTACCAAAGCAAGGAAAGGGAAGGGGAAGAATTTTCCTTCAAAATCCGAAGCTAAAGGCAAGAAGCAGGATTTGTCCAAGGTGAATTGTTTTCACTATCACGAACATGGCCATTTCGCCACTAACTACCCACAGAATAAGAAGAGCAAGAAGGCTACTGGAGCTGTAGCTGGAGAGGCCCTAGCCTCGCAATTTGAACTTGATTTCTCTTTTATCACATGCCTGGTTTCAAGCTATATTGGATTGGTGTGGTATCTTGATATTGGTGTGTCTTTCCATAAGACGGGAGACAAGGAGTCGTTTATTGACTTGGAGGAGAAGGACCTTCAAATGCATATAGAGATGGGTGACAATGGTCGATACAGTGTGACCGGAATTGGGACCATTACCTTTGAGAGGGCTTCAGGTAATACATTTATGTTGAAATATGTTATGCATGTTCCAGGTCTGAAGAAAAACTTGGTCTCGGTCGCAATGTTGGAAGACAAAGGTTATGATGTTGTTTTTAGAAATGGAAAAGCTTTCCTGCAACATAAAAAAATGGGTCAAACCAAGAGGATAGGGATTCAAGTTAAGAATCTCTACAATCTGGAGGCAGATGGTTTCACTGCAATGATGGGCAAAGCAGAAGATGTGGTGAGACGAGATGAGGGCGAATTATGGCATAGGAGATTGGGCCATCTTCACCATGGTGCTTTGAAGATTTTGCAGCAGATTTCTACTAGACTTCCTAAGGGTACACTTGCGCAGTAAGATTAGTGCAAGGGATATACTATGGGTAAGTTTATGAAGACCACCTTTCATGAGAAGGAGAATTGTGCTTCGGTGATTCTGGAGAGAATTCACACAGACGTGTGTGAACCTTTCTCGGTTGCTTCAACATCAAAACACGGGTATTATGTTATATTTGTTGATGAATATTCTCGTAGATGTTGGATCTTCTTCAGGCAGAAGAAGAGCGAAACATTCTCAAAGTTCTGTGAGTTTAAAGCATTGGTGGAGAAGGAGTCGGGGAAGAAAGTGAAGGCTCTACAGAGCAATAATGGTGGTGAATACATCTCGGGTGAATTCAAAGACTTTTGTAGCAAAGAAGGAATTCGAAGAGAACTCACTAGCGCCTCATAACCCACAGCAAAATGGGGTCATGGAGACGAATAATAGAATGATCATGGGTGTTGCACAAGCTATTCTTGAGAGGGAGCTAGACTTGCATGCAGAGGAGGAACTGCCTATTCCAAAAGATTAGCCTCCAAATGTGGATCAGCCACAGGAGGAGATACATGGAGTAGAGGAGTCCACTCATGCAGAGCCAAAAATTAGAACTAGCAGAAAGCGTACCACAGAAGCTGAGAGACTGAAGCTTGATGTGGCATAGAATGTAGGAGTCCCTACATCACAGCACAGACAGAGACAGTCACTTGACCGATTTACTGGATACATGGCTCTTATGAGAAAGTGTATCGTGACAGAGTCATATTCTTTTGAAGAAGCAGCGCAGGAGCCCACATGGGTAGATGCATGGTGGAGGAGTATGACTCCACTGTCAGAAATAGTGCTTGGGAGGATTTTCCAAGGCCGGTGGGTAAATCAGTTGTAGGATCAAGATGGATCTACAAGGTAAAGCAAGTTGTTGATGGGAGAATTCGAGAAGTATAAGGCAATATTTTTTGCCTAGGGCTTCTCAGAAATCGAGGGGATTGATTATGAAGAAACCTTTGCACCTGTCACACGGTATTCTTCCATAAGGACCATCCTTTCTCTCTTAGCACAGATGGGTTGGAACATTCATCAGATGGATGTGAAGACTGTGTTCCTTAATGGGAACATTGAGGAAGAGGTGTACATTGAGCAGCCTGAAGGATTTGAGATCTTCAGCAACGAGTCGCATGTGTGCAGTCTCAAAAGAGCACTGTATGGGCTGAAACAAGCACCTCGTGCTTGGTACACACGGATCGATAGCTATTTCAATGGACTTGGCTTCACCAAGAGTGGGGCGGATGCAAACCTGTACCAAATTGTGGTGGAGGGTAAGCTTTTAATCATTGTTCTTTATGTTGATGATTTAATACTAACGGGTGATGAGAAATTGATACACTCATGCAAGGTAGATCTTGCAAAGGAGTTTGAGATGAAGGATTTGGGCCTCCTTCATTATTTCCTTGGATTGGAAATATGACAGCGGGAAGATGAACTGTTTGTGTCTCAAGGCAAGTATGCCCAGGAGATACTGGAGAAGTTTCACATGCAAGGCTACAAGCCTATCGACACTTCTCTTCCAGGAAATTCGAGGAAAGAGGATGCTACATCGGTAGAGGTAGTGGATGCTATTGTTTATCAACGATTGGTGGGTTCGCTCATGTATTTAGTCAATACAAGACCGGACATATGCTATGCGGTGAACCAGCTTTCACAAGCGATGGTTAAGCCTACCAAAATCTTTTGGAAGGCAGGCAAGCATGTCCTGAGGTATCTCAGGGGCACATATGAGTATGGCTTATGGTAAAGATAGATGGATGATGTGAAGTTGCATGGCTTCATGGATGCAGATTGGGCAGGCAGCCCAACAAACAGAAAGAGCACATCAGGAGGGGTTTTTAGCATCGAATCTACAACAGTTTCTTGGTACAGTAGGAAACAAAGATCCGCGGCACTCAATTCAGCGGAAGCAGAATACATGGCAGCAAGTCAAGCTGCATGTGAGGCTATCTGGATGAGGAAGATCCTAGTTGGTTTGTTCGTTTCACATTTAGATCCTATAGTGATACATTGTGATAATCAAAGTTGCATTAAACTCTCGATTAATCTTGTGTTTCATGATAGATCTAAACATATTGATATCTGGTATCATCATATCAGAGATTGTGTGTAGCGGAAGATCATGTTGCTTCAGTACATTCCTACGGAAGATCAGGATGTAGACATTCTGACGAAGGCGCTCACCAGGAGCAAATTCGAATACCATAGAGTTAGGATCGGGGTGAAGGATAATACCTATCCTGTTGAGAGGGAGTGTTGAGATTCAACAAGATGATGAGCTTAGTGAAAATCAATCACCTTCACTAAGTGGGCACGCAGGCTATTTTTAGGTGTAATTATATTTTTAGACTATGTATATTTTTAGACATGGTGATCATATTTTAGAAGTTGCAGGATGCTATTTGTGGATGGTTGGTCAAGTTGGAAAAATAGATGAAATTCTATTTTTAGAATATTGGGCGAAGTCTATTTATAGATCGTCCATCTAAAAATAGAAGTGTCTATTATTATTAGCTCTTAATAATAATCCGACAATAAACATCAACTTATTCTCTTGGAGCACTTAATTTCAATGTACAGATTTGGAAAATCAGTGGGCTGAAGGAATTATGCAATTGCTAGGATTTACTGGTGGTTCATGCATGAAGGACTCAGTTAGAAATGAAGTGGAAAATTTATGACAAAGTTGGAATATTAGTTCATGGAGTTGTTATTCAGTTTAACTCAGTTAATGGAGTTAAACTCAGTTGAGCTAGTTGTATCTAGTCTAACTGAATGATACACTAGTGAGAGTGGAGTGAATAAATTAGTTAATTAATTCACAAATAATAACTCATTAATCAACTCAAAAAATACAGCAGTTAACTATAGTGCATGTCAGTTCCAGTGGAGACCCAATGGAGAGATAGGTGAAAGGGCAATATGGACTATCTGTTGTAACTATAGTGATGCATTGATTGCATCACACACACATTGGAGTTGCCAATGAGGATTGTGCAGTGTAAGCAAGGGTAATTTGAATTCATTTAGGGCTATTCTTTAGCAGGGATTGCGCAGTGGAGGCAGGCTATCAGGTGGCAAGAAATCAGTGCATGGATTTGTAGATTTCTTTTGATTAGTGTGTGACGATTGATTGTACTGAGAGCTTGATGTATTAAACTTTGTATGAGATTGTTACATGATCTCCATGATACATAATATATGATATTTGGGGTTTTCAGCTTCGGGCTTTCCCGTTAAACAACTGTGTTATGTGCAATTGTTTTTATTGCTTCATGTGTTTGCAATTGATTTTAATTTCAGCAAAAGATTAACAGTGGAAGGATTTTGTATTTAGAAAGAAGATAAATATTTTTAGATCAGGAGAATCTGGATATATACATGCATCTTGTATGTAATTTCTACATAAATAGCACAAGTGGTGGTTCTTTCTTTCTTGGAGAAAGTCTAGTTTCGTGGTTGAGCAAGAAGCAGGCTTCCATTTCCTTATCTACAACTGAAGAATAATATATTACAGCAGCTTCTTGTTGCACCCAACTTTTGTGGATGAAGATAAATTTGTAAGATGTGCAATTGGTTTATTAGAAGCTGGTCCCCATCCTTTGTGACATCACAAATGTTATAAGAAGTCAAAGAATCCAGTTTTTCACTCCAATACCAAGCATATTCCCATCAAGTATCATTTCTTGAGAGATCAAGTTACAGCTTAAATTGTGAAGTTGGAGTATGTACCTACCAAAGAGAAAGTTTTTGATATATTCACCAAGCCACTTTCTAGAGAAAAGTTTGAGTATTTGAGGTAAAGGTTTGGATTTTCGTCTCTCACCTCCCTCCACTACATCTTCGTTTAAGAGGAAAAAAGGCAGTTGTTGTTTTATCATCATATCAGGGTGAAGTTGTCAGGTCCACAGGATCAACATGAAAAATAAAGATAGTTGAAAGATGGATCATGGTGAAATAGGGAGCATAATGGTGTCTTTTGACATTGATGTCAAAGGGGGAGAGATGAAATAAAACAAAAAACGGGGAGTGAATGATCATGCATAGAAACAACACTAGTAGAAGATACCACAACAACATAAATCAGTAAATAGGTGTGAATTTCAAGGGGAGCAAGACTTAAAATAATTACAAGATTGCAAAAGGTGTTTTGTTTGGAGAAAAATGTGTTTTTATTCTTGTATTTCCGTCAATTCCAAGAGGGGAGAATGTTGAAATATGTTTTCATTGATGGAAATAGGGTGATGAAAAAAAAGTGTTCATTGCATACAAGAGGCAACACAAGTTTCAAAGAAGGTCTCAGGGAGAAGAATAATGGTGTAGCATGAAAAAATGGTAGAAAAAAGGAGCAAAGGATTTAGATCCAATTCTTGGGTAGCAGATCATCTCAGATGCAGGTGTAAGCCACCCATATGGATAGAGCTCTGAAATACCATTCCAATGGTATATGGAAAACTTGAAAATACCTCCTAGATCAAAATTTAGAGAAAATCAAAGCTCTATGATCCTAAAGTCAAATAACAAGGTTAAAGGTGTTTAGAGGATCCTATAGCACGCATCCAAAGATGGAACAAGTGCCAAACTTAGCAGCGGAGCCTCTACGTGAAGCTTTGGGCTTAATTGGAGGCCACGACAGTAGCAAAGAATTTGTTTGTTGGCTAGAGGTGGAGCCTACCTAATAGGCTGGCCCGAAGGCATTAACCCAGCGAAAAACCCTTTGGTGCACAAAGCGATGGACCGAGAATAAAATGTCGGGCCACATGGAGGCTTTCGGGGGGCACTAGAGACAATCTGTTAGATTGGATTTGTGGTCCTGGAAGCAGTTTCCTATATGGCTAATTGTGCATATCAATAGTGGAGAGATACTTCAGTGGCACCACTCCCAAAACCACAATCCACTCAGGAGTGGTGGCAAAGACTAAAGGCTTGAACCCGACAGTTTTCAGAGAAAAAAAAAAACTTTGAATGACCTTTTTCATGGTCCTAGTATGAAAATAAATGAAAAACGGAACATTGAGTGTCAAAGAAAGTTGTAGCTTGTTGATTAGGGGTTGATGCTCCTTCCAGTGGGTGTTGGATAATAGGTGGGGTTGTAGTTCCACTCAGTTGCAGCTGATGAACTAGGAAGTTGTAGCTTCTTACTAGTTGAAGCCAAAACTTTGTAATTACAAGTTGTAGCTTTCCCTATGAATGAATTAAAGAGAAATTCTGAAAGTTACTTGTTCTTTTTTGTTCCATTGTGATTTTTGATATTAATCTTTGTTATGGTTATTTAATTTATTGTTGAAGTATTCAATGATGTGCACTAAGTAAAATAAATTTTTAAATTGGTAAAATTGTTACAATATTAATTCACCCCCCCCCCCTCCCTCTCAGTATTATCCTGGTTTCCAACACCATCATGACATTAACAACTTCATCTACTCTTAGAAAAAACTTAGCAATATCTTCATATTCGTTCATTTTTAATGTCTTAAATTGTATTCTCTATACTTGTAATTTATCCATCTTTACTTTGTTATCTCCTTCATGAGTATTTTGTAGTTTATCCTAGATTTCTTTAGTTGTTTTACAATGCATTACTTTAATAAATTATGACTCACTTAATCCACTAAGAATAGCATTCATGGATTTTTCTTTAGCTATAAATTCCAATTTTTCATATTTTTCACTACTCATTGTCTTTGGTTCTTCATATCCCATCAACACAACAACCCAAAATTCTACTCCAAGAGACATTAATATGTCTTCATAATCACTTTATAGAATGCATAATTTGTGCCAGTGAATAAATGGGCTTTATTTGTTGAGCATCCTTCCTAAATAGCCATTCTAATGATTTAAGACCTCCTTCTAGTTGTTAGACTAACACTAAAGGAACCTACTCTAATAACAATTGATGTATGCTTGGAAATTACTTGGGGGTATGGGGATGAATCAGTAATTTTAAGTTTCTAATTTTTAGATCAACTTAATTTCCTTTTTCTATGATCTTCTTATGTATTTAATGACTTATGAATACGTTAAATTATTAATGATTTATTTTTCAGTTACCAAAGAGAGACATTTGCAGATATACTTATTTAGAATTCAATAAAATTCACACAACATTCAACAAATAACACATGAAGACACCACATATAAGTGGAAACCCATAAGGGAGAAAACCATGAATTTTTGGCTGGAAGTGATGTAAGGGTAAGCTCCTACTCCCCAATTACATCAAATTTGGAGGCTCCAACCTACAAAAGGCTACTACCTCAAGCAATCTCCAGATCCCATAATTTTTTCTGCAAGCTTCAACCCACATGAGTGATCCGGATTTATGCAGGAACACAACAGAATACAAAAATAACCATAAACATAGAGATGCAGCGGAAATAAGGCTTCATTTCATTAATATCAAATAACAGAAATACGCTTACAAACATAATGGAAGTAAAATAGCTAGGGTGCTGGTAGCGAATCTCTGAGAAGAGATGTGGCAGCTACAGACCTCTGAACTATGTTACAATGAGGCTCGAGGGCCTATTTATTATGGAGAAACAATGGAGAACTCTAAATGTCCAAAAACCTAACCCTAGGAGATGAAGCGCCAAAACTATGGGCCCCGTTTGGGTAAATTGGTGTTTCAACTTCCCAGGGATGTAACTTCGGCATATTATCTCCATTTGACGCACATGATACATCATTAGAAATATCTATCTGAGGAATAAAAATTTCGCCACAAATATTGATTTCGGAACGGAATCATATTTTTTGCACAAACGATGCCCAAAAAACGTCGTTTAGGGCCTCAAAACGGCTCCAGAAGTTCAGGACCTGAAAAACTACTACAAATAGTAAGTTGTGCCGAAACTGAAAAACTGAAAGAGGAAATGGTGGGGCCCCAAATGGAATAGGTAGGTGACCACCAATATCCACCTGGATCATTCCTCCCCCCTTAGGAAGCAATGGTCCCCATTTCGTTAAGTTCCTCCATGAGATGAGGAAACTTCTGCTGAACTTGGTCCCTGGTGAACCACTTTCCTTGGTGCAGGAGTTAGCCAGCTTTGACAACCCAATATAGTTGGATATTTTTTTGGCGAGTGTTCTTGATTTGCATGTCCATGATACAATCTGTGGTGGCTTGTTCCATGCAGTCTAGGTTTAACTCTGTTGGTGTGAGTAGTTCTGCAATGTCAGAGGTGTCCAGTAGAGGTGGGAAGTAAGGACGAAGGCGGTCAACATTGAATATTGGGTGAAAACCAAGGAATGGTGGAATACTAATCTCGAAGGCATTGTTCCCTATAGCCTTGGTGATGGTGTACGGCCTGTATCGGAGCGGGCGAATCTTGCAACGAGGTTCAGTGAGGCACTCCTTCTGCAAATGTAGCAACACTTTGTCGCCCACCTGGAAGTTATGTGGCACCCGTTTTTTATCATGATGTTGCTTGTACTTAGCATTGGCTCTATCCAATATGTCATGAACCTGTTGGTGAATGTGCTGAATACGCTCGATGAAGCTATTTTCTTTGTCAACTTCAGACTGGACATGAGCCGAATCAGCTTGAGTAGCCGCAAATGGCATGGCTATGTCAATGGGACATAGTGGCTGGAATCCCAAGCCCACCTAAAAGGGGTTGTGGCTGATTGAGCTGTGGAGAGCTCGGTTATAACTGTGTTGTACATAGGGGAGGCTTTCGTCCCATGTGTGTGGATGCTTTGAATTGTACATGCGCAGAATGTGGACAATCATTCTGTTGACGACCTTTGTCTGGCCATCTGTTTGGGGATGGAAATCTCTAGACTTGGTGAGCTTGGTGTCCAAAATTGACCAGAGGCTAGACCAAAATGTGCTAACGAACCTGCTATCCCGATCTGATATGATAGACTGTGGGATCCCAAAGTGCACCCACACTCATTCAAAGAAGAGTTTAGCAGTGGCTTCTGCTATGATATTCTTCTTGCTGGCCGCCATAATGGCCATCTTCGAGAATCTGTTGACGACCACGAAAACACGTCATTTCCATGCTTAGTATAAGGCAGGCCCGACATGTAATCCATGGAGATGGATTCCCAAGGTTGACTAGGGGTAGGTAGCAGAGTATACAGGCCTTGCCTCTTAATGGTCAGTCTGGCAATGGCACAACAAGTGCAGGATCTGATGTGCCTCCCGACATCCTTTCGAAGGTTCAGCCAATAGAAATACTTTTGCATTACTGCTACTATTTTCTCGACCCCGAAATGCCCAGCGACTCGACTGTAGTGTGCTTCCCATATCATCTTGGCACGCTCGCTTGAAGGAACACAAAGGTGTCCTAGGTGACATAAAAGTGCATCTTGGAGGTGAAAATTTGGAACTTGCGTGCCCCCCAAGAGTGCCTTGTAAGTGTATTGTTCGGCTGCCTTTGTAGAGAAGCAAAGAATTAGAGGTCCTAAGGCCCACAAGATTTGAGTAGCATCAACACAGGAGCGCCACTACCTGTGGTCATTGAAAGGCTCATAACATTATTATTGGTGCTACCCTTCTTGTACTTGATGTTCAAATGAAACTACTGCAGATATGTGGACCACTTCTGACGGCAATCATTCTGCAACTTCCCTTGTGTCTGTATGAACTGCAGGGGCCGGTGGTCTATGTGGATGATTGTTTCCTTCCCCAAAATGTAATGCTTCCATTTTCGACAAGCTTGCACAATGAAATACATTTCTTTTTCATAAGTTGGATACTTGCGAAATGTGTTAGACAATGTCTCACTGTGATATGCCACTAGATGTCCCTGTTGAGTAAGAACTGCCCCAATATCATAGTCAGAGGCATCTGTCTCAATCTCAAATGGTTGTTGCAAGTCTGGTAATGTGAGCACTGGGACAGAAAAGAAGCGATTTTTCAATTCTTTGAATTCCTTCTGTTGAGATTCCGACCAAAATAATTTTGCTCTCACTCCTCCCTTGGTGACCTGACACAAGGGCCAAGTGATATGTGATAATCCCAACATGAACCTATGGTAGAAATTAGAAAGACCTAGAAAGCTACGAAGCTTTGTTATAGTGGTTGGGGCTGGCCAATCCGAATGACTTGGATCTTGGTTGGATCCACATGCACCCCCCTTTCATCAATAATGTATCCCAGATATTGAACATGGGTCATGCCGAAAGTGCACTTCTCCAAATTGGCACACAACTTGTGTTGTCGTAGTGTTTGGAGGACTTTTCGGATGTGGTGGAGGTGCTCTTCCCAAGTCTGGCTGAAGATCAGAATGTCATCTAAGTACACCACTACAAATGAGTTGGTGAATGGCCGCAAGATGTTGTCCATCAACCTCATGAAGGTTGTAGGAGCATTCGTCAACCCAAAAGGCATGACCAAACATTCCAAAAGGCCTTCCTTGGCTTTGAAGGCAGTCTTCCACACATCGGAGGGTTCGATTGGTACCTAGTGATATCTAGAATTCAACTTGATCTTGCTGAAATATTTTTCCCCTTTCAGTTGGTCCAGAAGGTCATCAATCCGTGGGATCGGGTACCTATTCCGGATAGTGATCTTGTTCAGCGCCCGATAGTCAATAGAGAGTCTCCACGTCCCATCCTTCTTCTGTACCAACACGATCGGGCTCCCACAGGGCAATGAACTTGGTCAGATGTGACCTTTCTGCAACAGCTCCTGAATCTGCCTCTTGATTTCATCGTTGTCCAGAACAAAGCACCGATAGATTGGTCCATTAGGTAGCGGCGCACCTGGGGTTAGATCAATCGGGTGCTTGACCTGACAGTGTAGAGGAACCCCTATGGGTTTGTTACACTAAAAAATGTCACCTTGACATTCTTCTAACTGTATGAGCTCAGTAAAACTCATACATACCTCCTCTGCAAGTCTTACAACCTTTAATCCTCATGTCAAGCCCTAAAACAGGAGGAAAAACCCTAAAAATCTCTGAAACTTTGGGTACGCATGTAACATGAGACTTGCCTGCATTCCTAGCTTGGGTACGCAGGTAATACACTGCTTACCTGCATTCCAGAATGCAGTTTCCCTTTGCAATGCCTGCGTACCCTCCTCAAAGTCAAAAAGGCGAGAAAGTAAAGTCAAAAAAGTGGTTTGAGGTCAATTCTAGAAGGTTCTAGATGAGATTTTTTGGGGATGAGTACACTTTGATAAGGTGCATGTATCCCTCACCTTAAGGAACTAATCCCTTGATGTGAGGAGTCTATCCCTTTGAAGGAGGATTCTATCCCTACAAAGGTGGAATCCTAACCTCCTCATCTGCTCTATAAAAGGAGGCATTGGGTAGCCTCAAATGGTTAGATTTTGGAGATTGAGAATTGGAGTTCAAGCTTTATGAGTGATTGAGTTGAAGTGTTGTTGAGATTTAGTATTCTTTCTGCTGAGCTTTTGAAGAGGAAATATCACATACCTCTTTGTGCTCCTGGAGGAAGAGTGCAAGCCTTATCAAAGTAGAGGAGACTCCTGCTTCGGACCCCGGGAAGGCCTTTCGAACATCAAGGCTAAGGTTGTAAGATTCTTCTGTTATTTTAAGATTAATACAATCAAGTTTTGTTTTTCTCAATAAATTGTCGTTCGATTGTTTATTTCATTAAGTTGTCGTTTGATCGTTTATTTCATATATTCCTTGATCACTATGATAGGTATGTTTTATAATTATTTTTTATACAGGTGCTATTTAATATTTGCTTGTTTGTGATTGCAGGTCGACGAAAGACGACACTTTCTTGCAACGAAAGAAGTCTTATTGCGACAGAAGGATTCTTGTTGCAACGGAAGCTTTACGAATGCAAATAAGCATTTGGATCTAAGGTAGGATCGACACCTTTATAACATTTATTTGTAAAACGAATATATTTAGAGAAAGACAAAATTTTTTGTTCATTTTTTGCTAGATTGTCTTTTGACACTAGGGATATCGGTCTTGTCCGCAAGAACGATTTATCCGGCCAACAGGGTGAGGTGAAGATGTCCATGTACTCCTCCACAACCTTGTCCATTTGTTGTTGTCGTTTAGAGGAGGCTTGTCTAGAGGTCGTGGCCACAGTCTTCTTCTTTCCCTGGGGTGGATCATCAGGAAAACGAATTTCCTGGTTTGGGAAATGAGCTTACTGCATTGTATTCCAGTAACCAAAGAGATAGAGGCAGGAGATGGTACCTCTGGTATCATGTACAACTTATTTCCCAAAGTAACAATAACAGCGCGAGGCCGAGACTCATACACAGCATGACGCTTCCACAAATATGGTTGTCCTAATAATACATCAGAAACATCAATAGGATTAATTTCACATAATACCTCATCCGTGAAGGGCTTGATGCTATATGGAAGGCGGCAAAGCTGGCTGACGCGGAGATCTCGTCCTTGGTGAATCCACCCGATGGTGTATGGATGTGGGTGAGTTGTGGTTGGAAAACCCAACCGCTTCATGGCGTTTGATGAAATGAGATTCTTTGGCTCCCATTATCAACAATGAACTATACCGGGGAGCCCTTTACCCACATCTGGGAGTGGAAGAGACGTTTCTCCTCCTCTAGATCTTCCGGTTCCTCCTTTTGGATCTTCGTAGTGGCAACAGCGACATCAATAATCTTTTTCCCTTTTTCATTCCCCTTGTCAGGTTTTGATTCAGCGTCGGAGCATGGATCTGACTCAGAGGCCCTCATCTCAGCCACTAGCAACTGCTTGGCCCAACACTAACTTGTGTTGTGAGTGGAGCTCTTATGGAACTCACACCACTTCCCCATGTCCTGGCTTTGCAGTGTTTTTCTTTGCTTGTCGCTTTGACAAGTTGTCTTGAGCCACCATGCCTTGGCTCTGTCCTTTGTTCTGTGGTTTGGGAGCACCTTTCCCTTTCTTTTGATTCACAAATCCAAAGTTTCGTTTCTTCTGTTTGAATTTCTGGTCAATCTTGGCAGCATACCGTTATGTTGTACCAAACGAGGAGATGTCGAGGAACTCCATTTCCTCCTGAATGTATCTGTGTAGAAAACTGAGATACTTTAGCACCATAAGTTTCTCTGAATCTTTGATACCCAAATTTGTGCACAGGGTATGGAACAGATTCGTCAACTCATGCACATCTTGATCCCTTTGTTTTCGCAACATGGTCCATTGTATGAACTTGTCCTCATAGATCCCCACAGGATAGTATTGTTCCTTGATGGCATCTCTGAAATAATTCCAAGTGGGTACGGCCGAGAACAGATAGGGTTCTGTATCATCCTTTTTCTCATATTAGGTTACCCACCAGTCCTTGACATCGGGGGTAGCTTTGAGGAGTGAAAAAATAATCTTCTCCCAATCTGAAAAATCATGAACTGAGAAATATCCTTCTAATAGATTCAACCATCTATCTATGGAATCTACATATATTTGACCCTCAAATATGGGAATGTCAAAATTTACTTGTACCTTAGAGGGAGTCGCAACTCCTAAGTGGCTGTTGGATGCAGATGCGCTGCCAGTGGGCAGTCGTTGAAGGATCTAGGCAATGTTATCCATCATCGCGTTCCTTTGTTTTTCGAGGGCATCCTCGAGTAGTATTTTGATAGGATCTCCTGCTCCCTCATCTTTATTTTTGTCCCCCATAGGTGTCTGTTAGGGTTTGCAAGGCTGATCTTGCAAAGGTTCCATGAGATCGAGCCCTAACTCCTTATACCCCAACCTCGTTGGGGACATGCAAAGAAGGATCGAGAAAAAGTAAACTGCTCTGATACCACTAATCCAGATTTATGCAGGAATGCAATAGAATACAAAAATAACCATAAACATAGAGATGCAGCAGAAATAAGGCTTCATTTCATTAATATCAAATAACAGAAATATGCTTACAAACATAATGGAAATAAAATAGCTAGGGTGCTGGTAGCGAATCTCTGAGAAGAGATGTGGCGTCTACATACCTCTGAATTGTGTTACAATGAGGCTCTAGGGCCTATTTATTATGGAGAAAAAATGGAGAACTCTAAATGTCCAAAAACCTAACCCTAGGAGATGAAGCGACAAAACTATGGGCTCCGTTTGGGTAAATTGGTGTTTCAACTTCCCGGGGACGTAACTTCAACATACTATCTCCGTTTGACCCACATGATACATCATTAGAAATATCTATCCGAGGAATAAAAATGTTTCCAAAAATTTCAATTCCAAAACGGAATCATATTTGTTGGACAAACGATACTCAAAAAATGTCGTTTAGGGCATCAAAACGGCTCCGGAAGTTCAGGACCCGAAAAACTGCTAAAAATAGTAAGTTGTGACGAAACTGAAAAATTGAAAGAGGCAATGGTGGGGCCCCAAGTGGAATAGGCAGGTGACCACCAATATCCACCTGGATCATTCCTCCCCCCTTAGGAAGAAATCGTCCTCATTGCGTTAAGTTCCTCCATGAGATGAGGAAACTTTTGTTGAACTTGGTCCCTGGTGAACCACTTTCCTTAGTGCAGGATTTGGCCAGCTTTGACAACCCGATACAGTTGGATATTTTGTTGGCGAGTGTTCTTGATTTGCATGTCCATGATACAATCTATGGTGATTGTTCCATGTAGTCTCATTTTAACTCTGTTGGTGTGAGTTGTTCTGTAATGTCAGAGGTGTCCAGTAGAGGTGGGAAGTAAGGACGAAGGCGATCCACATTGAATAGTAGGTGAAAACCAAGGAATGGTGGAATGTTGAGCTTGAAGGCATTGTTCCCTATAGCCTTGGTGATGGTGTACGACCCGTATCAGAGCGGGCGAAGCTTGCGATGGGGTCCAGTGAGGCGCTCCTTCTACAAATGTAGCCACACTTTGTCGCCCACCTGGAAGTTGTGTGGCACCCGATGTTGATCATTGTGTTGCTTGTACTTAGCATTGGCTCTGTCCAATATTTCATGAACCTATTGGCAGATTTTCTGAATGCGCTCAATGAAGCTATTTTCTTTGTCAACTTCAGACTGGACATGATTTGAACCGGCCTGAGTAGCCACAAATGGCATGGCTATGTCAATGGGACATAGTGGCTGGAATCCCAAGCCCACCTGAAAGGGGCTGTGGCTGATTGAGCTGTGGAGAGCCCTGTTATAACTATGTTGTACATAGGGGAGGCTCTCGTCCCATGTGCATGGACGATTTGAATTGTACATGCGTAGAATGTGGACAATCATTCTGTTGACGACCTCTGTTTGGCCATCTGTTTGGGGATGGAAATCTGTGGACTTGGTGAGTTTGGTGTCCAACAATGACCAGAGGCTGGACCAAAATGTGTTGAGGAACCTGCTATCCCGATATGATATGACAGACTGTGGGATCCAAAAGTGCACCCACACTCATTCAAAGAAGATTTTAGCAGTGGCCTCTGCTATGATATTCTTCTTGCACGCCGCCATAATGGCCATCTTCGAGAATCTGTCAACGACCACGAAAACACAGTAATTTCCATGCTTAGTAGAAGGTAGGCCCAACATGTAATACTAATCCATGGAGATGGATTCCCAAGGTCGAATAGGGGTAGGTAGCGGAGTATACAGGCCTTTCTTATCAATGGTCGGTTTCGCAATGGCACAAGCAGTGCAAGATCTGATGTGCTTCCAGACATCCTTTTGAAGGTTCGACTAATAAAAATACTTCTGCAGTATTGCTACTGTTTTCTCGACCCCGAAATGCCCAGTGACTCTACTGTAGTGTGCTTCCCATATCATCTTGGCACGCTCGCTTGAAGGAACACAAAGGTGTCCCAGGTGACATAAAAGTGCATCTTGGAGGTGAAATTTTGGAACTTGCGTACCCCCCAAGAGTGCCTTGTATGTGTGGTCGAAGTCTGGGTCACTCTCGTAGAGAAGCGACCAATTAGAGGTCTCATGCCCACAAGAGTTGAAAATGGTGGTGAGCGCCACGATCAGTGGTCGGCTGAGGCAGTCTGCAACATTATTGGTGCTACCCTTCTTATACTTGATGTTTAAATGAAACTATTGCACATATGTGGACCAATTTCCCTTGTGTATATATGAACTGCAAGGGCCGGTGGTCTATGTGGATGATTGTTTCCTTCCCCAAAATGTAATGCTTCCATTGTCGACAAGCTTGCACAATGGAATACATTTCTTTGTCATAAGTGGGATACTTGTGAATTGTGTTAGACAATGTCTCACTGTGATATGCCACTGGATGTCCCTGTTGAGTAAGAACTGCCCCAATAGCATAGTCAGAGGCATCTGTCTCGATCTCAAATGGTTGTTGCAAGTCTGGTAATGTGAGCATTGGGCAGAACAGAGGCGATTTTTCAATTCTGTGAATGCCTTCTATTGAGATTCCGACCAAAAGAATTTTTCTCTCACTCCTCCCTTGGTGACTTGACTCAAGGGCCAAGTGATATGCGAGAATCCCAACACGAACCTACGGTATAAATTAGCAAGACCTAGAAAGTTACGAAGCTCTGTTATAGTGGTTGGGGCTGGCCAATCCCGAATGATTTGGATCTTGGTTGGATCCACATGCACCCCCGTTTCATAAATAATGTATCCCAGATATTGAACCTGGGTCATGTCAAAAGTTCACTTCTCCAAATTGGCATACAACGTGTGTTGTCACAGTGTTTGGAGGACTTGTCGGATGTGGTGGAGGTGCTCTTCCCACGTCTGGCTGAAGATCAGAATGTCATCTAAGTACACCAGTACAAATGAGTTGGTGAATGGCTGCAAGATGTTGTCCATCAACCTCATGAAGGTTGCAGGAGCATTTTTCAACCCGAAAGGCATGACCAACCATTCCAAAAGGCCTTCCTTGGCTTTGAAGGCAGTCTTCCACACATCGGAGGGTTCGATTGGTACCTAGTGATATCCAGACTTCAAGTTGATCTTGCTGAAATATTTTACCCCTTTGAGTTGGTCCAGAAGGTCATCAATCTGTGGGATCGGGTACCTATTCCGGACAGTGATCTTGTTCAACGCTCGATAGTCAATACAGAGTCTCCACGTTCCATCCTTCTTCTGTACCAATAAGATCGGGCTCCCACAGGGCGATGAACTTGGTCGGATGTGACATTTCTGCAGTAGCTCCAGAATCTGCCTCTTGATTTCATCGTTCTTTATAGCAAAGCACTGATAGATCAATCCATTGGGTAGAGGCGCACCTGGAGTCAGATCAATCGGGTGCTTGACCTGACAGTGTAGAGGAACCCCTATGGGTGAGGTGAAGATGTCCCTGTACTCCTCCACAACCTTGTCCATTTGTTGTTGTCGTGTAGAGGAGCCCTGTCTGGAGGTCGTGGCCATAGTATTCTTCTTTCCCTAGGGGCGGATCATCAGGAAAATGAATTTCCTAGTTTTGGAAATGAGCTTACTGTATTGTTTTGCAGTAACCAAAGAGATAGCAGCAGGAGGTGGTACCTCTAGTATCTTGTACAACTTATTTCCCAAAGTAACAATAATAGCACAAGGCCGAGACTCATACACAGCATGACGCTTCCACAAGTATGGTTGTCCTAATAATACATCAGAAACATCAATAGGAGAAATGTCTCATAATACCTCATCCGTGAAGGGCTTGATGCTATATGGAAGGCAACACTACTGGCTGACGCGGAAATCTCGTCATTGGTGAAGCCACCCGATGGTGTATGGATGTGAATGGGTTGTGGTTGGTAAGCCCAACCGCTTCACGAAGTCTGTTGAAATGAGGTTCTTTTGGCTCCCATTATCGACAATGAACTGTACGAAGGAGCCCTTTACCCACATCTGGGAGTGGAAGAGACGTTCTTCCTCCTCTGGATCTTCCAATTCCTCCTTCTGGATCTTAGTAGTGGCAACAGTGGCGTTGGGATCCGTATCAATAATATTCTTCCCTTTGTCATTCCCCTTGTCAGGTTCTGATTCAGAGTCGGAGCATGCATCTGATTTAGAGGCCCTCATCTCGGCCACCAGCGACTGCTTGGCCCAACACTCACTTGTGTTGTGAGTGGAGCTCTTATGGAATCACACCCCTTCCCCATGTCCTTCTTTGGCATTGCGGTGTTGTCATTTTCTTGTGGATTTTACAAGTTTTCTTGAGCCACCATGCCTTGGCTCTGTCCTTTGTTCTGCGGTTTGGGAGAACCTTTCCCTTGCTTTTGATTCGCAGATCCAAAGTCTCATTTATTCTGTTTGAATTTCTGCTCAGTCTTGGCAACATACCGGTATGATGTACCAAACGAGGAGATGTTGAGGAACTCCATTTCCTCCTAAATGTATCTATGCAGACAACTGTGATACTTTAGCACCAGATGTTTCTCTGAATCTTTGATACCCAACTTTGTGCCCAGGGTATGGAACAGATTCGTCAGCTCATGCACATCTTGATCCCTTTGTTGTCGCAGTGGTCCATTGTATGTACTTGTCCTCATAGCTCCCCACAGGATAGTATTGTTCCTTGATGGCGTCTCAGAAAGAATTCCAAGTGGGTACAGCCGAGAATAGAGAGGGTTCTTTATCATCCTTTTTCTCACAGTAGGTTTCCCACCAGTCCTTGACATGGGGGGTAGCTTTGAGGAGTGAAAAAATAATCTTCTCCCTGTCGGAAAAATCATGAACCGAGAAATATCCTTCTAATTGATTCAACCACCTATCTACAGCATCTGCATCTATTTGACCCTCAAATATGGGAATGTCAAAATTTACTTGTACTTAAAGGGAGTCACAGCTCCTGAGTGGCTGCTGGACGCAGATGCGCCGCCGATGGGTAGCCATTGAAGCATCTGGGCAAAGTTATCCATCATCGCATTCCTTTGTTTTTCGAGGGCCTCCTCGAGCAGTATTTTGATAGGATCTCCTACTCCCTCATCTTTCTTTTCATCCCCCATGGGCATCCGTCAGGGTTTGTGAGGCTTTTCTTGCAAAGGTTCCACCAGATCGAGACCTAACTCCTTATACCCCAACCTCATTGGTGACATGCAAAGAAGGATCGAGAAAAAGCAGACTGCTCTGATACCACTGATCTGGATCTATGCGGGAACACAACAGAATATAGAAATAACCATAAACATAGAGATGAAGTGGAAATAAGGCTTCATTTCATTAATATCAAATAATAGAAATATGCTTACAAACATAATGGAAATAAAATAGCTAGGGTGCTGGTAGCGAATCTCTGAGAAGAGATGTGGCGGCTACAAACCTCTGAACTGTGTTACAATGAGGCTCGAGGGCCTATTTATTATGGAGAAACAATGGAGAACTCTAAAGGTCCAAAAACCTGACCCTAGGAGATGAAGTGCCAAAACTATGGGCCCCGTTTGGGTAAATTGGTGTTTCAACTTCCCGGGGATGTAAATTCTGCATACTATATTCGTTTGACGCAGATGATACATAATTAGAAAGATCTATCTAAGGAATACAAATTTCGCCACAAACATTGATTTTGGAATGGAATCATATTTTCTAGACAAACGATGCCCAAAAAATGTCGTTTAGGGCCTCAAAACAGCTCCGGAAGTTCAAGACCCAAAAAACTGCTAAAAATAATAATTTGTGTCGAAACTAAAAAACTAAAAGAGGAAATGGTGGGGCCCCAAGTGGAATAAGAAGGTGACCACCAATATCCACCTGGATCATTCCTCCCCCCTTAGGAAGTGATGGTCCCCATTGCATTAAGTTCCTCCGTGAGATGAGGAAACTTCTGCTGAACTTGGTCCCTGGTGAACCACTTTCCTTGGTGCAGGAGTTGGCCAGCTTTGACAACCCGATACAGTTGTATCTTTTGTTGGTGAGTGTTCTTGACTTGCATGTCCATGATACAATCTGTGGTGGCTTGTTCCATGCAGTCTCATTTTAACTCTGTTGGTGTGTGTTGTTCTGCAATGTCAGAGGTGTCCAGTAGAGGTGGGAAGTAAGGCCGAAGGTGGTCGACATTGAATACTAGGTCCAAACCAAGGAATGGTGGAAACTGAGCTCGAAGGCATTGTTCCCTATAGCCTTGGTGATGGTGTACGGCCCATATCGGAGCGGGAAAATCTTGCAATGGGGTCCATTGAGGCGCTCCTTCTGCAAATGTAGCCACACTTTGTCGCCCACCTGGAAGTTGTGTGGCACTCGATGTTGATCATGGCGTTGCTTGTACTTAGCATTGTGTCCAATATTTCATGAACCTATTGGTAGATGTGCTGAATGCGCTCGATGAAGCTATTTTCTTTGTCAACTTCAGACTGGACATGAGCCGAATCGGCCTGAGTAGCCGCAAATGGCATGGCTATGTCAATGGGACATAGTGGATGGAATCCCAAGCCCACCTGAAAGGGGCTATGGCTAACTGATATGTGGAGATCCTGGTTATAACTATGTTGTACATAGGGGAGGCTCTAGTCCCATGTGCATGGATGCTTTGAATTGTACATGCGCAAAATGTGTACAATCATTCAGTTGACGACCTCTATCTGGCCATTTGTTTGGGGATGGAAAGTTGTCGACTTGGTGAGCTTGGCGTCCAACATTGACCAGAGGTTGGACCAAAATGTGTTGAGGAACCTGCTATCCCGATCTGATATGATAGACTGTGGGATCCCAAAGTGCACCCACACTCGTTCAAGGAAGAGTTTAGTAGTGGCCTCTGCTATTATATTCTTCTTGCAGGCCGCCATAATGGCCATCTTCAAGAATCTGTGGACGACCATGAAAACACAGTCATTTCCATGCATAGTAGAAGGCAGGCCCGACATGTAATCCATGGAGATGGATTCCCAAGGTCGACTAGGGGTAGGTAGTGGAGTATACAGGCCTTGCTTCTTGATGGTCGGTTTGGCAATGGCACAAGCAGTGCAGGATCTGATGTGCTTCCCTACATCCTTTCGAAGGTTCAGCCTATAGAAATACTTCTGCAGTATCGCTACTATTTTCTCGACCCCGAAATGCCCAGCGACTCGAATGTAGTGTGCTTCCCATATCATCTTGGCACGCTCGCTTGAAGGAACACAAAGGTGTCCCAGGTGACATAAAAGTGCATCTTGGAGGTGAAAATTTGGAACTTGCATACCCCCCAAGAGTGCCTTGTATGTGTGGCCGAAGTTAAGGTCGCTCTCATAGAGAAGCGGCCAATTAGAGGTCTCATGCCCAAAAGAGTTGAGAACGGTGGTGAGCACCACGATCGGTGGTCGGCTAAGGTAGTCTGCAACATTATTGGTGCTACCCTTCTTGTACTTGATGTTCAAATGAAACTGTTGCAGATATGTGGACCACTTTTGATGGCGATCATTCTGCAACTTCCCCTATGTCTGTATGAACTGCAAGGGCCGGTGGTCTGTGTGGATGATTGTTTCCTTCCCCAAAATGTAATGCTTCCATTATCGACAAGCTTGCACAATGGAATACATTTCTTTATCATAAGTGGGATACTTGCGAACTGTGTTAGACAATGTCTCACTGTGATATGCCACTGGATGTCCTTGTTGAGTAAGAACTACCCCAATAGCATAGTCAGAGGCATCTGTCTCGATCTCAAATGGTTGTTGCAAGTCTGGTAATGTGAGCACTGGAGCAGAAAAGTGGCGATTTTTCAATTCTGTGAACGCCTTCTAATGAGATTCCGACCAAAATAATTTTTCTCTCGCTCCTCCCTTGGTGACTTGACTCAAGGGCCAAGTGATATGCGAGAATCCCAACACGAACCTATGGTAGAAATTAGCAAGACCTAGAAAGCTACGAAGCTCTATTATAGTGGTTGGAGCTGGCCAATCCCAAATGACTTGGATCTTAGTTAGATCCACATGCACCCCCCTTTCATCAATAATGTATCCCAGATATTGAACCTGGGTCATGTCGAAAGTGCACTTCTCTAAATTGGCACACAACTTGTGTTGTCACAGTGTTTGGAGGACTTGTCGGATGTGGTGGAGGTGCTCTTCCCAAGTCTGGCTGAAGATCAAAATGTCATCTAAGTACACCACTACAAATGAGTTGCTGAATGGCTGCAAGATTCGTCCATCAACCTCATGAAGGTTTTGGGAGCAGTTGTCAACCCGAAAGGCATGACCAACCATTCCAAAAGACCTTCCTTGGTTTTGAAGGCAGTCTTCCACACATCGGAGGGTTCGATTGGTACCTAGTGATTCTAGACTTCAACTCAATCTTGCTGAAATATTTTTCCCCTTTGAATTGGTCCAGAAGGTCATCAATCCGTGGGATCGGGTACCTATTCCAGACAGTGATCTTTTTCAGCGCCCGATAGTCAATACAGAGTCTCCACGTCCCATCCTTCTTCTGTACCAACACGATCAGGCTCCCACAGGGCGATGAACTTGGTCGGATGTGACCTTTCTATAGCAGCTCCTGAATCTGCCTCTTGATTTCATCGTTCTCTAGAATAGAGCGCTGATAGATCATTCCATTGGGTAGCGGCGCACCTGGGGTCAGATCAATCGGGTGCTTGACCTGATAGTGTAGAGGAAACCCTATTGGTGAGGTGAATATGTCCTGTACTCCTCCACAACCTTGTCCATTTGTTGTTGTCGTGTAGGGAGCCCTGTCTGGAGGTCGTGGCCATAGTCTTCTTCTTGCCCTGGGGGCGGATCATCAGGAAAACGAATTTCCTGGTTTTGGAAATGAGCTTACTGCATTCTTTTGCAGTAACCAAAGAAATAGCAGCAGCAGGTGGTACCTCATGTATCCGGTACAAATTATTTACCAAAGTAACAATAACAGCATGAGGCCGAGACTCATACACAGCATGACGCTTCCACAAGTATGGTTTTCCTAATAATACATCAAAAACATCAATAGGAGAAATGTCACATAATATCTCATCCGTGAAGGGTTTGATGCTATATGGAAGGCGGCACTGTTGGCTAACGTGGAGATCTCGTCCTTGGTGAAGCCACTTGATGGTGTATGGATGTGGGTGAGTTGTGGTTGGTAAGCCCAACCTCTTCACGACGTCTGCTGAAATGAGGTTATTTTGGCTCCCATTATCGACAATGAACTGTACCAGGGAGCCCTTTACCCACATATGGGAGTGGAAGAAACGTTCCTCCTCCTCTGGATCTTCCGGTTCCTCCTTCTGGATATTTGTAGTGGCAACAGTGGCGTTGGGCTCCGCATCAATAATCTGTTTCCCTTTTTCATTCCCCTTGTCAGGTTCTGATTCAGATTCAGAGGATGCATCTGATTCAGAGGCCCTCATCTCAGCCACCAGAGACTGCTTGGCCCGACACTCACTTGTGTTGTGAGTGGAGCTCTTATGGAACTCACACCCCTTCCCCGTGTCCTTCTTTGGCTTTGCGGTGTTGTTCTTTGCTTATGGCTTTGACAAGTTGTCTTGAGCCGCCATGCCTTGGCTCTGTCCTTTGTTTTGCGGTTTGGGAGCACCTTTCCCTTGCTTTTGATTCGCAGATCCAAAGTCTCATTCCTTCTGTTTGAATTTCTGCTCAATCTTGGCAACATACCGGTATATTTTACAAAACAAGGAGATGTCGAGGAACTCCATTTCCTCCTGAATGTATCTATGCAGACAACTACGATACTTTAGCACCAGATGTTTCTCTGAATCTTTGATACCCAAATTTGTGTGTAGGGTATGGAACAGACTCGTCAGCTCATGCACATCTTGATCCCTTTGTTGTCGCAGCGTGGTCCATTGTATGTACTTGTCCTCATAGCTCCCCACGGGATAGTATTGTTCCTTGATGGCATCTCGGAAAGAATTCCAAGTGGGTACGACGAGGAAACGGGGAGGGTTACGTATCTTCCTTTTTCTCCTGGTGAGTTTCCCCCCGAGTCCTTCGGCATGGGGGTAGCTTTGAGAGTGAAAATAATCTTCTTAAGTGGAAAAATCATGAGCAGAAATATCCTTGTGGGTCAGCCATCTATCTCTGACATCTGCATCTGTGACCCTCAAATATGGGAATTTCAAAATTTACTTGTACCTTAAAGGGAGTCGCGGCTCTCGGGTGGGCATTGGATACGGATGTCTTTGCATGTGGGGCGATGGATTGAAGGGAACGAGGAAAGTTATCCATCATCACGTTCCTTTTTTTTTCAAGGGCCTCCTCGAGCAGTATTTTGATAGGATCTCCTGCTCCTTCATCTTTCTTTTCGTCCCCCATGGGCGTCCGTCGGGGTTTGCATGGCTGATCTTACAAAGGTTCCACCAGATCGAGCCCTAACTCCTTATACCCCAACCTCGTTGGGGACATGCAAAGAAGGATCAAGAAAAAGCAGATCGCTCTGATACCAGTGATCCGGATTTATGCAAAAACGCAACAGAATACAGAAATAATCATAAACATAGAGATGCAGCGGAAATAAGGCTTCATTTCATTAATATCAAATAACATAAATATGCTTACAAACATAATGGAAATAAAATAGCTAGGGTGTTGGTAGTGAATCTCTAAGAAGAGATGTGGTGGCTACAGACCTCTAAACTGTGTTACAATGAGGCTCGAGGGCCTATTTATTATGGAGAAACAATGGAGAACTCTAAAAGTCCAAAAACCTAACCCTAGGAGATGAAGCGCCAAAACTATGGGCCCCGTTTGGGTAAATTGGTGTTTCAACTTCCCGGGGACGTAACTTCAGCATACTATCACCGTTTGACGCACATGATACATCATTATAAAGATCTATCCGAGGAATACAAATGTCGCCACAAATATCAATTCTAGAACAAAATCATATTTGTTGGACAAACGATGCCCAAAAAACGTCGTTTAGGGCCTCAAAACGTCTCCAGAAGTTCAGGACCTGAAAAACTGCTAAAAATAGTAAGTTGTGCCGAAACTGAAAAACTGAAAGAGGAAATGGTGGGGCCCCAGGTGGAATAGGTAGGTGACCACCAATATCCACCTGGATCAATGAGGCTCCTACCTCAAAAAGCTACAACCTATTCTTTATCAAGCTACAACTTGAAAGGAGGCTGCAATCTCCCAATCTCAATAAAAGGTCAAGTTTTTTTATTGCCTAATATCAATTTATGTCCTCAAGTATGTTGTTCATATTCTATGCTTTTATTTTTCAGTTCTCCTCCTTTTATGCTACTTTTCTCTTCTTCTTCTTACCAGAATGTTGCTCGTGAACCCTCGCATAAAAACTTCTTAACATCAAAAGTAATTTTCTCATTCAACGATGTATATTTTATAAGCATAGCTTATTGACTTTTTGTACTCTATGCAGGAATATGAAATGAGGAGTTTTATATTGTTCTTATAAGTTTGTTCACAATTTTCCTCTTTATTTTCAAATATGAAAATCAGAATTTTGTAATATAAAATAGAGCTACAACAATATAGCTAGTAGCAAAGATTGGAAGAGACAAAATTTGAAAATTTTCTTATTTGTATTAGCTCCATGTTAGATTCTTTGAGGATTTTGATTAATAAAAGCATGTGTTTACCATATTATGCCTCAATACATCATGTGTGATTTTTCATTTTGATTATAAGTCATAATCAATCAACATATTAGTTTAACAATGTTCAACCTTCACATTGATCGGCATAACCATTGCACTTCACGTCACTTATCAGCCTTTGCACTTCAATAAATCAACATATATCAGTCATAACACAATTAATATGATCATTTTACATCAATGTCGACAATTTGAACATTGATACTAAGGTAACTTCATCGGGGTACTTAACATACCTGCTAGAAGCAAAATGATGTCAGGTACAAAAAGTTGAATTAAACAATATGCATAAATTAGTACTAAGTTATGCTTAGTAATCAAATCAAAAGTTTGTTTTCTTGTTTGAATAAATAAATCGATATACCCCTCCATTCTGGATAAAGATAAGATGAAAAGTTGTGAGTACAAGATCTCCTTTCTTATTTTTTAAATGGCCATAAAAATTTTGTCATGAATTTTTATCAAGTCATAAGTTCCTTATTTATGCCATATTATCTTTTTTCTCTATGTAAACAGAGATAATTGGTTCACTTGGTATGTCGCCAATCATTGTAGCAAAACAACAACCACCAATTTTATATTTATATCATAATAAAAAATGGGGAACCTTTCGAATTTTTAGTTATATTTTTCTACTTTTCATTAAAATTTCATTAGAGAAATTTTGAGGTAAACAATGGGCCTCAAAAAAAAATGACATCAAAATTTAACTTTATAAGAACCAATAGGATTCAATATGATGATGTCAACCATGGGGGATGATTGACCATTTTTGGAGTAAAAAGGTAAAAAAAATATTTTAAAAAAAACTACATATTAAAAAAAAACTACTTTTCTTGTATTTTCAACTTATCTCCCTATGGTTTTACTCAAATTTTGAGCGAGAGAACTCCTTGGATGCAGAATTTAATTTTGCATCCACAGAGTACCCGTGCTGCATACTTTTGATGGACCTTGTTACAAGAAAAATGTGAAATACATGAAAAGAATATAATTGCAATCATGTTGTTTTTCATTTATTTCACATTTCTCGTGTAGTAGGGTCCATTGAAAATATGTAACGTGGGTACTCCTTAGATGCAAAATCAAATTTTGCATCCAAGGAGTGCTCCTGCTCGAAATTTGAATAAAATCATAGGTAGATAAGTTGAAAATACGAATTGAAAAAGTAGTTTTTTTTCTTTTTTCCCTCCAAAACTTGATGAGGTAATCTAATCTTATTTTATTATTTCCACTACTATTTTATAATATTCCTTATGAAGCCCATTTTAGACATAGAAATTTTTCTAATGCACCCTTTAAAAACCAAAAAACCTTTAATTTTTATAATTTTATATACATCCTTAGGGTTAAATAATTATCCCAACCTTGATGCATTAATAAATAAATTATATACTAATAAGTCCAAAGGCTAGAACCACCATAGTAAAGCACTTTGGAATAACCAAAGTATTAATGTAATACTTGTATGAGTAAATAATAATTAAACCTTTTATTAACACTCACACGCCTTAGTCTTATTACCCAACACGTAGCCTAGAGGTTCTTCCTTGTAACTTTCACAAGCAGCTCCTTTCCTTTCTCCCAGGCATCACCTTCTGGGGTGAGGCAATAAAATAAGATAGCAAGGCATCATGGACCCCCTTCATCCATGTATTATCATCAGCCTCTCCCATTCATGCTCTATTCCCTTATCCTTTCCAGTTCTGTAGAAATTATATGCAATATGCATGTATATATCCAGACTCTCCTGATCTAATAATATTTATCTTTTTGCTAAATACAGAATCCTTCCACTATAATTCTTGCGGAAATTAATCAACAATTGCAAAACACATGAAGCAATAAAAACACACATAACAGAGTTGTTTAACGGGAAAGCCTGAAGCTGAAAACCCCAACTATATATTATGTAACATGGAGATCATATGACAATCTCATACAAAGCATACAAAGCTTATCACAAGCTCTCAGTACATTACAATCGTCATACACTAATCAGGCCCGATCTTGCAAATCCATGCACCGATCTTTGCCACCTGCTAGCCTGCCTCCACTGCGTAATCCAAGCTAATTACAAAGACCAATTTGATGTAATCCCACTCTCATTGATTGCCTTATTATCATTGGCAACTCCAATGTATATGTAGATGTAATTCATGCATCACTAATAGTCATAACAGATAGTCTATCTTGCCCTTTCACCTGCCTCTCCACTGGTCTCCACTGAAACGTCCATGCAATGTAGTTAACTGTTGTATTCTTCAGTTGATTAATGAGTTATTAATTAGTGAATTAATCAATAATTAATTCACACCACTCTCACTAATTGTATCAATTAGTTAAACTAGATACAAATAGCTCAACTATGTTTAGATTAGTTAAACTGAACACAACTCCATTAACTTCCTCAATCAATTCCACCAAACTCTCTCACATGAGTTCTAACTGAAGTATCCATGCAATAGCTCCACATAACCCTCAGGAATAGCGCAATTCCTTCTGTCAGCTCCTGTGCCACATCTGTGCACTTAACTGAAGTGCTCCAAGAGAATAAGATAATGTTTAGAGTCCAAATATTATTAAGAGCTAATAATATTCGACATATCTATTTTTAGACTGGCAATCTAAAAATAGATTTCGCCCAATATGTCTAAAAATAGAAGTCCATCTATTTTTTCAACTTGATCAACCATCCACAAATAGCATCCTGCAACTCATAGAATATGATCGACATGTCTAAAAACAGACATAGTCTAAAAATATATTTTGCACCAAAAATCACCTGTGTGGGCCCCTCCTAGTTTAGGTGATCACTTTCCAACTAGGATCAGGAATGATGTTTCAGGATGCCTCCTTCACTGTTTCTTGTTGAAATCTTCAACAATCCTAGAACATCTCTCCCAGAGTTTTCCTTTGTCACTTTAGTCAAAAGAGTTGGGGAAAAAATACCAAGACAACGGATCATGACACCTCTACTTCTAGGCCCCCTCTTATTTACACTTTTGTTATCTCATTCGGCCTTTCATTCCCACCTTCCACGTAATCTCGGGCCTTTCACCCCGAAAATTTCAATGCATCAACTCTCTGATTTCTTCTGAGATCCCATTCTCGGGACTCACTCAGCCTCTCCATATGGATTCTATATTGATTCACAACATTTATATTGAAAAAATGTATTTTTACCCTCCACATCATTGTGGATCTAGTCATCCCGACAATTTTCTTAGTGCACACTCTTTGTTTCTTTTTGGATTTTTTTCGCGGGCTGACATAAGGAGCCACGATGATTTCCAAATCACCTCTCACCCAAATCAAATCATGCCACCTGTCACTCATGTGCAACTGTCACATCTTGGAAAATCAATTGGTGTGCCCAGAATTCAATTTTATGTACTCACCACCTTCTGTTTTTTTAACTCCTACATGCAAAACTTAATGATTTAACATTTGTATGCAATTATATCAAATTTATGGGTTTATTATGTGAATGAAATTCTAACCTTGATTTTCATTGTAAAAGCATAATACTTATATGAGCCCTACTAAAACTGTCGAGATGGTGAAAGCCAAGAAGAAGATATTTGTCTAGCCACCTACAGGACCATTCCTATAAGAAATTGATGAGAAGTTTCCCAACTCTTTCCTCTTTTCTGGTATTGTATGCATGATGGACTCTAGAATTTTGTCCTAGAATGAAATGTACTGACTTCTGGAGGAAGCATTACCAGAGTAATATTACTCAAGGCTGACAGTAGCAACCACAAAGTAGGGTGGTAACAAAACTTCTAAGACAACAATTAAGGATGCCTCAAAATCTCGCTTGCACATAAGTTTTTATCGCCTCATAAATATTCCCTACACATCTATGATTCATTGGTTATTTGAGAACGTGGACATCACAGAGAGGCAATTTTTCACTTCCACTTTCACTATAATAATTTATTTCAAGCCATAACACCTTCGGGGTATGTACAAACTATCCAATATACAACTTATCCATAATTCTCAGTTTGTTGACAATTTTATGAAGGAAGAATGTAATAATACTGAAGAAGATATTCTCGGTTTAATTAGACCCCAATAAACATAAATAGGAATCATCTCGTAAATATTTTATACAATCCCTAAATCCCCCTTTCTACTATGTTGTCTCTATGTTGCATCCATTATTTTCTTATCAAAATGTCTCTCAATTTCCATTAGACTGGGTCCCTATTATCCACAGAGCTACCGATGGGTTCTCTTTCAATTGGGCCCAAATGTTATCTAAAAATCTCGCCAAACATATTCTCTCTTTTCACACCAAAGACACGTCCTATCATAATCCACCCTTTTATATGCCATTTTTTGTAATGGATGCCATCTATTTCACTCTAGATTTTCCAGTAATGGGATGGAAATGGACACTTTTAAATCCTCTATACCTCCAAATTTATCACATTAAACTATGGGAAGAGAATTATTTTGACCATTTTTATCAAATTTCCATCTAGTCATGATTCCCATTTATCAAGTCATTTTCGATTCCAAACCTCCTAGAATGTCAATAGTTGTTATGGACTGTCTATTAAGGATGGGAGATTGGTTCGTGGAAGATATTTTTACTTATATCAGGGTTTGGGGAAGTACAATAAACCACATTTTTTTCCTCTGTATGTTCCATATAAGCTCTTATGCAGAGGGGTTTCCCACCAAATAGTAGGGACAGGGATAATGCTTGAGTTAAAGAAGGCTTCCAAGAAAGTGTGGCCCAAATTCCCCTTGAAAATTGGTATCTTTACTCTGCAGAATGACACCCATGCTCAAAAAGAATTGAAATCCTTATATGAATTAAAATTGGCTACCATTCCTACAGAGCTACATGATCCTACCAAGTTGGTTGAATATTCAAATTTTGTTGCAAATATTAGGAGATATGTTCACGAGACTAATCATTATGATGAATTATTTTGTGGAGCTTCATCTTATTTATATATCTTCCATAAATCTAAACAGTTGCCTCTAGACAAATATCAACATTTTCTAGTCTACATGGACATAATAAGGTCTCGCTTGCCACTGAATTTGCTGAAATTGGTAGAAGAAGAAAGTATATCAGTAAAAGTTGCAATTTCTTCAACACAGAAAATTACTCCATAGGAAACTATTCATGTTCAAGTTCCTTCTCTTGAGTCTCGAGAGAAAATGACTTCAGAAAATCCCTTGTTTAATGATATTATCAAGGATTAGAAAATGTTTGAGGAGAATACTTTGGAGCCTGTTAAACTAGTAGAAGAGACAACAATGCCTGAAACAAGTCCTAGGGTCTATGTTGGACAACAATCAATTGATGCATCCCCTAAAACCTCAAAGACTACTCTTGCAAAATCAGGTGTTATTGTTGAAATGCTTATTATTTATCGACCTAGAGTGGAGATGATTCCAACATCTCCTAATACTATTATTTAGTTAAACATTGAAGAAATACCACTCGCATAGGTAATCTATAGCCCAAAGCACAAGGCCATTCTGAATAAAATCAAGAGGAAAATAAATATGGTCGAGACACGAGTCTCAAGAAAAACTATTTCTTTACCAAAAACCTCCTTGGAGATATTTGGAGAAGGAAAATCAGAGGAATTTGAGGAATTGGCTCAGTATGTAGGGTCTTATGCTTCTGTCAGCGTAGACAAAGCAGCAAAAGTCGGAGAATTTATCAGACATAAATTTTAAAAAATATAGCAACTGGAATAAAATTCCTCACAGGATCAAGCACAAATGTAAGCTCAAGTTTCTTTGGTTAGAGGCCAATATGAGTATGAAATCGAACATAAGGATGGTAATATAGGCGAATTGCAAGTAAAGATAAAGCAAACCAAGGAAAATGCGCTAAACATTGTTATGTTTAAGCATGAAGATTATGAGTTAAATCAACAACTTCAACATGAGAAATAACTTCTCTGTAGAAAATTAAGCATAATACAGGTGTAAAAATTAATAGAAAATTTCTACTATTGATGAATTTGAATTGAAAACAAGAGATTACAACTTTCCTCTACTATTCTGCAAAATGGAAATCACAATTTAGAAACACATGCAATGACATGCAACAATCAAAACTACAAGAACACAATGATTTTATAGGGGAACCCAACTAGGAAAAACCCCTCCACTACTTTGCATTAATTAGATGAGAATGAGAAACTATTACAATGCCTTTCTTCAATCCTGAAACACACCATGCACTATAAACCTATTCTCATGTTGACTATCCTACTCTAGCCAACACTTAGACAATTCAAGGCCCCAAATTGCTACTATTTCCTTGCGAAATCCAAAAGAAATTGAGCTCCTAAATCGAAAGGGAATTCCCGATTTCATTACGAAATTCCCAAGGACTTGATCACCTGAGTAATTGTCAAGCATGTACACTCAACTAGTATACAATTAATGATTACAATGTGCCTTTTCCTCCACTCCAACTAGTAAATTCGAATTCCATGTGTGTATGGGCTATTTTTAGCTAATTGACTAGCTTAACTGAGAGATCATTGAGTTAACAAAAGTTATACTACTCAATTGACCTTGAAATGACTGGCTTGGTCTTAGTTAACTGAGTTCAACTGAAAATAACTAAACTAGATTGCTAAAAATTTTCAATCACTATGTAGAACTCTACTCCAAGCCTATAACTCGAATTTATTGAGTTAACTAGTAGACAAGGTCATGTCACTCTAGCTAAATACCATCCAAGTTATCCTGCTGATGTGGAAAATCAAATTACTCAGTTTGACTAAGGAACAAGTCAAATTTATCCTTTCTTGCTACAATTTATAACAATGGGCTCGAGAAAAATTGTTCAATTCTTTTCTTGATGATGTGATTGATGTTGAAATCCAATATGATGAAACCAAGCGCGAGCTCAAGATCTTTGCAATGGCAAGAAAAACCAAAAAGGTTATTTCCAAACCTGTTGAAGATTAATGAAATGCAAAAGTATAAGGTGCTTCATGTTTGGAAGAATAATATACATTTGGTTAAGGAAATGGTAAAATATGTTGAAATACTTTCTAATTTAGTTGTTCAATATATCATTGAATCACTTAAAAAATAAAAAATATTACTAAGTGATTTTGAGGAGACTCTCCCGAAAGCATAAATATTAAGAGAAAAATGGAAAAATGACATGGTAGAGTTCTGTAATAGGATTGAACAATTTTCAAAGGTAATTTTGAGTTGACTTGGGGATTTCTTTCCAAACCTCATGGTAACCTTCAAGTAACCTAGGTCATCATTGAACATGTAACTCAGTTATCGTCATCCTTGCAAGCTCAAGTATTTAGCTGGCGAGTGAGCATACAATCTCAATCACCTCCCAAGTTGTTTCATCTTCTATAAGTCTATAAGAAATGGCAAGCACCCACTGGATCTTCATCAATAGTTGTCCTCCGAGTTGAATATTTCATTTTGAGTTGTAACAAAATGTCTATTTACTTCTAGTTTCTTTTTGCTTTAGTTAAGAGAATATCAAAGATGTAACTGTTCTCTCTTTTTTTTTTTAAAACTATGTAAATCACTCTCTAGCTGAGAACTAGAGGCTTTGAATATTTGAAAGAAAATGACTTGTTGAACTATTGTACAAGTCTCTTTTCTAGTACAAGTTGAACCACTTTTGATTCCATGTTTCAGAGAAGCAAAACAAAATTGGTATTATTATTGATTTTGTCTTGTTTATGTTTTTTATTGGAATCAATTGAGCATATTCATGTTTATGAGTGAAGGATTTAGTAATACGTTTCTGTATTATTGTATCTTCCATTTGTGAACATAATTATTCGAGATTATATGTGATGTTGTTAATATAAAAATTCAATTAAGTATTTAATTGAATTATTTATCATTTACATTTTGTTTTAATTAAATGATTTAACAAAGATATCTTTATGTCTAGTTATTGAGTTATCTTTCATTTCACATACGCAATTACACCCGGTTTATATATTAAGTGATATATTTTAGTTGGAATTTATTTATTTTACTTTCCTGTATATACTTAAAATCATTGTCTCGCTTGCTATATTTCTCTTTTAGTTTGTATATCCTTAAGCCTCCATCAGCTGGAGAAACTTCCATATGGGTAACTAGACCTAATTTAAAACCAAATGGAACCACCATTCCAAATGGAAAAGAGTCAAATTTGGGGCTTTGACTGGGTAGTCTTTGAAATGTTGATGAGGTTATTTCCAGCCATCAACAGGTCCCTTGCAAATATCCACAATATACCTAAAGAAACTTTTTGTGATACCAATATGATTCATAAACTACCATGGATATTCCATTTGACAGTTCATCACAACAAATCTGATAAATTATACTTAAAAATCCAAAATCTACACTATAAGAGAACTTTATTTCTCTTTAGATTTTTGGATTTGTAAATTATTGTTTATTGCATATGCATGCAAATTATAATTATGCAGAAAATATATAATAGAGAAATAAAAACTCACAAACCACGAATGACATAAGATATATCCTGAGAAACCCTTTAGGGAGAAAACTCAGCTACAAGGTGAGACCACTTTGCTCCCTTTCTCTGAATAGAAAATGGTTGCAAGTACAAAGAAGTTAGGCATGTGGGCTACTATAATGCACAAATCCTCTTTATGCACTCCCTCCTTATCCTTGTCTACTACTCTCTTTGTCTATGGAACAAGATACACTTGAAAATAATGAAACCCCTTTTCCTCCTAGTGGCTTGGTTATAACACAGCCCGATAGCCTACTAGTGGTTAGGTTTGACTCCTTCAACTCTTAAATAGAGTTACAGTATGGACTCTTCTATAGTATTATTCATCGGGGTCATGTGGCTATCCCATTTTCAATGAATAATGGTGGTTGATGTGGCATCCTCTCGAATTATGGTGGCCAAAACAAGAAGGTCAACTTTTGAATGGCATAAATTTTGCATACGTACTTTGATTGAGGTGATTCTTGCATTGTTTGAAAGGTCTATGTGTGTATAATAGGAAAATATATGTGGTGCTAAAGTCAAAAAAAATTCCACCAAAAAATTTCATTTGATGCCTCAAAATTCTCTTAGAAGGTTTCAGACCCCAATTTGCCAAACTGGGTCTCGCTAGTAAAAATGGTCCTATGAACTTATTCCTAAATTATTTCCACTATGAAAACATCAAATGGGATGACAAAGAATATAATGATCCAATATGGATCCTACAGGAAGTGGCTAGAAAATTTTGTGGTGAAGGGAAAGAAAGATTTGGTATGTAGGCTAAAAAAGTCCATATATAATGGTGCTTATATAGTGGTATCATCAAAATTGATACTTAAATATTGGTACTTGGCTTGACAAGGAGAAAAGCATATCACTATGTTTATTTCAAATCATTTGGAGATCATCTTATTTATTTAGTATTGTATGTGATGATATGTTTTTGAATGGAAATGACAGGGAAATCATCCAAGAAGTGAAAACTTAAGTGTCCTCTAAATTTGACTTGAAGGATCTTGGTATTGAAAATTTGATTTTGGGCATGGAAATTAAAATAGATCGTCCAAATAGGTTACTTTCATTAAATTAGAGGAAATATGTTGAGACAATATTGTAGAAAAATAATATTTAGGAATGTAAACCAATAAAAGGTCCTTGTTCATATAGGTGTAAAGCTATCTGCAAAATAGTGTCCTAAGACATAAGAATAGGAAGAGGACATGTCTCGTGTTCCATATGCCAGTGTGGTTAGGAGTTTGATGTATGCAATGTTTTGTAATATACTAGACATTTCACATGAAGTGGAAGTATTCAATAGGTATATCCCAAAACTAGGGAAGAAACATTAGACAATAGTAAAGATGGTAAAGATGGTTTTCAAATATCTGCATCACATTACTCAATATGGATTGTGCTACGAAGGAAGCCCAGGATTAGACAGAGTATTGGACATACATGACTTTGTTGATGCAGACTAGGCTAGAAATTTGGATTGCAAAATACCTACAAGTGGGTATTGTTTAACCTATTCGGAGGAATAATCAGTTGGATGATAAAGAAACAGTCTCTAGTGGCACCATCAACTATAGAAGTTGAATACATGGAATCCACTCATGCAAGAAAGTAAGCAATATGCTTATAAAAAAATTTCTCATGTATTGGGTTGGTATAGTAAGCTATGAGTATAGATTGTGATAATTATAGTGCAATATTCCTAGTTAATAACCTAGTATATGATTTTAAGACAAAGCATATTGATGTTCAATGTCACTTTGTGAGAGATATGATTGAAGAAAAGAAGGTGTTACTAGTGAAGGTGGACACTTTAAAGAATTTTTTAGATTCATTAACCAACTTTGTGAGCACTGAGAAATTCTCTTGGTGCAGAGAAACAATGGGCAGTATTGCCCTGGATTGTTGATCATGTACCCCTGTGAATCCCAAAGTGAAAAGAAAACAAGAAGTGGGAGAACATTGGGTATGTGTTATATTCTTTGCAAGATTACCATGAAATCTAATACATTATGTTGGGTGTAGCGATGGGGGCATAGTTGGGGAGAAAACCCTTAAGGGGGTCATAAGGGAGGTAAATTCCCCCATGCTCAGGGGGTTCATAGGGTGGTGGAACCCCACTACGCAAGGGTTCGGGTGCAGCACCCCCAAAAAACATTGGTCATTTTTTTGTTCGATTTTAGTGATTTACGACACATGGTTTTCCTTTTAGTATTTTTTGGTGCATGATGGTTTAGCCCATGTTTTTGTAGTTTCAATTAAGGAACTAAGATTGTATTCTAATATAAGGTAAACATATTGGTGTTTTATGGATTTTACAGGATACATATATTGTTTCATAACATTGTAAAGATGAATGTATAGAAAAATCTTTTTTGTTTCCCGAATTGGGTTTCCAAGGTAAAATCTTTGTGTTAATGTGTGCATTCTCCATTGCATATTTTCTATTTTATTAAGAATTTGTTTGTTGCAATTAATTATGCAGGGTTAAAACCTATACATATTCTTTCTTGTTGTTTCAATGTATCAATCTCCAAAACTCAAAATGAGGGGCCTAAGAAGTCCCAACCACACATGTTGACTCACCATTAATTCAACTTCTATTACTTTTACTAAATTCCACATCCCAACAAAGCAAGGGGCCCAACTCCAAGACCGCCTCTAAAACTCTTTTTTTGAACCCAAGAAATCTCTCCAAAAATTTTATTATTAAATAAGGCTAAATTATTATTTAGTGGGTAATAAATGTAATAATGACAAGTAGTTATACCTTAATACTCTTCTCTACCATTTTGAAATTTATTCTTATATAATTACATTATATTATTCTAAAATTTAGAGATTTTATCTTTTATCTACTAAAATTTATTATAAAAATTAATATATACACCATCAAAATTAAAAGTTAAACCAAATGTAGGAATGTTATTTTCGCAAAAATAAGCAATGTGAAGAAACCTTTTCTAGACATAATCGTTATGTTCAATAGTGTTATCACTTGATTTGCAAAATCAAACATCAAAATCAACTACTAAAAATTTTAAAACTTTAAAAAATAAAATAATATCTGAAAATGAAAAATCATAGCTTTAGGTGATAGTATGAAGTGAGAAGTGAAAAGGGTTCTGGTTTTTGTAATTTCAAAATTGAAAAGCTCAAAGACATAGAGGATGAAGAATCTCAAGAAAATAAGAAGCCCTAAAGTCAAACAGCCTAGGAGAAAATAATGAGAGAGCCCTACGATATAGACTAAGGTAGATGGAAGACCAAACAACGTTTCTTTTAAAGAAAACTTTGTGGGATGAGAGATTTATAGTTTTCATTTTGTTTTGGAAGAAGCATTGTTACACACCCATCCATATCAATAAAGCTTTTGTAATTGTTTATAGTGTGAGTTTCTATGGTTTGGTGTCAAATATGTTAATGAACATTTATTTTATTTTATTTTTATTAATTTGTGTTTTGTTAATTTAATTTTTTTGGTTTATTTTCATTAATTTGTGTTTCGTTAATTTAATTTTGAAATTATAAAAATTAAAATATTTATAAAAAAGTATGTATTTTATTTTATTTTTGTAATATATTGATTAATAGTTATTATTTATTTTTGTTTTTATTTAAGTAATATTTTGTCTTAATTTTAATTTATAAAGAGTAATTTAATTAACAATCATTATATTTTTAGGATTTTGGCTTTTCATCGTTACAAGTTATAGAAATATTTTGGTAGTAATCACATGCAATGGACCATTGTCGATGTTTTTGAACTACATAGTCTTGATGATGAACCACACTGCGTCGATAATGTTCCATTGCAAGTGATGACTACCAAAAGAATTCTATAAATCATTATATTATGAAGTATTATTTAATTATAAAATTCAAAGTTTAAATCCATCCCGGGTCAAGCCAATAAAAATTTTATTTTATTTTTTTAATTATTTGATTCACTTTTAATATTGGCACGAAATTTCAGTATCTTAATTGACATAGTTTAAAGAGATTATTTTTTAGTTTTTTTGGGTGAGTTTTTAGTTTTTCTAGGTTAAAATTAAGTAACAATGAATTTATAATATTTTATCATTTAAATTGAAATAAATTGGGAAATATGTATTAATAAACTCAAAAAAGTTAAAGTCAAACAACTGGGAAAAGTCTAAGTCAATTAGGTGAAAAACTAACTTTTAATCTATGCAATTTTTAAAAATAACCATAAAAGCAGCAAAATTAATGACTATCCCCTTATGTCTGTTGCAAACTCCTATATATTTTTCAAAATTAAATGAACATAATCAAAATCAATAAAGTCACTAATTTGCTCATATCCATTCAATTTCCAAAAACTAAAATGCATGCAATAGAAGAAAAAAAAAACACTTGAATAAAATACATGCAATAAGAGTGATTTTCCCTGAATAATAGTAATGAGTCAGCATGTATTTGCAGATAGTAATCAATAATAGTTGTCCCACTAAAATATACTCAAATAAAATACATGCAATAGAAGTTGTTTTCCTTGAATAACACTATGAGTCATTTTACATTTGGGGATAGGAGGTAGGAAAAGTTGTCCTACTACTAGTTTGACAATTGAACCTTGAATAATACTTATGAGTCAGTGTACACACAGCCAAAAATAGTTGTCTCATTACTAGTTTGACAATTGAATAACAATAATAAATCAACGTAGCAACTAGAAATAGTTGTCACACTACTAGTTTGACAATTGAACAACAATAATGAATCAATTGTTTCACTACTAGTTTAACAACTAAATTATAATTAATTTTCGAAAAAAAATCAATTAATTAAATAAAACGATAATAAATAAATAAAATTGCAATTTTGAGAATTTGATACCAATAGTATGTCACAAAAGCCCACTAGAGTACAACCATCTAACACCTTTGTAAACACTTATTGGACACATGCTTCATCTCAAAAAAATCAATAAATATATTTATTTAGTACCTTTATGAACACTTAATGGAAACATGCTTCATCACGAAAAATTCAATAAATATATTTATTTAACACCATTAGAAATGAATAATTATTAGAACGTCCACACAATACTCGGCTCCCTAACAATGAGTATGAGTATCGTTTACTTGCATTATGTGTCACAAATTTAACTAATTTTAACTAACAATGTACTGATAGTCGGCACAAAACTTGGATCCACATGTGCCGAAAAGTTGTATCCGGCCCCAAACAAATGTCAAAAAAGACGTGCCGTATTCAGATCTGCAACTAACAATGTACTAAATTGAAGGAAAAATAAGCACTTTGGAAATAAAACGTCACATTGAAAATTTATGAAGCGAGAAATAATCTGACCATATGACCATATATATATATTGCATTCTGAAAAAGTCAAGAATGCAACAAGTGCTATTCACATTAAATTATGGTACTAATATGATTCATAAACTATTATGTATATTTTATTGGAGAGTTCATCACAATAGATTTGATAAATTATATTTAAAAATCTAAAATCTACACTGAAAGGGTTTATTTCTTTTTAGATTTTTGGATTTGTAAATTATTTTTTATTGCATATACATGCAAATTATCATTATGCAGAAAATATATAATAGAGAAATAAAAACTCACAAACCACTAATGATACGAGATATATCTGGAGAAACCCTTTAGGGAGAAAACTCAGCGACAAGGTGAAACCACTCTGCTCTCTTTCTCTGAATATAAAATGGTTGCAAGTACAAAGAAGTTAGGCATGTGGGCTACTATAATGCACAAATCCTCTTTATTCACTCTCTCCTTATCCTTGTCTACTATTCTTTTTGTTTATGGAACAAGATACACTCGAAAATAATGAAACCCATTTTCCTCCTAGTGGCTCGGTTATAGTACAGCATGATAGCCTACTACTGGTTAGGTTTGACTCCTTAAACTCTTAAATGGAGTTACAATATGGGCTCTTCTATAGTATTATTCATCGATATCATGTGGCTATCCCATTTTAAATGAATAATGGTGGTTAATGTGGCATCCTCTCGAATTATGGTGGCCAAAACAAGAAGGTCAACTTTTGAATGGCATAACTTTTGCATACAGACTTTGATTGAGGTGATTCTTGCATTGTTCAAAAGGCCTATATGTGTATAATAGGAGAAAATTTGTGGTGCTAAAGTCGAAAATTTTTCCTCAAAAAAATGTCGTTTGATGCATCAAGATTCTCTTGGAAGGTTTCAGACCCCAATTTGCCAAACTGGGTCCCGCTGGTAAAAAAGGTCCTATGAACTTATTCCTCCACTTTTTCCACTGTGAAAGCATCAAAATGGATGACAAAGACTATAATGATCCAATATGGATCCTACATGAAGTAGCTAGAAAATTGTGTTGAAGGGAAAGAAAATATCTGGTATGTAGGCTAAAAAAGTCCCTATATAATGATGTTTATGTAGTGGTATCAAAAAATTGATACTTAAATATTGGACTTGGCTTGACAAGGAGCAAAGCATATCACTCTATTTATTTCAAATCATTTAGAGATCATATTAATTATTTAGTCTTGTATGTGGTGATATGTTGTTGATTGGAAATGACAAGGAAATCATCCAAGAAGTGAAAACTTAAGTGTCCTTTAAATTTGACTTGAAGGATCTTGGTGTTGCAAATTTGATTTTGGACATGGAAATTAAAATAGATCATCCAAATAGGTTACTTTTATTAAATTAGAGGAAATATGTTGAGACAATATTGTAGAAAATTACTATGTAGGAAAGTAAACCAATAAAAGGTCCTTGTTCATATAGGTGTAAAGTTATCTGCAGAATAGTGTCCTAAGACATAAGAAAAGGAAGAGGACATGTATCGTGTTCCATATGTCAGTGAGGTTAGGAGTTTTATGTATGCAATTTTTTGTACTATACTAAACATTGCACATGAAGTGGAAGTATTCAATAGGTATGTCTCAAAACTAGGGAAGAAACATTAGACAATAGTAAAGATGGTTTTGAAATATTTGCATCGCATTACTAGATATGGATTGTGCTACCAAGGAAGCCTAGGATTGGATAGAGTATTGGACATACATAACTTCGTTGATGCAGACTAGGCTGGAAATATGGATTGCAAAAATACCTACAAGTGGGTATGTGTTTAACCTATTTTGAGGAACAATCAGTTGGATGATAAAGAGCCAGTCTCTAGTGGCATCATCAACTATAGAAGTTGAATACATGGAATCCACTCATGCAAGAAAGGAAGCAATATGTTTATAAAAATTGTGTTCAGGTATTGGGTTGGTATAATGAGTTATGAGTATAGATTGTGATAATCATAGCACAATATTCCTAGTGAATAACCTAGCATATGATTCTAAGACAAAGCATATTGATATTCAATATCCCTTTTGTGAGAGATATGATTGAAGAAAAGAAGGTGTTACTAGTGAAGGTGAACACTTTAAAGAATGTTGTAGATTCATTAAAAAAAATTGTGAGCACTGAGAAGTTCTCTTGGTGCAGAGAAACAATGGGCAATATTTCCTTGGATTTTTTATCATGTACTCCTGTGACTCCCAAAGTGCAAAGAAAACAAGAAGTGGGAGAACATTGGGTATGTGTTATATTCTTTGTAAGACTACCACGACATCTTATACATTGTGTTGGGTGTAGTGATGGGGGCATAGTTGGGGCGAAAACCCTTAGGGGGGTCATAAGGGGGGCAAAGTCCCCCGTTCTCAGGGGGTTCATAGGGTGGTGGAACCCCACTATGCAAGGGTTCAGCTGTAGCACACCCAAAAAACATTGGCCATTTTTTTTGTTGGCTTTTGTTGATTTACGACACATGGTTTTGCTTTTAGTAGTTTTGTGGTGCATGACGGTTTAACCCATGTTTTTGTAGTTTCAATTAGGGAACTATGATTGTATTCTAATATAAGGTAAACATATTGGTGCTTTACAGATGTTGCAAGATATGTATATTGTTTCATAACATTGTAAATATGAATGTATAGAAAAATATTTTTTGTTTCCCAATGATCTAAATTTGAATGTTAGTTTTGTTGTGCTAATTTCATCTTTGGATTCATAAAAACATTTTCTGATCTTATGCTTTTATGTGCATAGGTTTTCTTGGTGTTTATGAGTGTCAAATAGGTAAATGAGCTGAGTTTTAAAGTTAAATTTAAGAGAATAAAGCATGAAAAAAATGGTGAATAGAAGAAATAACAAGTATAGCAAACCATCACAATTGATCAATCAACATAGTGTTTTGATGAAGGATTTCACCCCTCTTGGGATACATCTCCTTGGTCCAGCTTCCATGGCTTGGGCCTCTATATTAGCTCAGAAGTGCAAAAATGTATGTTTACATTCACCTACAACTCCTGAAACCTGCTTCAATGAGTCCATAATGTCCAAATCTATCAGAAATGACTCTTCTTGCACTCCATTTGGTCAAAAATTACAAAAGATATGGCCAAAACCATTTTTCCTAGTAAACTGCCTCCAAAACTGGAGAAGACTCTAGTTAGCCCCGCCAATTATGGAGGTGGCACCTAATTTGGAGGTCTGCCGTAAATCCCGCTAGTTTAAATTGTGATTTTAATAAATGCTAAGTTGGATTTTAAGTTAAGATAATTGCGAATTATCTACGCATAAGCGCATTTACATTCTAATCCAAAATTAAAAGTCGGATAGTGTTAAACATGGGATTAATGTTAATTAATTTGAAACTTAAACTTAATCTCGTGCATTATTACTCCACTCCGCTCCCGATCTTGTGGCTTGGTCTCATGGGGATGGCCCCCTCCAAACCCCCGTCTGTCAATTCATTTGAAATTAAATATATCGCGCACCAAGTATATTAAGAACTAATGTGGTGTTATGGTGGTACGGCGTAGCTCTGTTGTGGGGGAGGTCGTGGGGTAGAGCCCCGACCTCCACCCAATATGTACATATGTTTTTCCATACCATATAACATTAGAACCTTTGGAAATTAAATTAAATGTGCCCAAAATATATGTAAAACCTTTGGCATATATTTAACTTTCGACTTTGGAAAAAATATAATATTTTTACCCTTTGTAATAATGTGCCAACTTTATATATGCGGACTTTGGCATATCGTTAAATTCAACCATTGATGTATGGAATTCGAAATTTGGAGAGGGTCCACCAGAGGGGGAACATCGTGGCCCCTGGCTGCACCACGTGTCATCTTCTGGTTGGGTTGTCCCCAACCAATATATAAAAAAAAAAAATGAATTCAATCTTAAGAGCAACACTTAAAAAAAAGTTCACCTTCAAGCCAAACTGGTGAATCCTGCAGTGACACTTGTCACAGTGTCATTGGGAAAAACTGAAGAATATTCCTAGAATATACCTTGTATGCTGACTGGGCTGTCATTTCATCCTTCTGTCATGTTCTGCAAATTTTTTAGTTATTTAAGAAAACGAACAACAAGCTCTATCTTCTTCATCTAGACTCTGTTTTCAACGAAACGAATTACGTCGAATTCCTGGCGACGATCTCTTCATTGTCCTTTAGTTTCCATTCAATTTTGAGCACTTTAATTATTGAGCTTTTACACTAAGCACCTGATCATTCCTCCCCACTAGAATCCTTTTGGACCCCAAAATATCTTTGATTATTGATCATGTGGATGAGGGTATTGTTCCCTCACCCTTCCAGTCTTTATCCACTGAAATTTTCCCATTTTCATCAAATTGAGCTTTTCAAATAAACTTAACTTTTCCTTGACTCTTCTGACCCTCTCTTGATGTCATTAACACCATCATGTTGCAATTCCCATGAATTTGTAGAGCAACAATCTATTCTTGTAGAAACACACTTATTCCTACTTTGGTCATCAATCAAAGGAAACTTAAAAACTGTCTCACCTTGCACATTGTCATCATGGCGATTCTTAACTGATCTTGCTTTGTACTTGTGTCAACTCTTGACCAAGTATCTTTGCCATTGCCATGTATCTTTTGGAAACCAAAAACAAGCACTTGTGGAACCCATGCCTTCTTTGTCAAACTACTTTGTCGCTTTCTCTTTGACCTTTGCACTTTCTTGCACGAGCATCTTGTTTCCAACACTGATGTTGACTGTTGCAAATGTTTTACAACTTGTTTACCTCCTTTCAAAGGCAACCTGATATAATTTTGAAACATCTCATTACAAGCATAAGAAACTTTAATGAAATAAACTTGTTCATTTGATGCATCTTTTTGAAATTTTTGATTCAAAACATCTCTATGTTTGATCATTAAAAATGTCAAATTCTGACTTGCATTCATTATCGTCTTCATTTCTCCTGCATGTATAAGAGACAAACTTGTCTTCTTTTTATGTGCTCTAACTATGTACTCAATACCATTTTTAAACAAGTGATACTTATTCTCATGGCGATGAAATACTTCTTTCTTGTCATACAGATAAGGACTTCCCAAAGCAATACATGATATCTCAAGCACCACCACATCGAGTTCAAATTCATCAAGAAAGTTTGAATTGATGGCGAATCTTAGTATGCACTTCCTTGTAACCTGCAAGTTTTCATTCTTGCATATCCACCCTAAAGGATAAGGTCTTGGATGTCTAACAGTTTCAAGTCTAGCTGCTTAACCAAGTCTTCGAAAATCATATTAGATTGTGACCCACTATCAAAAAGTGTCTCTATTTTTGTATGTTTAGAGACGACTCTAATATGGAAAAGTTCAATTCTTGTATCTTCATCTTGAGTGACATTGGAGAAATTTGAAGGACTAGTGCTTGCTATATGCTTACCTTTCAAACCCATTTTTGTAATATTTATTTCATCTCTTGAATCTGAACATAAGTCATGTTCAATTATAGCAACATTTTTCTCCTTTTCTTTGGCTTTCATTTTGTTTGGATTCAACTCTAGATGAAGTTGCCAACAATGGTCTTCATCATGGTCAATCTTCAAACAATGTTTACATGTGATTTTTTCTTTCTCTCTTTTGCCAGAGCTATTTCCTCTTCCATAAAACTTTCCCTTTCCTTTACCCTCACTATCACTTTTCTCATCTATGTTTTGTTTCCCTCTTGCTTCTAAATGTGTGGATTGAACACAAACCTCATCTATGTTAGTGGGATTAAACATGAGAATAGTGTGCCTAAGGTAACTGTGAAAACCCCTAATTACTTTAACAAATTTTCTTAAGAATACAAATTAATACCCAAAATAAGAGCTCTTCTCCTAAATTCATGAGTATAATCTTGCACACTTTTCCCTTGTAATTGTCTAAAATTTTGCCAATCCAAAATGGCATTTTGCATGTAAGCTAAGGGACAAAATTTCCTTTTAATGGCAGCAATAAAACTTGACCAATACATAGAGATCTTACCATAGTTTTTAATCTCTTCTTAGAGTCCTTGCTTCCCATCATACAAGTGCAGATCCTTCCATCCTTGAAGAAGCCAATTGAATATTTATGTCATCTTCAAGAAGGTTCTAAATTCTGCGATACACCTCCAATGGACGTATCCAATTGTCTAATATTTCTGCATTTATCTCGCCATTATACATTGGAAGTTCAAATTTGACATCAAGTTTGAGTAAGGGAGTTTTTCCTCTTGTGGTCTTTGAGTGAGTGTGTGGTTTTTGTGGTGGAAGTGGAAGATGATGTTGATGGAGAAGATGAGGATGATGATGAAGATGGTGGAGATGGAGGTGGCTTTCCTCCACTACCCTTTGAATCCTTTTCTTCAGCATTCTTATCATCTAAAGTTCCTTCTCCACGTGGAGGCTTAGAACCTTCTCCTGCCATCTCAGCAGTAAATGCATCAAACATAATTTTACCCATCCTCTTTATGTCATTGAAGTCTTTCTTGACATTATCCTTTTATGAATGACCTTCAATTTCTCCAACACCTGAAATGATCGTTATGGATTCAAGCTCAGCTTCTGATGCTTGTACCTCTTCAATATCAGCTTCTTGAGAAAAAACTTGAGGTGCTTCAAGTGCAGTTGTGAGTGGAACTTTGGGTGGAGATGGTGCCCTTGTGGCTCTCTTTCTTGTGATCCTAATCTCAGGACTTGCAACCAACAATTTACCTTCACCTCTCTACAATTTCAAACTTGTAAGCATCACAAATTTGCAACCATTAAAACCCTACTTGCACAAAAGTAAAGAAACTATAAATAAAATAGCCTAAGTAACCTTTAAACTAGGCTCTGATACCAACTTGATCTGAATTTGAATGTTATTTTTGTTATGCTAATTTCATCTTCATATTTATAAAAACATTTCTTGATTATATGCTTTTATGTGCATAGGTTTTATTGGTGTTTATGAGTGTCAAACAGGTAAATGAGTCTAGTTTTTAAGTTAAATTCAAGAGCATAAAGCATGAAAACAAATGCTAAACAACAGCAATAACAAGTACAACAAACCATCACAATTGATCCATCAACAGAGTGTTTTGATGAAGGAGTTCACCCATCTTGGGCTACATCTCCTTGGTCCAGCCTCCATGGCTTGGGCCTCTGTATTAGCTCAAAAGTGAAAAAATTGTTGTTTACATTCACCTGCAGCTCCTGAAACCTGCTTCAATGATTCCAGAATGTCCAACTCTATTATAAATGACTCTTCTTGCACTCCATTTGGTCGTAAATTGCAAAATATATGACCAAAGCCATTTTTCCTAGTAAACTGCCTCCAAAACTAGAGAAGACTCCAGTTATTCCCGCCAATTATGGAGGTGGCACCTAATTTGGAGGTCCGTCGAAAATCCTGCTAGTTTAAACTATGATTTTAATTAATGATAAGCTGGAGTTTAAGTTAAGATAATTACGGATTATCTGTGCATAAGCGCATTTACAGTCTAATCCAAACTTAAATTTCGGATAGTGTTAAACATGGGATTAATGTTAATTAATCCAAAACTTAAACTTAATCGCGCGCGTTATTACTTTGCTCCACTCTCAGTCATGTGGCTTGGTCTCGTGGGGAGGGGATTGACCCCCTCCAAACCCTCGCCTGTCAATTCATTTGAAATTAAATATATATCGCACACCAAGTATTTTAAGAACTAACGTGGTGTTATGGTGGAGCATTTTTGTGGGGGAGGTCGTGGGGTCGAGCCCTGACCTCCACCCAATCTGTACATATGTTTTCCATACCATATAACATTAGAACCTTTGGCAATTTAATCAAATGCGCCCAAAATATATGTAAAACCTTTGGTATATATTTAACTTTCGACTTTGGAAATAATATAATATTTGAACCCTTTGTAATAATGTGCCAACTTGATATATTTAACTTTCGACTTCGGAAATAATATAATATTCAGACCCTTTGTAATAATGTGCCAACTTGATATATATGCAGACTTTGGCATATCGTTAAATTTGACCATTGATGTGTGGAATTTGAACTGTGGAGAGGGTCCACTAGAGGGGGCACGTGGTGGCCCCTAGCTGCACCATGTATCAACCTCTGGTTGGGTTGTCCCCAACCAATATATATATATATATATATATATATATATATATATATATATCGAATTCAACCTTAGAAGCAACACTTTAAAAATTTGCACCTTCAAACCAAACTAGTGAATTCTGTAGTGAAACTTGTCACAGTGTCATTGGGAAAAGCTGAAGAATATTCCCATAATATACATTGTATGCTAACTGGGCTACCATGTCATCATTTTGTCATGTTCTGCAAATTTTTTAGTTGTTTAGGAAAATGAACAGCAGGCTCTATCTGTACTCTATTCATCTCTACTATGTTTTCGACGAAATGAATTGCGTCGAATTTCCTAGCGACAAGCTCTTCGTTGTCATTCAATTTTGAACACTTTCATTTTTGAGCTTTTACACTGAGAATCTAATCACCCGAATTGGATTTCCAAGGTAAAATATTTGTGTTAATTTGTGCATTCTCTTTTGCATCTTTTCTATTTTATTAAGAATTTGCTTGTTGCAATTAACTGTGGGGTTAAAACCTATACATATTATTTCTTGTTGTTGCAATGTATCTATCTCCAAAACTCAAAATGAGGGGCCTAAGAAGTCCCGACCACACATGTTGACTCACCATTGATTCAACTTCCATTATTTTTACTAGAGTCCACATCCCAACAAAACAAGGGGCCCAACTCCAAGACCACCTCTAAAACTCTTGTTTTGAACCCAAAATATCTCTCTAAAAATTTTGTTATTAAATAAGACTTAATTATTATTTGGTGAGTAATAAATGTAATAATGACAAGTAGTACCTTAATGCTCTTCTCTACAATTTTGAAGTTTATTCTTATGTAGTTGCATTTTGTTATTCTAAAATTTAAGGGTTTTATTTTTTATCTATTAAAGTTCATTACAAAAATTAAAATGCAAACCATCAAAATTATGAATAAAACTGATATATATAAATACATTGTAAATCTTATATGGCACCCAAAATTATTTAATGATATATCTATTGAATTAACTAAATATAAGTTTGAGTTTAAGTCTAAAATCATTAGAGTTAAACTAAATGTAGAAATGTTATTTTCACTTTTCTGCATAATTACGCCGAAGGTGTCCCTATTATGAGCTTTGTCAGATGAACGTGCTCCAACCAATCTTCGTGCTCCACCTATCGCCCTTCCGTCTCCGTCAAAAATCGACACCCCCCTGCAACCCTCCATTCCACTCGGGCCGCTTCCTCACTTCGTTCGTGCCGTCGTCCAACCGACCGCGCGCCGCGTTTTGGCATGCCTTCTCGTTCCCTTTGCACCACCGCGCACCGTGCAAATGCTAGTAATTATGTTCAATAGTGTTATCACTTGATTTGCAAAGTCAAACATCAAAATCAACTACTTAAATTTTGAAACTTTAGAAAATAATCTCAAAAAAGGAAAAATCATAGCTTTAGGTGATAGTATGAAGTTTCAAAAATGAGAAGCTCAAGATATAGAGGATGAAGAATCTCAAAAAAATAAGAAGCCCTAAAGTCAAAGAGCCCAAGAGGAAGTCATCAAAGAGACCTAGGATATAGACTAAGGTTGATGGAAGACTAAACAACGTTTAAAAAGTAAACAATGTTTCTTTTAAAGAAAAATTTGTGTGGTGAGAAATTTATAGTTTTCATTTTGTTTTGGAAGAAGTATGGTTACCCACTTATATCAATAAAGTTTTTGTAATGGTTTATCATGTGAGTTTTTATGGTTTGGTGTCAATATGTTAATGAATATCTATTTTTTTATTTTCATTAATTTGTGTTTTGTTAATTTAATTTATTCTTATTAATTTGTGTTTTGTTAATTTAATTTTGAAATTATAAGATATTTATAAAAAAAATTATGTATTTTATTTTTTAGTACTATATTGATTAATAATTATTATTTAAGATTTATAGTTTTTTATAATTTTCATTTTGTTTTGGAAAAAGCATTGTTACCCACTCATATTAATAAAGATTTTTGTAATTGTTTATCATGTGAGTTTCTATGGTTTGGTGTCAATATGCTAATGAACATTTATTTTTTCTTTATTTTCATTTATGTTTTGTTAACTTAATTTTTTTTTTTTGGTTTATTCTCTTTAATTTATGTTTTGTTAATTTAATTTTGAAATTATAAAAATTAAGATATTTATAAAAAAAATTATGTATTTTATTTTTTTAGTAATATATTGATTAATAGTTATTATTTATTTTTATTTTTATTTAAGTAATATTTTGTTTTAATTTTAATTTATTGAAAGGTAATTCAATTAACAATCACTATATTATGAAGTATTATTTAAATTATGAAATTCAAAGTTTAAATCCATCTTGGATTAAGCCAATAAAAAAATGCTAGTAAAAAATTCAAAGTTTGAATCTATCTAGGTCAAGTCAATAAAAAATTTAACCTTTTTTATTTTTAATTATTTGATTCACTCTTAATATTAGCACGGAATTTTTGTGATGTAATAAAGTCAATAATTTGCTCATACCCATTCAATTTCCAAAAACTAAAATACACGCAATAGAAGAAAAAAAACCAAGTAAATAAAATACATGCAATAGGAGTGATTTACTTTGAATAATATTGATAAGTCAGCTTGTATTTGGAGATAGTAATCAATAATAGTTGTCTTATTAAAATATACTCAAATAAAATACATGCAATAGACTTGAATAACACTAATGAGTCAGTTTGCATTTGCCCATAGCAGCTAGAAATAGCTGCCCCACTACTAGTTTGACAATTGAACCTTGAATAATACTTATGAGTCAATTTACATTTGCCAATACTAGCTAAAAATAATTGTCCCACTACTAATTTAACAATTGAATAACAGTGATGAGCTAATATTTGTTAGCTGATAACAACCAATTAACTGTCCCACAAATAATTTAACAAAGAAAATAAAATGATTAAAAAAAAATCACAATACTAGTAGTGTTAGATGTCACAAAAGCCCACTTTGGTGCAACCATTAACACCTTTGTAAACACTTAATGGACATATGCTTCATCTCGAAAAAATAAATAAATATATTTATTTAGCACCATTACAAATGAATAACTATTAGAATGTCCACACAATACTCGGCTCCCTAACAATGAGTATTGCATTATGTGTCACAAATTTCACTAATTTTAACTAACAATGTACTGAGAGTCGGCACAAAACTTGGATCCACAGGTGCCGAAAAGTTGTATCCGGCCTTAAAAAATGTCAAAAAAGACGTGCCAAATTTTGAAAATAAGCATGATTAAAAACTACACATCACCATAAACAAAAATTTATAAAAAGAAAAATAGTCCTGCCATATTCAGATCTGCAACTAACAATGTACTAAATTGAAGGAGAAATAAGCACTTTGGAAATGAAACGTCACATTGAAAATTTATGAAGAGACAAATAATCTGACCATATGACCATATATATATTTTGTTTCAGGAAAAAGTCAAGAATGCAACCACAGCCATCCACATCAAAGATGGAAACACCTCTATTTATAGCCGAAACAATTTCTCCACAGAGATGTACAAATATGACGTATCCCCTTCAACAAACAAACACTTTCTAAAATGAGTTGCTAGTTAAATAGACGTGGAACTTTGAGGCGGTGGAACAGTGAAAATCCATATTATGACGTCCATAAAATACTACTCTCGTAGATTCATGTTCTGCAATCATGGAACTGAATCCAAAACAAAAATGTGAACGCAACACAATAAAATAAAATGAAAAGAGAGAAGAAGTCACTATGAAATTCACTTTTCACTTTTTGTTAGAGAGAGACCCCGGTAATAATGTTCTCAGGTGTGTACAGATTCGGGGATATTTGACCCACACCATATCACATGAATCTCGCGTTATCAACTTTTTCAACTTCTGGTAAATTTTATTTTTTAATTTTATTTTTCCTCATATTTCGAACCAGACTTTCACCCATCCCAACAAAATAATGATGAGAGTGGACCAAATTTTAATTTCGTTGAACGCCTTTTTTTTTTTTCCTTGGTAGCTGAAGTGTCACCCAATTCTCGCGGGCTTAAAAAGGGCGACTATTTCTGGAAACTAAACACAATAATTAAAAAATAATAATAAATTCGATTGATGTCAACGTTTTACCCTACGTCTCAAAAGTAGAGGAATTTTAATTGAAATTTTTCACTTATAGGTTGGTTTAAACAAAATTAACCTCTTGAAATATTTAAATATAGATGCATTAACCTTTTCGATTGGTGTATTAAAATTTTGATGAGAAGTTCATGGCTTTTATATACATTGAATGTTTCGTATTCCTTAAAAAAGATTGCGTTTATTAGATATATTAAATTCCTCAAGTATGTTCTGTCTTTAAATGCTCACTCTAATACAAGATTTGTATTTATTACATATATTCTTCGGAAGTTTGTTCCGTCTTTAAATGCTCACCCCATTATAAGATTATAGGACAATTATAAACACGTCCTACTAAAAATAGAAGTGACTATTATTAAAAAAAAAAAATGATTATTATAATTTTTTGTTGTTATAACAAAAGATTTGAGTTATTATAACAAAAGATTTGTAGTTATTAATTTTATGGAATTAAAGAAAATTTATACTGAGAATGGTTATTTCAGTATTTTATAGTTAAAATGGTAAATAAGTTATTGTTTGCAATTTTTAAGTTATTATTCCGAATTAAAGATATGGCCCACTCGTATAACCCGTACAAATAAGCAAGCAAATAACACTATAGTCATATGGTCAAAAAATACCAAGACTCTGCCAATATTATCATCATTGAAAATGCTTAATTCTTGTTTTCTAAAAGTAATTTTTATGTTATTATTCGGAATTGGAGATATGGACCACTAGTATAACCCGTACAAATGAGCAAGCAAATAACAAGACTGCAAATATTATCATTGAAAATGCTTATAGTGAAAAAAAAAAAAAAAAAAAAAAAAAAAAATTGAAGTACTAATGCCATCCTCGTTCCTCGTGCTATTCTATATTCTAGAGTGTACTACTCTAGATCCTATGAACGAGTCCTGGTGCTATTCCTATGAACGAGTCCTGGTGCTATTCCTCTAGATCCTATGAACGAGTCCTGGTGCTATTACTATGAACGAGTGTACTACTCTAGAGTCTATCAACTAGCAAGTCTTATTACAACACTAGGTCTTGTCAAAGACTTGGAAATAATCACTCTTTTTAAAGTTAGAACTCACTATAATGACAATGGCCATAATTAATCACAGAGCGTTTTTTATAAGTTAGAACTCAATATAATGACTATGGCCATAATTAGTCACAGAGCGTTTTTATAAGTTAGAACTCACTATAATGACAATGGCCATAATTAATCTCATGCTCTGTGATGTATTATGGTTTGCCAATGAATGTCATAACGAATAGTTCTTAAATGTTCATGGTTTTCAAGAATGGCAGGGCAACCAGAGAGAAATAGTCCCATGATTTTCAAAAATGGCAGGGCAACCAGAGAGAAATAGTCCATGATTTTCAAGAATGGCAGGGCAACCAGAGAGAAATAGTCCCATAACAAAAAGTATAAGAACAATATTCGAATTCCACGAAGATGTAAAAAGGGCAAACTAAAGTTAGGTCAAAGCTCATTTGGAACTTCTATTAAACCACACTCAAATTTAGGAAGGCATAATCATCTCCAAGAAGAGGTGATATGATACTGCATTCACATTCTAATATCCCAGGTATTAGAGAGTTTATAACAACAGTCCAGAATATTCCAATAATCAAGTAGATCTCAGCATGATTAACGAATGAGGGCTCGGTGAAATTACCAGGTGATTTTGTCAGAATAGATAACCTTTTGTCAGAATAGATAACCTTCTGACCTAGAAATGAAAAAAGTATCTCTTTCATGTGCAGAGCTCAGCACATGTTTCTTAGCCTAAGATTTCCACTTCCAGACAATAATTATAATAAAATAATTTGAATTGTAACTATGAAGATGACCTTCAATAAAAGATGGATCACATCCTTTAAACTGGAAGATAAGATTAGCTTTTTGCTAAAAGCATTGAGAAGAGGTAAACATTTATTTTTCCAAACTAGTAATTTGATGCCAATTGATTATTATTATGTTAAACGGTTATATATCACAGGAAGCTTGCTGACCTGAAACAACATAGACCTGTGATCAAAGATTATGCAGCACTTGCAAGTTCATAGTGAGAATGCTGCTGTGTCATTCAGCACACCCCAATTTATAGCTATAGAGTTACTTTACCAATTCATTTCATACTGGCAAACAAACCTGAAACCTGAAACTGCCATTATATAATTAGGTAAAAATAAAAAATCATTTACATCGACATATAATTACACTCGTTACAAACGGAGAGCCTGAGATCCATGTTTTTTTCTGTCGAAGGTCCAGTTTACAACCAAGAAACCCTGTGGTTTGTAAGCTAACTCTTAATATCTTCCTTCTAGTTCATACAAATCTATTTCCGATTTCTGTCATATTCCGCCGAGACTCGCGAACATCGCAGGACACTTCCGAGGAGGAGTACAATTCATTCATCTCTGCCCTACCCACAAAATCATTAGAGCTTGGACCAATATTGAAATTATAAGATTTCATCAGAGTAATTGGTAACATCCAGTGCACAATTCTTGAGGGGATAAACACCACTTCGTCCTACACCCACCTATGTATTGGCGACACAGAGGCCATGCATGGAATCTGGATGCAGTTATCTTCAAGAAAGAGGATAACAAGTGTCTTCACCTCCAGTATTCCAAAGAAAATGTGCATAACTACCAGCGTGGAAGGGGTTTGTAGGATCTGCTGCAATAGCATCTAGAAACGCTTCTTCTGCAGAGGAAAGATCAGCACGAGCCAACCACAGAAAGTGTGCATATTTACCAATGATTTCGCCATCGGAAGAATCAAGTTTAATAGCTCGTTGAAAGAACGCTTCAGCTCTGATACAAAAATAAACAATTCGATTAGTAACTGCTCTGTTCAATCACAGAAATGAAATACTAAAAGCCAACATCTTTGATCAACTTCCTAATTAAATTATGACCAAAATCGTGTGAGAATCTCAATTTCAATTTTAATCCTAAACAGAGGGATCCTGCAGATCATGCAGGTGTCAAAGGCTGCTAAAAGAAGTAAGCATAAACATATTGATAGTAAACCTCTAACCAATAATCTATTCACTAAACCCTTTACTAAAGAGCAGCCAGAACAACTGAATGCCTCACAAGCAATAAACCTTGCAAACCATAATTTCCTAATTTCCTTTCTTTCTGACCTTTGTTTAACTCTTCTCGGAAAAGACTTTAAGGAATTGAAAATTACCTATGATGATCATGAGCCACAAGCTGCAGAAATTGGGCATAGTTTGAAAGCAGAAGAGGATTATCAGGATCCGCGCTGATGGCTTGTTGATAATGCAAATTTGTCCGATCATAACAGACATAATTGTCAGGCTCAAGCTGCACGGTAATGGGTGAAACAAATCTTTGCATGGTTTTGTGGTCAAGAGCTTCGTCCTTGGTGCTGAATTCTAGCTCCTCGAAAGCTTCCTTCAAAAATGCTTCCCACCTTTGAATATCTTCTGAAACCTGATCCATGGAAACAGACTCTTCAACCCTGTTATCGAAACCTCCACCATTTTTAGTTGAGGTTGGATTTGCAAACGAAGTTACAGGGGGCTTCACTGAGCTGTCCTCCAAAAACATTGCTTGATTATGAGATGCTCCATCGAAGTGTGCATCCCCATCCGCTCCTCCAGCTATTGCTGAATTTCTTCCCCCGCTACCACCAGAGCCATCTCCCATGTTTAGAAGACCTTGCTCAGGAGATAAATCTACAAACTTGGGAGAAGATAGATTTGAAAGCTTATTACCAGAGGGGTTCTCTGAAACAAACTTGGCTAAAGCCTCCTTTACTCCCATGTTACCGGTGCCCATTCCATCCTCCAAAATAGATATGGTGGCAGACGGGGATTCAACGGAGGGAATAGACGCCAGAGCAACATTATTACCCATTGAGTAAACTGTAAAATTCGCGAGAAGAATCATAACAGAAATCATAAGAGCAGGGGTACAGGAAAAAACTTGTTGGAAAAGCCATACAAAGGAAGCATGCATTTCCTTCTGCACACTGCTCAAAAGTTCCTGTAAATCGCCATAACAGAGGATCTGTCTCATCTGGAGCGTATAACTCTGGAGCTCGCGGATAATGAAAACCATCGAAGAAAATGCCTTCCTGACGGAACAACAGGCAGATTCACTCACCACTTCCGCCAAGCTATTTCTCAACCCTTCTTGTTTGGGACTGACACCCCTTTCCTTACTTTGCTTCCGCTTCAACATTCGAAGCGACAGAGGCAATCCTACCCCATCGGCCTTCTTTTCAAGAGTTACAGGGGAAATTCTACTGACATTTATGCCCTCTTTATTCCAATCTGGTTCAGGCCAGCTAAAATTGTTATCAGGTTGTGCAGAAGGAAATGGCCTGGAGTTCAATGCGCCTGTATGCTCAAATCTGGAATTCCTATCTTTAACACTAATCATACTATTTTCTCCAACTCTATTGCCTTCGGCAAGGTTTTCCTGGTTATGGTTCACTGAGGCACTCCTCGGTTGCTCGGCTGCCGCTTTTGACGCTTCTTCTTCATTATCCTCTGAAATATGGCACTGCAAGGCCATTTCTTGTAGCCTTTGCAAGTAGTCGTCATCAGAAATATCCCCCGAACATGCGCTGCAAGTCCTCTTCAGTCTGCTTCCTGGCCTCTTGCATTCTTTAAACGATCGCATTCTGTTAAGCTGTCCTCGTCTTCCAACAGACCAAAAGGAGTTATGAAATCCATATAGGGAATTTACACCAAGGGCATTGCTCTTGCCGCAGCATCCCTTGGTAGATGGAGACGATGAAAACGTTTTCTTGCGCTCAAATTGAGAACTTGCAGATGCAAGAGGGGGGGTTTGCGAGGATGATGCAATGGGGGAGACCGCTGCAAGTCGGTGCAAACAGTTCGCAACTTCCACGCCCATTTTTATTGAGGTATCAGCCGATATGTGGCAAATTCTCTGTGACTGATCTTCAATCAAAACAAAACCGTCTGTAATCACAACTCTCCGCAGAAAATTTCATTAGAATCTGTCTTTATTACAAATAAAGTCGGTTTTCCATGGCATTTCAGGAGTTTTTCTCCTAAGGTTGATATTATCACCAACACAAGAAAATAATAAGCAACCTTTTACTCCTCAGCGCCTATCAAAATTGAACCTTCTAGACGATTTCCAAGATAATTTCAGCAGCAGACAGAAGAAAAGCTCCTAATTATATTCAGCTTCCACAAACGCCGATCAAAACTGAACCTTGTGAACGTTTTTCAGTGTAATTTTAGTGGGAGACAGAAGAAAGTTCTCGCTATATTCAGCTTCCATAAACAATTCTCAGAGCTGTCTATCCAAGGAACAAAATTCTCTTCAGATCTTTACACGGTGATTTGTAGACCGCTTACTCCCTGCAGAACAAAACAAAAATCACCGTCAATACAAGATGAGCAACCCAAATATATGGATATTTTGCATAATTCTAGCGCATTCTCATAAAGTTTTTCACCGTTATTTAAGGCACATTTGTCCATTTTCCACCGCTAAAAGATTCGATAAAAACGACATATTTCGAAAATCCAATTCTTTAAACACCGAAAACAAAGCATCAGAGAGAGAACCCGAATGCCACAAAAATGGTCATGGCTCTGAAAATACTCAACAAAAAGTTCCGCCACAAACGCAGTGCTTAATGGCATGATATTTGCTCTGTCATATTCATATTAAAAATTTCTGGCAGTAATCAATAGTAATCAAGCAATCAATGGTAATCAAGCAAATCGATTCTAAAAGTTGGACTCTTACTAATCCATGCTTCTTTACAACCAAAAATCTTCCATAAATCGAAAGAATTACACGAATTCCGCCATGCGGCAAACACACTTCATAAAAGAAAAAGAAAAAACAACGATTCACCGAGGCAAATTCAAAAGAAGGCAACATTTGACAATAAATTACTCAAATTTCCCCTAAACTAGCGGAAACAAACTGCTAGAATTTCCAGGGTTTGCACACCATAGAACCTTCTCCCGTGCAAAAACCGCGATCCAAGACCATTTTTAGAGCAACATCGCAAATCCCTGAATTAACCTCGTAAACCCTCCTAAAATGGCGACAACGGCCTGAAAACCCGTCCCCGTCCCCCGACTTGACAACGCAAAAGCACAAAAGTAATACAGCAAAAGCTCTCGGGAAGAGCTTCTGAACTTACTCAAATCTGAACGGAACGCGCAGATCCGAGGCTTTAACTACCGAGATGCAGAGTGCACTAGAAAGCCCTAAGTCCATGTAAATGCGCTGAAGTTTCTCCATTTTCTAAATTCCTCCACACTCGCATTCACCAAAGCCTTGACGCGTTATCTCCGGAGACCCTAAAGCTGCTTCCGCCCAGTGATATAGCAACCGCCTCAAACCCGAATTGAATTACCCCTCCTGTCATATAAAAAAATATACGTTTACCGGAATCCACCCCATTGCCCGTGGTAACTTTCCACTTTCGGCGATGGTAAAAAATTTAACTACGATTAACTGTACCACGTGGGTGGAAAGAACTAAACATCTGGCAGCTCTTGAACAAATTCAACGGTCCAGATCGATCTGAGGATGATTCAGCGAACTCAAACCAATGGGACCCGCAGGATTGTTAGACTGCATTCCCAGGTCCACCTTCCGGTATACAGATCCGTACATCTTAACTATTACGCGTATAAATACAAGGATATTTGAACGTTCTGATGGCGATGGAGATTTTGGTAGGCGGGATTGGTGGCGTATCTGGTGACTGGCTACAGCCAGTGGTACCCCCTGCTGGAGGCGGTTAACCGGTAAGCCTGATGTTACCTCAATCGCCGTGTTTGAAGGTGTCGGGATCTGCGAAGTCTGTTTGTCATTCGTGGCGAAGCCCTGACTCTGCAGGTGTAAGTAATAAGTAAACGTGGCACCCTGGTCACATGCTGTGCTTTCAATTATGGAAACAGTTCATGTGCAAAGGTCACGGTCATATGAATTAGGTTTCCAGCTTTATTTTTCCTTAAAATTTGTGAAATCAAGATTTTTGTATTAAATTAGACTTTAGTATATACTCGTACATTGAATGAACTTTTATTTATTATTTTAAGTTTATTACAAAATTATTTATTTTCTCAAATTTATAAACTTCAAAATTATTTAGATTTTTATTTTGTATTATTTCATAGAGTAAAACGTGGAGTAATTTCTCATGATTTTTGAATAGTCTTTTTAGCACTAAATGTGGAGTAATTGTTTTTTAAATATTTAAAAACGAGGAGTTTTCTTAGTGCATTATATTAGATATCATTTTTGGGATTCAAGTGTGTTAAGTCATTCATCTATGACCATTTCCATTAGTGAAATGAATTTTTGGGACTTGCACCCGGTAACCGGGACTTGGGGTCACCCACCGTAGAACTCAAGCCTACTTAGCCTGCTACCTCATTTGCAAAACCTTAGCAAGTATTGTGCCTCATGAACCATTCAAGTAGAGCTCCCTTTACTCTTTGTATTTAAGTATGAGGGGTTTCAGCGATACATTATATTAGATATCGTTTTTGGGATTTAACTACTTTAAGTAAGTCATTCATCTATGACCATTTCTATGAGAGATAGTTGTAACTGACTAATTTCTCATGATTTTTGAACAGTCCACTTAGCACTCATTGCATGGAGTGATGTTCATAAAGGTGAAGAAATGGAACTGAAACTAGTGAAATGAATTACATAGCATCAATCATCAACTAACCAAAACTTCTTAAAAAATCAAAACTCATAGTAATATGAATTAAATTTCCAACTTTATTTTTTCTTAAAATTTGTGAAATCAAGATTTTTGTATTAAATTAGACTTTAATATATACTCGTACATTGGATCGACTTTTATTTATTATTTTAAGTTTATTACAAAATTACTTATTTTCTTAAATTTATAAACTTCACAAAATAATTTGGATTTTTATTTTATATAATTTCTACACATATTTAGCCGAATCATCATAGTAAAATGTGGAGTAAATTTTATTTTTTTAAATGATTTCATATATTTGAGCAATTTTTTTTTAATGATTTCATATACTTGAGCATTACGTTTAAAATATAAAAAAGAAGCTTCCGACATTGATTAGTATGTAAACATTAGGAATATAATAGTTTTGCTTAGCATGTAGACACTAGGAATCGAATAGTTTTAAGTGAAATTTAGGTATATGTTCCTCTTCATTTTCATATAAAATTTTCTTTCTTTGTTCCAACAATGTTAGTTAACGAAAATATTTATGATCACCGGTTAGGAAAGTGTTTATTAAGTGAAGTTTAGCCATATTTTCCTCTTCATTTTCATATAAGATTCTCTCTCTTGTTCCAACAATGTTATTTAACGAAAATATTTATGATCTCTTTGTTCCAACAATGTCATTTAACGAAAATATTTATGATCACATGTTAGGAAAGTGTTTATTAAGTGAAGTTTAGGCATATTTTCCTCTTCATTTTCACATAAGATTCTCTCTTTGTGTTCCAACAATGTTATTTAGCGAAAGTATTTATGCTCACATGTTAGGAAAGTGTTTATTAATGATTTTTTTGCCAAAGACTCTTTAATGGACTTAAACAACGATTTGTGAATGAATATATAATTTTTAAAATATAATAAGTATATGTTTTTGTTTAATATAGCTTAAGAACATGTGTGTTTTTTTTAAGATGTTACTTTTTACATGAGGAGACTTACTTCTATAAATCTTAGTAATTAGAGGCGGGTCTATTGTCTCACAAACAAGATTTCTCCTATCCTAATTTGGTATTGACTTGGCTTTCGCCTTAAAATTAGATTATTGTTATTATTGTAACTAAAGGAATTCGTTATAGCTTCTAGGTATATAGATATTTGTCCTAGAAATAAGGGATCTCATACATCAATTGAGTATGTACACCTTTGTAAACTTTAGCAATTAGAGGTGGGTTTGTTGCCCAAAAACAATGAGATCTCGCACTAATTTGATATCTAGTTTGGTTGTGACCTTAAAATTAAATTATTAGATGGTTCGAAACGTCGACCAAATCTTAATGATGTGATTAATCCGAAAGACATTCATCAATACATTATGGATCATAAAAGTTTTAGATCTAAAATTAAATTATTATTATTATTGTAACTAAAGGAATCCATTATAAATTCTAAGTGTGTAGATGTTTATAGTAGAAACCAAAGGGTCTCATACATCAATTTAGTATTTGGTTGGCATTAATTTTAAAATTATATTCCTATTATTATTGTTGTTGTTGTTGTTGTCTTCTTATGGGACAATTGAATGGTTGGCACAATGGGATGTTATCTCCTCCACCCGATTTCAAATCCCATGAGGGGCATGGCTTATCTCTAGCTTGGTTTTGGGATGAGGTTAATTAGAAAGTCAATATTAAATCATTTAATTCACATGCAATTGGAGTCTGATCTAGATAATTATCGTTTCAAGTGGTTTTTCCAACAAAATTGAACTGGCAGTTTAACTTGAAATCCTTTGTGTTTGCATTCAATGGAGGAGGCCCCAGTAATAAGAGGATTAATGGTTTGTTATATGGGAGAATTATATCATATTCATGCTCAAAACTTTGGTATTATATCCCCTATGTATCTTCTTGCAGCATAAGCTCCTCTCATCTTAGCCTTTTTAGAGTATGCTTCCCTAAGCTTCTATGGTTGTCCAATTTAGTCATGGATAAAGGTGGTGCTTCTTCTAGGGAGTCTGACTTAGTGGATGTGAATTACATCCTAGATAAGGTCCTTGCAGTGATGGAAATATGCAATTCGAGGTACAAAGCGAGGAAAGAGGCGGATGAGAAGGCATGTAATTCACTATAGAGGATTGTTAATTTGTAGCTTGAGTTAATGCAAGAAAGATTGATCGACACCAACATGAATTCGGGATGGAGTTAACAATGTCAGGCCAGGAGGTAACTTCACAAAATGAACCGTGGGAATTGATTGAGGGTGCTCATGAATATATCCATGGAGGTGAGACAATTGGAATTCATTTCCCAATGTCTCTTAGACTTCCTTATTTCCTATTTTACACTAATGTACAATTTCGCCCAATCCCTTAGGATTTGGTGTCAACATTATCCCCCTTAATCTGAAGGGATGTTGGTGAGTCCAAGCATCATTTTGAATTTTTCAAACTTTTCTCTTCTAAGCGCTTTGATGAAGATGTCTACAATCTGCTCATTTGTGGAACAATGATGTAGATGCGTAGTTTTGGCCTCAACATGATGTCGAATTAGATGGCATTTTGTATTGATGTGCTTCGTTCGATTATGGAGCTTTGGGTTCTTGGCAAAATTTATTGCAGAAGTGTTGTCGATCATGAGTGGAGCTGAATGAATTTGTTTCATCTGCAAATATTCTAAGATTTTCCTAAGCCACACAATTTCCTTTGTCGCTTTAGCCACTGCCACATATTCTGCCTCAGTTGTGGAATCTACTGGAACTGACTGTGTTGTGTGATCTCTAGGAGACAGCTCCTGATCCAAGACGCATAGTATAACCTGAAGTAGATACCCCAGTTTCTTTGTCTCCATTAAAGTTTGAATCAGAGTATCCAATCAAGCTGAAGTCGCCCACCTATGTATATTTGAGTCCAAAGTCTTGAGTCCCTTTCAAGTACTTTAGAACTCTTTTTGCAGCAGACCATTGTCCTTCACAAGGTTTTTGCATAAACCTGGAGATGATTCCAACAGCAAATGAGATCTTTGGTCTGGTAGTAGTCAGGTAGATGAGACTTCCTACAAGTCGTATATAATTCGTTGCATCCTCAAATTCCTTCCCTTCAATGGATGTGAGCTTCAAGTTTTGTTCCATTGGAGTGGTTAAAGGATTGCATTCAGCCATGCCAAACTTGTTCAACAGATCTCCAATGTACTTCTTCTAAGAAAGGAATATAAAATTAGGATGTTGAGTTACTTCAATACCAAGATAGTAGTGAACATAGCCCAAATGAGTCATTTCAAAACCTTTCTTAAATTCCTTCAATTATGGATGCAATGTAACTCTCATTATTCCATGTCATCAAAATATCATCTACATACACCACAAGATATACAACTATTTTTCCAACTTTATTAACAAACAAAGTTGCATCATCAAGATCAAAATGTTTGAAGTTAAGTTTTAGAAGATGCTCAGTTAATTTCTCATACCAAGCTCGTGGTGCTTTCTTGAGGCCATACAAGGATTTTATAAGCTTGCATACTTTGTGTTCTTGGCCCTTCACAACAAATCCTTCTGGCTAGGACATAAAAAGCTTCTCCTTTATATATCTGTTCAAAAAGGTGGTTTTTACATCCATCTGATGGAATTTCCAACCATTCTGAGTTACTAAGGCCAAGAGTGTTCGGATGGTGGCCCATTTTGCTGTGGGGGAAAATTTTTCGTCATAATCGACCTCTTCTTTCTGTGCAAAACCTTTTTCCACAAGCCTGGATTTGTGCTTGTCAAGTGAGTCATCCACTTTGTACTTGTTCTTGTAGACCCACTTGCAGGAATTTGGTTTGGTTCCCAATGGAGGATCAACCAGCTTCCAAGTGCCATTATTTATCAAGGCATCATACTCCTTTTGCATCGCTTCATTTCATTCATCATGAGAAGTGACTTCTTTAAAGGAAGTTGGTTCAAGATCTTAGACAAATTTAATTCACAATTATAAGCAACATCCATATCAATAGGTGAATAAAAATCATATACATCACCTCCATTTTTCCTAGTGGAACTTCTTATTCCTATCTTTCCAACCTCATCGGGATGAGCATTTTCCAGTGTCTTTGTCAGCCATTTTGGGGGACCTTTCTGAGATGGTCCACGTTGCTCATTTGACTGAGTTGAGATTGAATCAAGATTCAATCTCCCAATTCTGTCAATCACATAATTCAAGGTGATGATCCGCGGTTGGTTCTTCATGTGTGGGAGAGAGTGCTTCGAAAGATGATTCCACGGATTGATTCAGTATAGGAATCCCCCCTTCAAGATGTGAAATATGATTATCAAATTCTTGAAATGACTTTGCATCTGTGAATCTATCCAAGCGATCAGGCTATCGCTCAACAACATCGTTAGTCTTGTAAGATTCAAGGAATATGGCATCTATAGATAATACAAACTTCTTATTGACTTCATCATAGAGACGATATCCTTTGGAGGTATTGGAATACCCCAAGTAGATACATTTCGACTTCTAGCACCAAGTTTATTTCTTTGCACCTTAGGTATCAAAGCATAATAGGTGGAACCAAAGACCCTGAAATGCTTTACCGAATGAATATGGCCATGCCACATTTCATAAGGAGTTTTATTTTTTATTGTATTAGAAGGACACCTATTCTTTATGTACACAGCACATATAACTGCATCAGCCCAAAACATCAATTTTGCATTCTTGAAAAACATCATGGAGCGAACCATATTTAAAATTGTCATGTTCATTCTTTCAGCTACACCATTCTTTTGGGGATTATAGGGCATGGTTGTCTGATGTTTGATCCCATGTTGGCGAAGATAGTTTTCAAATTCATTTGAAGTGTATTATTTTCCATTATCAGTGTGCAAAGAGTCAATATGAGTTTGTGCATCATTTTCAATCCATGCATCAAAATTCTTGACTGTTTGAAAAGCATCAGATTTTTTCTTCAATAAGTAAACCCAACACATTCTGGTGTAATCATCAATGAATGTCATCATATATTTATTTCCATTTGTAGAAGCAATAGGCATGGGCCATTTGCAAAAATTTTCTATGTGCTCTGGAATGTGAATCATGAAAGGATTGTTTGTTATGCTTTCCTAGAATACAAGCATCACATTGCTTAAGTTTCCTAGGAATTTTAGGCAATCCAATAACACCATTTTTCTTCAACAATCGAAGGTTGTCATAATTTAAGTGGAAAAATCTAGCATGCCATAAAAGACTTGATGGGAATGTATCATCATCATAGTGAGAACTAAATGCAAAGTTTTGTGCATAAGCATAGGTGCCTTGCAACTTTAGGAGTCCTCCTTCTTCTATTCCTTTCATGACAAGTGAGAGATCTGATGCTTTTATGACCTCAACCTTGCCATCAAACATGTTAATGGAGTGTCCTTGTTGGAGGATGTGGACCAAGGACAACAAGTTTCTCCTCAACTCAAGGAGGTATAGAACCTCATGTAGAATATGGTCTAGAAGATAAGGCAACTTAAGCCTGATTGTGCCAAGCCCTAATAGCTTGAGTTTAGATTTGTCTGCAAAGTATATTGATCCATAAACCTTGTCAGTAAATTCTTCAAAAAAATCTTTTCTAAAAGTCATGTTGCTCCTAAATCTAGCAACCAATCATTTCTCCAAGAAGTAAGTGAAGCATTAAACAAGTCTTTAGTTACTCCAATGTTACAATGTGCTACAACATAATGAGTGGATTCAAGTGCTTCAACTTTGTCTTTGTCATGAATTTTACCTTTTTCTTGATTTTTTTGCTGCTCAATTCTATCCCAAGGAAGCTTACCTGTAGATGCATCATGCCAATATCTATTGCAGCGTATGCAATGAAGATCAGATTTTTCACTTTGAGCTTGTCTGCCCCCCCTTCGTATGAAATTTCTTCTTCCTCTTCCTCTTCGGCCACCTCTTCCTCTGGAAAAATCTTTAGCATGATTCTTCTCTTTATGTGTGAAACATATAGCTTCTTCAGAAGACAGAGGGTTTGTCTTCTTTCCAAAAGCCTTCCCTCTTTCTGCAATTTTTTTCTCAAGGGAATTAAAGGTGATCTTCATGAGGTTTCCACTTGCTTGAAATGACTCAAGGTAGTGTGAGTAAGTGGGATACAATGCCTTAACATAAGCTATGAGAGGTATGTCAACTTCTACACCAATATTTTTAATGTCATGCATGATATATCTTACTTCTGATGCTAAAGCAAGAGGGTCATTATTTTTCAATTCAAGGCTAAATAGCTTAATCATTAATTGAACAATTTCAAGTTCTGAATGTGAGTCATAGATTTCTTTTAATTTCCTCAAGGCTTCATAGGCATTTGAAAATGGTGTATTATGGCGACTCACCTCTTCATTTACAGAAGCTGCAATCAAGGCATAGGCCTTGCAATTCTTGTTTCCCAAATGATGATCTCCTTGTTTGAGGTGGGATTTGTCAATGCATTGTCTCCTTCTCCTTCACAAATTCCTCTCCACAACTCATTAAAAATGAGAGTGTGCTTGATTTTTCGAGACCACTCAGGATATTTCTCCTTGCTAGAGAGAACTAATCCCACAATAGATATGAGAGAATGCATAGTAAATATGTACTGTAAAAAATGTATTCTGTTGGAAAAAGACTCAATTCTAGTCTAAAAAAATGTATTCTGCTGCAAAAAACTCAATTCTGGTGTAATTTTTTTTTTCTGTAAAAAAAAAACAATTTTTTTTTGCAGAGGTGTTATCTGAGGGAGGTCAGAATTGGGGGAGGTCGTACCTAGGGGAGGTCATACCTAGGGGAGGTGGGACCTTGGGGAGGTCGGATCTGGGGAGGTCAGACCTGGGGAGGTTGGACCTGGGGAGGTGATGACGGATGGAGGGCGAAGGAGGGAGCAGAGGGAGGAGGGGAGCGCAGAGGAGAGCATTGCGGGAGGGAGCAGGGAAGCCCGTAGGCACTGCAGAGGGAGGGAGCCTGTAGGCCAACGGAGTTTTGGGAGGGAGCAACGATGAGAGGGAGGAGTGTTGTGGGAGCTGCGCGAAGTGAGAGCGCTAGGGAGGAGCACTGTGGGAGTTGGGCGGAGGGAGCTGATATGAGGAGACAACGAGGGAGCCGAGAGGAGGGAGAAGCGATGGTGGGAGAGGCCTGGAGCTGCGGGCCTGCTCCAGAGTATGGGAGACCCAACAAAACGCATCAAAACGATTCAACACAACAAAAAAATTCTTGCAGCAAACCAATGCACGTGATTTTGGAGGAATATGACAAAGGTGTCAATTTGCAAAATAAGCAGAGACAATTTTCAGAATGGAGGGAGTTACAAGGGCAGGGAAGCCAAAAATAAAGCTAGCTCTGATACCATGTTAGGCCAAGAGGCAACTCCACAAAATGAATAGGGAGAATTGATTGAGGGTGCTCATGAATATATACATGGAGGTGAGACTATTGGGATTCATTTCCCAATGTATCTTATACTTCCTGTTATAGGTCAATTTGGGCATCATCCCCCATGACCTGGTCAAACTGGACATCATCCCCAGGACCAATGAAATAGGTTATATCATCCCCTTAAATTTCAGTTGCTATATGCCCTAAGAGAAGAACAAATCATTCATGGCTTATATTGTGAGATTTCCAAGGTTTGAATTATATGTTATATCACTTGTGGACTCACCAACACAGCCTCTAAAGGTACTAACTAAGTTTCATATGCAACATCCTCCATTCAAGGGTGCACTGCAATGCACTTCCCGACATTCAAGAGTGTGTTGGTCAATTGGGAGCGAAATTATCATTGTTTTGGATTCTCCACATGGCCAGTGCCTTCTAGAAGAGTCCATATGTGTCAAAATTTGAATCCAAGTGTCCATCTAACACCTCTGAACTTGGGAACATGTCTTGTCTATTATTAGAAATTCATTCATTGAGAAATTACCATCAGTTTCCCTATAAATTGAGCACAGATCCTAGTGCTAGGAAAGGAAGAATTTTGGTAAAGAAATGTTGTTGGATTCTCATTTGAGAGAGTGAAAGTATTAATATGTTGTTGGTGTGATGTTGGATGTGATGAGGCTCGGATGAAGCTAGAGCTGGTGGCATCAAATCGATCATTGGTTGTAACCTCCCCTTTCTACTCTTTAATAAAGATTAATGTTCATTTTCCCATATTTGTATCTGTTTATGTTTCTATTTCTCATGCAATGGATTCTTGAATGATATATATGTTTCACATCTAATCGATTTGAGTGATTAAGATAAGTAGGCATTTTCAAATTGCAATATGTTTGTTGTTCTCTGTTTATGATTGCAAGAATCAATCTGGCGATCTAAGTTCAATTGAAGGCGACAACCAAAGCGACAGAAGGAGAAGAAGAAGCGCTTCGATCACAAGTAGGTTCTTCTATCATTTTGTGTGTATATTTATGTTAGAGAAAGTGATAGCAAATACTTTCATCTGTTGTTCTAAGTGCTTAGCACCACACTTAGGGAATTTGATTTATCCGTAGATCACAATTCTGCATAACACTTCCTTATTTCCTATTTTACACTAATGTACAATTTCGCCCAATCCCTTAGGATTAGGTGTCAACAAACAACATTACATAGTAAGCTGAAGGAGATCGAGGAACTGTACACTATCGGTTTTTATCTCACGCCAGAAGACTCCAAGTAAGAGGAGGCGTCAACGAAAAAGAGAGGAAGGTCTGCTCGACTTCTTGGCCATCCATATTGACTAGTCCTGATGCTAGATTGTTCTATTAAATTTTATTTTATATGAGATGCAGATATAGGTTTCTTTCAAGTGTTTTTGTCAAGATATATAGTAAACATCTTTTTCGAATTATAGAGAAAATATGTTATAAGCCCAAGCTATATATACATTGGATTGTAGAATCAATAATTTTGATAGAAATTAATGAATTTTGTAAAAATAGAATGAATAATAAGAAAAATAATATTCTATACACCTCAAAACTATATTATAATAAATAAAAATATTAATTAAAAAATTAATTCATTATATTTCAAAATTATATTATAATAAAAATTAAATACAATTATTAATTGAAATATTCATTATATATTCAAAATTATATTATAATAAATTAAATAAATAAAATTCATCAATTTGATTAGAAAAATAACTTGTATGTATTTCAAGAACCTACAAAACTATATTTATCTAATGTTAATGTTATGATAATGATAAATCACTTAAACAAGAATCGTTAACATGATTATCGATTGGAAAAATATTAAATTGAATTGATGTACATTGGGGAATATTATGATTAGATCTTTTCAATAAAATTCATCAAAGATGATTGATGGATGGAAAAGTATTAACATTTTATATATTGAATTAATGAATCTTTATTAGGGGAAGAAGATGTTATGTATTTCAAAACTATATATAAAATCATTTAAACAAGAATCGTTAACATGATTGTCAACGTGATTATCATTGGAAAAATATCAGATTGAATTGATGTATATTGGGGAATATTATGATTAGATCATTTCAATAAAATTCATCATGGATGGAAAAGTATTAACATTTTATATGTTGAATTAATGAATCTTTATTAGGGGAAGAAGATGTTATTTTATATATGAAAAACAGATGATATCATTTTTATAATTTTCTTAAATACAAATAAGATAGAATTAATGTATAGAGCAGGTTAAGTATTTAAAAATAAAAATTTATAGTATGTAATATATTATTAAAATAGAGAAACTTTAAATTACATGAAAATTAATAATTTATAAAAATATAATAAAATGTATAACAAAATCGAAATGTTTTATGAATCATACTGTATAGATAAATGAATTATGATGTGTGAACTTTTTTTTAGCTGGAAACAAATTATATTAATGTAAAAATGAAAATTACATCATTAATATTCAAGAGAGTTGAAGCATTAATACCACAATACATACTCCTCATGAGGGCCTAAGAAATAGACACCTATTTTTTAGTCAATGAAATTTAGCCATAATACTATATAAGGGACAATGGAAACATGAGCCACATGGCCAACAAGGACAATGGAACCACAAAACAATAAAGACAAGTGTCACAACACATATCATGAGGCAACTTGTTAGGTCTCCGTAGTTTTCAAGATTGGCAAGTACAAACGCTGCAGAGCCTATATCAAAACCACTTTGGAATCTAAGGATCTAGCCATCTTAGATTCAGAGAGGGATCTCTCTTTATATGTGTTTTCAAAGATATGATCTTTAAGGCTTATGATATGATATTAGGCTAGTTATAAAGCACAAGTTTTTGTTTGTTTTGGTTGGGGTGAATATCATTAAAATGAAAGAAGTCCTTTGAAGGGTAAAGTTGTGAGTAGGTTGAAAATGGTTCAGCTGATAGGATAAGTAAGAAACAATGTCAATCCATTAGGCTATGGAGTCATAAAGGATTTAATTGCATAGCAAGTTTCAAGAGTGGTCTATGGGGCAAGTCATCTATGTCAACAGATCTCTTTAAGTTGATTTATGGTATGAAACATTAAGGGTGGTGAAAGAAGCAAACATATAAGAAAACAAAGAGCAGCTTAAGATCAATTAAGGACTTTTAACCTAGCCTGCTTTCAGCATACTCAAAAGGAAAACAAAGAATAGCTTAAGATCAAGTAATAACTTTGAATCTAACCTGCTTTCAGCATATTCTCAATGGAAAACATTAAAGATAAACAAAGAATAACCTAAGATCAGGTAAGGACTTTGAACCTATCCTGCTTTTGGAAATACTCTTAGGGAACTTTTCAAAGTTACTGTTGGAGGTAAACTAGAGGACAGGGCTAACCGTAGACTTCCCTAGTTCAACTTTACTTAGCAGACTTTTCAAGACAACATTTAAGATAAACAAAGAATAGCCTAAGATCATGTAAGGACTTTGAACCTATCCTGCTTTTGGCATACTCTCATGGAAACTTTCAAGACAACTGTTGAAGAAAACACTAGAGGACAGGGCTAACCTAGACTTCCCTAGTTTAATTTTACTTAGCATGTAAATGAAAATATCATTCAAAAACAATATCTCAAGTTTTACTCAGCAAGACCTAGGCTCACCAACATTCCTTGACTGATCACACTATATTGAAATTATTCCCAAATACACAATTAGTAGAAAACATAAAGATAAAGATTTATCAGTGAGATTTAGGGTACTTGACAGTAAATCCTAATCTATATTTGCTGTTCTTTATCAAAGAAAATGAATAGTATGGAAAACATGAGAAAAATAACAATTACAGTGAGAAACACATCACCATTGACATAGACCAGGATCCCACAAATCAACTTGTATATTTGATGTTCAAACCAATTACAATATTCAAGCCCAGTGAGTCTTTACAGCTTCAAACTTCTCATCTCAACCTATCTTTCTTCTATTACAAACAGAGCTTCAGCAGCTTCAAAACTATTTACAATCAATGAGTATTCAAAGACCAACCTGTATACTGTCTTCTAGAGAAGTATTTATAGAAGAATGAGGAGGTGGAGTGAAAGAAGGCCTATCTATTCAATTAATGCAGAGTAAGTGCTTCTCGACCTTTGAAGGGCCAAATGGAGAAGTTTTTCAAATGTCTTAACTCTGCTAATTGATTTATTACATTAAATTTCATCAACTTCAGTCATTTTTGTTGACTTTGAGGGCTTTTGGTAGGCTGGCAATTAATTTTGAGCTGTTTTTTAGAAATATCTCTGACTGTGTAATTAATATGCACTCTCTTAAATGAAATCAGCTGGTGCAGATCCAACGGTGAGGGATGAGCGCGATGGAGAGAGGTGCACGGGCGAGGCTTTAGTGGGAGACGGGTGGCAGCATAATATTGGGGGAGCGACAAGGTAGTGAGAGGTGGGCCATATGGTGACGTCACCCCTTTTTTGTCGGGTAGTGGAAGGGCTTTTCAGGTCGGGGAAACGTAGGTTTTTAGTGTAAAAATGAAAAACTGAGGTTATGGAAAAATACAAAGGGAAATGCGTTTTTTATAAAGTGCGCCGGGGGGGGTAGAAAAGATTAAGGAACAACAGTAAGGAACCACAAGTTAAGGAACAACAGGTTAAGGAACATCAGTAAGGAACCATAAGCTAAGGAACATCAGTAAGGAACCGCAGGCTAAGGAACAACAGGTTAAGGAACAATAGTTAAGGAACAACACTGCTAAGGAACAACAACGCTAAGGAACAACACTATTAAGGAACAACACTGTTTTAAGGAACAACACTGTTTTAAGGAACAACACTGTTAAGGAATAGCAGGCTTCAAGAATGAGTAATTTTCTATGAAAATAATCTCTTGAAGGCTTAAGACCTGTTTTAGCCATCATTTTCTATGACAAAATTTACTGATGGCTAACACTACTAATGGAGAAGACGGAGCATTAGATTAAGAGTAAAAACAAAATAGAATAGACAAATACAACAACATATCCCACAAGTCAATATACAAATACAACAACACAAGTCACTTGGCGAAGGCAACCGAGTATGCAATCCAAATGGAAAGGGCACATAGCCATAATGAAACCATGTAACTAGAGAAAGAAAATTGCCAATGCCGACAAACCACGTAGGACCTGCAAATAGAAAAATGTACACCACCACATAGAACCTACAAATAGGAAAAATGCGCACTACCAACAGATGACATATGCGTTGAGAAGATAACAACCAAAGTCAACCTGCCATGTCATATAATAACAAAACGCCATTGAGAGATAACCTTTAGACCAACAGCATGTGGGCAACACAAGCTAGGACCAAACCATATCCACCATGAAAGAACATATAGTCGTTGAATAGTGCAGCGTAGAGCCCTGCACTCTCCAAAAAAATAAGGCCCATGATTGATATGAAACTGACGACCTGTGATGATAAAAAATCTCTACCATAGAGTGCAGAACAAACTACAACTGCACTGAGATTGAAAAAAAAACAAAACTCAACACCATAGGAGTCTATTTTGATCTGAAGAATAGATAATGCCATCAGGTCTGGCACTATCCATGGGGAGAGTCAGATCCACAGGTGGGTTTGTTAAATCAATAGACGCAGAATCATAAAGAAAACAACCCTCCACACAATCCAAATGAGCATCAACATTATTGAGACTGAAGCGATGATTCCTCAAAATACGCTTAATATCTTGGATACAAGAGAAAACATTATAGTTATTAACCTGCTTATTCTTAAAAACCAGCTTAAGCATTGTATCCAACTGTTGATGCAGAGAAAAAGAGTAAAGAAAATTGAGTTTCTTCCTCCAAAAACGACCCAAAATGAGAAACCATTTAAATCCACTTCCTGCAATTTCTGAATCAGAAAAATACCATGTTCCATATTTTCTTGCGCTTCTAAAAAAAGCAGTTCCCAACAAACCAAGAGGGACACATAATTAAACAAAATGGCCACAAAATCCCAGGCAAACTGTTCATATTTTATACCAATATTCCTCATAAAATCATATACATAAAATGTTAAATACTTTATATATTGTATTTTCAAATTAAGAAAAAATTAGCATATATATTAAGTATGATAATCACTATTTTATAAAAACAAAAACCTAACAAATTTGACGAGGAAAATGATGCATTCAAAAAGTTTAGTATTTACTATTTGTAAGATCGATAATGCAAGTGACCCAAAAAATTACTATATTTCTCTAAACATGCAGTAATATATATTCATATTCAAATTATATTTGTAATATCAAACTTAGTTGAGAATAATGAACTTTTCCAAAAAGTATAATAACAAATATCCTAAACAATAAAGGGTGAATGTTCAAATATTACTATAAATAGTGTTTAAAATTTATTTTATGAATAATTATATTTATAATATTTAATATTATTATTTTAACTTATGTTAATATAATTTTAATATAATTTTAACACGTGGATGTGTAGTAATACTATTGTGTATATAAAATTTAACCATTTAAATTTTTTTTTTTTTTTTTTATGGTTTATATGGATGGATCTCCACTTATATCTATCAAATGTCTTTGTACCTTGTATCATTACCTATGTTTTTAAGAAATTAAAAATAATTTTAAATCATATTCCAAATTGAAAGATAACCTAAATTATCTTAACCTAAATTATCTTATGTTAATCCTTGTTGAAGCTCTAGCAGCGACGTTTAAATATTACTATAAATAAATGATGTTTAAAAATCATTTAAAAATAATTTGATAAACATATACATTGTATATATTTATTTATTTTATTTAGAAAAATATTTATAGTATTTAATGCTATTATTTTAATTTTAGTTAAGTTAATGTTAATTTTTGATGAAGTTCTAGTTCCTGTGCACTTTATTTAGTTATCATTTTAGATTGGCGTGTCTATTATGTTTTTATTTGTTTAATATATACATGGATATGAGACTGTTGGGATCTATTTCCCAATGTCTCTTAGACTTCCTTATTTCTTAATTTACACTAATATTCAATTTCTCCCAATCCCTTAGGATTAGATGTCAACATCCCCCCCCTTAATCTGAAGGGATGTTGGTGAGTCCAAGCATGGGGGGCATTTTGATGCGTGAAGGGAGGGTAGAGTGGTAGTGAGCATCGAAAGAGGGAGCAGGGGGAGGGAGCGGGCGAGGAGGTGAGTGTGGAGGAGCGGGGAGAGGGAGCGGGTGGGGAGGTGGGGAAGTAGGGGGTGGGGAGGAGGGAACGCTGCGGGAGGTAAGCAATGACAGGAGGAGGGAGAAGGAGAGCTCGCGAAGGGGGTTGTGGGAGGTGGGATCAGGGAGCAAGGGTGGGGGGGGGTAAGAGAGCACTGCGGGAGGTAAGCAACGATGGGAGGAGGGAGAAGGGGTGCGTGCAGGTGGGAAGAGAGCTGTGGGATGGGCCGAGAAGAGGGAGCATCGACGAGTCGAGCAACTGTGTGATGCAACACATGGGAGTAGCGACGAGAGTGTTGCGAGAGGTAGGAGCGAATGTTGTGGGAGTTGAAGCTGTCGACGGTGCAACGGGAAGGAGAGAGATAAAGCCAACAGAGCACAAACAGTAGCCAGAAACAAAGCTGCAAAAATAACGCTTCTGTAGGAGGGACAAAATTTCTTATAATCAGTAAATTAATGTAGGGTTCTGACATAACTGAGATGTACAAAGAGGCCACTGAACGAATTGCTATGATACCATGTTAAAGACACACATGGTATGCACAAGAATAGATAACATAGAGAAAGATAAGCGTGAGTTAATTGATTAATAACAATGATATATATTTATAGTACACTAGGTGACCCTTGGATTCCTCATTCCAAGGTCTCTTGAACTTCCTTTGGCTATCCATTTCCCACACCTTAACCCTTAGCGAATTAGGTGTCCAACAATATATCTATCTATCTATCTATCTATATATAAATAATTCTATGTATTTGTGAAATGCCAATTATATAGAAAAAATTGAGTAAACTTATATTTTTTTATAATAAATAGCCTTAAAGTAAAGTGTAACACATGTTATCTTATTTTAATTTTAAAAGTTGAAATTTCACTTATTTTCAAAAACACTAAAAATAAAATAAAAAGAGAATGAAATAGCAATGTGTTGTTTTAAAATAGTAAAATAAAAATCCCTAAAGATATAAGTATTATTGAAAACAATGTTATAATTAAACTTAGAATAAAAATAAATGATATATAATTAAAAAATGATATAAAAATATAATCTTTTAATTAAATCATTAAAAATAATGAAATAAGAATCCCTTGAAAGTATGAATACTATTGAAAACAATATTATTATTGAACTTATATACTATTGATTTAGTTTACCTAATCATTTTCAACATAACAATTTTTCATATAAATAACTTAATGACTTGCTTCTTGTATATGGTGCTAATCTAGTTGCAATGAGTTTAATTATCAACTTTAATATAATTGTCTTAACATCTCATGTTAAAGAATAACATAATTGAGTTAAAAAAAAACACTTTCCGTTTTGTAAAAGTAATTAATGAAAAAGTGACATCTCTATGTAATGATGATTGGATACATCCACCAAGGAGGTTTTTACTTTGCAAAAATAATAAATAAAAAAATTTACAACTCAGGTTAATGAATGACTTGATTTCCTTGAATAAGAACTTTTTGTTTAATGAAATGAAATATATATATATATATATATATATATATATATATATATATATATATATATACAAAAGATTACATTTTAAGTTATCCAGAATAACTTAATCTAATTAAATAAAAAATTTGAGATTTTTATTTTGCAAAATTAATTAATAAAAAATGTTACATTTTATATAAATAAATTACTTCATTATATAAATAATAAAAAAAATTTATTTTGTAAAAATATAAATTACTTCATTATATAAATAATAAATAATTTTTATTTTGTAAAAATAATTGAAGAGTTTTTATTTTGTAAAAATAATTAATGAAACAATATGCATCTCATAATGAATGACTTAATTCAATCTCATTAAAAAAAAATCATTTTCCAAAAAATGTATATAAATGTATATAATCTATAATTATAGATTTTATAGAAAAAAAATTAATAAAGGAGATTGCATATTAAATTACTCACTAGTTGTAGTTAAATATAAAACTCTCATTATTATAGAAATCTTAAAATGTAGTCTTAGTCTTCTATAAAAGTAAAGAGGATGGATCTCATGATGCAAATGAGTTGTTGACTTATCATGGTTGAATAAAGAGGCTTCTTTAGAAGGTTCATGAAGGTGAATACGTGAGTTGGACCCTAAAATGTAGAGTTTGTACCCAAGTAGCACAACTCATGGGAATAAGTCAATGCTAGATTACAATGAAATATGGAGCTTGCCTTCACCATGTCCTTGAATTTTTCAAAAGGTTGGTTTCCTTTCCTAGGGTGGTGAAAAGTGGAAACTTTTAGGTATAGAACGTGGTTTATCTTGTGAGGATGGAAACTTCTTGTCTAAGTTATTAATTGGAGTGGACTCTTCAATAGGAATTCTAGGTCTTTTACATGGAAGTTTTCAAGGATAAATTAAGGCATGTAAGTTCTTAAGGATAAATTAAGGCATGATTGAAGCCTTTATTTTCGAACTTTGCTTTCTTTGAGGGGCTTCAAGAACTCGAGTATTTTTTTATAGATTTATTCAAATGTTAAATTTGCGAAGGTGTGAACTAGTTAAATATTGAATTTAAGGTTGTTGAGAAGGGTTTTTTTGAAGTGATAATGGAATAATGATAATTTAGTAATTTTTTTCAAGGAAATAGGTATATTTTATATTTAAAAAGATGTTTGATTTTGGGCTAAATTTTTATATTTAACTTTATTGTTTCCGATAAGAAACTATATTCTACGATTCACAAAATGAGACTACTTTTAATTATCCAAAAGACAAAAAATAGTCTTTTTTTGCTTGAGGACATGCATTTTGAAGATGGCCGGTTTGTAGACATATATGGCAACGAAATGACGTATTCTCATAATCAAGAGGTTGGGACCACTGCAGATTGTTGTGAATCAGAGTAATGTTATCAGGTAAACCTTTTATAAGGTCTACCTCTACACATATTCTGGAAAAAGTGATAATGCCTTTTGAGACTCTATCTGCATCAACTTTTAGGAATTTCCCCAAAGAATTCCCAATTCCTTCTAATACTTTGTGATGCCAAAAATGCAAGGGAAAGTTATGTAATCTGACCCATACTGGAATTTTGGATACCACCATGGTATTTGCATCAAATCCCAGAAAACAAGGTGTCATGAATAGATCCGCATTGCCCCAAAACCATGGTCCCTCGTTTATTACATAATCCATATCTTTTCTTATGTTAAACTTTATAATAAAAACCCTATAACATAGGTGAATATCACAATTTTATGTCAAAGTAGAGAAAATCCATTAATGTAAATTCTTTGATTTGGGCCAGAATCCATTGAATCTGCATATAACTGCTCTTACATGGAAATCAGAGTAGAGTTCATTTACCTCAGGCAAGTTTATTGTCAATTCCTACACCTAGTTCATCTGCTCCACAATATAGGGACCAAGAAGATTGAGGGATTTTTCTACAGTTTTTTTTGGATTTGTCTTCCCTTTAGTTGCATCCTTGAAGGAAAATGGGCCTTTGGAACTAGATCCAGGAGAACCTCCAAGAAGTCTCATGTTTAGGATGATGGTTGAATCAGGTACATTGCCATAGTCTTGCAACTTGTATTCCTCTTGCAATGATTTCCCTGCATAAATCAAATTTTGGAGTCTTGCTGGAATTCCCAACTGTTCTTGAATATTTTTCTTAAGAGCTTGTACCCGATCCCATATCCAAACCCTCATACACACTGATTTCCCTCATAACGTTTTAATAAAAATTTGGATAAGAAGCCCTTTAAGCAGATATGGGACTGACATCCCCGATACATCCATTTATTGGTCACGAACAATAGATTCGAGGGTACTTCCTTCATGATTAGTTCTTCGACCTCTATGTCCAATCGAGGGCCTTCTATGTCGTTGTTCGGATCCTTCCCGAGCCACAAGATAATCTGCATCCCAACCACATCCCGATCTTCAAGCATATATATCAGGGGCTTGTAAGAGCTCCGCATTTCAGATCCATATGCATTGTGTGACCAACCTTGAGAAGAGAGCAATGAACCGAGCGATCACTCATCCAAGGAAACCTTTGTCACTTTGTTGTAGATCTGGGCCCTATCCACAACAATCATAAACATCGCAACCATCAAATCCCTATCCACACCTTGATTGACAAGAAAAAAGCTAAACGACCATAGCTTTTTCTTGCTTGTAATTATATCCATATCTGTACCAACGACTCCGTGCAGAGAGACGATCCCCTCGACCCCATTTTGTAGATCTTCATCTCCGCCTATTGTAGGTTCTTGGGTTGCGGCTCTGGGAAGCGAAAAACTGCAGACGTAAACCCTTATGCTCTCCATCTTCTTTTTAATTCCAATCAAGTCCTTCTCAAGATAACCATTTTCATATATTTAAAAATATTTATATTAATATTTGACTAACCCATATTAATATTTATAATTGATTATACTATATTTGTTTTTAAAATTAATATAAATAACATTTACCTCATAATATTGAAAATATCGCTATCACATTGATTTAGAAATGCACTTCACTACTATAAGAATACAACAAAAGGTACTTTTACTCATTGAAAAATCGACATTTATAATGCATTATTGTAACAAAGACGTTTATCTCTATGGACTTTAACCATCATCTTTTAATCAAGGTGACAATCTATGTTTATTAAAGTTTGGACATTAATTATATAATTTATGTTTATTAACTGATAGACAATTTTTTATGTTAATTTTTAAAATACAATCACAATAAGATTAGAGGTTATAATTTTTTTTTCAAATTACAGTAAAATAGTAATTTGTTGAAGTAACATAAATAAAGTATAAGATCAAGCCTTCTAGCTATCATTATAACACCAAAAATATATCCAACAATCCTAAAACCAAATATACTAATAATATACAACTTAACAAAAATCAAAATGTCCAAACTCAATGAAAACTCAATGAAAATATACTCTATCCAAATTAACATCACTCTAGTTTTACTAAAAAATAAATCCTCCAAGAAGAGGCCCATGAAGAATGTATACTTTTATCACTATGTCCTATAGTGAAAGGTAAGGTATTGTATCAATGAAGGCGTATTGTATTCGTTTGGGTGGTCTAGAGTAAAGGGTATTGTATTTGTATTGGGTGAGTATTGTATTTGTTTGGGTGACTAAGAGTGAAGGGTATTAGTATAGATAGGTGGTTACCTGCTAATGCAATGTTGCACTCTACATTACATAAGTCACGTGGCAGTCACGTGGCAGTGTCCATTTAGGGGCAATCCACGCAGGGGAAGGATATATCTATATATAAAATTCCCCTTCACTAACCGCCTCACATAAGGAAATATCTTAGGGGTGGGGTCTCTGCAACCCCACACTTGACTAACTGACTCACCTTATGAAAATATCATATTGGTGGGCCAAATATTCGATGGTCTATATTTAGCCTCACAAGAGTTAAAAAGAAGTACTCTTCCGCAATACGTGTAGACATCTTTCATGTTGTGTCATCTCATACACACCGTATGGATTGAAACTCCATCTCATTCTTGATTAAATTAATTTGTGAATGTATGCAATTTTAGGAAAATATGAGATGTAACTCCTCCACATCATGCTTTTTATGGTCATTGGAGCAACTTGCTTAATAGACTTGTGAGGCCAACACGAACCCATAGGCCTAATGTTAAATATAATAATAATTAAAAACAAAACCATGATAAGGAAATCACGTGAAAACAATATTATCATTAGTATTGTGACAATGAACATCCTAGAAATTCTAAAAACATCAGTTTTATAATTTATGTAAAAAATAATATGCGAGAAATTAATGTTATGATAGTATGTCGAGACATTAACGTTTGAGTGTGATGTTGACATCCTTTTTATTTAGGATCGTCAAAATTTTAAAATAAGGAAAAATAAATAAGTTCCAATTAAAAATAAGTAAAAGTGTTTGAAAACTAAACTAAGGAGTTCTTTCTTCTAATATTTTTTAAATAAAATATTCTCTTCAAAATATCCAACTTGCATTCGGCGGACATCAATATATTATGTTCATTAAATTCCAAGGGAAAATTTAAAATAATGAGTCGTATTTACAATAATCTTATTCATGGAAATTACAATCCCACTCTCTTTGTTTTGATGCTATTTTTTCTTATTGTCAAACAAAACTAATCTATTCCTATCTTGTCACACGATATGAAAATGATATATCATATACTATGTGTGACCAACCATGGTTTCTTAGAAGTTTGTGTGGCATATAGTGACTCTTTATAGGGTGACCTCCTACCTTCATACATGCTTGCCTCTCTTTGTGGAAATTACAGGCAAATGGTTTTGCAGCGTTATTGAAAATTTGTTAAAGGTTTATTATAAGGTAATGAAATCTTTATAAATCAAATATCAATAAATATTATTATTAATGATTAAAAAAATTGTGTGATAGGTATGGAAAATCACATTAATGAATATAAATCATTATAAGATTGTATGTGATATGCTATGTTATAAGGTTTGTCGAACTTTAACTTTTAGGTTCGAATTTTGGTGAATTTTAAAAAAAATTTGAGGTTTGGTGAACTTCATCAAATCTCATAGCTATTGATCAAATCCATAAATCAAAACTCATAACTTCATGTCACAACTCAAACTTGTAATTTATCTTCACAGTTTCCATGTTCTTAATAACATTTTTAATATTTACTTATGTTGATTTCTTACTAATTTATCATATATATAAAAGAACCTAATAACAAACCTCATCCAAACTTAAAAAAAAAAAATCAAACTTAACCATGATCATAAACCCAAACCATGTGACATTGGTAATATGTATAGAAAATTCATATTAATTAATATAAGTGACTACAAAATTATGGAGATTCTTATTAGTTAAATAGTTTATTGCTGAAATGTTAAAGACTTATGTTTGAGAGGTGATGATGTTAAATATGTTGCATTATCTTAATTCTCAAAATCTTATTAAAAGCTTTGTCCATTCATAAGGAATTATGTGGTGCAGTATAAGTATTTCTCATGAGCCCTAGGTTTTATAGGAATACATTAGTCTTGTTCTCGCTTTAGGTTAAAGGGTGTGTTTTGTTGGTCAAACAACTCAGTTATCCTGAATTATGTAGTGAAGTTATTTGAATTGTTTATGTAATTTTTATCCATTGTAAATGGATTATATATATATATATATATATATATATATATATTTTGTTAAAATAGGAAGTTAGGTATGTTTTAAAATATTGCAATTAATGTTAGCAATAATGTATATAGATTTATTTTAATGTTTTAGAATTTAAAATTAAATTGTTCAAATTGTTGATGATATTTTATTTGACAATTTATCATAATAGATTTACTAAAATATATTAGAAAATAAAAAAATCTACATTATGAGGGTTTATTTCTCCCTAGATTTATTGATTTATTAATTATTGTTTATCGTGTATGCACATAAATATAATTTTTCAAAAAATAGAGAACAATGAAATAAAAAACTCACAAACCACAATTGACACAAGATATATCCTCGGAAACCTTTTTGGGAAAAAATCCATTTGGAATGTGAGGTCACTTTGCTTTATTTCTTTGAATAAAAAATGACTGCAAGTACAAAGAAGTACAACATGTGGCCCATGGACTACTACAATGCACAAATCCTCTACGTGTGCTTGTTGGAGCGCAGCAAATTAAAAAACGAAAAACCACAACAACAGCAAATAAAACATGCACAGGAAAGACATAGTAATTTAACGTGGTTCACCCAAACCTCCTGGGCTACGTCCACACAACAGGGCATTGGCAATCTTTATTAATTCAAACAGGAGATTACATAATTCACACACCACACTCCATTGCAAACAATCCGTATGGATACCTGTTATATAGCAGAGAGAATCAAACTGCCTCATAAATCCTCTCAACAAAAATTTAGGATGCATTAACTCCCTCCCAACAAACTGGAGCTAATCTAGGAACTAATTCCTAATTTTTGTCACCTACTGAGATTTTTCCTATTTTATTTAAAACAGAAAATCTCAACAATCTCCACCTTGACAACAATTAGCCTGATGCCCTATTCTTTATTATTTTATCTTTTCTGCAAGCCAAGAGAAGCCAAACACCAACGCAGCTTCTCCAACAAAACTGGTTTTGTGAACATGTCTGCACAGTTCTCCTTTGTATGCACCTTTTCAAGAGAGACTCCCCTTTCAGTGATAACTTGTCTTACAAAATGGTACTTAATCGGAATATGCTTCGATTTACTATGATAGGCCGGATTCTTAGCCAAATGTATTGCACTTTGACTATCACAAAGTAACCTGATGTTGTCCTGCAACCTACCAAATTCACCAAGCAAACCTTTCAACCAAACCGCCTCTTTGCAAGCATGAGAAGCAGCAATGTATTCTGCTTCAGTAGTGGATAAAGCAACGATGTTCTGTAGCTTTGACATCCAGCTAATAGCTCCACCTGCAAGAGTAAAGACATACCCTGAAGTTGACCTTCTCTTATCCAAATCACCTGCAAAATCAGAATCAACATATCCACAAACATATTCACTGCTCTTATTGTAAGTGATACAATAACTACTTGTGCCTCTCAAGTACCGAAGCACACATTTCACTGCTGACCAGTGTTCTTTACCCGGATTTGCCATGTACCTGCTGACAACCCCAACTGCATGTGAAATATCTGGTCGAGTACAAACCATCGCATACATTAAGCATCCTACTACATTGGCATATGGAATTCGAGACATATAATCCTTTTCTTCATCTGTATTAGGACATAAACCCGAAGAAAGCTTGAAATGGGAAGCGAAAGGGACTGACACAGGCTTCACATTATTCATACCAAACCTCAAAAGTATCTTCTCAACATACTTCTGTTGTGATAGCCATAGCTTACCATTACTCTTGTCTCTGAAAATCTCCATGCCCAAAATCTGTCTTGCTGCTCCTAGATCTTTCATATCGAATGTCCTTGCCATCTGAGTCTTCAACCTGTTGATTTCATCAATGCTTTTGCTTGCTAAAGCATATCGTCAACATACAACACTAAGATAATGAACATGCCATTTTTCAATTGCTTGAAATACACACAATGATCATATTCACTTCTAACATATTTCTGACTCAACATGAAAGAATCAAACTTCTTATACCACTGCTGAGGCGACTGATTCAGGCCATATAATGACTTCTTGAGCCTGCAGACAAATTTCTTATTGCGATGCTGAACAAACCCCTCCGGTTATTCCATATAAATTTCCTCATCTAGATCTCCATGTAGAAAAGCAGTCTTAACATCTAGTTGCTGTAACTCTAAATCAAACAAAGCAACTAAAGCTAACACAATTCTAATTGAAACAATTTTAACAACTGGTGAAAAAATCTCATGAAAGTCAATGCCTGCTTTCTGAGAAAACCCTTTTGCAACCAGTCGCGCTTTGTACCTATCCTCCGTATCATTCACACCCCGTTTCAGCTTGAAAACCCATTTGCATCCCACAGTTTTCCTGTCTTTCGGAAGCTCAACCAGATCCCATGTGCCGTTCTTACTCAAGGCCATCATTTCGTCCTTCATAGCTGCTTTCCACTTGTCACTATTCGAACCTTCTATTGCTTCCTGATAGCACAGAGGTTCATCGTCATTAGCAGTAAATGCAACTGAAGTAACATAATCATCATACCTTCTCGGTGGCCGTTTGATTCTTGTCGACCTCCTTAAGGATGTTTCTGGTGCTTCCACAATTTGCTGACTACCACCTGTAGGATCTTCTTCATGACCACCATCTGAGACCTGTTCACGCTCTATATCTGAACCCTGTTCATAACTAGTATCTGAAACCTGTTCATGACTATAATCTGAACTATGGTCATCATGACTATCATTAGAAGTGCTGTCAAACTGAATGTGCTGAAAATCAAATACATCATCCTGTTTCAATTTACTATCTACATCTAACTGTACAAGAGAGGATTCATCAAACTTCACATCTCTGTTGATGATGATTTTGCGGGTAGTAGGATCCCACAATCTATATCCCTTTGTTCCAACACCATACCCAACAAAGATATACCTTTTAGACTTTGGATCTAACTTAGTTCGTTGATGTTTAGGCACTAGAGCATATGCATCACAACCAAACACTCTGAGTTTAGAATAGTCACAAGGGTGTCCTTTCCATACCTCTTGCGGAATCTTGCAGTCTATCGCCGTCGATGGAGATCGGTTTATCACATAACAAGCCGTTGCCACCGCTTCTGTCCACAACTCCTTCTGCAAACCAGCGTTACTCAGCATACTCCTTGCTCTCTCTAGAAGAGTCCTGTTCATGCGTTCAGCAACTCCATTTTGCTGAGGAGTATAAACCGTGGTCTTATGTCTCTCGATCCCCGCATCCTTGCAATAGCTGTCAAACTCCTTGGAAGTAAACTCACCACCATTGTCAGTTCTTAAACACTTTATTGTTCTACCAGTGCTGTTTTCTACCAATGCTCTAAACTGCTTGAAAACTGAAAAAACATCAGACTTCCTTTTCAACATGTAGACCCACACTTTCCTAGAAAAGTCATCAATAAATGATACAAAATACAACGAACCACCATATGACGCTGTAGGAGCTGGACCCCAAACATCTGAATGAATATAATCAAGTATCCTTTTACTAGTATGTTTGCCTGTTTTAAATTTTTGTTTACTTTGTTTTCCAAACAAGCAATGTTTACAGAAATCTAACTTTCCAGACTTCAGATTTGGAAGTAACTTGCGATCAGCCAAAATTTTCAACCCTCTTTCACTCATATGCCCCAATCTTTGATGCCATAAGTGAATGGAACTACTGTCATGTTCAGACACCGTAGACACATGAACTGACCATGTTCTTCCTTCTAACTGAAACAGATTTCCTACTTTCTTAGCTTTCATTACTAGTAAGATACCTTTATAGATTTTCATAACTCCACCTTGAATTACAGTTTTATATCCATTCGTGTCAAGTGCTCCCAGTGAAATTAGATTTTTTCTTAAGTCTGGAACATCTCTTACATCTGTTAACAATTTAGTTGTGCCATCAAACATTTGCAGTTGTATGCTTCCTATCCCAACAATATTAGATGTGACATCATTACCCATGTACACAACTCCATCATTAACTGGTCTATATGTCTTAAACCATTCTCTATGAATACACATGTGGTTTGATGCACCAGAATCTAACAACCAATGTTGATCATGATTTGACATATTAACAGACAACACTTCGTCGCTCATACCTGAACCAGATGCCGAACCTGTATCTGTCGCATTTGCCTCCTTCTTCTCTGTCGAAGAGTCTCCTTTCTTCTCTGTTTGCTGTCTCTTCCAGCAGCCTTTCTTCAAGTGCCCCGATTTGTCACAAAACCAGCACTTCACTTTGCTCTTCTTCCCTTTCGACTTTGAACGTGAATCGCTGCACTTACCAGAGCGTCTTTCTCTAGAACAATCTCTAGCCATCATTGCCTCTGATGTAGAGGTGTCAGCATTCGACTTCTTCCTCGTCTCCTCAGACAACATGGCTCCAACCACATCGTCAAACTCAAGGACAGCTGCATTACTGAAGCTTATGGAAGTAACAAAGTGATCCCACGATTCATGCAATGTACACAATAGAGTTATTGCCTTATCCTCTGAATCAAATTTTACATCTAGACTTTGTAATTGTACCAATAGAGTATTGAAAACATTCAGATGGTCAGTAACCGAGGTACCTTCCTTCATCCGCAAACTGTATAGCTGCCGCTTCAGGAGAATCCGATTTGTCAAGGATTTCGTCATGTAGAGCTTTTCAAGCTTTATCCACAAGATTGCGGCGGTCTTCTCTGACACAATGTTGAACAGAACGTCATCTGCCAGACATAACCGAATTGCGCTCAGAGCTCTGTCATCCAACTCATCCCATTCATCCTCCGTCATGGAAGAAGGCCTTTTGCTCCTCCCCAACAGCGCTTTCGCCACGCCTTGTTGAATCAGCATATCGTGCATCTTAAGCTTCCAGATCTCGAAGTTGTTCTTGCCATTGAATTTCTCAATTTCAAACCGGGCATTTTGAGTTTTCGCCATCTTGTTTCAGCAAAAAACACAGTAATCTCCAGAACCCAACTTTAAAAAAATAAAGAATGCCCCTTTTAAAAAAATGTCCTTTTAAATAAAAAACGCCCAAAAAATACCATGTGCAAACACCACTTCAAAATACTACTTCAAAATACCATGTGCAAATGGTAATTTTTAAATGCCACCCTTCTTTCCTTATATCACTTTAAAAAACCAAATATAAATGGCATTTATATTATAAAAAGGACTTTTTAATCAAATCGATTTATTATACCCTCTCGAAATTAATTCTACTCGTTTATAGAACAAAATGCACTCAAAATTAATGAAACCCCTTTTCTTCTAAGTGACCCAGTTATAACACAACCTGATAGCCTACTCGTGGTTAATTTTGACTCCTTCAACTCTTAACTATAGTTACAAAATTAACTCTTATAGATTCATCTTCACCATGATCATGTGACTAGCCCCTTTTCCATGAGTAATGGGGGCTAACATAGCATCTTCTCAAACTATGGTGGTCAAAACAAGAAGGTAAACTTCTAAGTGGCATAAATTTTGCATATAGAATATGACTGAGGTGATTCATGCACCATTGGAAAGGTCTTGGTGTGTAGAATATGGAAAAAATACTATTCTAAAGCCAAAAATTTTCTTACCTAAAAAAAATTCGTTTAATGCCTCAAACTACTCCCTGAAGGTTTTAAACCCCAATTTTCCAAAATGGGCATCACCGGTAAAAATGGTCTTATGAGATAATTCCTCCACTTTTTCCACTATGAAAGCATTAAGATGGATTAAAAACAATATAATGATTTAATCCAGATCACACATCCCCAATTTTGGAGGATTTTTGTCCCTAAAAGCTTCTACTGAATGAGGTGAGGAGATTTTTCCTCCACCTTTTCTCGAGTGTACCATTTAGTCTTATATGGAAGTTTCCATTTCAACCCAATCTATCAAAGGTCTTGTTGCCCGTATCTTTTAGTTCTATACCTCTTCTATAAAAATGTATCCTCTGTCAACTTTGGCTGAGCATCTAGTGCTAAATCCTCTACAGAAGGTAGAACATATTCCTCTTCCTAATCTAGCCTGGAAGGCTCATAGAGTTTTAGATTCTCTACATTCACCACTATGTAAATGTGCAGACATGGGGGTAGACTAAGTCTATATGTGTTATCTCCTAATTTTTCCAATATATCAAAGGGACCACATTGTAGATACTTGATTTTCTTACCAAGACCTTGCAACCTCTCCTAATTCAATTGTAACCATACTCTGTCTCCCACCTTGAACAACTTCCTTGTTCAATGTTGATCATGTCTGACCTTGTATTTTTACTATGAATTTTGTAGTGTCCCTTATACCTATATATGGATTTGTTGGATCTTCTTAGTAAATGTTTCTTCCCTTAAGGCATCCCCTATAATATCCTTCCTATCTCCTCGTTTCCCATATGTAATATCCAAAGGTGAAGGTGGAAAATGTCCAAAACAAGTTTCAAATGGGGACTTACCAATATAAGTGTGGACTGATGTGTTATAAGAGTGTTGCATATATACCATATTTTCATCCCAAGTCTTAAAATGTTTCTGGTTGTAACCCCTCAAAAGCTACACCAAAGTCTTGTTGACTACTTCTATTTTCCCATTTGTTTGTGGATGGAATGTTGTAGACATCAATTTCATGTCCATCATCTCCCACAATTTAACCCATAATGCACCGAAAAATCTTATTTCCTATCTGAAATGATTCTCCATGGTATCCCAAAGTGCATCTAGACCTATCCAAAGAAAAAGTTTGGTGCTTCTTGCCTGATGGTATTTTTACAGAGAATTAGGACACACACCTTACTGAACCTATCAACTACCACAAACAAGTAGCCATGCCCCTTTGTGGTTGTTGGTAAAACTCCCACAAATTCCATGGAAATTCTTTCCCAAGGATGAGTGGGTGCACGTAAGGGATGATATATACCTTGTTTCTTTTTACTAGGCTTGTTGGTACAACAAAACATGCATCCTCTTATGAGCCTAGCTAATTATTCTTACATCTTGGGTCAATACACATACCTCTGCAAATTGGCCTTTGTCTTCCCTACACCAAAGTGCATGCAACCTTGGAGATGTAAGCCTCTCTAATTAGTTTCAATAAAAAATCTTTCGGAACACATAATTTATCCAACCCGTATAGTAACCCATCCTAGAGATGGTATTCAACCTTGTTTCCACTGTCATGCACATGAATATAGCTCTGAAACTATTGAAACACCTCCTTGAAGTCCTTTTCCTATGAATGTGCCCCTTGTTATGCACCATGGGTGAGTTCCCAAAGTTGCGATCTTTGATGTGGGTGGTCTTGAAAGCATGTCGACCAATTTTTTTGTATTTCCTTTCTTATACTTGATCATTGAATGAAACTGTCATAGAAACCCCATCCACTTGTAGTGACTTGTTTGTTATAGCTTACTATGTTCTTGCAGGTACTGTAGTGGTTGGTGATTTATGTGGATTGTTGTCTCCTTTCTTATCAGATAGTGTTTCTGATTCTTTGTTATAGGTCAATTTGGGCATCACTCCCAATGACTTGGTTAACTGGACATCATATCTAGGACCAATGAATAGGGTTTATCATCCCCTATCATTTCAGTTGCTACATGCCCTAAGACAAAGAACAAGACAAATCATTCATGACTTTCATCTACAAAGGTTTCCAAGATTTGAAGTTTATAATATATCATATGAGAGCTCATCAACGCTGCCTCTAAAGGGACTATGTGTGTTTCATATGCAGGTAGCCCCATTCAAGGCTACTCTGCAAAGCACTTCTCGACACTCATAGGTGCATTGGTCACATTGGGAGCGAAATTATCATTGTTCCGGAATCTCCACTTGGCCAGTGCCTTCTAGAAGAGTTCACATGTGTCAAACTTCGAATCCATGTGTCCATTTGACATCTAAAATATTGGGAACATGTCTTTCCTATTATTGGAAAGTCATTGATTGTAAAACTACCTTCAACTCCTCTATAAATTGAGCACAGATCTTAGTGTTTGAGAAGGAAGAATACGAGTAGAGAAATGCTGGTGGAATTTCAATTGAGGAGTTCATTTGTGTAACATGCTGCTAGAGAGAACTGCATTGTGATGAGGCTGAGATGCTGTTGGAGATGGTCACTTCAAATCAATCACTGGGTTGTAACCACCCCTTCTATCCATTGATAAAGGTTGTTGCTTACTTTCCCACATATGTATATGTATAAGCTCATGTTTTCCATATTATGAATTCTTATCTGATGCATATGGCTTATGCTTCATTGATTTAACTAAATAAATTGAATAGACATCTGTATTATTGCTATCTCTTGTTGTTTAGTGTTCATTCTTGCAGGAAATATTTTTCACAGCCGGTTGGAATTTGAAGCTACATCAAAAGCGACAGAAGGAGACTTTGGAAGTGCTTGGATTCCAATTTAGCTTCTTATTTCATTCTGTGTGTCTGTTCATAGTTAGGAAAAGTAGTCACAAAGTCTTTAATCTGTTGTTCTAGATAAGCACCTGTCTAGGGAAGAATGATTTATCCGTAATTCATAATTCTGAATAACAAATTGGCAACTCCGTCGGGGATTTTACCCTTCATCCTAGGTGTATTTGCCTCTGATTTTCTTTGTTTATTCACCCAATAGCTTTTACTCAGAAAGATTAGGATTTTGAAATCCAAATTTGCATTAGAAGTGTGTTAAACACCTATGTTTTTCATTGTACATTGCGCTTAACTAACTGTTGGACAGGACATAGTGCTTTGCATTGCACTGTCTCCCTTTCAGGCTTGCGTTGTAGAGCACTGTCTCTCTTTAGAGACTGCGTTGCCTCCTGAAACCATCCAAATTCCTTTGAGTTTTTCATTGCAATTTGTTTCAGTTTGTTCTCTGCTGTGTTTTGAAAAGCTTGAGCCTCATATTGAGCAGTGAACTTATCTACCTCTTCCTCCTTTGAAAGAAAAAATTTGTTCAATGTTTGTTTAAAACGTTTTTCTTTCTCATTGAAAAATTAATTTCAAAGTATTTACATTGTCGCATTAAATCCATTTTCTTTTGAAAAGGAAATTGTCGTAAATTCTTTGTTTCCTGATAGGAGAAATTGTGGTTTAACTCCTCATTTTTCCTTCAAAAGAGAAATTGTTGTTCTATTCCTCATTTCTCAAAAGTAAAAGGCATTTTTTTTTATTGATTTAGTGCACTTAGTTTCTTTTCTGCATTCATAACATTAAAGGAACTAAAAAGAAAAACCTGCATTTGCATGTAGTGGATTGTGTGATTTGCAAAAGGAACAATTAGGAAATATGCATTTAGTTTGTGCTCTTTGATTTGTTTGCTCTCAAATTGATTGCTCTTTCCCTCTAGTAGCTAGGATTTTCATTGAAAAACTAAAAGTGAAATATTTCTTATCATTCTTAGTTTGCATTTTAGGAATTTCCAATACATCATCATGGTGAACCTTTGAAAGGAAAATTTATAAACAAGATCAACTTAAAATTGATCTCAATTTACCTAACAAAGCATTGGAAACATAACGATAACATTTAGAAGGTCTAGGCTAGAGACGTGTTCCAGTGTCGTAAAACATAGCAGTTGTCGTTAACTTGTCTGCGATACATTCCGAGTGTGATACCTCACTCCAGGTATGTAAGTATATCATATCTCATCCATGTACTTTCGGGTATATCAGGCGATGTTACAGTACGAAAAGTATAAAGGGGTGCTCTCACTGTGCGGTTTCGCATCAGGCAGAGCTAATACGGACTTGGGCCTCCACGTACCTTCGGGTATATTTGGGAGGACAAATTTTAGGTGCTATCCATCCATAGTGTACCAAGTTGGCCGCCTTTTAAATTGTGATAAACTGAACACAACATTTGGGGAGATTGCCTGCTCATACTTCTTGGTTCACCAGGAGGTATTATGCAGTTCACAGTTTCTTAGTAAATCCTTTTTCCTAGCATTACCCTTTTATTTTTTTTATTTGTTTTTGGTTAAAATAAATCAGTAATCATGGAAGAACAAAATCCTTTCCCCCATCATTCGCTTAGATTAGAATTCAAACCACCTTTACCACCAGAAGTTACTTCTGGCAGGCGAAGGCGATCATGCTCTGCCGAATCAAGTACAATTCATACCTATGGTGAAACATCATCTTCCCATAAACCAGAGTTAGCTCAAGTTTTTCTACACATCCCGGTTCGTCTACTTTTGTCGAAACGAAGTCTTCACAGCTACCGTGGTCACGATCCATCCAATTAGTGAGACCATACCTCCTAGACCCGCCGTTGTTCAACCAGAAATTGATCTAAATCCTGTCTCTTATTTGAAAAAACATCTGAATCCTGAAGTCGTACAACCAGAATTTGTTCCTTCCTTGGTCATCCCAAAATTTTTTGTAGCTATTGAGTCTCCCATATCACATAATCAACCACCTGAAATATACTATGGGCCTGACGATGAAATACTTCCACTTGGTGTAATTGCGATTGAATAAATCCCACAAGATGAGACACCTTTAACTCCAACCCATTTTGGGGAGGACCTTTACCTGTACGAGTCTTTTCCTCAATCGTCACCATCTGCTTTTGTTGATCCCGTTCCTATTCAAACTCTTGTTGATTCCAAAGGGTATACATTTGGTCAAGTAACCATGCCTGAACCAACATCTTCAGTTGGGCCATCTGTTCCAATTACGTCAGCACCTGCCCTCGCTACCCCGTCGATGTTTACTTCACTAGAGTCATATTTTCATGGTGGTCCTATTAGCAACCTATGATATAGGGGTCATAATTTTGACTTGACTATTGATAATCTTGTAAATATGTACATACTTTGCCTTCTGCAAGTTGCATTCACATATTTTGTAAAAAAATAAAATAAATTTAAAAAAAAATAAAAAAGAGGGTAAAAAGTCCTAAAAGAATAATCAAAGGACTTATAAAAATAAAAGACCCCAAAAGAAAATGAATAAAATATGAAAGTGAGTAAGCATAAATGCCACTACTTTTTACTTTTTGACTATGGCAGAGTGTCAATAAATGCCATAGTCCATGATGAGTTAAACAGTTTAATCTTAACTTGTCATTGTTTCAATTTCACTTGTTGTAGATAGTGAATAATGAATTGTCATACTGCTTAATCATGACAATTCAGTAATTAGGTAGAGAAATAAATGAATCCAACAGTTTAAACTGGATTCATGGATGAGATAAGTGTAGAATGAGATAGTTTTACTTATTTTCAGAAAGAATAATGCTGTGAAGGTTGCTAGCCTAAATGCACCTTACTACAAAGGAAGAAAAAATGTTAGCATGGTAAGCTGGGTAGGTAGAAGAAGGTGAAAATATCCAAATGTAAGTATCATTCATCATGGGTTTCAAAATAACTAACTTCCCCTTCCCATAGTCAATAAACATTCTAAACTGTCAGTCAAAAAGGCTCAAGGCATTTCCTTGAATTTTGTTGAGACCGGACCCAAGGCTCTATGATTGACCAGTTAAAAGTGTGAATGTCTATATTAATCCCTAAAATCACTACATTACCATTCATCCCCTTGAATAATCCTATGTAAAGCACCATTTTTACTTAAAGGCATTATAATTCCCATTTTATTAACTTCTTACATCATTTGAAAACATTAAACCCTCAAAATAACATTTTATTATAAGTTAAGTGATAAGATCAATTGCAAATTATCTTGTAAAATTCACTTTACTTGTTAAGATTATGTGTTTTGAGTATACCATCCCCTATTTTCATATTAACTCTAATTTATATATTAAATCCCTATATAACAACCTTTTCCTATTAAATAACTCCTTTTTATATAATAAACCCAAAAAACCCACTTATTTTAACTTAAGCCAAAGTTATTTATTCCCACATGTTTTAATAAAAACCCCCCTTATAACCCCTTTCGCTAAGTTTATCTATATATAAATATCCCGCCCCCCATGGTAGTTAAGTCAACTTGATTTAATTCACCATATAATAAAATATATGAGAAAAATCTTAAAACATGTCTTATATGTGTTTTAAACAAAAATTCCCAGAAGTTTTATTCAAGCTAAACTTCAATAGAAATAAATCATTTCCTTGTATATCTTCCCCCGACTCCCTTAACCTAAGGTTAAATTCATAACTTAACCCCTTCCCCGCAATGTATATTCCATTATATCAGTCCCTAACCTTGGCTAAAATCCTGAATAACCTTTCTGATCACCTTTTCCATTGGAAAAGTCATGTTTTATAGATAAAATCCATCATAAACCCTTTTCCCATTAGATTCACTTTCGACCCTCTGATCCCCAAAATCCGTTTAATCCAACGGTTAGAAATCTACGCGATAGTTCAATACATTTTTATCCCTCCCCATCGCGCTTGATAACAACCGTCCAATCCTCATTTATTTCCAAGATCTATGGCCCAAAATGAACCCGATTACTCATCTTTCCTCGTACCTTCCCTTTTAATCCCAATCGTTCGCTTCCCGAAGCCAGATCCGACGGCCACAATGCATTTTCGTGCCCGGAAAGTAATCGATGAATGTTTTAGAAAAGTCACGCGAAATGGGTGGTTTTTCCAAACCACCCTGCATCGACGTGTAATAATCTTACTGGATCGCGTTCGAAAAGCTATTTACTGTTTATAGCTTTTGAGCCGCGCGAATACCACCTAGTGGTATTCCGAAACCACTCCCGCCCAAACTGTGAGTTAATACAATTCGACTATGGTTTAGACTATGGTTAATTCATAAAAACTCATAGTTTTCAATAAAATTTTACTTATTTGGCACTTCAAACCTATGAAACTTCTGCTAAACCCATTTTTCATCAGTATTTGTGCGCCATAACACCATGAGAACCTGTGCAGAGCCTTTTCATCATTTTAAAACCTACCAGTGCCATTTTTTGAGTCAGTTGCCCTGCAATTCAACCACGAAGTGCTACATTACCCTCTGAAAGACCAACTTTTCAGAATTGAAGACTGAACGCGACTGCGAAACGTCTTCAACCACGATTATACCCGTTTCAAGGTATTTTTCATCAAAACTTATCCACTAAACTTCAATTTCTTAAGGAAAAACACCAAATTTTCTATTATTCTCTGAAAATATCCTGAATTGCCCATATATAAATTGCAAAAAACATCCATAGTACAAGGGAAGCTCTGTCAAATTTTCCCCAGAATCCCTAATTGCCATTTTTTGCAACTTTTATCCATACCCTGGTCTTTTCCACTGTTGGGATTGATCGTAACTTACTTTCTGAGCATTAAAACCTTCTTTCAAATCCAAAACCCTGCTCATAACCCTATTTTACCAGAGAAGTTCTCCAAGAAGCCCTTGTTTCCAACAAAAGAGCTAAGCAAATAGTCTAAGCTTGCTCTGCTAAATTAAAAAATGACAAAGAAACAAGTAACCCCTAAAGCAGGAGGTCCAAAGCCTCAAAAGAAACCCTCTGCTAAAATTCCTCAGCCTGAATCTTCCAAAATTGATAAACCTACACCTGTAACAGAAGTTGTCAGGCTTGTTCAACCTCCTGTTATCTCACAAGAAAATAGCCCTTTGGTTGACCTTGACTACAGAATAATGGACCCCTCATTAGAGCTTAATTTGCTTGATGTATATAACTGGTGTTTTGGTAAATCAGTAGAGAAAGATGACAAAGATATACCAGTCTGGGATTCCAATTTGCCAAAATATATTGTTCCTCAAACTCATCCATCCCCTGATTTTGTCAGATTGTGTCAATCCTTTTATCTTCCAGACCAAAGATGCATTGTGAATAAAGACAGAGAGGTCTTTTTTTACATCAATGAAGAATATATAAACTCTATGCTACAAATGAACCTTGATCCCAATGCTGCTTCATTGTCCATAGAGGATTTAACTCAAAATTACCTAGAGCTTGAGTTTGCTTCTAAATTCAAAGTCTTCTAGAATTTTTATCCCAAGCAAGTTGATATCCCCAAGCTTAATCCTCCATTTGATACGTTTGACTTCCCAGATGAAACCAGACATATTGTATCAACACTATCATTCATACTAGGATACACCAGTGATGAATTCACTGATGTGGCTATCTTAGGTTTTTTGTCAACTCTAAGACCTGGCCAGTCTCCTTCAATAGTGTACAATTTTGCTAAGTTCATTGCAAAAGACATGCATTATCAGTTGTCTATATTGTCAGAAGGAGGAGTCTTTAGATATACATCATATCTACTTCACCTCTTTTTGTATTATCAAGCAGACAAGTTTCCCATTGAATTTTAGAAAGTGGATCCAGAAGGAAATGTTCTTTTAGTTGTGTTTTGGTCATCAATTCTAAGAAAATGGAACAGAGAATATAGCTTTGCAGATTTCAATGACTTGTTTTTAGTACCTACTATGAATCTATTGAATAAAGAGTAGACCCCTAGAATCAATGAAGAGACAAGAGAATTCTACAGCTATCTAAGAGCTGTACAACAGGGGACTGGTATTTATAAAAAAGTTACACAGAGATTAGAGTATATGGTGCACTACTGGCCCCATATAAACTACCAAGATTTGTTACAACAAGTATATTTTCATTGGAGTATTTGAGGCATCTATTAAATGTAGATGAAATCAATTTCATAGCTTCCAGGAAAAAGACTCAGTTTAAGCTGAAAAATCAAATTGGGCCATTTATTGTAAATAACAGAGAAGCAGCCAATGAAATCAATGTCAAGTTGAAAGAGTATAAATTCCCATATAGTTTCATGTGGAATTATGATCCATAAAGTATTTTGAGCACAATGAGAGTGAAATGTAAGTTGCCTGTCTTCTTGCATGATTCCAAGCCCCATATTGAAAAGTATGCTAACAAACTTGAATGGGAGCCCAACACTCTATTTGATGATGATTCACAGGAAATGCAGGGAAACAGTGGCAAGGGTAAGCAAGTTGATCAAGCACAGGTATTGACAGTAAATAAAGAATCTGACATTCTTCATAAGAGAAGAAAAAAGGAAGATAGTTTCACTGCTGAAACTATTCAAGACAAAAGATTCATAATTCCTTATAATAAGAAAAACAAATTGACCATTGAAGAAAGGGACAAAGCCATTAATATTGAATATAATAATGGTCATGAAATTGATGATAAAGTTACAAGGATAGTAACTGAAACTCTCAAAGAGCTTCAAAATGTTCAAATTGGAGTCCAACAGAAAGATACAGTTATGGTGGATACACAATCTAAAGTTGATAAGCCATCTTCTTCTAAAGAACTTGAAAATACAGAATCAGACATTCAAATCAGGTTCAGGCAAATAAAAGAAAAGAATGAAGAAATAAAAAATGAAGCATATTCCAAGTTCCTCAAAGAAAAGCCTGGGAATAAGGATAGGCTCCTTTCAGCTTTTGACTATTCCTCTAATAAATTGGTGATGTCATTTCTCAAGCCTACAGTGGCTGATCCCAAATCTATTGCAGACTATTCAAAAACAGATCTCGAGGTTGATGCAGATGCTGTCCATGAATTGGACCAAATAGAATTTCATAGAAGCAACACAGAAATTCTATATTCTAAGATAGTCAATAAGACTATGAATTCCATCAGCTTGAAAAAACATTGATAAATCTTCAAACTCAAATGAAATTGGATAGAGCCTCACTTTATGCCAACAATTTGAAGATAAAAGCATTAGAAGACTTGGTGATTGAAGCAGGAGCTGATCCTTCTAATATGGAAGTTTCAAAGGCTTTAATTAAACAGAAAAATGAAGACATAGCTTCCCTCAGAAAACAGCTAAAATTGCCTCAAATTGAAAATTCTCAGGAAAAAGAAATTCTTCAGCAGAAAACAGAGAATGATGAATTGAAACAAATTGTTCTTAAAATTATAGGTCAGATAAAAGAAATGGAAAGCCAAATAGAAACTTTCATGCAAGAGAATGAAAAACTGAAGAAAGCCCAAAAAGTTGTCATTCCTACAGTGATCCCAACTATAAGCACAAATTTTCCATCCACATTAGCAGAACACTTGGTGCCACAAGGAGTACGGGCAACTGCAGTGCCAATAACCTCTCATGAAATCTCTGCCTCTTCTTCCTCAACTTCATAGGTAAACACAATACAAGACAAAGCTGCCATAATCAGAGCCATGGAAGACATGTCAATTAAAGAGAAAGAAATAATTAGTTTGAAAGGCACTATTAAAAATATAGAAACTTCCAAAAGAGATGCTTTGATTACTTCCAAAGGGAATGAACAGAGGGCAGATAGACTGCAAGAACAGGTGAGGATTCTTCAAGCACAGGTAAATCTTATAGATTAGGTTGCATATATAAAAAATCATTTATGGACAAAAATCATTGAAGGTATTCACTCTCAATGGCCTTCAATTGAAATAATTTATGAGCAGAAAGAATTACTACAGGCTGCAAATGCATAAATTGATAAAACTAAGAAAGAGATTGAAAATAAGCCAGCTCAAGCAGTTCAACTCATAGCATTTTTGAACAGCTAGAACAGGGAAGAATTAGAAGAGTTGAAAATTTCTGACAGGACAGAAGCCATCCTTCAAATTAAGAAAGTCCTGAATAAGAGGAACATAATGAATAACTTGGAAGACGGGTGTAAAGACATGAAATTAGCCATCTCAATATTTTGGGCCAAATACAAAGTATTATCAGAAGCAGGTTTGCCAGACATCCATGCATTAAATGGAAAATTGATGCCACAGAAAGATTATGATCAGAAAATCAGAATTCATGCAAAAGAGCAAGCTAAACAACCACTGCGACAAGGATCACCAAGTGGCAAAGTACTCCTTCAATATTTTGAAAATTTATTCTTTTTGGAAAATGAAATCAAGCATATGTTCACTGTAAAGCCTAACTTTTCCAAATATACTGAAACTGATGAAAGTTACAGGAAACTGAAGAGTATGAAGATCCACACTACTGAACAATGGCAAGAATTCACAGATCTGCTGTGAATTTGATAGATAAAGGACAAGAAAATTACTTGGAAATTCATATTTTACTTTTACCTCATGGTGAAAAAATCAGTGTTAAAGTGTATCAGGGTCAAAGTGTATCAGTTAAATCAAATTGTTACTGCTGGTCATTTTTTATTATAGCAGTGAAACAGTCAAAAGCAAAGAATAAAGAGTATCAGAGCAGAAGATGAAAAGGAAGAGTATTCCACAAGCTACCATCCATGAGAAAATGTATCTATTGCCAGGAACGCTCACAGCACATCGAAAATCAGTTTAGATAAGATAAAACAGTTCTATTTTCCCTTGTAGAAGAGGATAGCTTGCAAACTGTTTTGCTGCTGTCCCTCTTCTTATGCTCTTTTTTTCCTATTTTTCTTTAAAACATTATCTCAATTTCTGAGATATTTTGTAAACAATTTTTGTGTATAAATACTTCATAATTCGAAGTATTCAGGGTGGAATAAAATTTCTCAAGACAATTATAGTCATTTTTCTGGACATATTGAAGTTGGTGTGAGTCAATTAGCGAAGCAGCAGACTGGAAACAAGTTTAGAGACATCATAACTAAGGATTCTCGTGGTGACAAGATGAGTCTTGTATATTTTCCTGTTTTCAGTGTTATTCTTTAAAGTTTACAAACCTTCATTTGATGTGTTTCTATTCTGTAATGATCAGCTAAGGAGAAATTAAATAGAATTAGTGATAATAAGCTCTCCGTTTTAAACTAGTTGGCATTTATATGTTTTCTACTTGATAACCGGACCATAGAATTCTTAATTGCTCTAGGTCCCAGTTTGATCCCCTCCTTCAAATCCTCTTATCTGTAACTTAAGATTTCTTAAGTGCCCTTTTGTTAAGATTTCACCCATTCCATCCTCAAAACCTATTCAAAGCCTTAGAAGGTCATCTATCCTGCCCTTAGTACATTTGAATCTTTAAGTCTTATTTCTTAGCCCTGCTTGCCTAGAGAATTGAATCCATTGCCCAATGTTATGGTAGATCCCTCTGGTTTACCTTGAAATACTTTTTATTCCTACCACACTTCTAAAATCAGCCCTATTGCTCACTCATAGCTAGCCTAAAACCCTTTATCAAAACAAAGCTAAATCTTTAGGAGAGATCCCTCTCCGGAGCTCAGGAAGGCTAGATCCTGAATTGCAAAAGCGGTTCTTGGTTACCCCTGGTGTTCTTAACTACAAAAATCCTCATCCCACAACCTGAGAATTACTAGGGTGATAACATACTGGTGACATATTGGGGAACTAACCACTCTCCAGTTTTAAGTTTAGTCTTGAAGGAAGATCTTTAATTATATCTTTTCTACTTTAAGATTGAGTTTATAGGTTGTGGGTATTTTACCCAATAAACATTATGGCTCCCAAGAAAGTCTACTACACTAGATCTAATCCTGATCCTAATCCTCCAGAGATAGTAGATAATCCGGACCAGATAGGAAAAAAGAAGAAAAAACAAATTGATAGTTTTGAAACTGAGATACCTCTGAGAAGAGCTGATTCTTTACCTAAAGAATTGGTAAGCTTATCAGACATTGATTTTGACTTAAAGTTTGAGAAATATTTATTTAGAACAAAATCTGAATCGGATTTAAAAGAAATTGTTTTAGATCCAGTTTTTACTTCTTATGTGAGTGAAAAACATAAAATTATTTATGTTCCTACTAAATCAGATCAAACTGAAAGTAAAAGTCCAGTTAAAAGGGTAAGTGTCACAAAAATCAAAGACATTGAAGAAGTTGTTAAGTTAGCTAAATTTTTGTCTAAATTTAAACCCCTAGTCTCTGAACTATATATAACAGTCTTTCCAGCATCAGATTCAACTCTGTATGTTGCCACATCATTTACTCATTCTGTTGTCAGTTCACCTCAAGAGCCCATAAGCCCTAAGTTTCCTCTGCCCCAAAGAATCATATACTCATCATATCCACAATCCACTGCTAGTTCATCAACCGATCCATTCATCCCTGAGCTGCCTTTGCAGCCCAAAGTAGTATATCCATCATTTACCCAACCCATTACAACTACCATTAGCCATACTACTTCTGTTTCATCCCCATTACCAAGCTCTTCAAGTACATCCATTACAGTAACCAGCACTATCCCTCCTACTACTACTGTACCTCCCAGTTCAGCTAAAATCCAAGCCATGGCAGCCTAATATGCTCCCTTGGTCTTACCTCATAATCTCCATGACATGCCCTAGAGCTATCAAAAAGATATTCCACTATTTGATAACCTTTCACAGATTATTGCACAACAACACATTACTAGAATGAATGATTTTTGGGAAGTCTATGAAATAGATGAGTCTGATGTCCAAATGAGATGATTTTCTCAGAGCTTTATTGGAGAGGTGAAAACTTGGTTTAAAGGTTTAGCACCTGGTAGCATAGTAGACCTAGCTGCATTCCATAGAGCCTTTCTTAATAAATGGGAGAAAAAAAAGAACCCTATGCAAATACTATCTAAATTTGATGTTGTCAAGAGAGCCCCAAATGAAACTATCCAAGAATTCTGCACAAGATATAACAGTGTTTACAATGCCATTCCTGCAGACCTTAAACCTACTCCATATTCCATGCTATTAAAATTCCCTGACTGTTTTGACGTAGACATGGCTTACCAACTTAGGGAAAGGGATGCAAATACTTTAGAGAAAATGCAACAAAACGCTATAGGTGTAGAAATCAACATACTTGCAAAGAAGGCCAGAATGAGAAATGAAAGAAGGGTTACTATTAAAGAGGAAGCATCTCACTTGGATAGAAAATTTGATTTCATTACTAAAGCACTAGAAAAAGTAGTTGATAGATTGGATCAAATTGAAAAGAAACTACAATGGGATAATCAATCCAAGATTCGAAATCTCAATTACAGAAAAAACACCAACCCCGGGAAAGGTAAGGAACCTTCCCCTGATCAGAATATAAGAACCACATTTCAAGAAAACTTTGCAGAAAGTTCACAAAACAATGTTGATGAGGAGGAAGACATAAACATTGTTATGGGGATTGATGAAAACAATACCATTTTCCTCACCCAGGAGGACCAGGAACTCTTTGAACTTCAACAACTCAAAGTAGAATATGGAGAATCCTATGATTATAAACAAGGTTATGATTTTGCAATAAACGAAATTCACAGTCAATACAACCTTAGGAGAAAGAAAAACAATGATCCTGCTATAAAGAGTAATGCTTCAAACCAACAAGAACAAAACAAAAAGAAGTCTGATACTTCTAAATCAAAATTCTTGCAAATTCTTCCCAAAGATGGCAAACAGAGATCAAATCCAACCAGTCCTAAAAAGCAGCAAGGCCCAAAAATTGTAGATATTACTAACGAGGTGGCACAATCTTCCAAAGATGTTTCCAAAGATAATTCTCCCAAAGCCACCAATTCAACAACAGTCATTGAGCCAAGAAAGAATCCTACTGACTTTAAAATATCAGACCGTAAACCTGATAAGACTGATAAGACTTCTGTTAATCCCCAAAATACCCCTGAAAAAACAGTTAAGGATAGCAGAAACCAAGAAACTCAGACAGAAGACAAGAGAAGAGCTCAAAACAAAGGAAAAACAGTAGAAGCTCAAGAAAAGTCATCACAAACCACAATTCCCAAAGAAGAAGTGATTCAACCCATTAGATCTCAGCCAACATTTAATATGCAGTATGAAATATCCAAATTGAAAATAGTTGTTCCCTTAGTAGAACTAGCTAAAAATGATTTATATAGATCTATGATTTCTGATGTATTGAATGTGAATGAGAATGAAGATACAACTAACATGAATGAAGATAGGCCTAAATTGATTTTTGGTCCCAATGTTGATGGAAAGCATTCAGATGGGTCGGTACCCCCATTTTATTTAAGTCTTACCATACATGACCAAATATTACATAATACTATGCTAGATACTGGAGCTTCCCACAATTTAATGCCTAAAGCTATAACGGAAACTCTTAATCTAGACATAACTAGACCCTATAAGGACCTGTTCTCATTTGATTCATCCAAAGTCCAGTATATTGGTTTGATTAAAGATCTATGTGTTAACCTAGTCCAGTATCCTGGTAAGAGTATGATCATGGACGTTGTAGTAGCTGACATCCCGCCAAAGTATGGCATGCTTCTTTCTCGCTCATGGGGAGAAAAGTTGCAGGGATCTCTACAAATGGATATGAGTTATGCTACTATCTCAGTATTTGGATAGCCTAAGAAGCTTTATAGAGAAACCTTGATGAAGTACATGATCAGTAGTGTTGACAGATCTACAAATTATCCAATTTATTCTACTCCCACTGATCTTGATTCTTTTATTCTTAGTAACTCTGATCAAAATGAAAATCCAACTGAACTCACTGATAAAAGACTTAAAATCATGGATGATTATATTGGTCATGAAGCTTTGTGGCATCTAAATTTTGATGGATCTGTTAATAAATTTGGAGTTGGAGCTCGTGTTTGGATTACAAACATTGAAACAAGTCATTCTGAAGGGCATGCTTTTAGATTAAACTTCAAATGCACCAATAACATGGCCGAATATGAAGCTTTAATCTTAGGCCTGCAAATTATAAGAAAAAAGGGAGGAAAAAGAAAAATGGTTTTGGGTGATTCTAAACTAGTTATAAAACAAATAAACACAGAATATTCAGTTCACAACCCCAAACTTGCAAGATATAGAGAAACAGTATTGGAACTGCTTGAAGAATTGTTAGAAGGTAATTTTGCTGTCATCCCTCGAGATCAGAACATACAGGCTCATTGCTTAGCAACTTTTTCCAGCAGTTGTAAAATTCCTTTTTCACCTTTGCAAAAATACACTGCTGAGATTAAATATAGGCCTATTGTTCCTGACAATGTGAAATATTGGCAAATTTTTTCAGAGGATCAACAAATTTATCACTTTTTGAATAATGAACATGAATATCAAAACTGTCAAATCGACAACGACTGTAACATAGATTCACCTTGTGATATAGATTTAAATTTCTGTCAAATAGATGATTTAGATAATTTAGATGTACATAAGTTTGAAAAGCCTACTATTTTTACTCAAAGTGACATTTATGAAATGGAAAAAATAGAAATAGAGGAATTGATTGAAGATGAAATAGATTTGATTGATTTAAATAATAACATTTTACCCAGAGGTTTAACTCCTCTAGAAGATTTATTTGACTCTAATGATGTGCCCATAAGGCCAAAAATGGAGCCAGTTAAATCTGACATAGAAGAGTATAACTTAGGGACAGATGATAAACCAAGAATAATCAAACTATCCAAATCCTTATCATCAGATGAAAGAGATAAATACATTGAAATTTTAAAAGAATTTCAAGATGTCTTTGCATGGAGCTATGAAGACTTAAAAAATTATAACACAGACATTATCCAACATAAAATTCCTTTAAAAGAAAATCAAAAACCTTTTCAACAAAAGCTCAGAAGGATTAATCTAGTTTTGTTGCCATTAGTCGAAAAAGAAGTCAAAAGAATGTTTGATGCTCAGATAATTAACCAGTCAGATTTTCTGACTGGATATCTAATATAGTGCCAACCAGAAAAAGACAGGAGAAATTAAACTATGCATAGACTTTAGGAATCTTAATAAAGCATCCTTGAAGGATAACTACCCCTTGCAAAAGATGGACCATATTTTACAGAGGGTAGCAGGTTCTTCCAGAATCTCTTTATTAGATGGTTTCTCTGGTTACAATCAGATCCTAGTTCACAAAGATGACCAAACCAAAACTGCTTTTACCACTCCATGGGGCACTTTCATGTATGTGAAAATGCCATTTGGGTTAAAAAATGCAGCAGCTACATTTCAAAGGGCCATGGATATTGCCTTTGCCAAAGAGATCCATGAGTTTTTAGTCATTTATTTGGATGATATTACTGTGTTTTCTAAAACAAATAATGATCACTTGGATCATCTATGACAGGTTTTTATTAAATGCATAAAATATGGTATTTCTCTTAATCCGAAAAAGTATATTTTTGGGCTAGAAGAAGGCGAATTTCTAGGTCATATCATTTCAAAAGAAGGCACTAGAATAGACCCTGCAAGAATTGAAGCAATCCTAAACATTCAACCACCTAGGAACATTAAAGAACTCCAATCATTCTTTGGAAAGATCAATTTTCTAAGAAGATTCATATCAAATCTGGCTGAGATTATAAAATATCTTAATAACATGCTTAAAAATGACTCCTCAATTAAATGGACAATAAAGGCCAAACAATCTTTTGAATCCATCAAATAGGCCTTAACTAAAGCACCAGTCCTTATTATTCCATATTACACAACAGAGTTTATAATCTTTTCCTTTGCATCCGAACACACCATAACTGCAGTTCTTCTGCAGAAAAATGATCAAGGCTTTGAACAACCCATTGCATTTTTTAGTAAAGCTCTCAGAGATGCACCACTGAAATACAACATAATAGAAAAACAAGCTTTGGCTCTAGTTAAAGCTATAAAATATTTCAGAGTGTATATACTTCATTCACACATAATTGCGTATGTCCCTAATGCAGTAGTTAAAGACATTTTGACTCAAGATGGGCCAGACAGTAGGAGAGGAAAGTGGATAGCCACAATCCTTGAGTATGATCTAGAAATTAAACCAACTAAACTCATTAAAGGACAGGGTTTAGCCATACTGATGGCTGAATCTAATTGCAACTCCTTAGATATTAATTTCATTGCACAAGTAGATGAACTGGAGGAGATGGCGACTCCATCGATTAGTGAAGCCTATCAAGACTCACCCTGGTACTCTAATATAATCTTTGTACTTACAAACTTACAAGCTCCTCCTGGACTGACCAAAACCAAGGCAAGATTTATCAAGAAAAAATCAATCAAATTCTCTATCTTAAATAATGCACTGTATTGGAGAGAAAGTACTGGAATTTTACTTAATTGTTTATTGAAATTTGAGGTTGACAAGATCCTTGAAGAATTTCATGCAGGTGACTGTGGTGGTCATCTATACTAGAAGAGCACAGCTGATAAAATACTCAGAGCTGGTTTTTACTGGCCATCTTTATTTTCAGATGTTAAAAAGTTTGTTACCTCTTGCCATCAATGCCAGATCTTCGAAGGTAAAAAGAAACTGTTACCATTACCTCTGAAACCAATATCCACTGAAAAATCATTTCAAATATGGGGGTTAGACTTCATAGGTGAAATTCATCCTCCATCTCCAGGTCAACACAAATGGATTCTAACTGCTACTGATTACTTTATTAAGTGGATTGAAGCAATTCCCACTAGGCAAGCTACAAATTCAGTTATTATCTCATTCATAGAAAGTAATATTTTGTCTAGATTTGGATGCCCACACAAAATTATCACAGATAATGCTGCTGCTTTCAAATCTAAAAATATTATTGCTTTCTGCCATAAATACCATATTACCTTAGGACATTCCACAACATAATACCCCCAAGGTAATGGTCTGGCCGAATCCTCGAATAAAAATTTAGTCAACATCATCAGAAAACTACTCCAAGATAATAAAAAGACATGGAACAAGAAGCCGATCTATGCCCTTTGGGCTAACAGGCTTACTACAAAAAATTCCATAGGAACTTCACCATATCAAATTGTTTATGGTACAGATGCATTTTTTCCTTCCTCCTTGGGTGTCCCAGTCATGAAGATTATCCAAGAGTCACAGGTAGAAACTAATGACATTCAAAGAAGAATCAATGAGACCATACACCTTCAACAAACTAGAGATGAAGTTTATGAAAAGTCACAAGTTTTACAAGACAAGATCAAAAAGATTTTTGATAAGAGAGTTAAGGAAGATGAGTTTTTCATAGGAGATCAAATTTTAAGATGGGATGCAAGAAGAGAGGATAAGGGTAAACATGGGAAATTTTATTTTCTGTGGTAGGGACCCTATGTCATATATGGTTATAGAGGAAACAATTCCTTTTTTATCAAGAATTTGGATGGTACAGAGCTTCAAGAAGGACCAGTAAATGGAAGGATGTTGAAACATTACTATCCCTCACAAGTCACTTAACAGTTTGATTTATTTACTTCATCATTGTAAATATTCATAGACAGAGTGTAGATTGGATTGGATATATTATCTACAAGGTTGAAACCAGAAGAGAAGGCCCTGAGCTTTGCAGTATAAGATATCATAAATATGATTGTTGCAGAAAACAAAAGACATTTACAGGATCACCAAGGTAAATGGATAAGGTTACTGATCTGAGAGTTCTTGGCATTCCACAAGGAAAAGCCATCCCTAAGTGAAGCCGATGTTAGAAACCTATGATATAGGGGTCATCATTTTGACTTGACTATTGATAATCTTGTAAATCTGTACATACTTTGCCTTCTGCAAGTTGTATTCACATATTTTGTAAAAAAACAAAAAAAAATTAAAAAAAAAACAAAAAGAGGGTAAAAAGTCCTAAAAGAATAATCAAAGGACTTATAAAAATAAAATACCCCAAAAGAAAATGAATAAAACATGAAAGTGAGCAAGCATAAATGCCACTACTTTTTACTTTTTGACTATGGCAGAGTGTCAATAAATGCCATAGTCCATGATGAGTTAAACAGTTTAATCTTAACTTGTCATTGTTTCAATTTCACTTGTTATAGATAGTGAATAATGAACTGTCATACTGCTTAATCATGAAAATTCAGTAGTTAGGTAGAGAAATAAATGAATCCAACAGTTTAAACTAGATTCATGGATGAGATAAGTGTAGAATTAAATAGCTTTACTTGTTTTTAGAAAGAATAATGCTGTGAAGGTTGCTAGCCTAAATGCACCTTACTACAAAGGAAGAAAAAATGTTAGCATGGTAAGCTGGGTAGGTAGAAGAAGGTGAAAATATCCAAATGTAAGTATCATTCATCATGGGTTTCAAAATAACTAACTTCCCCTTCCCATAGTCATGAAACATTCTAAACTATCAGTTAAAAAGGCTCAAGGCATTTCCTTGACTTTTGTTGGGACCAGACCCAAGGCTCTATGACTGACCAGTTAAAAGTGTGAATGTCTATATTAATCCCTGAAATCACTACATTACCATTCATGCATTCATCCCCTTGAATAATCCTAAGTAAAGCACCATTTTTACTTAAAGGCATTATAATTCCCATTTTATTAACTTCCTACATCATTTGAAAACAATAAACCCTCAAAATAACATTATATTATAAGTTAAGTGATAAGATCAATTGCAAATTATCTTGTAAAATTCACTTTACTTGTTAAGATTATGTGTTTTGAGTATACCATCCCCTATTCTCATATTAACTCTAATTTATATATTAAATCCCTATATAACAACCTTTTCCTATTAAATAACTCTTTATATAGTAAACCCAAAAAACCCACTTATTTTAACTTAAGCCAAAGTTATTTATTCCCACATGTTTTAATAAAAACCCCCCTTATAACCCCTTTGGCTAAGTTTATCTATATATAAATACCCACCCCCTATGGTAGTTAAGTCAACCCGATTTAATTCACCATATAATAAAATATATGAGAAAAATCTTAAAACATGTCTTATATGTGTTTTAAACAAAAATTCCCCAAAGTTTTATTCAAACTAAACTTCAATAGAAATAAATCATTTCCTTGTATATTTTCCCCCGAATCCCTTAACCTAAGGTTAAATTCATAACTTAACCCCTTCCTCGCAATGTATATTCCATTATATTAGTCCCTAACCTTGGTTAAAATCCTGAATAACCTTCCCGATCACCTTTTCCATTGGAAAAGTCATGTTTTATAGATAAAATCCATCATAAACCCTTTTCCCATCGAATTCACTTTCGACCCCCCTGTTGTAACTCCTAGGGACAGCCTAGAGTTGCCATAGACCAGTGCCTAGGACATCTTATCATAGCAAGGAGTATATAATATAACTTGGGTTGTCAATCCAAAACTATCCTGCTATCTCTTGTAAAATAGGGAAAATGAATTTGTATGGAACCAAACTCTCTCAGAAGCTGATACAGAGATAAGAATAATGTAGGAACAACATGCAAAATTCCAGCATAAAGGAACAAACAGTTCAGAGACATCTTACTGTAAAGAGGGCCGATTCAAGTAATATATCATAGAAATCAAATATCAGAAGGTGGATGCAGTGAAGAAACTATTAGAAAATATTAGTTAACCTGAGATTGATGCCCAGATACACAACAAAATCACATATGGGCTTATTGATCTAAGAATCCATATATGACACTGGCGTTTTAAAAGCACCTTCCTCAAGCAACTAATATAGCAGAAACATGAGAGAAATGAAAATGGAACATAATATCACGCCTGAGCAATATTTAAAGCGTTTGACTGATTTTAAATAAGGGCACCAACTAGGATGAATCCTTACCAAACCAGTGAGCCACTCGCATTCCAGTACATGATACAGAAAGATAAATGAAATGAAATGAGATGTTATATTAACACATAAGAGAAAATTACATACTGTGGGATACCAAAGATTAGAATCCTCATTATAGATATAACTCCTCCTCACTGAGACCCTATGGGCTCTGAACCTTCATACAGAGGTTTTACAAGATGTATACCAGAGCTTCTCACTGCATAGTTTGCTGATAGAAATCCAGAACCCTTACAATATATTTCTTTCTAGTTTTTATAGGAGAAGGAGAAAACTCTAGAGAATGAGGTAGGTGATACACATTTAATGATCTAATTTGAAACAAATTTGAAAGAAAAACCCGCCTATGCTGTTTGACGGTGCTGAACTGGTGCAAGTACTCTGCTACTACTTCATGAAATAAATGCTGAGGATGAAAAACTCTCCAGGAATGCGGCTCAAGGATAGTATATAATAGACATTCTGTACTTTTCCTTAGATGAAAAATCTGCTGAAGTAACCTGGGAGATATGATTTTTAAGTTCTTGCACTTTTGCCCTCCATCTTTTGATTTCACACCTAAAATCTTAAATGCATGGAGGTCGAGGTTCTTGATCATTTCCTGATATTTTGTGGTTGCTCCATTAATATCCCAATCTGTAAAATCTTCATTTTAAAAGACTCTGGAGGGTTTGATAAATCCCAACTCTGCTCCATTAAATAAATGTCTTATCAACGATATCCTCCCGGGTTTATGCTTCATCATCCTACACCTGCTGAATAGATCTTTTGAAATGTACTCGTTCTTTGTGATGTAAACCACGAGTTACGATGGTCCTTCAGCACCAGACACCTGCAAAAATCCACAATCACATTAAAAGAAACCAGACTCAGGGATAGACACGCAATGAGGGTGGGCGTGTGATAAAGCGTCATGACAACAATGGTGGCGGTACGCCGGGTGGTGGTGAAAATGCAGAGGGACTGTAAAGAATGGATCGATGGAAATTTATAACCTAGAACACTAGAATATGGCATATGGATGCAATATATGAATGGTGGAGGTGAAAGTGGATGACACGTGGAAGCTGTGAACGAATGGACGACAGATGATATGGAAGGGGTGACGTGGAGATGCGAAGTCAACAGGCGGAGGAGAATGCGTCCTGGACCGTTGGATCTTGAAACCGGATCAACGGCTCAAAGGCGCTGGGAACGATGTAACGGTGGGCCACGAGAAACTTTAGACTGGCATTAACACCCGTGCAACTAAGTCAAGCGGTAGCCGATGGATGAAGACTTCGAGATCTGACGGTTTATGATCATTCCGCTGCCCGGCCTTTGACCAATCTTTAATGCGCGAAATGGGCGGTTTGGAGATCGTACATTGAGGACACACGTCATGCAGCGTGTGGAATCGCTGCCATTTGATCGAAAACCGCCAGCTTGGTGAAGATGGTGCGGAATTAACCGCCGATTTTTCGGGCGCAGAGGCCACCACGGGTGATATAGTTGCGGGCCGTTGATTTAATTAAAATTGGACGACTGCGGTTTGGCCCGAAAACGTTAGGCAATAGGCTCCCACCTGTCTGGCACACGGTCTTGTACCTGGGTCACATGGGAACCAAAACAGGGAGGGCTGAGATCTCAGGAGCTAGTCCCGATAAATTTTCAATTATGGGTTTTGAGCCTTTGTGCAATGTATTTTTGCGAGTGGGAAGGGTAACGGTAGACAGAACATGAGGGTTTATGGCCCTGATATCTGATTTAAAGGGTTCATGAGGAGCATTAGGCCAAAAATTTAAATGAAGGGGAAACATGGATAACATCGGCTCCAGCTGGGGACGGCGTGTTCATTCTTGGACACGTCGAGAACCTGTAGACCACTGATCATCTTGTATGTAGATTCCGCTCTTCAGCCCTTTTGCTTTTTCTTCAAAACTCATTAGCACACATCCCTTATTAAAATAAAAACTGAAACAAAGTCTATATACAATATAATACAATAGGCATACTCTGCCCGAATCAAAATTGAAAATAGGGCTTTAGGAATTGGCTGTTCACAAGGGCATCTAACAAGTCACCCTGCAAATTTTCTAAAATAAATGTATTATTATCTTTTAGCTCCATAATCTTAAATGGGCCAAACCAAAGTGGATCAAATTTAGCATGTTTTCCCTTTTCAGCCCTCCGGATATCCCATCTGAGAACCAGATCACCAATTTGAAATTTCCTGTCTTTGCATGCTAATCAAATACATTTTTCATTTTCTCCTGATATTCTGTTAATCTCTGATTCACTTGGCTCCATGTTTCCTCTAATTCGACCAATTGATTAATTCTTCTGACCATATCATCTGGTTCTTCCTGAATTTCCTGCATGAAATGTGCTACTGGCAACGCCAATTGCACAGGAAACACAGCTGCTCGCCCATATACCAGTTCATAAGGGGATTTCCTAGTTGCTCTCTTGCTAGTTACTCTATTAGCCCACAGAGAAAATTTCAATTGGGAATCCCAATTCTTTTGGTTCTCATTGATAGTCTTTTTCAAGGCCCTCACTAGAGTTTTATTAGATGATTTTGCCAAGCCATTCCCCTGTGGATAGTAAGCTGTGGAGTGATTTAATGCAATATTATATTATACTGCTGGCAGAAATTTTTAAATTTATTAGACTTGAAGGCCTATGCATTATCGGTTACAATTCTAGCTGGACAGCCAAACCTGGATATGATGTTCTCTTCCATGAATTTGATGATTACAACATCTGTAGCATTTCTCGCAGGTATGGCTTCCACCCACTTTGTAAAGTAATTTGTTGCAGTCAATATCCATTTATGTTGGCCACTTGAAGGGGGATGTATTTCTCCAATAAAATCTAATCCCCATTGCTGAAATGATTCATCTATATGGACTGGAATTAGGGGCAGAGCGGGCAGCCTTTGTCTCTCAGCAAATTTTTGACATTTGTCACATGCTCTAACCCAATTAAAAACATCTCCAAATAATTTAGGCCAATAGAAACCAACTCTCAGTATTTTATGGGCTATGGCTCTCCTGCTGTAATGTCCTCCACAGATCCCTTCATGAAACTCCAACATTATATTTTCTACTTCATCCTCTATGAGGCACAATAATAGTATGCCTGAAGGATCTCTCCAATATAACTGACCATTGGAAACTATATACTTTTGTGATTTCAGCCTCAAAGCCCTGTATTTTGATTTATCATAGCTGGGTGGACAGCTGAGTGTTAAAAGATATTCAACTATTTCTTTGTACCAAGGACTAGTGAGATACTTTAGATGTGCTTTTTGAGTGGATTTTTCCAGTCCTTGCTGTTCCTTTTCATTTCTTGACTCTTCAGTTGCAATCATAGATAAATTAATGCCCAAGGCTTGATGATTTGATTCAGATAACATTTTAGCAAGTCCTTGTCCTTTAATCAGCCTAGTAGGTCTGATATCTAAATCATATTCCTGTATTTTTGCAATCCATCTTCCTCTTTTGCCTTCACTATCTCCTTGAACGAGGATATCTTTGACAGCTGCTGTAGGGACATAGGAAGTGATGTGAGACTACAAAACATACATTCTAAAAGCCTTGAGGGATTTCACTAGGGCATATGCCTGCTTCTCCAATATATTGTATTTCAATTCTGCATCATGCAATACCTGACTGAAAAAGGCTATTGGTTGCTCAAATCCATCTTCATTTTTCTGCAACAAGACTCCAACTACTGTATGAGGTGAAGCAAATGAAAAAATCATAAATGGCTTGTTGTAATCTGGTCCAGCTAGCACAGGGGCTTCAGCAAATGCCTGTTTTATCCTTGTGAATGCATCTCTAGATTCTTGGGACCATTTCACCTCATTGTTCTTTTTAAGCATATCAGTTACATGTCTAACTATCTCAGCATAGTTGGGAATAAACCTTCTCAGGAAATTGATTCGGCCTAAGAATACTTGCACTTCCTTCTTATTCCTGGGTAAAGGAATACTGTTTATAAATTCAACTCTCTTAGGGTCTATTTTCACACCATCTTTAGTTACAATGTGCCCTAAGAGTTTTCCCTCATCTAATGCAAATAGAGATTTTTGAGGATTAAGGGAAAGACCATACCTTCTGCATTTTTCAAAGGTTCTCTGCAAGTGCTGAATGTGCTCAGTATCATCCTTTGAAAATAATGTGATATCATCCAGATATACCACCAGAAACTTGTCCTGCTCTCCAACAAAAGCTATGTCCATTGCCCTCTGAAAAGTAGCTCCTGCATTAATTAATCCAAATGGCATCCTGGCATACATAAATGTTCCCCATGGTGTTGTAAATGCAGTTTTCTTCTGATCTTCTGGAAGCACAGCCACCTGATTATAACCAGAAAAACCATCCATCATTGACATCCTAGATGCTCCCACCACTTTTTGCAGGATGTGGTCCATCTTAGGCAGTGGATAATTATCCTTTAAAGATGCTCTATTTAAGTTCCTGAAATCCACACACAATCTTATTTCTCCATTCTTTTTTCGAACAGGAACTAAGTTAGCAACCCATTCAAAGTATCTTGATGGCACAATTATTTTGGCATGTAGCAGCTTCTTGATTTCTTTTTCAATGGAGGGAAGCAACAGAGGATTTATCTGTCTGAGCTTCTACTTGTAAGGTTTTGCATCTTCCCTCAGAGGAATTTTATGCTGCATTATATTAACATCAAAAGCTTTTAGGTCCTGATAGGACCATGCAAATACATCCTTGTATGACTGAAATAATTTCAAATATTTTCTTTTGTATTCCTCTGAAACCTTCTTAGATAATCTTACAATTTTGGGCTCAGCATCAGTTCCCAAGTTCAAGTCTTCTACTTGATTTTCTTCTACTATTTTATTATGTTGCAGTGGAACATCATTTTTGTCGAACAATCTTTCTAGAGGTACCGGACCTCTAGGTATGATATTTCCTTTCAGCTGCAGCACTTTATTACCTGCTATTTTTTCTTCCCATTTGTTTTCTACAACATTTTCAGCTTCCTCTTCTTCATTATCATCAATCTCCATATTTGAAAACTCGCCCACTGTCTCCAGGAATCTCTTCATCTGTTCATCATCTTCAAAAACCTGCCAGTGTTTAATATTATCTGGGATTGATGGTCTGTATTTTACTTCAATTTCATACCTCAATAAAGGATTCTGTGGAGGACGAAATGTACTTGCTGCCACAGCAAGAGAATCTGCCATTCTGTTCTGCTCCCGGGGCATGAATTGTATGTTGAATGCTGAGAAGAAATTCTCCACCATGTCCCAAACTTCATTTCTATATGCCCTCAGCCGAGGATGCTTGGTTTGGCAACGATTTCAGACCTGTCTCACCACCAGCTCAGAGTCTCTCGTGACTTTTAAACTTTGTATGCCCATATTATTGGCTGTCTGTAATCCCAACAAAAGTGCTTCATATTCAGCTACATTATTGGTAGCCTCATATTCCGATTTAAAGGACAGTGGGACCCATTTGCCTGTGGGAGAGATTAGTAACACTCCAGCTCCATTGCCTTCTCTTGAATTTGCCCCATCAAAATGTAAAGTCCAGATTCCAGCTTCATAATTTTCTGAAGGCTGCTCATCCTTAATTTTGAAGGATGATTTATGCACATAATTTTGATATTCTTCTAGCATAAAGCATGAAAAATCTCCTTCTTTACTATAGACTGGTGAATTTTTAGAGTTATCAGCCTTAGTAACTACCTTGGAAAATTTAGTCTCTCTGTATAACCTCCTATCCTGTCCACCAAAAACTGGGATGGTGGCATATGTTAAATCTAGCTTAATTGACCCACCAATTTTTGTACCCCAGGACCTTGACAACAACATGCCAAAGCGGGCTGGGATATCAGCCACCACAATGTCCATGACCACACTCTTTGCTGGAATTTGGGCCAAATTGACCACTAAATCTTTAATCATCCCCAAGCATTTGAATCTTTTGGAATCAAATGAATAAAGGTCTTTATATGGGCGTGTGATTTGCAGTCCTAGTTGCTCCATGACGGATAGAGGCATAAGATTATGGGAAGCCCCAGAATCTAACATACAATTGTGTAACAATAGGTCATGAATAACTAGAGACACATAAAAAGGAGGAGTAGAAGGATCTACTTCCTCAACATGTGGGCCAAAGACTACCATGGGTCTTTCTTCTTGAAGGTTTAAACTATCAGGCACAATTGATATTTCAGGAGGGAGCATAAAAGAAGTAACTTGAGACTGATATGCAGGTTGTTTTAGCAGCTCAGTCTAGGGGACTGGAATTTTAATTTTCTCAAGTTCTTTTTGCAAACTAAAAGTAGGAGGGGGCTTTTCTATCACAACTTCTTTTGAATCTTTATTTTCAGCTGAAAATTTAATTTCTTTTGACACAGATTCATCATTAGGAGGACTGACTACTTTTGAAGAGGAAGGAATCTGGTCATTAGGCTGCAAGGGAGTATTTAGAGGACTCTTACCTTTTTCTGTGTTTCTCTTTGTTGCTGATTCCTTTTGAGCAGGTACCTCCTTCTGAGGTGGCTCCTCTTCTTGATCTTGAGTTCAGGTCCTCTTCCTTGAAGATCTGAGATCATATTTTACATTGAATTGTGCTTTCATGAAATCAGCAAATTGCTTACAATAATGGTCAATCTCTGCTTCTTCTTCTTCTTGCAATGGGCATTCTATTTCATCATTGTTTGAGAAAGCAAGATTTGAGTCTTCTAGTTCATAAGCAGCATCTTCAATGGAGTCATCTACTGGACCTTCCAGGTATAATGGGTGTGGTACCTGATCTGGTTGCTCTTTTGATTCTCCTGGCAATATCTGCAGTGGTGGTCTCTTGTACTGAGGATTGTATCCTCTATTTGGAGCATTATAGAAATTCTTGGGAGCTGCATTTTTAGCCTCCAACTCAAGCTTGAGCATCTTCTTTATCATTTTGCTTATTTCCTCCATTTTATATGAATCCTTATCCTGGTTAGAGGAGGAAACCTCTTCTTTTCCTCTTCTCCTAGTATCTTGTTCAGCCTTCCCTTTTAATTTTCCAGAGGAAACAAAGTTCGCTTCCAATTCAAGAGCATCTAACTGAGCATCATCTAGGGTGGCAGGCTTTCTCTCCCTGAGGGAGAAACCGAAATCTGAGTCAAAGGCTGCAATGAAAACAACTTTTGCAGCGTTCTGATGAGGCTTCATATCTGCAGGGAGATTTAGATAGAACTTATTAAATCTCTTAATAAACTCTGACACCCCTTCATTGTGTCTCCTCTTAAGAGTATTGAATTCAGTAAGACACTGTCCATGATCTTTCTTTTCTCCCCATTTCCTGAGAAAAGTATTCTCCATGTCATCCCAGGTGGTCACTGAACGGTTTCCTAAAATCTTGAACCATTTTCTGGCCTCACCATCCAAATATTGCACAAATAATCTTAAGACCACATCTAGGTGTTCTACATTTAAATTTTCTGCAAATGAGCAGAAAGTCTCAAGATGTTTTTGAGCATCAATATCGTTTTCTCCATTAAATCTAGGCATAATCTTCAAATAATCCTGTGGCATATCATTTAGCACTTGTGGTAAGGCCAGTGGAGCATATTTGTTCAGGAGAAAAGCTGGTACATTAGCCATTGGAGGAGGTGGGGGTTGTGCAACAGTCTGATTTACAAATGGAGGGAGTGGAGGAGGAGGAAGTGGAGTATGTATAACAATGGGAATAAATTGCACAGAAGCCTGAGGTGTAGATGGGAATAGTTCACGGTTAACAACAGCTACTTCTGTGACTTCTTTAACTTCTTCAGCCTCAGGGGTAGGATGAGGGTTATCTTTGGTTCTAGCACTTCCCTTGGGTGGGCTATCTAAGTAATATTCGGGATTTTCTTCAGTAAAGTCAGGATTTCCTACTAGAATTTCTTGAGAAGAAGAGGATGGACAATCTTCTTGAGAATATTCAGGGTCTTCAACACAGGATGATCGTCTTTCTTTCCAACTTCTTCTATGAATAATCTTCTCTGGATCAGATACAGAGGATGCCTTTAACTTAGAGGAATCTGACCTCAAATGTGGCCTTTGAGGAGCCAGAACTACCAATAGATTTATCAAATAGAGAACAGTGGAGTCGCCAAGGTGAGAGATACGCAAATCTTCAACTCTCTGTGCTCACCTGATTAGAGAGTGAAAACAATTTTTCGAGGCCCAGGGAAACTGATATTCTTGAATTCGCTCCCCAGCAACGGCGCCAGAAAGATGTTGTAACTCCTAGGGACAACCTAGAGTTGCCATAGACCAGTGCCTAGGACATCTTATCATAGCAAGGAGTATATAATATAACTTGGGTTGTCAATCCAAAACTCTCCTGCTATCTCTTGTAAAACAGGTAAAATGAATTTGTATGGAACCAAACTCTCTCAGAAGCTGATACAGAGATAAGAATAATGTGGGAACAACATGCAAAATTCCAGCATAAAGGAACAGACAGTTCAGAGACAACTTACTGTAAAGAGGGCCGATTCAAGTAATATACCATAGAAATCAAATATCAGAAGGTGGATGCAGTGAAGAAACTATTAGAAAATATTATTTAACCTGAGACCGATACCTAGATACACAACATAATCACATATGGGCTTATTGATCTAAGAATCCATATATGACACTGGTGTTTTAAAAGCACCTTCCTCAAGCAACTAATATAGCAGAAACATGAGAGAAATGAACATGGAACATAATATCACGTCTGAGCAATATTTAAAGCGTTTGACTGATTTTAAATAAGGGCACCAACTAGGATGAATCCTTACCAAACCAGTGAGCCACTCACATTCCAGTACATGATACAGGAAGATAAATGAAATGAAATGAGATGTTATATTAACACATAAGAGAAAATTACATACTGTGGGATACCAAAGATCAGAATCCTCATTACAGATATAACTCCTCCTCACTGAGACCCTATGGGCTCTGAACCTTCATACAGAGGTTTTACAAGATGTATACCAGAGCTTCTCACTGCATAGTTTGCTGATAGAAATCCAGAACCCTTACAATATCTTTCTTTCTAGTTTTTATAGGAGAAGGAGAAAACTCTAGAGAATGAGGTAGGTGATACACATTTAATGATCTAATTTGAAACAAATTTGAAAGAAAAACCCGCCTATGCTGTTTGACAGTGCTGAACTGGTGCAAGTACTCTGCTACTACTTCATGAAATAAATGCTGAGGATGAAAAACTCTCCAGGAACGCGGCTCAAGGATAGTATATACTAGACATTCTGTACTTTTACTTAGATGAAAAATCTGCTGAAGTAACCTGGAAGATATGATTTTTAAGTTCTTGCACTTTTGCCCTCCATCTTTTGATTTCACACCTAAAATCTTAAATGCATGGAGGTTGAGGTTCTCGATCATTCCCTGATATTTTGTGGTTGCTCCATTAATATCCCAATCTGTAAAATCTTCATTTTAAAATACTCTGGAGGGTTTGATAAATCCCAACTCTGCTCCATTAAATAAATGTCTTATCAACGATATCCTCCCGGGTTTATGCTTCATCATCCTGCACTTGCTGAATAGATCTTTTGAAATGTACTCGTTCTTTTTGATGTAAACCACGAGTTACGATGGTCCTTCAACACCAGACACCTGCAAAAATCCACAATCACATTAAAAGAAACCATACTCAGGGATAGACATGCAATGAGGGTGGGCGTGTGACAAAGCGTCATGACAACAATGGTGGCGGTACGCCGGGTGGTGGTGAAAATGCAGAGGGACTGTAAAGAATGGACCGATGGAAATTTATAACCTAGAACACTAGAATATGGCATGTGGATGCAATATATGAATGGTGGAAGTGAAAGTGGATGACACGTGGAAGCGGTGAACGAATGGACGACAGATGATATGGAAGGGGTGACGTGGAGATGCGAAGTCAACAGGCGGAGGAGAACGCATCCTGGACCGTTGGATCTTGAAACCGGATCAATGGCTCAAAGGCACTGGGAACGATGTAACGGTGGGCCACGGGAAACTGTAGACTAGAATTAACACCCGTGCAACTAAGTCAAGCGGTAGCCGATGGATGAAGACTTTGAGATCTGACGGTTTACGATCATTCCGCTGCCCGGCCTTTGACCAATATTTAATGCGCAAAATGGGCGGTTTGGAGATCGTACATTGAGGACACACGTCATGCAGCGTGTGGAATCGCTGCCATTTGATCGAAAACCGCCAACCCGGTGAAGATGGTGCGGAATTAACTGCCGATTTTTCGGGCGCGGGGGCCACCACGGGTGATATAGTTGCGGGCCGTTGATTTAATTAAAATCGGACGGCTGCGGTTTGGCTCGAAAAAGTTAGGCCATAGGCTCCCGCCTGTCTGGCACACGGTCTTGTACCTAGGTCACATGGGAACCAAAATAGGGAGGGCTAAGATCTCAGGAGCTAGGCCCGATAAATTTTCAATTATGGGTTTTGAGCCTTTGTGCAGTGTATTTTTGCGAGCGGGAAGGGTAACGGTAGACAGAACATGAGGGTTTATGGCCCCGATATCTGATTTAAAGGGTTCATGAGGAGCATTAGGCCAAAAATTTAAATGAAGGGGAAACATGGATAACACCCCCGATCCCCAAAATCCGTTTAATCCAACAGTTAGAAATCTACGCGATAGTTCAATACATTTTTATCCCTCCCCATCGCGCTTGATAACAATCGTCTGATCCTCATTTATTTCCAAGATCTATGGCCCAAAATGAACCCGATTACTCATCTTTCCTCATGCCTTCCCTTTTAATCCTGATCGTTCGCTTCCCGAAGCCAGATCTGATGGCCACAATGAATTTTCGCGCTCGAAAAGTAATCGATGAATGTTTTAGAAAAGTCGCGCGAAATGGGTGGTTTTCCCAAACCACCTCGCGTCGACGTGTCATAATCTTGTTGGATCGCGTTCGAAAAGATATTTACCACTTACAGCTTTTGAGCCGCTCAAATACCGCCTAGTGGTATTCCGAAATCACTCCCACCCAAACTGTGAGTTAATATAATTCGACTATGGTTTAGACTACGGTTAATTCCTAAAAACTCATAGTTTTCAATAAAAGTTTACTTATTTGGAACTTCAAACCTATGAAACTTCTGCTAAGCCCATTTTTCATCAGTATTTGTGCGCCATAACACCCTGAGAACCTGTGCAGAGCCTTTTCATCATTTTAAAACCTACCAGTGCCATTTTTCGAGCCAGTTGCCTTGCAATTCAACTACGAAGAGCTACATTACCCTTTGAAAGACCAACTTTGCAGAATTGAAGACTGAACGTGAGTGAGAAACGTCTTCAACCACGATTATACCTGTTTCAAGGTATTTTTTGTTAAAACTTATCCACTAAACTTCAATTTTTTAAGGAAAAACACCAAATTTTCTGTTATTCTCTGAAAATATCCTGAATTGCCCATATATAAATTGCAAAAAATACCCATAGTACAGGGGAAAATCTGTCAAATTTTCCCCAGAATCCCGAATTGCCGTTTTTTGCAACTTTTATCCATACCCTGGTCTTTTCCACTGCTGGGATTGATCGTAACTTACTTTCTGAGCATTAAAACCTTCTTTCAAATCCAAAACCCTGCTCAGAACCCTATTTTACCAGAGAAGTTCTCCAAGAAGCCCTTGTTTCCAACAAAACAACTTAGCAAACAGTCTAAGCTTTCTCTGCTCAATTAAAAAATGACAAAGAAACAAGTAACCCCGAAAGCAGGAGGTCCAAAGCCTCAAAAGAAACCCTCTGCTAAAATTCCTCAGCCTAAATCTTCAAAAAATGTTAAACCTACCCCTGTACTCACTATAGATTCAACAAAAGTTGTTAGGCCTATTCAACCTCCTGTTATCTCACAAGAAAATAGCCCTTTGGTTGACCTTGACTACATAATAATGGACCCTTCATTACAGTTCAATTTGCTTGATGTATATAACTAGTGTTTTGGTAAATCATTAGAGAAAGATGACAAAGATATACCAGTCTAGGATTCCAATTTTCCAAAATATATTTTTCCTCAAACTCATCCATCCCCTGATTTTGTCAGATTGTGTCAATCCTTTTATCTTCCAGACCAAATATGCATTGTGAATAAAGACAGAGAGGTCTTGTTTTACATCAATGAAGAATCTATAAACTCTATGCTACAATTGAACCTTGATCCCAATGCTTATTCATTGTCCATAGAGGAGTTAACTCAAAATTACCTAGAGCTTGAGTTTGCTTCTAAATTCAAAGTCTTCCAAACTTTTTGTCCCAAGCAAGTTGATATCCCCAAGCTTAGTCCTCCATTTGATACCTTTGAATTCCCAGATGAAACCAAATAGATTGTGTCAATGCTATCATTCATACTAGGATACACCAGTGATGAATTCACTGATGTGATTATCTTAGGTTTTTTTTCAACTCTAAGTCCTGGCCAGTCTCCTTCTGTAGTTTACAATTTTGCTAAGTTCATTGCAGAAAACATGCATTATCAGTTGTCTAGATTTTCAGAAGAAGGAGTCTTTAGATATACATCATATCTACTTCACCTCTTTTTGTATTATCAAGCAGACAAGTTTCCCATTGAATTTCAAAAAGTGGATCCAGAAGGAAATGTTCTTTCAGTTGTGTTTTGGTCATCAATTCTAAGAAAATGGAACAGAGAATATAGCTTTGCATATTTCAATGACCTGTTTTTAATACCTACTATGAATCTATTGAATAAAGAGCAGACCCCTAGAATCAATGAAGATACAAAGAGAATTCTACAGCTATTTGAGAGCTATAAAACAGGGGGCTGGTATTTATACAAAAGTTACACAGAGATTAGAGTATATGGTGCACTCCTGGCCCCATATAAACTACCAAGATTTGTTACAAAAAGGATATTTGCATTGAAGTATTTGAGGCAGCTATTAAATGCAGATGAAATCAATTTCATAGCTTCCAGGAAAAAGACTCAGTTTAAGCTGAAAAATCAAATTGGGCCATTTATTGTAAATAACAGAGAATCAACCAATGAAATCAATGTCAAGTTGAAAGAGTATAAATTCCCATATATTTTCATGTGGAATTATGATCCATAAGGTATTTTCAGCACAACGAGAGTGAAATGTAAGTTGCTTGTCTTCTTGCATGATTCCAAGCCCCATATTGAAAAGTATGCCAACAAACTTGAATGGGAGCCCAACACTCTATTTGATGATGATTCACAGGAAATGCAGGGAAACAGTGGCAAGGGTAAGCAAGTTGATCAAACACAGGTATTGACAATAAATAAAGAATCTGACATTCTTCATAAGAGAAGCAGAAAGGAAGATAGTTTCACTGCTGAAACTATTCAAGACAAAAGATTCAGAATTCCTTATAATAAGAAAAGAAAATTGACCATTGAAGAAAGGGACAAAGCCATTAATATTGAAGATAATAATGGTCATGAAACTGATGATGAAGCTACAAGGATAGTAACTGAAACTCTCAAAGAGCTTCAAAATGTTAAAATTGGAGCCCAACAGAAAGATACAGTTATGGTGGATACACAATCTAAAGTTGATAAGCCATCTTCCTCTAAAGAACCTGACAATACATAGTCAGACATTCAAATCAGGTTCAGGCAAATAAAATAAAAGAATGAAGAAATAAAAAATGAAGCATATTCCAAGTTCCTCAAAGAAAAGCCTGGGAATAAGGATATGATCCTTTCAGCTTTTGAATATTCCTCTAATAAATTGGTGATGTCATTTCTCAAGCCTACAGTGATCCTAAATCTATTGCAGACTATTCAAAAATAGATCTTAAGGTTGACGCAGATGCTGTCCATGAATTGGACCAAATATAATTTCATAGAAGCAACACATAAATGATATATTCTAAGATAGTCAATAAGACTATGAATTCCATCAGGCTTGGAAAAACATTGATAAATCTTCTGATGCAGACACTAGCCTGCAATTTAAAACAAGAATCTTCAATCATTTTATGCATTTAGTAATGCATTTCATTCACTGTCCAATCCACCTTCCAAGACAGGCAATTCCATACATTTCCCAGCTGCGGGAGCTATCTTTCACAGATAAAGTTATAAAATTCTAAACACAGTAAATACATCTCAAGTATTAGGATTGTGAATGATTCCTTAAATTATACTCATGTCTTAATTCTCACATCCATCTGTGTTTACATCATTTTCAAACTACCATCTGCCTCATCAATCCTCAATTAAACACTTTCATCCCAAATTCAAATCTTGAAATTCTTCATCAATCATTCGGCTGGATTCAAAAGAGTGCGCCCTTACCTTTAGACTCCGATGCTTAATTCTCATATGTCTGCCTACTAACCTATTTAGTTTAATCCTCAAACAACAAACAGCTCGAAATTTTCATTAACAAACAGCTCCAAGTTTTCCATTTCAGCTACACATATTTTTAAAACAATCTTCATAAACAAAGGCGCCCATATATTAAGACTGTGTCTGGTGTTAGAGTCGGCCCTTACAGCCCTCCGTCAGTGATCATTTCGTCTTTTGCATATTCATTCTTAGGTGTCTCGCTTGTTCCACTTCGTTGCATTTCGCTAGGAGCATGCCATTGACTGACGAAGGGGTCTGTTGTCTTATGTTTCCTCATGTTTACACCTGCAGTGCTATTTTAAAAATTTCCTCAAAAATCACTCAAAATCATTGTCATTTCATTTATGGTCATTAAAATGTCAATAAGTGTCTTTGGTCCTAGTGTCTAGGGTTTTCGAGTCATTTGTATACATGTCATAAAAGCCTGCAGGATGAGGATGGTTCCGCAAATTTTGATTTCATATTTTTATTATCATTAGCATTTTAAAAACATTTCTAGTCCAAAACTCTGTTTTGGAACTAGAAATTGTTCAATATTATTTTTGTAATAAATTGTGTTTATTTCACCAAGAAGAAATTTCAAAGCAGACCTCTGATCTTTTCCTCAGCTAAGAAGCCATACTCCTGCAAGAAGACAACAAAATCATCAATTCAAAACTCAGAAAAGCCAAAGAGAGATTGTATTAAAAAGCCAAATGTGAAAATGCAAAAAACATTGTAATATGGGTTGTCAAATAGATTTGGATCAAATCTGATTGTGAAAGATATTTACATCATGTATAAAGGGCAAACAAGTTTCATTTCCAAAAATCCATAGCATACAAGGCGAAATCTGAAGTTTGGAGGCCGAAATCGCATTTTGGAGCATTGTTGACAGAGTTGAAGGTCGTGCGACCCACTTGGGCAAAAGCGACCCACTTGGGAAAAGCGACCCACCTAGGCGTTTTTCACAGTGTAAATTATAACGGGTGCGACCCACTTGGGAAAGAGCGACCCAATTGACAGCAGAGTTCAGAAAAATCGTGCTGAGCGCCCAGTTTCGATTTAAATCTTCTCCAACCGCCTACAAACAGGTTCTAAACTATTGCTCAGTAGTTTTTCATGTGTTGATGGGATCTTGAAGTCTTCAATCATTTGAATGGAAGAGTAAAACCCTACATACATGGCTGATTTGTTCTTCAGGGTTTTAAAATATGTATGGATGGTTTTATGAGCATTTTACCACCTCATATCATTGATATATCCACCTTGGCATGTATGTTCAAAGCCCACTGTTTTCACATCCATAATACCACTGTGGTCATCATTATCATTTTACCACTGTCATGACTTTTGTTCCATAATGATCATTGATATATTGTATCTCACTGCCCAATGATAAAAACGTTCTCATAACTCTGTTTTCACTGCCCATTGACACTTATAACTCTGTTTTTACTGCCCATTGACAAACACATTCATATGATGCATTGCTCCCTTTGACAAGGTTTGCCCAATATTCTAAAGGCTGCCTGCTTCCATTGGTCAAGTTTCACTTGCAAATTAAAACAGAGACTGTGCTTCTATTTCAATACACCTAAAACAGAGATATTGTCATTGTTTGTTTCCTTATGGTGCTTTGACAGTGGGGGATATTTGTTGGGTGTTGAAACACACATTATAACTTTGTTTTCACTGCATTTATATCAGTATACATAGTGCCAATATCTTGTTTAAAGTCATGTCAGAGACAGAGTCAGAGTATGAGCAAGGATCAGGCAGTGATTCTATGACTGAAGGTAATGTGCCACGGGGGTCTCATAGAGTTAGCAGAAGTGGTAATCATTGCAGAGAGGAGCCTACTTCTTTGGCTCGGTTGCAGGCATGTCCATTAGCAATGGATTGTTTTCAGTATTTATCATGTTTCAGATTTTGTGAGATGATTGCACAAACCCGGCTTCATCGTGAATTGGCCCGTCTGTTTGTTCTACATTTATGGGATGGCCGGGTAAATCTTGCCAGGGTTGATTTCATTTTGTCACCCTTGACTATTGCTCAAGCCACTGGCATACCAAACATAGGCGAGGAATGAAACAAACGTCAGCATTTAGAGAAATTCCACTATGAGCCATACATTAAAACTGGATATATGAGTTACTTGAGCAGAGTTTTTCCATTCAGATTCTTGAGGGATGAGTATGCACCGCTGATGAAGCTCATCATTCAGTATTTTAGCTGAGGTATGCTCATCTTTTATGTGACTATTATTCGCTTGTTGATGCACTTCAATGGGTAATGATGATGAATATTCCCTTTATATATCGCAACATAGAGGATGGTGATGTTTCAGTAAAGAATACTTAGCCCAAGCAAGTAGTACAAAATATATATACTACGCTTATCAAGATCATAGTGTTAAATGTTACATATATGAAAGGTGGCATCACTTGGGAGGATTTCTATTTTTAGAGACTTTTTCAGAATTACAATAAACGCTACCGAGACAATGGCGATGCAGTATATTTTCACAATTCAAATGTGACAAAGTTCGAGGTTGAGCATGTCGATCCTTTGTCTGGGATGATATCTACCAGGCTGGCTGGTGGCCTTAGCTCAAGTAAAGGACACTAGCGAGTATTATCTCCACGTGAGGTGGAGATGTTTGCTGATTTATCACAGATATAAGATGAGCCACATGATGTGGAAGGGGTCTCGCCTTCTTCTTCAGCGCAGGTACAGATACAGGACAGGGGCAAGAAGCCCATGCATGATGAGGGCCCATCAGAAGGCCGGGACACAGATTTCACAGTCATTGATGTTGATGCGAGCTCTCCTAGCTCGAAACTGAGGGAAGTCATCCAGGAGCAAAGGGCCGAGAATGACAAGCTGAAAGATCAATTGCAGAAGGCTGAGTGGGTGATTAACTATTTGGAGCAGCGCAACAAATAGCTTGAGGATGAGCTCACATTTTATGAGTTGCGCCAAATCCGTGAGGACAGACAGTGGAATCGAAAGAGACCCGGTGACATGACACCAACTGACAGAGATACTGTACTCACGCATGTGAACATCCATCTGGAGAAATTGTTGGCGAAGGCCAATCGAGACAAAGACATGCTTCGTCACATGAAAGGCCATTATTGGGCTCGCATGCATGTCTGCAGAGCGAGAATGAAGATTCTGAAGAGGAGGTTGCAAAGCACTGAAAGATTATGGAAACATCAATCTACTGATTTTAACAGGGTCATTGACTCATAGACATGATGAGATTCAGCCCAATTGGGCAATTCTGAGAAAATGGTCACAACACTTATACAAAAAATGAAGCGCTAAGGGTTCCCAAAGCATATCAGCCACTTTTTTTTGGGACACTTGCTGGAGGAAATTTTTGCATTTTTTGATTTTTCATGGTTAGTTATGCATCCTCAGAAATCAACTAAGCATTTCATCAAAATCTGGATGGTCAAAGAGCTCAAAAACACCATGAAAACCACCTTGCTGCCACCTTTTGCACCAGCAGGAAGTACCTCTGGGAGAATGAGGTTTTGGAAGGTCAAATGAGCTCCAAATTCAGAAATTCCACTTGGGTTGGATAGTCAACATCCAGGGCTTTCCAAAGAGCTATCATGAGCTCAATTTGGATGCTGGGAAGTACCTCAAATTCAGGCTGGAAAAGGCGCGACCCACTCGGCTCAAAAGCGACCCACTTAAATTTTTGCTGAATTTTCAACTGCCAGCTCAGATTTTCGGCCAGTTTGGACCAGTTTTGCTTGTGGATGAAATTTTTGGGTTTTTATGATGTAAATTGATGGTTGGCATGTAACTTTGGTTTATTTTTATCTATTATAGAAGATTCACTCTCAAAAAAGTAAAAATCATGTAAATGGATCAGTTCCCACTCTTTTAGAGGCAAGTTGTTAGCTGCTTAGATTGTAGTTCCATGATTAGAATTTGTTGAAACTGATCCCTGAAGGAGGAATTCGACCCCTAGAGGTGGGGAAAGGTGTTAGAGTGATCTATATATTGTAATTTCTGAGACATTCTACAGGTTGGATTCTTGGGAAACTTTTGGCACCATTGTACATATTTTTCATATTTTGGCTAAGGAAAGATCAGAGGTTTTGCGGCACTTGTTGGGATCCTTGTGGTGTTCTGTTCTTGATGCAAGCTTCTTCTTTGTTTACTGTGTTTCCTTTTTCATGTTTAATGTATGCCATCCTTCACATGCTTCGAATTCAAATTTCGAATGAGTGAATAAGGCTGAATCCATCGCCGAAGTCATTTTGAATCTGGGCTAGTTCTATATGTTTTCAGTCAAGTTGGAGATCCAAGTTTTCTTTTTCCCCTCTTCGGTCCTCGTCGGTCTAATCTGTCCGTATATCCAATCAAAAGCATCAAGACATCCACCTACTCCCGCCCCAACTTGAAACTGCAAAGGTCCTGACTCATCGTAATTCAAAATCAGCCCATTTCTCCGGGCCGAAACTCAAAAAAACCAAAAATCAAAAATCAAACATACCCATCTCTTTACTAGCCTAAAATCAGTTCCTATTGTAAGTCATCTCGTACCCTATTGCTCATTTTATCGAGATTGACGGAGAGAGCCCTCTCCTGTCCTCGTAGGGCTAGCTACGAGGCTGAGCGTGGTTTGATGTAGCCTTGAGTTTTACCATATTTAATTTCCAGGTAGACGGCGGAGTGCTAACATCCGGCAATCATTTTCCGTGTTATACTCTATATCTTACTCATTCTAGATCGCGCCTTCGCATCCCGGATCTTAACGATCGAACTATTCAATTCATGAGATTTATCTATTTAATAGACCATTGTCATAAAACATACCGTTTATTAAAACGATGTCATTATGGCTTTGCTGTGGCAACATAAGTTTGCATCTGAATGTCTCTGCGTTTCCTCAGAGACTGAGGTTCCAAGTCAACTACAACACCCACTTTTTACAGATCATTCATTTGCGTCCAAACCTGGAACAAATTCTGATAGCAAATTTCAATTGGGTTTAACCTTCATACTAAGGAAATTGCTAAACCCAACATTGATTTAAGAACTGATGTCGATTCCTATGAATCGAACCATTCAACTCAACTTATATCAAACACTGTAAATGCAGATACAATGTGCTTCCAAATACCACAATTTCGTCTTAGAGAGAAACATTTCCTCTGCTTGATGCAGAACAGAGACAAATAAAGCAGGAGAGCCAATGGCGCAGATGCTCATTCCTTCAATCGATCTCCCATTTCTGTAATAATTGCGTGTCTTTTGTTGAATTTAAACAATTCAAACTTGCGCCTTCATGCTTCACGCTATATTCTTCACTATGGCAATTTCATAAAGTTCAGATTTAATCAAAAGCCAGTAAACTACGACTTACCAATACATCTCCAGGCTACACGTGGACTTTAACATTCAACGCATCCACATTCAGAATTCACTTCCAGGTAATTTATAACACAATTTCTTCAACACCGCCTCACAGTCGATCCTTCATTTCATTTGTAGAACGTCCGGTAAAAAAAAACCTGTTTCAATTGACATGATTAAAACAGAACTCTGCGTTAATATTAAAACAGAACTCTGTCTCGGCTTACTTCGATTAGATCATACTTCACACGATGTATATTTAATTCTGCATTGATTTTCAATGTAATTTCCTGCGGCTTTATGACTACCATGCGATTACCATCGAATAAAAGCACCCATTTATTCAACACACATAGTTTTCTCCTCAAGTAACAACAACATCGATTCTTTCAAATATGCAGAGTCACAACACAAAGATTATTAACCCAAACGTATACAACATCGATTATTTAGATCGATTTCTACCCATGAACCTAATTCACTGCTGCACCTATTAAAATCAAACCTATTCATACAAAATCGAACTCAACAATGTGCTCAAAAGTCAAAATCTACGTTGATATAAAAACAAGAATTACAAAAACTTCTATTCATGGCCAGATATGCAACTCAATGCCTTTTTACAATTGCTCCAAAGGTTTTCAAGGTAAAACCTCCTCACTCTCTACACACACTCACTCACACTCTCAATATACAAGAAGACACAATTTATACAATAAATGGCTTCATGAACCAATTCTGATTCTGAACCAGAAATATCTCAACCTCTCCTAAATAATCTCTTCAAACCCACTCTTTTCTAAACCAATCACTAAATCAAGCTTTTTAAAATTCCTCATATTCTATTCTAGCTAAATAAATCTAACTGTTTGGCCTGATCTCCATACAAGGAGGATCACTCAGCCACATACACCCTATCCTCATATTTAACAATAATAAACACTCTCATTTAAACAAATAAAATTAATTAAATTATTTTCTTCCAACCCCTTGTTAGTCACAACATGTGACCATGCTATCACCTTGCTGACTAGCCTGAATGCTCCTGCATCAGACTCCCAAAGTTGAAAGTTTCCATGACCTCCTGGTCATGTGTTTCTTCTGTTGTCCATCCAGTATCCCAAACTTTACTTTGTAACTTGTCATCACTTTCATTATGCTGCTGATTCAATCCTTCTGCCATCGTCACTTCTGTTCCTCCAGATTCCCAAATCTTAATTTGCTGTTGTCCTCTGTTCTTGCTGATATAAATTCCTGTAGTCAATTTCTCTTTCTTACTGTCCCTCTTCTCGTCTGATTTCATCTTCCACAATTTCTCAATTTCCTTCTTACCAATTGTCTCTAACTGAACTTTACTGACATCTGTCTGCTGTACATTCTCCTTTTCCATACTTTCCTTTTTCATTTGTTTATCTTCAGCTCCTTTAATCATGACAATTTCCCTGTCAATACCATCATTCTCAAAATTATTAAATACATGCTCAAAATATCTTTCTGTTTTAGCCATTTCTTCCAGCAATCTCAGTTCTTCATCAACATGCATAAGCACATTGTCCAATGCTTTTCCTCACCTGTCAAACCTGAAAACATACACAACATGTCAGTTTCAAAAATGCAAGGCTCTTCATTTGAAGCCTCAATGATCAGCTCCTCTGAACTATTCTGATAGTTCACTAAGTTATTGAGAAATTCTTCCTCAACATCTTTGATTTCTTCCTCATCAAAGAAAACTTCTGGGACTGCAATTTCTGGACTATACTTGGCAACTTCATCATAAGTTTGTAGAATACCTTCCTGTTTTACACAACTTCTTCCAATACTCAGTTTGTTTCAATAAGACAATAATGCCTCTTCCTCTTCTCTGATAAGACTTTGATCTTTCAAAGATTCCTTTGGCTTACCTTCTTCAGCTAAGTTCTCCGTGTCAGCTTTCCTTCTCTCCACTTCATAAATCTGCAATGCATTTGTTTCCTTTCCTGTTTCCATCTCCCATTGGTCTCCTATCCATGCCAAAATTTCTTCAAATATAATCCAATAAGTTTCCACTAAAAGAAGACATAACCATTTAGCCATACCTTTTAATTTCCTCCACCAATTGAAATCTCGAAAGTCCTTATGCATCTCCTTTCTTGCTTGTCTTGCCTCTGCTCCTTTCACTTTTTCATACACAGGTTCAAATCCTTTAGGCTGCATACCTGCAAATTTACATTCACAAAAATAATTAATCCCAAAAATATGAGATCCTCTTGTCTGTGCAGATGATGTCAACACATTCCTCTCATTCTGATCTGCATAGATCAGTTCTTCTCTACTGTCATCACTGTCTTCATCCCCAAGGAGAGATCCTTTCTCTGGTTCGCAGATGTATCCTATTTCTTCATTCTCAGTTGTTCGAAATAATAATTTTTCAGCAAACAATTCTCTGACAGGCCATTTAACTCTTCTTCCCACATAAAATCCTCGTTTCCATTTTTCTCTAATTCCTTTCAATACCAGCTTCTCCAAATGACTGAGTTCTGCCTTCATCTCAGCCAACTCTATGTCCCTTTCTTCTTTACTCATTCCTTTGAGTCCAACTGCTTCAACACTCTTTTCCCTATGTCTGTGACTTTCCTTTGTACCCCTGTCATGACCATCAGTAGTCAATTCCTTTCCTTCCTCTGGTGAACTTTCCTTGTTCACTAGTGAGCTGCAACTAACCTTTTCCATTTCGCCTATAACAAATCTCCTTCATGCCTCACCAAACTTTCCTGAGTTTACCCTTTTGGCACTTCTTGGTTCTTTCCTCGAACCTTTCACTGATTAACAATTCTGCCCAGCACTCTTCTTGCTGGAATTGTTATCTCCTGTCCACAATCACAATTGTGGAGCTGCTTTAGGCTCTGCATCTTCAATTGCTCACTTCCTTTCTTCATTCAGTAAATTTGTTACTGTCGGGTATTGTCACCTTTATTCCTCTGGGAATTCTTCTTGCTCGATCTTCTTTACATAGCTCATATGCTATGATGCTGGTACAACTCATTTCACCTTTCAGCAAATCCACTGCTTTCACTGACCTGCACAATCCTTTCACATCAAATCAGTCATGCAATCAACTTAAACATTCTTACTAGACCTTCCTGCATTTTCTGCTTCTCCATTCTGAACCTTATCTTCATCAAACGCACTTCCTGCAATTTTGCTAAATTTAAAATTCAGGTTTCAAAAACAATCTTTTCAGAGCGTAACCTTGCTCTGATACCAAAAATTGATGCAGACACTAGCCTGCAATTTAAAACCAGAATCTTCAATCATTTTATGCATTTAGTAATGCATTTCATTCACTATCCAATCCACCTTCCAAGACAGGCAATTCCATACATTTCCCAACTGCGGGAGCTATCTTTCACAGATAAAGTTATAAAATTCTAAACACAGTAAATACATCTCAAGTATTAGGATTGTGAATGCTTCCTTAAACTATACTCATGTCTTAATTCTCACATCCATCTGTGTTTACATCATTTTCAAACTACCATCTGCCTCATCAATCCTCAATTAAACACTTTCATCCCAAATTCAAATCTTGAAATTCTTCATCAATCATTCGGCTGGATTCAAAAGAGTGCGCCCTTACCTTTAGACTCCGATGCTTAATTCTCATATGTCTGCCTACTAACCTATTTAGTTTAATCCTCAAACAACAAACAACTCGAAATTTTCATTAACAAACAGCTCCAAGTTTTCCATTTCAGCTACACAGATTTTTAAAACAATCTTCATAAACAAAGGCGCCCATATATTAAGACTGTGTCTGGCAATCATTTTCCTGTGTTATAATTTATATCTTACTCATTCTAGACTGCGCCCTTCAGATCCTGGATCTTAACGATTGAACTATTCAATTCATGAGATTTATCTATTTTAATAGACCATTGTCATAAAACATACCTGTTTATTGAAGCGCTGTCATCATGGCTTTGTTGTGACATATAAGTTTGCATCTGAATTTTTCTGTGTTTTCCTCAGAGACAAGTCAACGCACTTAAATCATTACAGTTCATTGCGTCCAAACCTGGAATGAATTCTCATAGCAATTTCAATTGGGATTTATCTTCATACTGAGGTAATTGCTGAATTCAACATCGATTTAAAAAAAACTGATGTCGATTCTTATGAATCGAACCATCCAACTCAACTTATATCAATCACGGTCTTTGCAAATGCAGATACACTGTGTAGCACGATCATTGCCAAATACCACAATTTCGTTTCAGAGAAAAACGTTTTCTCTGCTCAACATACAGCCTTTCAACACGCTTCTGATGCAGAACAGAGACCAATAAAGCGCTCATTCCGTCAATCGATCTCCCATTTCTGTATTAACTGCATGTCTTTCGTTGAATTTAAACAATTCAAACCTGTGTCTTCATGCTTCACGCTACCTTCTTCACTATGACAATTTCATAAAGCTCAAATTTAATCAAAAGCCAATAACCCACGACTTACCAATACATCTCCAGGCATTCAACGCATCCACATTCAGAATTCACTTCCAAGTAATTTATAACACAATTTCTTCAACACCGCCTCACAATCGATCCTTCATTTCATTTGCAGAACGTCCGATTTAAAAAACCCTGTTTCAATTAACATGATTAAAACAGAACTCTGCATTAATATTAAAACAGAACTCTCCCTTTCGTTTTGCTTCGATTAGATCCTACTTCACACGATGTATATTTAACTCTGCATTGATTTTCAATGTAATTTCATGCGGCTTTATGACTACCATGCGCCCTCACTACTGAATAAAAGCAATCGATTTATTCAACACACATAGTTTTCCTCTGGCAATAAATAACATCGATTCTTTCAGTTCATGTGCAGAGTCACAACACAAAGATTATTAAACCCAAACGTATACAACATCGATTATTTAGATCGATTTCCTCACCCATGAACAGAATTCCATCACAGAATTTATTAAAATCAAACCTATTCATACAAAATCGAACTCAACAATGTGCTCAAAAGTCAAAATCTACGTTGATATAAAAACAAGAATTACAAAAACTTCTATTCATGGCCAGATATGCAAATCTATGGCCTTTTTACAAAATTGCCCAAAGGTTTTCAAGCAGAAAACCTCTCACTCTCTACACACACTCACTCACACTCTCAATGTACAAGAAGACACAATTTATACAAATAAATGGTTCATGAACCAATTATGATTCTGAACCAGAAATCTCTCAACCTCTCCTAAAAAATCTCTTCAATCCCATTTTTTTTCTAAACTAACACTAAATAAAACATTTAAAATCTCTCATATTCTATTCTAGCCTAATAAATCCAACTATTTGGCCTGATCTCCATACAAGGAGAATCACTCAGCCACCTACACCCTATCCTCATTTTTAACAATAAATAAACACTCTCATATATTTAAACAAATAAAATTAATTTAAATTATTTTCTTCCAACCCCTTGTTAGTCACAACATGTGACCATGCTATCACATTGCTGACTAGCCTGAATGCTCCTGCATCATCTTCAAACTCAAATGAAATTGGATAAAGCCTCACTTTATGCCAACAATTTGAAGATCAAAGCATTAGAAGACTTGGTGATTGAAGCAAGAGCTGATCCTGCTAACATGGAAGTTGCAAAGGCTTTAATTAAACAGAAAAATGAAGACATAGCTGCCCTCAGAAAACAACTAAAATTTCCTCAAATTGAAAATTCTCAGGAAAAAGAAATTCTTCAACAGAAAACAAAGAATGATGAATTGAAACAAATTTTTCTTAAAATGACAGGTCAGATAAAAGAAATGGAAAGCCAAATAGAAACTTTCATGCAAGAGAATGAAAAACTGAAGAAAGCCCAGCAAGTTGTCATTCCTACAGTATCCCAACTATAAGCACAGCTGTTCCATCCACATTAGCAGAACACTTGGTGCCACAAGGAGTACTGGCAACTACAGTGCCAATAACCTCTCATGAAATCTCTGCCTCTTCTTCCTCAACTTCACAGGTAAACACAATACAAGACAAAGCTGCCATAATCAGAGCCATGGAAGACATGTCAATTAAAGAGAAAGAAATACTTAGTTTGAAAGGCACTATTAAAAATCTAGAAACTTACAAAAGAGATGCCTTGATTACTTCCAAAGGGAATGAACAGAGGGCAGATAGACTGCAAGAACAGGTGAGGATTCTTCAAGCATAGGTAAATCTTACAGATCATGTTGCATATATAAAAAATCATTTATGGACAAAAATAATTGAAGGTATTCACTCTCGATGGCCTTCAATTCAAATAATTTATGAGCAGAAAGAATTACTACAGGCTGAAAATGCAGTAATTTATAAAACTAAGAAAGAGATTGAAAATAAGCCAGCTCAAGCAATTCAAATCATAACATTTTTGAACAGCAAGAATAGGTAAGAATTAGAAGAGTTGAAAATTGCTGATAGGACAGAAGCCATCCTTCAAATTAAGAAAGTCTTGAATAAGAGGAACATAATGAATAACTTGGAAGATAGGTGTAAAGACATGAACTTGGCCATCTCAAGATTTTGGGCCAAATACAAAGTATTATCAGAAGCAGGTTTTCTAGACATTCATGCATTAAATGACAAATTGAGGCCACAGAAAGATTATGATCAGAAAATCAGAACTCATGCAAAAGAGCAAGCTAAACAACCACTGCCACAAGGATCACCGAGTGGCAAAGTACTCCTTCAATATTTTGAAATTTTTTTCTTTTTGGAAAATGAAATCAAGCATATGTTCACTGTAAAGCCTAACTTTGCCAAATATACTAAAGCTGATGAAAGTTACAAGAAACTGAAGAGTATGAAGATCCCCACTACTGAACAATGGCAATAATTCACAGATCTGCTGTGAATTTGATAGATAAAGGACAGGAAAATTACTTGGAAATTCATATTTTACTTTTACCTCATGGTGAAAAAATCAGTGTCAAAGTGTATCAGGGTCAAAGTGTAACAGTTAAATAAAATTGTTACTGCTGGTCATTTTTTATTACAGCAGTGAAACAGTCAAAAGCAGAGAATAAAGAGTATCAGAGCAGAAGATGAAAAGGAAGAGTATTCCACAAGCTACCATCCACGAGAAAATGTATCTATTGCCAGCAACGCTCACAACACATCAAAAATCAGTTTAGATAAGATAAAACAGTTTTATTTTCCCTTGTAGAAGAGGATAGCTTGCAAACTGTTTTGCTGCTGTCCCTCTTCTTATGCTATTTTTTTCTTATTTTTCTTTAAAACATAATCTCAATTTCTGAGATATTTTGTAAACAATTTTTGTGTATCAATACTTCATAATTCGAAGTAGTCAGGGTGGAATAAAATTTCTCAAGACAATTATAGTCATTTTGCTGGACATATTGAAGTTGGTGTGAGTCAATTAGCGAAGCAACAGACTAGAAACAAGTTTAGAGACATCATAACTAAGGATTCTTGTGGTGATAAGATAAGTCTCGTATATTTTCCTATTTTCAGTGTTATTCTTTAAAGTTTACAAACCTTCATTTGATGTGTTTCTATTCTGTAATGATCAACTAAGGAGAAATTAAACAGAATCAGTGATAATAAGCTCTATGTTTTAAACTAGTTGGCATTTATATGTTTTCTACTTGATAATCGGACCATAGAATTCTTAATTTCTCTAGGTCCCAGTTTGATCCCCTCCTTCAAATCCTTTTATTTGTAACTTAAGGATTCTTAAGTGCCCTTTTGTTCATATTTCACCCATTTCATCCTCAAAACCTATTCAAAGCCTTAGAAGGTCATCTATCTTGCTCTTAGTACATTTGAATCTTTAAGTCTTATTTCTTAGCCCTGCTTGCCTAGAGAATTGACTCCATTGCCCAATTTTATGGTAGATCCCTCTGGTTTACCTTGAAATATGTTTTATTCCTACCACACTTCTAAAATCAGCCCTATTGCTCACTCATAGGTAGCCTAAAACCCTTTATAAAAAAAAAGCTAAATCTTTAGGAGAGATCCCTCCCTGGAGCTTAGGAAGGCTAGATCCTGAATTCCCAAAGCGGTTCTTGGTTACCCCTAGTGTTCTTAACTACAAAAATCCTCATCCCACAACCTGAGAATTACTAGGGTGATAACAGGCCCTATGGTCCCATCAGGTTACAAATCTCTATCTAGAATTTTCTCTGGTGCATCTTCAAACCCATGGACTTTACCAATGTCATCATCCTGTATTCTAACTATTAATCCTATAGTGAGTACTAAACGGTTTGATTCTTTATACACATCATCAGGGCAATATCAAGCTGGTCCTTCTGGGTCTATTCCTTCAAGTACCATATCAACTAGACTCCTAACATTTGGAGAGAAATATTTTCCGTCTTATTATCCTCCTCATGCTGGGGGGAAATCTTTTGTCACCCGATATGACATCACTCCTCCACTTTTTGGTCAACCTAATGTCGAAATGAATGTTTGTCAATGGAAACCCACTTTGCCTATCCAACCACAAACGGTTGTACACTCGTATCAACCAGTTCAACCTGTTACACCCATCATTTCCACTTGTTAATACATATTTACCCCTGTTACAGAATAAAAATGTTGTACAAAAACCTTATCAAGCGGGTCCTTCAACTCAATACCCTCAAATATTGGGTCCACAGACTACAAATCCTTCGGTTAATTTACAACAACTTGTATCCGGAATCATTTATTCATAAGATGGTTTACAATTTTATGGGATGTCACTGCCACAACCTGGTTATACTTATCCTCAATCGAATCCAGTTATCCTAAGTTGGGTTATAACATTGGTGGACAGACCCCTTGGCAGCCTCAGGCGCAAATGCCTCAAACTTCATTTCAACAAGTATCATATCAAGGTTTTGGTCATCAGAATCCTCAAGCGTTTGCTTATCAAAACAACCCCTATTTGGGTTACCAGCAGTAGATTCCTTATGCTAGTGCTCAAAGGCCTGTTTCTCAAGCAATTCCATCTTACCCTCGCTATGCTCAACCTGACCTTAATAGACAGTTTCCATTTGTTGCAACTTTAGAGTTACCAGATTTAAATCAACTAACTAATGATCCAATTAACTATGCTCCTTGGTGGCCAGTGATACATTACAAATTACCCTCAGATATTACTAAGTTAAATGGAAACCCTAGAGAATATCCGTCGACTCATGTTATGACTTATCATTTATGGTGTTCATCAAACTCCCTAAATGATGATTCTGCTCGACTACATCTTTTCAAAATGGTATATTTAATTACCTAGAGCTTCTTTTGATAATTTCACTGCCCTAGCTACTGTCTTTTTGATTCATTTCCAGTTACCCATACGATATGAAACTGGAATGGAACTCTTGAACAATTTAAAATAGAATAATGCTACTCACATTTGTGATCATATTCATGAGTGGTGTCGTCATCGTAGAATGGTTAAGACATTTATTCTGGATTAGCTCCTTGCTGAATGGTTCATTAAGTCCATGTTACCATCTATAACTGAGGATGTGGCTAAGGGTGGCGTCATCATAGAAGAGCAAGCTATCGCTCATGCCAAATATTTAGACTTGATTTACACTCAGTCTGGCATGCTCTATGAAAAAATTCTTAACGCACCGAGATCTAATTTTACTGTTCCTCCTCAATTAAAGGACTCTCATGCCATAAACGACTTGATTGGTACTGCAAGCACACATCATACTACTGCATCTGATCCTTCACCTTCTTCTGAAATTAATGCTCTATCATTTGACAAGGGCAAGAGTGATAAGCAACTCGGAAGTAAGAAAAAAGGGAAATCTAAGAAATAGCAAACTTCTAACCCGCAGAAAAAATCATTTGATCAATCATCTGGACCTAGGAAACCTCATTATCCATGCATAATCTGTAATGAGGAACACTTTGTTAGGGGTTGTCCTCACCACACTAAAGTCTCAAAAATCATCAAGACTTCCCATGCGTCAGCTGTGTTGACAAACCCATTTCCAAATCTGGACACAAACATGGTTGCTACAGATCTAACTTCTAGCTCTCAAGTAATTATATTATCCATCACAAAACCTTCAACAGATATTTTGGTGTCATTGCGTAATAAATATTATAGTAGTTAGGCCACTGATCAACCTACTACCTCGACTACGAATCCGTGTATGGAATCAATACCACTTACTGCTATTCCTGAATTGAAAATCAAGCCACCCAAGGAAGTAATTCACAAATCGACATATAATCCTTGAGCAAGAGCTGCTCAAAATTATAATATAGTTGAAGATTTGGCTCAATCCCCTTTAGATATGTCTGCTCTTGAGGTATTACAAAATTGTCTCTCCCAAAAACAGGCTTTATTGTCGGCTATTGGTGGAATTAATCCGACTGATTCTAATATTGTCGTCTTTAATCATACAGGCTATGTGCCGCAATTACCAACAGAATTGGCATTTTCCATACAAGTAAATGTTCTCAATCACCTTGTTCATCGCACTATTATTAATGAGGGAGCATCTACATGCATTATGTCTCTAAATTGTTGGAAGTCACTTGGCTCGCTGTGCTTATCACAATCATCAACGACGTTGAAGGCTTTTGATGGACGTACATATAAGCCTTTTGGTATTATTAATAACTTGCATGTTGAACTAGGGGGAAAAACAGTAAATGTTTTTGTCGAGGTCGTTGACGGACCCCTTGACTATAATATTCTACTTGGAAGACCATGGGTATATGAAATGACTACAATTGTCTCTGCATATTTCAGAATGATTGCCTTTCCCTATAAAGGTACTATCACAGTCATTGATCAACTATTATTTTTTGCCTCCGCTTCTTAGGTAACTGGAAGCGTTCCGTTTGTTCATGCACCCCAACTAGCACTTCATAACATTGGTGTAGGACTCTTAAAGGATTCCACTCTCATGGGAACCTTTGCATTACCGCCGCCCACGATGTTGGAAGAAATTGCAAGTATAGATACCTGCAACATGATCTCTTCCACTCCTTCTGGGTTAAGGGAGAGTATGGATGATTCTGAAATTGTTACGTTGGATGAGTTTCTGTTGCCCAAACCTATTGAGCTGGCATAGCAATTAATCTATCAAGCTTGGGTGACAAATTCGAAATCAGCGTTGCCGAGTGTTTGGATTGATCATTCCTTAGATTTTGGAACCCCCTCTGATCCTTTTTCCTCAGTGTTCTTGACAAATGAGAATATTTTGGAAGCCATGATGTTAGAAGGAGAACCATGGGAATATTATCATCATCATTCTCAGAACCATATCACCCATCAATCAAAAATTTATTTTCGAATTCTTTACCTATTAATGCAATCAATTCTGAGCAAAATCTGTCAAATATTGAAGAAACCATTTCTATCAATATTTCTACCCAACAAGGCATTGTAGAAAATATTCATGTTGGTGTATCTTGTTCTCCATCAGAATTCAAATCATATCGCTCTCTATTTCATGAATTTCGTGATGTATTTGCTTGGTCTTACAAGGAAATGCCAGGCATAGATACTAGTATTGTTGAACACACTATTAATATTTATCTTGATGTTTGTGCTGGATTCGACACACGAGTGTACGAAATCGCACGCATTTACAGAATGTGGTCTTTTCTCTAAACCATAAGTAATAGGAAGTATCTGGGGGGAGCTCAGAAGTATAAGACTTAAATGAAGTAATACACTAAAGTATGCTCTGTTAAAAAAGTAAAACTAAAAACACAAAAAGAAGCTAAATAGAGAGTTCCAAACAATAACAAGGTAAACAACAGATCGATGGCCTTCTTCTTATTGAATTCTTGGAATGAACACAAATCCTACCCACTTGCCAAAGGGCCTAGGTAGTGGCTCTAGGACCCGATGCAAGGATGTTTGTCCTTCAAGTTCTGCCTTCTAACACAGTTTAACTCTCTCTCTCTCTCTGCTGCAATGGGCTAAGATTGTCCTCTTCTTCAGCTCTTACTCCTTGGGTCACACAAGACACTGGTGTTGCTTGGGCAACTTTGGCCAGCATAAATTTGTGATCACCCATTGTTCATCTCTTTGAGGGTTTATATAGGTGAGCTTTCAAACCTTCTTCCCTCCCTTGGTAAATGGTGGATGGTGACCCAAGGGAGGGGCATTATTCCATTGTGTGCTGAAATATACTTTTGTGTGCTCACACAAGGCCTAAGGAGGCGTTGGTGCTGTCCTTAGGCGGCTTTCACATAAGGAGAAACTGTCCTTTGCTTTCTTGTGGTCTCAGAAAGTGAATTTTTGCTACTTCCAGGAATGCACACTTATTGGGCTCCAGTGCACGTAGAAGGTGCTCTTTTCAAAGGAAAAAGTGCGCATTTGAGCATTTATGACTAGTTCAAATTTGATTTTCTCAAAACCTTAGAGATTTTATATACTTTTTGATTCCATAATGTATCCCTGTCCTATAAATCCTTAGGCTCGACATTAATTGATGTCATTTTCTGCTGTATGATTTTCTAGTGTTAACAGATGCCCCCTAATGTGCGAGGTCTAGGAAGAACTGTATAGTCGAAATACATTATAGTTTCTTTTCTGTATCCTACGCAGAGAGAGAGAGAGAGAGAGAGAGAGAGAGAGAGAGAGAGAGAGAGAGAGAGAGAGAGAGAGAGAGAGAGAGAGAGAGAGAGAGAGAGAGAGAGAGACATGCGTGTAGAAGAGACAACACCTTGCACCGGTTCCGAGATAACCATGGCCTAAGGGACCCCCTGAAAGCAGACAAAATATACAACATATTTGCAAAATTTCAATGAGGCGGGCATGTCCCATGTTCGTGATGCTATGGCTAGTTAAAGAAAATTGACAGATACATGTGCTGTTTGTGTCACTATTGTGGTAGTGATGTTGGTGGTTGCTGATGACAACTGCTGACGCCCTCAGGCACGTTTTTTATTTAAGGATAGGTGGAATGTGGTACCCATATGCGTAATCTTGGTATGGCATATCAGTGCACAATGTATGCATATGTACTGGCTGGGACCTTCACGTGTAAGCATTGTTGTCAGAGATGCTCATAAAGGCATGGGTATTCGATGGATCTTGATCAAAGTGCAATGTTTGTAAGGTACGATACCATCGTGACATGAAAGCTTTTTCTGTTGTTGAATGTCAAGAGGATCGATGACATCTATGGAAAATGATGTCTCCCATAGTTCCAACCAAGGATACCCCTTTGCATGGGGAGGGGTCATCCAAGGTACCGCTTCCTTTTTGGAAAATAGGTGTTGATGTCGACAAAAAGGAAGCCTTAACCAAACCATAATGGGTTTAACATAGACATGTTGGTGAGCGGTAGCTGAAAACGGATGATGGGGATTCAGTGGCCCAAGGTCGAAGTATATTTGAGGAGCTTGGTGGCAGTCATAGGTATTTATGAAGGGAAAAATCCCTGGAGTTAGTAGGACCTCCAGGGCAGGTATGAACCTGTTGGTGTCCCGTGTTTTGATAGTATGGCAAATCAAAAGACAAGGCAACATCAGAACCAATCTTTAGAGTTCCAGGATCTAGTCCTCCTGTTCTCAGAGAGGGATCTCTCAAATGTTTTTTTGCAAAGGTTTATCTTGTGTGCTTTGAGTATTGGTTTTAGACTAGCTATTAAGTGCAGGTGTTTGTTTATTTGTTTGGTTGAATTGATACAGCATAACATGAAAGATCTAGGAAAGATATATAGAAAGGAGAAACATCTGGTTCATTGGGCAATGGAGTCAAGAAGAGGTCATAACATACTCATCAATGGATATGGGATATCAGAGGGAAAATATAACTTGGCCACAGGATCCTTTGGTTTTTGGAATGAGATGGATATCAATTATTTTGAAAGAGAAGTTTAATTCTCAAACAAAGGGAATTTGAAAGCACAAATTGAACAATAAAGAGCTATTTGGTAGACAGGGCTAACCATAAATTCTACAAATCACACCTTTAAGCAAATAATTATTTCAAAACAACTTTTAAAATGAAATCTAAGATTCGGGGAACACCCTATTTCCTCAAAGATTTTATTTCAAATGACTTAGAAAACATAAAATATTCACTGATAATTGCAGTCATAGAAGAGGGAACACCTAACACATCTATGATTACAACTATAAAGACCTTTAAGAAAACTGTTTAAGCGAGGAAAAAGGGAAAGATCAGAATAGACCTCCTTGGCTCACTATAAACATAAATACTTCAAAGGGAGACTTCAATAACAGCCTTTAAGTGGCAGCAGACAAGCAGGGAGAACCATAAATCATGCTGAAACCAACTTATTTGAACTATCATAGAAATAAACAAGCATGAGGACTAAAGAGAGAGATTAAAGACTCTAAAATACCTCAGCAGAAGAAAACATGAAACAGTGAAGGATGAACAGGTCTAAGGTGCTTCCAGGAGTCATTTCTTAGCCTAAAAATTTCAACCTACTGTAGTAAGAAATTATGGAACAGAATGAAAATAGGAGAAAACATTAAACAGTTCAGAATACTTCACTAATAGCCAAGCTCATGAATCCAATGATAGAGCCTTCTCAGGAACAAGCATGCAACAACATCATCAAGGATTCCAAGACTTCAATTTATTCTTCAACTTCAATAGACTATGTATTATTTCAGAGAGTTTTAGTATTACAACTAGTGATCAACCAACCCCTTTCTCATCTTCTACAGAAGTATTTATAGAAAAATGAGGAGGTGGAATGGGATAAAATATCTTCTAAGTTCAACTAATACAGTGCACTGTCTCTCGGCCTTTTAGGGGCTTAATAGAGAATATTTTTGATATTTCCCCTGTATTAATTGGTTTACATTAACTATTAGGCTTGCTAGAAAGAATTTGTTGACTTCAAGGCTCCTCGTTATCCTTTCAATAACTTCTGCTGACAGTTTACAATAAGTTCCTTTGGTTGAATTAATTGTTCAGCTGTATTGATGCAAAATATCTCCTGGTCTGGTAATAACTTCGGCCTTATTTTGATTGATTTGAGGCTGTAGGTGGCTCTTTGGTAGCTGGGGGATTCAATTAGCCCCTGATGTGGCAGCGTAGGCTCTCTGTCTGAGAAAACACTCATGATTTTCTTCAAACTATGTTTAGTTGGGAGGGTTAGGCTTTTGATAATAAATTTTAGTCGTAATCCCCCACAAATCTGTCTTCAATCTTTCGTGCTGGTGCATTTTTGTCTCTCAACACTGATATTCTTTGATTTGTGATTGACTTGTTGTGTTCTTTGGTATGCAGGGCTGCACAGGGATCGAATGGCATAAATGCCTTATGAACCATTGATGAAACGTGGATTTTAACCCTGAAGGAGGATCTTCACCCTCAGCCTGTGAATTTTCTTCAGCATGGCGAAAAAACCATTTAAACCCTCCAAATACAAAAAATTATGAAATCCTGCATGTATAGGTTAACTGCTTCAGAAGGCGCGTGGAGAGAGCGTGGCCGTTGGATGGCATCATCCAACGGTCGAGATTGATTAGAGGATGTCAAAGGAGAGCGGAGGAGGAAATTAAATCGAAATCGTTGATCGCGCAGAGATCAACGGTCGGGAGCGAGGGTGACTAAACAACGTGAAGGGGTCACGTTATTAAAAAATAAAATAAAAATGGGAAAAAAGGTTTGAAACCTTTGTTTCGGCGAAAAAATGATCAAAAATCATGTTCAGGGTTCGGGACAATCGTGGGCCGTCGGATGCGATTGGCCCATGCGATCAACGGCAGAGAAAAGGCGCCAATAAACCTTAGAAACATGCCCGGACATCAAATTTTAAATAAAATCCAGATGAATAAAACCCTCGGGTCCGGAAATGCTGACTGGACGAGGAATCAGGGTGATGAATTTTGCGGAGATTCTTTTAATACCGCGCTGTACCCTGAGTTATCGCATGGGCATCTTCGGAGAGCGATCACCGTCCGATGAGCGGCCTCAGATCGGATGACGTGCATCAATATCGCACCCACTCCACATCCGACCTTTAATGCGCGATGAGGGTGGTATTTTGAACAGTGCTCAAGACACATGTCGGCCGGTGTATGGAATCGCTGCGAAATAGAAAACATCGCCCTGCTCTCAAAAGCGGTGCGATGAAATCCGCTCGGTTTTGCAACAGTAAGTGGCTGGCGGGGACCACCGGGGCGATGGATTGCGCGCCGTCGATCTGCGGATCAGATCGATGGTGGAGAGTGATTAGAACCTTTACACCAGCGAAAACTTTATTATATAATAAAAACCGACAAATTTATATAAACAAAGGTTTATACTTTGGGCGGAAATATTTATTCGAAGCGGATAGGCGCCCGACTGTGGGGCTGTGGGTTATATGGAAAATCATATGAGCGGGGTTTATGGAGGAAGGGATAATCGTGATCGGGCAATGTGATAAGTGTTTGGAAGGTTGGCGCTCAGTTCTAGCACCAAGACGCGTGGAGGGGGAGGGTTAAAGACTTAGCCCAACGGGGCTTAAGTCTATAATCTATAAAAAATGTGATTTTTATAGATTTTCAATGATTTTCAAAGGAATTTGAGGGTTTCGATAAGGCAAGAAGGAGTCTTAAACCTTATCAAAGGGGTTTTGATGAAGGGGAAAGGGGAAAAAACTTGAAAAAGAGGAAATTTAATGGGGATTAAAGGGGTAAAAATGAGGTTATTTTTGGAAGTGGAAGGAAGGGGGAAAATGGTGCTTGCAGCAGTATCCTCTTTTGGAAATCAGGAAAATTTCTGGGGTATAATAGGCATAGTAAGGAAGATTTAGGACAGAATCATGAGGCCTTCAAAAGTATTCAAGAGCCAACACTTTTTGTAATAAAATTTGTTCCTTGAAGGCTCAAAAAATGATTTAGCCACCTTTTGGTATAACAAATTTTTATAGGTGGCTAACAGAACCAACTATGATTGTCGTAATGGTGCATGTATGGGGGGTATGAAACACTTCGACCAAGGGAGATGGGGGACTGCTGCCATGGGAGGAAAAAGTGCAATATGAGGGCGAAGAGGCGAAGGGTGTTGTTTGTGATCTTTGTACACTTACCAAAAGAATAAAATAATGGGGTTTGGTTTGTACAAAACACAGAGACGAGTACCCCAAAACATGAAAGAGGTTCGCTCACTTGATGGTGTGAGGACGGTGTTTTTCTGGGGGTGGGGGTCCCATTGGTTGGTCTCACGTGTGGGGTTGATGAAGTGGAAGATGTCGCAGATGGGTTAATGTTGATGGAGGTATGGTTGGCCAATTGCGGTGCGCAGAGGTGTGCTTTCATTCTGCTTGTACAACCTGATCGTTAGGGAAGGGGGTTGGTTTAAATGGTGAACTTGACGTTATGCATGGTATGTGGATGGGTATGAGGTGCTTCCCAAACTAAAAATGGTATGGCCATGGCGTCACTTGTGGGGTGATGTATGGTCTACTTGGGATGACGATCGCCATGGAGGGGAGGCTCTACTGACCATCGCGGACGTTTATCATATGCAGGGTGAGGTGATGATAAACATGGTCAGGTATGAGGACCCTATGGTTTATTTTTGATGGAGAAATGATGTCAGGATATGCAAAGTTTTCTGGGATTTTATCATGCTGAGGGTAGAATGATACCTGCTCCGGAACTTTCGGTGGTGGGTGTTGTGAATGGTTTGCGGGTTCTTCCTACAAAAACAACTACCTCAAGTGAAAGCATCTTATTTTCATCCAATAGTATTGAAAAACATGAATTTTGGAAAGGATGATGGGAGGGTGCATACCTACCGGTGCTTGAAAAAATATTTCTTCGAAAAGCGAATGTAGGGCATCGCTTTCGTTTGTCATGGTATACTGATTATGATGCAACTTATGATTTGCATAATGGACCTTCTAATCTATTATGGACCTCTGAAGTTCTGGAAAAGGGAGATAAATAAGGGATTATGTCCCTAATCCTATTCATTTATACTTGCTGATTTTTGGGAGATTAGAGGTGATAGCATAGCCTTTCTTGCCGTTGCGGTCAGCCTTTGTACTGAGGATTAGCGATACTATGTCGAGGTAACTCTCATGACGTCCTGCATTTTAATTTTTTTAGTTTAGTGACGACGAGGGTCGTACAAATTAGGTTTGTATGGCCTCGAAAGGGCTTTTTGCCCTAGGTTGCGCGGGCGATCTGGGCAAACAGGCGCCCCCCTTGCGCTTATTTCTCAGGTACAGCCACGCGAGGGCATGGTTTTCCTACCTTTTTGCGTACAAGGGTGCACCTGTGAATGAAACAGGCGCACAAGCGCAGTATTATTGAGTGGTGATCTTGGTGGAGCTAGTTGAAAAACACAACAAAGACTCCATCATGGATGCGGTGGAACCAAACACCATAGATAGAGTATAGATAGGTTGGGTCTGTACTGTCGTAGGGCCAGTTATTCTTGTAGCCGTGGCTATCTTGACACCTATGGTAGATGATCAGATAGCTCGAGTCATGGTTCCGACAAATGATGTCATGAACCATATGTCGTGTGTCGTGTCATCGACATTTGGAGGGGGACAGATCTCCCTATTTGGCTGTCTTTGAGATGGCCACAACCGGGTGGACATATTTGTCACATCCTCTTAGGTCGTTGAACTGTTCATGGAGTCCCAGTCTGCGTTGTCCTCTTGAAAGAGGCGGACAATGGTTGATCGCATACAGTCTAACGCTGTGCGGAATCTTGGTGTGTAGTGGCAATGACATACAGGGTGGTTATCCCCGCATATCTAGCATGAATATGGAATATCCATGTTAGCACGATACACTACATGGAATGGGTACCATCTTTGGAACATTTCCAAGGCTGGGTAGTCAATGATGAAATGATCGAGTTCGTCACAAAGTACACACCTTTCGACTAGGGGAGGTGGTATAGCAGGGGGCCATTCGGGTGACTGTTCTTCTTCTTGTAGGTACAAGATGGTGCACGACTCGTCATTAGTAGCCTGGATGGAGGGATCCTCTTGATAGGATCGCTCGATCGCTTGTAAGGCGTCCCTATACCATCGTATTTCTGGACAATGGTGGGTATAATGCCCATAGGTGTCATAGAGGGTGCATGCGTGATTGGTACGCAACGGTTTGCCTATACTTTTGGTTGCAAGTTCCTTTTTATGGGAATGCCGTTTTGAGGTGCCTGCCTTGCAGCCGAGGAGTGGTTTTAACTCGTCCAACTCCGGGCATATGTGAGCAAGGTGTCTTGTGACATCACATATAGCGCATGCTAATGACTCCCTCTGTATGGTGGGGGTCACCACTTTCTTTCCTTTCTTGGCATTTTTCTTTATTGTGGTTGCCGGTTTCGCAGTGGGGATTTCCCTTGTGGGTGTGGGTTCAGCTACTACTTGGGTAGGTTGGGGCTCCTCGGGATCGGGGGGCTGTAACCCAAATGCAGTAACATTGGTATTTGGTGTTCCTGGAGGGGGAACGAGATACCATACTAGGAATTCCAATGATATGTTGGGTAGTACCAGTGTTTCCAGGACCTGCTGGGAGTTAAAGCCAGGAGGTGGTAATAGGAAAGGAGTTTGGGAAACGACATAGACTATGGAGGCTGCAGTAGTTGATACCTTGGTGTCGTTACTACTTGAGTTCGTGTCCTGACTAACCTCGGTGTTTGATGTGGACATCATGCACACTGGGGCTGCTGTGGCATCGAGCGATACCTCAAGGATAATAGGAGGATCTCCTAGGAATGAGCCTAGGACGGATGACGGTTTGAACTGGACAGGGCCATATTCTTGATACCATACAAGACCATCAGTGGCTGTGTCTACATAGGGTAGAACCATATCTGTGTTGGTCAAAGGATGTTTTTTAGTGTGCGTCAGCTGGTCTACTGTAATGATTCGATCCTCGTGGGGGAACATCATGATGTGAAAAACGGAGGATGTTATGGTAGACATGGTGTACATGTAACTGCGCTCAAGGAGTATATTGTAATCCAAGTGAGTGTCCAAGACTTCGATGTCTATGTGGACTGTTTTCCCAGCTAAGCAGACCAGTACGTTTTGGAAGAGACCGAGGGGGGTCGAGGGATGACCGTCGTATGCTCTGAGAGTGATGACAGAAGGTTTGAGTTTTGAGGCTCCTAACTTCTTCCATACATTATTTGACATGATGCACGTGGATGCACCCTCATCAATGACACATCGGTGAATAGTGATATTCTGTACCGACACTGGTATCTGCAAGGCAACCATGGAGGGAATCCTAAGGGTGGCTTTATCTAAATCAAAGGCCATCATGCGCATGTTGGCAGGGTTGACGACGCCTAAGGCGGAAAGCAGGGCTTTCCGTTGCTTCAGGCATGATTGCAGTACCTCTAAAGCAGACATAGCAGCAGGTGACTGGGCTAAATCGTCTACGATGCTGTAATTGTGGGCTGCTTTAGAGTAGTTACCTGCTCGCCTATTAGGCCCTTTAACCATTTTTTGCAATGGTTCTAAAGGAATCTTTGGAATGGTCAAAGGTGCAGTAGGTGCTCTCGTATTAGCCCCTAATGTACCAGTGTCTGGTAGGGTGTCATAGCTGCGATTCTGGGTTTGGAAAAATATTTCATCGCCAGCCATGTAAATTTCATGGCTGTTTTTCTTGGAATCATTGGGGTTTTGCTGCTGAGTGCTGACCATTCCTTGATGGGGGAAGGGTTCTTGCATAATTGCATTTGTCTAGGAAGATCCTCCTTGTCCTCGGTTACTCTAAAGCTTTTTAAGCTCAGGGAGTTCGGGACAGTGGTGAGTATAGTGCCCGTACTCACCACATATCGAACAAGAATGGTTTGTTCGTAGAGGTGGCTGCTTTCCTTGCTTTTGGGCATTTCTTAGCTCCTGGTTCTGGTTTCGGTTGGAGCTATTCCCAGCTAGGGCCATGGTGGGCACTGTTGGTTGTTGCCCCCCTATTCACGATTCCCTTTGAGTTTGTTTTTTTACCTTTATTTTGACCACGTTAGGAGGGTAATTCTCCTGATCATACTGGTGTAGTTTATCTTGGGACAGCTGCACAAAGTTCACCTGTGCGTTGTTTTGCATTGGTGGGTTATGTGCTTGGGACTAAGCATACCATTGTCCCATGTTTGCACTTGGCCATTGGGGGGAGTTCTTCCATCAATTTTTCTTCCTGCGTACTGGGTTCCCCCGGCCGGTGGGTAAGGTCCTCCTTGGTGATACGCTGGCACCCTATTAGTCAAATTTTGCTGCTACATATGATGACTTTGAAATCTAGGTTGAGAGATGTTCTAGGTAGACCCATGTGTGTAGCCGGGAGTCTGACTGCTACTGCCTAGGTACCCTTGGGTCATTGACCCAATAAGTCCGTCTACAGAGTTCAACGCGCCCGAAAATTCTTGATAAGATTGCAGGTGCAGGGCGTTAGGCAGGATATTGTATATGTATTTTGATTGCATATAGATCAGTTCAAGCTATTGGGCTTTACTGATTGCGTCCTCTTCAGATGTGGGGTTACGTTGTGCTACATCCTCTAAAATCTCCACCGTCAGAGTTTTCAAGAATAAATCTAAAAGGACTCAGTCGTCGAGTTGAGCTTTGCATAAGCTACGACGTAGTCTCCACTCATGGAGGTGTTCAGAAATGTGGGTAGAGGGATATTGTCTGAAATGAGTCAGTAACTCCATTCCCGAATCGTGGTGAATGGGTAGCTGAAAGTATGTGAGGAATGCAGTAGCGAGGGTGCTAAAGGTTCCATGTGAAGCAGAGGGTTGCTTGACGTACCATTTCGCGGCCACTCTCGTGAGAGTGCGTTGAAACAGCCTTAATCGAATAGTATCGTCAATGATGCTATTTGATGAGCACCAAAGGTGAAAGGTCATTATATGATTCCCTGGGTCTTCCGCTTGCTTGCCTTCAAAATTTGGTATGTCTGAAGGGAGCTTCATGGGAATGGGAGGCCAATTGGTGTCGTGTGCGATGGGGTCATTGGTGAGCTTGGTTAAATCTGGTAGATTTAACGCAGCTAAGAAGGGTGACTGAGAGGTTGACGCCATGGAAACATGTGAAGACATGAAGTTCTGGTTAGAACGAGGGTTATTCCGTGATGTACCCGGTTGTGAATTCTGCTGGCTTCTCGTATGGGATGCACTCTTCTGCCCCCTAGGGGACGAGGGGGGAGTGATGTGCGGTGTGGTGTTGGGAGACCGACTAGGGTTCCCAACTAAGGTTGCTCCAAGAAAGGAGGAACCAACCACTGTGGCAATGTTCTGTCTTTGACACCTAAACGGCGAAAGACCTGGAACCCCTCCCGTTAATGGGGGGAGGTCCAAAAGATGCCTGGATTGACGAGGTTCTGTTGGAACCATTCGAGGGTCGTCTAGGTTAGGTTTTGGAAAAAGATTTTGAGGGGATTGAGTCTATGATCACGACAATTTTATGGCCACATACATAAGACAAAGAAAAAATGAAATGAATTTTCCTTTAACTTAATCTATGTGAGAAATCAAGAAAAAAATGGTTTTTTTTGTTTGCGTGTGATACTCAAAAAATCCTAGAAGACCTAATAACGTCCTCACACACTCAAAAGTAACTGGGACTTGAGAGGATTTCTTGCGAGTGCTGGCACAACGTCCCGAAAGAACTGGTGACGCTCCCAGTCAGCCGAAGAGAATCAACCGAGGTAAGGGTAGAGGGTCTGGTGCTTGCCTGCACCGTCACCTATAGGGTAAAGGATGCCCTAGTTTTGGCCACTAAGAACCACCATCCCACATGAGCATTCGAGTCTTGGGTTTCTTGGTAGTCAGCTAACAGTACCGAGTATCAGTTGGGTCAGGTGGCCTTAACTGATACCGCACACACTACGCCTAAGCCTAACCCCCTTTGAATCGGGTCTCTGTTGCGCTCGGGTTTTATTTTCCATGGGCTGATAGGTGGATTTTAAATCTCCCTAAAAATGCAACTTCTATGCTTCAAATGTGAAGCGTGATCAAGACGGCTTATTGGATGCCTACCCCCTTGATCCTAACTTAAACTATAATTTCTCTTGTGGCCCCTGTGGGGAGAGTTTAGTGAGTTGGTTTAAGTTATTTTTAGGTGGCTTTCTTTTCTTAGTGGGTGAATGTGTGTGAGCATATGGTGAACAATCTCATAATTTGAACATATGGATGTCGGTGATCCTTTACAAATGTCCCCTAGTTAAACTATGTGACGTTGTTCCTTGCTCAAATTAAAATCATTTGCGGATAATGGGCCGCTTCCAAAACCTCCTAATTAGTCTATGTGAGTGACTAAAGGGAGATGACGAATCACAAATGTAGAGTGTTCATATGTTTGTCTAGGGTCACCCAATGGTGCAAAGACAACATAGATTACTTGCTCTAACTTGCGATTCAAACCTAGTCCTGCAATTTCCTAAATGCAAAAATTGAAATTTAAACTAAACAATTTCTACACTAGCTTATGCATGTGTGGTCATGAGCCACTTACTTGGACTAGTTAAACTAAGTGTGCATACCAAAATTTGCAAAAAACATAAACTGTTTGGAAATAAATGGCTAATTCGCCCTCTACTTAAGCGTGGTCATGAGCCACTTACTTGGACTAGTTAAACTAAGTGTGCATACCAAAATTTGCAAAAAACATAAATTTTTCGGAAAGAAATGGTTAATTCGCCCTCTACTTAAGCTATGTGAACACTTTTTGCAAAAACCAACTTAAATGAAAACTAACTAAATGCCTATAAAAAGCAGCAAAAATCAGTTATCAGAAGCTGTGGGGTATCAACACAGGTGTTGGCAGATACATTTGGGTTGCCCAACACACTTACAAGTAGAAGAAATGCAGAAGATAGGGAGAAAAAATCTCTCTTCAAATTGCATGCAAAAACCTCTGACAGGTGTGCCTTTCCTGCGCACAGGTCACCTCTGAATGCGCGCCCTGTGCGTCTGTGTGAAAAAACAGCGCGCAAAATTCCTGCAAGTAAAAAAAAAAAATTAGGAGCTGCCTTCTTCAGTCTGTTACCTCAGTGAGTCTAGGGACTGCAAGATGGGTCAGAGGACTGTTAGCTCCACTCCAGCATAGACTAAGGGTCTCCTGCAAAAGATGACACAACCACATAAACGTGAAACACGTCAGTAGAGTCACCAATCCTGTTGTGGTGGATTCAACACATGGGTGTACGAAATCACAAACATTTAGAGAATGTGGCCTTTTCTCTAAACCATAAGTAACAGGCAGTATCTGGGGGGAGCTTATAAGTATAAGACTTAAATGAAGTAATACACTAAAGTATGCTATGTTAAAAAAGTAAAACTAAAAACACAAAAGAAGCTAAATAGAGAGTTCCAAACAATAACAAGGTAAACAACGACTCGATGGCCTTATTCTTATTGAATGCTTGGAATGAATACAAATCTTACCCACTTGCCAAAGGGCCTAGGCAATGGCTCTAGGACCCGATGCAAGGATGTTTGTCCTTCAAGTTCTGCCTTCTGACGCAGTTCAAATCTCTCTCTCTGCTGCAATGGGCTAAGATTGTTGGATGGCCAACAATTGAGTCCTCTTCTTCAGCTCTTGCTCCTTGGGTCACACAAGACACTAGTGTTGCTTGGGCAAATTTGGCCAGCATAACTTTGTGATCACCCATTGTTCATCTCTTTGAGGGTTTATATAGGTGAGCTTTCAAACCTCCTTCCCTCCCTTGGTACATTGTGGATGGTGACCCAAGGGAGGGGCATTATTCCATTGTGTGATGAAATATGCTTTTGTGTGCTCACACAAGGCCTAAGGAGGCACTAGTGCTATCCTTAGGTGGCTTTCACATAAGGAGAAACTGTCCTTTGCTTTCTTGTGGTCCCAGAAAGTGACTTTTTTCTACTTCCAGGAATGCGCACTTATTAGGCTCCAGTGCGCAAATAATGCACTCTTTTCGAAGGAAAAAGCACACATTTGAGCATTTATGACTAGTTCAAATTTGATTTTCTCAAAACCTTAGAGATTTTAAATACTTTTTGATTCCATAATGTATCCGCGTCCTGTAAATCCTTAGGCTCGACATTAATTGATGTTGTTTTCTGCTGTACGATTTTCCAGTGTTAACTCCTGATGTCAAACCAGTGCGTCAATGACTTCCTCCTGTTCATCTGAAGAAATCCATTGCCATCAAAGCAGAAGTTAAAAAACTTTTGCATGCTGGTTTCATATACCCTGTTCCGTTGACTGAGTGGGTTTCCAACATTGTTCCTGTCATGAAAAAGCAAGGAACTATTAGAGTGTGTGTCGATTATCGGGATGTCAATCTTGATTGTCCAAAAGAAAACTATCCTACTCCCTTTATCGACCACATTATTGACGATTGTGCTGGATGCGAAATATTTTCATTTATGGATCGATTTTCCGGCTAAAATCAAATCAATATCTGCCCAGAAGATCAACATAAAACAACATTCATCTGTCCTTGGGGCACATTCTCTTATAGGAAAATTCCATTTGGTTTAAAGAACATTAGGGAAACTTTTTAGAGAGCAATGGACTATGTTTTTAATGACATCAAGCACATTGTTCAACCTTATCTAGATGATTTACCAGTGCATTCACGAAATTAGACTGATCACCCGATGCACTTGAGAGCCGTCTTTTTACGCTGCCAACACTACAAAATACACCTTAATCCACATAAATGTTTATTTTGTGTTGGTTCTAGATTCTTAGTCTCAAAAGAAGGAATTCAAATCGACCCATTGAAGGTTCAGGGCATTCTTGATTTTCCTACGCCATCAAATTTACTTCAGATACAAAAACTTCAAGGAAGGTTAACTTCCTAAGAAGGTTCATTCCAAACTACGCCGAAATGGCTAAAGGATTTACTCGACTATTGAAAAAGGGAGTTCCCTTCCATTGGGACCAAGTTGTGCAAGCTTCTTTTGTTGCTGTCAAGGATACTCTTTTCCGAGTGTCATTAATGTACCCCCCTAATTATCAAAATGATTATTTCCTATATATCGTCGCGGCTAAAACGACCATTGCTATGGTTTTGGTCCAAGTAGAAGATGGAATTGAACATTCGATCTATTATTTGAGTCGTAATCTCAATGATACGAAAGTTAAGTATTCATACGTAGAAAATCTTGCCTTGGCAGCTGTTCAAGCTGTCAAAGATTTCACCATTATATCTTGCTCCGAAAGAACACTATCGTATAGGATTGCAACCCCATGACTTATATCTTATCATGTCAATTTCTGGGGGGAAAATATTCAAAATGGATTGTCATTTTTCAGGAATTTGATTTGGAATTCGTCAAATCAAAATCAAAGAAGTATTTAGTTTTAGCTGAGCTTCTCTGTGAACTTCCCTCTAATAGTACTACAACTACGTCAGAACCATCAATTCCTGACGAGTCTCTATTTCTGATCAGATCATCTGATCCTTGGTATGGAGATTTTATCATTTATATCCAAACTCAAACTTTTTGACCTAATACCTCTCACTCTAAACAACGACGTATTCAATACCAAGCCAAATATTATCTAATCATCAGTGATACAATTTATCATCATGGTGTTGATACCATTTTAAGGAGGTGCCTCACTCATGAAGAGGCCGAAAAGGTTTTAAATGATTGTCATGCTGGGGCTTGTGGTGGACATTTATCTGGATACGCCACTATGCAGAGGATACTCCACATAGGTTACTTTTGGCCTACAATTTTTCGAGACTGTATCCCCGATTTCAGAAGTTGTCATGCGTGCTAGATTTTTTATCGTTAAATCTGCAAACCTCCAGTGCCAATGCATCATGTTGTCTCTGTGGGACCATTTTAAAAATGGGGTATTGACTTCATGACCTGTAGCCCTCGTTCGTATGGGGGGCATGGTTATATTATTGTCGCAGTCGACTATTTTACCAAATGGGCCAAAGCGATGCCTACATTCAACAACACAGGACAGACAACTGCATTGTTTTTCTTCAATCATGTTATTGCACGGTTTGGAGTCCCATAGGCTATAGTTACATATCATGGGAAGCATTTTCACAACCATATGATGACTGAATTGACTGCGAAATTAGGATTGTCACATGATAATTCTACTCCTTATTATCCACAATCAAATGGACAAGTTGAGGCTATCAACAATATTCTTAAACATATGCTTCAACGAATGATAGGAGTTCGTAAAAGAAATTGGCATTTTATCCTGTACTTCGCCTTGTGGGCATATCAAACCTTGGTGGGAAATGCAACTGGATTTACTTTTTTTCAATTGGTGTATGGTCTGGAAGCTATCTTACCCATCCAATGTGAATTACCGTCGTTAAAACTCGCAATTGACTTGTTACTTGACACCTCAGAAGAAGAAGCACGTCTCCTTAACCTCATCCATCTTGATGAAACGCGTCGTGAAGCCCAATTGGCCAACAAAGAACATAAGAGACGTATAAAGGTGCAATACGAAAAAAATGTCCAGCCTCACATTTTCTCAGAGGGTGACTTGGTCCTTCTTTACGATCAAGAAGAAAATGTAATAGGTACAGGAAAATTTGAGCCATTATGACATGGCCCCTATATTGTCAAAATATTTCTTGCTAAGGGTGCCTATGAGTTGGTTGATTACGATGGAATTCCATTGGCACAACCTAGAAATGGGTAATCATGACCGTAGTAATTTTTTCTATTACATTGTATATATATGTTGTTGATTTGCATTCACTATCTTAATTTGTTTTTAGAGTTTTCTTAACGTTAGTAATCCGCTTTACATTTCATCACAGATGTCTGAATCGTCGAAACCATTTGTTGGATATGATGATGGTGCTATTCGTAGTACGCATAATCTATCCTCTGCAGCATGGGCCATTTTCGCTCCAAACGACGAGTTAGTGAGTTTTCAAGGGATTTGTGTTGGTAGATTGACGAAAAATATGGCTGAGTATAGCGCGCTGATCGAAATTCTCTCTAATGTCATTTCATTTGGTATTAACCATATCATCATAAGGTTAGACTCACAACTTGTGGTATTGCAACTTACTAGTGTTTATACTATTAGAAATCCAACACTGCATAGATTTTTCCTAAGAGTTAAAATTTTTGAAAGACACTTTGATTTTATTCAATATCAATACATTTCCAGAAATTTGAACACATTGAATGATTATTTAGCTAATCAAGTTTTAGATAGACATTTGAAACATATGTAAAGAAAACACTCACATGATTGAATAGGATTGCACAATAAACATAGGAAAACGTTGAAATCATATAGATAGATAGTTATAGGTTTTTACAAAACTTGTGCCCAAGACACATTGGTCATATGATCTCAAAATGTATGCAAAATGTCAAAAGTAAACTAGTGGTGCTTGTGGTAACATGCTATAGATCTAGCTATCCTATGTAGTAACCGCATCTAGCGGTTAGGAACCCCAATAGTGTGTCGCTGCAGTTGCATGGGTAACTCTTCGATCCGGCAATCCGGAATCCCAAAGGTTAAGCCCTCTATGTGCTGCCGAAGCTCAACAAGAGTCTCAACCATATCAAGATCCTGAAGGACTGCTCTCTCGACATCCCTTTGTGCTGGTGCATCTACTTCACGCTCCGATTCCTCTACTAGTTGAACACGACCAACATCTGCATTACATCAAACATTTAGTTTAGTCTTGGGAAAACATCAAAAATAAAAAAAACATTGTATAAACCTTAGGAAAATAAAAAATATGGTCAAAACATTCTTACCCATTGCACCCCACTGAGCGCCTTCTGGTAATGCTAAATATGGATCTCCTCGGAAATCAATGCCTGCGTATGCATACTCTTTGATGGTGAAAATCTGTCGTCGGAACCAGGTGAAGAATGTAGTCGAGAAAACAATGGTCGATTGCCCTGCATGCATACTCATGATTTATACCCATCTCTGCATCCACGAATCTCTAGGATTAGACACATCCAGTGTCACATGTTGTGATTGCATCAGTGGAATTCATTCTAAGGTGAAGAATATGAGGATCAAACCATAACTGAAGTTCTTCTTCCTTCCTCCCTTTGCTTTGTTCAGTTGTTCCATTATCTGAGAAAAAACAGCTTCAAACCAGTTGAATACTGTTGGCTCCATACACTCTAGCGCGTACTGCATATACGATCTATTCGCTACATGTAATGTAACGGTGCCAGCAATTTTTTCGATTGTGAAAAGGATAGTTCTCAAAGGAAAATCTCTAACATCCTGGATGTTTATCTTTCCATCTTTGCTTGGCTCTACCCCTGCATAACAATGTTGCAAAACATAATCTTTCACTGTCTCTCCTCCAACAATATACCCTGAGAGAAAAATGGGCAAGCCTATCCTCGAAAAACCTGTAAGAAAGTATACATCCTCGATTTTTATGGGAACCACATAGTTCTTAATATGAAATGACTCGACAGCTGGATCCCATGCTCGAACTAAGAACTCCAAAAGTTCTATTTGCTGCCTCATCCCTGACAATTTGAAGTACTTTAGCAATCCAAAATCTCTTAGGGTTCTTACTGTACCCGGATCATTTAAGGCAATCATATCCTTTTCTTCATGTTCTCTTTCCCTCCATGTAATCGTCATTATAATCCGGTGAAAACCTGAAATAGAACCATAAGAACCATTAGATTCCATTCAATGCAAAAAATTGGGCAAATTTTGGGCATAATGAAAAAAACAAGAATCTAGATTACACCCAACACAGTCCCTAACAAGAGACAGTACGTTGTGTATGCAAGAAGTCTTCAATTTACTTGCTATGCAACGTAGGTTTTGACATCCAAGGGTGCGTTGCCCTCTTTTTGGGAAGAATTTACCCTAGGGTACCCAAAACCCTAAAAAATTGTAGAAATTGGAAATGAAATGATTACTGAAGGAAAGAGGAGGTTCATATTAATAACCTAGATCAAACGACAACAAAATCCATCCATATAAATGATCGTAATCAGCAACTGAAGTTCGGGGAAAAAATCAAGTTCAGAGCCCCAAAATGAAAACGGTAACTATGGAATGGTAAAAATGAATAGTAAAACACTTTTAAATAGTCATAATTATTTGCAAATCGAATCTATTTCTATAACTATGGTTTTATTATGTATTTTATCATGAAACATGTATTTTTAATCCATTTGATGTTGTTCTGAATAGGTCTTACAACTAATGAATAGATTAGTCGTGTAGATTTATTTCAAGAATGATTTGACCACAAAGCATACTTTTTCTCCCTATTTTTTCGAGCTTTGTTAAAAACAAAAAAGGATTTGAAGTGCACTTTTATCTCTTTTTTGAGCTTTGATAACGGCGAAAAAGGAACCCCTGGAGTCTTCTTTCAGCTCTTTTCAGACTCCGACAATGTAAAAATATTTTTTAGCACTTGTCTTTTCGAGCTCCTAAAAGTAAATGAATTGATATCTACTCAATATAAGTTTAACACTTTTCCAGACTGAGATATATTATTTACAAAAAATGAATACCTTGGTCAAACATGACTAAAGAGGTTCTCTCAGATATTATTTTACACTTTTTCGGATCTAAGCGATAACTTTACAAAAAAGTACTTATGGAGTTTTCTTTCGTCCTCTTTTTCAAAATCTATAAATATGAAAAAGGACCGGGCTATCACTGTCGTTAAGCTTGTTAAAACATAAAATAGCAACGGGCTGGTCAATCATGGCAAGAATTGAGTTTCATTGATCGCTAGACTCGTTAAATTATTAAATAGCGATACATTATTCGCTCGAAGGGTTGAATTATAGATCAAGAAAATGTTATCCTCCTCAAGCTTGTTAAATAATAAAGAGGTACTAGTCGACAAATGACCGAGGAAAATTTGGGAAAGTGAACATAACTTTTTACGGTAGCAGGTCACTCTTGAACATGACACTTCACTCCATCACCGTGACTGTTTGGGTTGGGTAATCTTCTTGACGGTTCATTCATACCTATGGTTCATCATACCTTCACTTCGGTTTTAGGTCAAAGCTTCCAACTCATCTCAGTTTCATTGATATATTCAAGAGAATTCATCCAGTGAATACTCATCCTTCTGTAATACTCATAAACCTTCATTCTCATGACAGTCATCCCTGAACATTGCTATATCAAGTCATACCTTTGTCTCTGAAATCAGTTCCTCCCATTTCACAATAAGGTGGCTTCTTGTCGACAAAAAATCATTATCCAAGAAGTTCACTTAAAAACATTATGTTATAGTACCATGAGGCTTGTTACAAGATCGAAAAGATCCTCACTTCCGGATTTTTGACCAAAATATTTTGTTTTTGTGTGCGACATCAGATCATCTATTCACGCCTTACGAAATGTATTGCAGTACCTTGACGACCATTGACATTAATGGTGGTTCTCTCGTGTTTGTTAACAAATCACATCATTGGTTGGTAATCAAATGATGTCTTTCCATGTTTGACTACAAATCATGTATTCGCATGGCTAGACTTGTACCTGAATGATCGAGTGAATGAGATAAGAAGACCCCGGATCTCGTTTCAGCCATCCGGGTTGCAATTTTAGGATTGTTGTACACATCATCTATATGGTGACCTTACATACAGATCATCATACGAACATGGGCCTATATCTGAAGGCATTTCTATATTGGGCAACATTCCAATGTAGACGACTTTCTGAATTATGTACATGTTATTAGATTGTTTATGTGATGAACATGGGAATGCCTACCCTCAACAATTATGAGCAAGAGGATATATCATGATGTAAATATATTGTAATATTGATGCAAGTGACCGCTCCGATTCACCTCCAGCCCATCACAGTGTAAAGCATCTCAGCCAAATATTGTTTTTATTATTCTGACTTCATGCTTTATGTAATATCCCAAAATGGGAATGCAACAATGCATAAGCACAATACTAGAATAGAAATGATAAATAACTCATAAAATGTGTTTAGAACACATAGCCATCAATTACATTTACATCAGCAAGAAATATGTCCCACTATTTTGTCCCAAAGTGGGGAAATGCAGTAATATGTGCCCTAAAAACGTTATTTCCAGGGAATTACACTATAAATATGAGAAATGGGACTTGGATCCATTATTTAATACATTATTCATCTCATGTACATAAAGGGAGTGAAAACAAATTACTCTAGCCAATTTAAACTGATCTCCTAGTCCCGATATGGTGTAAAAACACTGAAATCCCACGACTTAAGCTATACAAAAATTTCTGAAGCATACAAAACGTAATTTTGTGAGGGTTTCAGATTTAATATGGTATAAACAATAGATATGGAGTTTATTCAATCATAGCATGGAGAAAATTCAAGATCTAGCTCCTTTTACACATCAGAAAGATAACTCGACAAGGGTTTCATGAATGCACTAGCACAAAACGTTAGATATGTAGATCTGGATTTGAAAACATAGTATAAATGAAGCTCTATATATATACAACTAAATAATACAAGAAATTAAGGAGGATCCTTCTTACAAGTCTTTTGGGAGAAGGGTTGGCCCTTTCCCTAAGGCACAAGCTCAAGATTGAGGGGCTTGACCCTCACACTGCAACTCTGCAAGAAATGATGTAGTTCCTACAAGGGATTGCGCTATAGATGATGGAAGTGTTTTGGCCAAGTGCAAATATATGAAAATCTACTCCTGATCCTTCCTTACTGATCTCCTAAAGGAATGGAGGCTCCCTCCTTTGAAAAATGAGTGCAGGAAGTGGTGTTGTGAACCCCCTGTGCAACACCCTGCAACACAATGTTATACTGCTGTAGAAATAACGTTGTAGTTGAAGGAGGATACTTGGCATCAAGCATGGATGTGGAGACATTTAGTACAAGCTCCTTCAAGAGGCCTCTCAAGAAAGGGAAAGGAATTCATAAACAGGAATGCCTTGTGCTAAGCAGCAAATCAATCTCAACTAAACAGTTGAAGAAAGCATAATAGTCTAAGTAGACACATCAAAATATCATTCATAAGATGTATTGCTATGGATGCCTTGCCCTCATTTTAAACATGTGTAAGCCTTCTTGCCTTGGGCCCCACTCATTAGGGTTTCCTCCACCAAGGAATCTTCCTCCGACTATCTTTGCACTGTCTCACAAGATGATCTCCACCTCCTATCCCAGCGCTGTTGACTTGGTCAAACTTGACCATGTCCACATGCAAAGGTCCCTTTTCACACATGGGGGGTGTGAAATCTAGCTCTTATGTTGATCCCTTTTCACATTATGAGGGATTTTATTCAGATTTTATTATGCATGGGCTTCCTTACCCATTTATTCATCTCTTAAGTGAAAACAACAAAATTTAATATTCCAATTTGTTGCATGCAAATTTTGGAATATTACAGTCCTCCCCTCCAAAAACGTTTCTTGTCCTCAAGAAACTATAAGGATAGAACTGAAGAGTCTCCCCTCCTCCTACTCTAGCATCCACATATGATGAACTCCTCCAAGGAAGGTGACGCAATCACTCCACTGAAAGTCAACACACTCTCGTTATTTTTTTACCCTCGTTCCACGTGGCCCTCTTTCCGCTCTCTCGCAATGTTATTTATCAATTTTGGGAAAATTGATAAATAAATATAAATGCAGCTTTATAGTGTTATGTTATAATCCCGGCTTATATCTTTGTAATGGCATGTGGTTCCGGCTCCACCTATATCCTGTGGACCAATCAATGTGGGCATCGTACCTGACTAAATATCGTGCATCACTATCGAGCTAGGACCGTCAGATGACCTCCTCTCGAATCAACGGCTCGGACTCATTCCGCTCGGCGATCTCGATCCTGTCGTTAACGCGCGAAATACTTACGGAAAGGTGGTTTCGTCGGACGTCCAATCAGCTACGTGTCGATTCCTGTATGGAATCGCTCCACACTCCGGCAATACCGCCTCTGTGCCAAAGGTGGTGCGGAATCGGGGAAACCCGCCTTTGCAAATCCGTTCCGGTTTTTCCTGCTACAGTAATAAACTGCGGTTCCGTCGGGGTTCGAGCTCCGTTGTATTGATTAACTCCGGGTTTCAATACAGTGTATTCGATAGGATTTGATGCAACTATGCGATAAAACAGGGTTATCCTTTTATACGAGAAAAGTCACCAATATTAACCATGATTCTCTATACAGAGCACGCCACGAGGGTTTTTCTTAATTGCGCAGGGATTATTCAAATGGATTTGGAAATCAAACAACAGAGATAGGGGAAATCATGCGGGAGTTCATCACTTCTCGATTAGGTAATCTTTTCACACTTAAGAAATTGGCGCGATACTGAGATAATGCACAGAACTATTTAACTGGAAGCGATTTTAAATACACAGAGTTACTGCAGAATTCCTCTATTATTTCTCTTCTCGTCTATCCCCCCCCTTCATACATTCGAGGTTTTACAATTATATACATAGATTGATGACTCTTTGGTTCCTCTGAGAGGACCGTTCTAGAAACCAACAGTCTAACCATAATAATTCAATTAGCCGAAATATGACAACTAGGAACTAAGCTATTCGACTTCCTCTGACTCTAATTAATCTAAAGAGTTACAATCAGCTAAGGTATTGACACCTAGCTCTGATAATTCAAATGCTTCCAAACCCTCCTAGCCACAACATGTGGACAAAACTTCCCACATTGCTGGCCCGTGTCCAATGCCCCTGCATCAGACTCATGAGGGCAATTTTCTTCATGGACTCCTGTCCATGAGCTCCTCCACTGATCTGCCGATCTTCTGCAGCATTTCTTCAGTCATCCAAGTGGCATCTTCCTCTGGTTTATCCTTCCATTTGATCAAGTACTGGAAGTACTCTTGTTCTCTGGTCTGCTTGAATACTCTCTTGTCCAATATTTTCTCCGGTTGCAATGGCTGTGCCGGAGGTAGTTGCTCCTTCCACTCAATCTGCTCCTTGTCTGCTGATCTGTCCTCTGCACCATCATCTTCATACTTGTACAAATCTGCAACATTAAAAATGGGAGATATTCCAACATCAGGTGGCAATTCAATCTCATAAGCATTTGCAGAAAAATTTCTAAGTATCTTGCATGGCCCAATCTTTTTAAACTTTAATTTGTTATACTGCTTCTTTGGGAACCTCTCCTTTCTCAAGTGTGCCAAAACCTGATCTCCTACTTCAAAATGGACTTCTCTTCTGCTCAAGTCTACTCTGGTTTTATATTTGATGCTGCTGCCTTGTAATTGTTGTTTCACTTGTTCATGTATGGCCTGGATCTCTGAAGCAAATTCTTCACCATCTACACTCCTTAGCTCTGCTCTTCCCAGATTTCTTAACTCTAATATTCCTCTGGGGTGCATTCCATAAACCATATGAAATGGACTCTGCCCTGTGCTTCTATTTGGTGAATCATTATATGCATATTCTGCCTGAGGAAAAATATGATCCCACTGCTTGGGATGTTCTCTTCCAAGACTCCTCAACAAATTTCCCAAACTCCTATTCACTACCTCAGTTTGTCCATCAGTCTGGGGATGATAAGATGAGCTGAAACTCAGTTTAGTGCCAAGTTTCTTCCATAGTGTCCTCCAAAAATGACCCACAAACCTGGTGTCTCTGTCTGAAACAATACTCTTGGGAAACCCATGCAATCTAACAACTTCTTTGAAAAACAAGTTAGCAACATGGGTGGCATCACTAGTTTTATAGCATGGAATAAAATGTGCCATTTTGGAGAATCTGTCTACCACAACAAAGACTGCATCATTCCCTCTCTGAGTCTTGGGCAATCCTAGAACAAAATCCATACACACCATGTCCCAAGGCATGTCTGGAATAGGCAAGGGAGTATACAATCCTGCATTCTAGCTCCTTCCTTTAGCATATTGACAGATCTTGCAATTCTTCACAAACTTATCCACTTCTGTTCTCATCCGGGGCCAGAAATAAAAGTGACTCAGCTGTTCATAAGTCTTATCAGTACCAAAGTGTCCAGCAAGTCCACCACTATGCTTTTATTTGATCAAATTTTCTCTCATGGAACATTTTGGTATACACAATTGATTCTTTCTGAATAACAAGTCTTCCTGCAGGAAATAATCCAACCGCTGACTTCTATCTGTTAGAACAGGGTTACTACATGCTTCAAATGCTTCTTTAAAATCAGGATCTGTTTTATACAATTCTTTGAGAAAATCAAATCCTGCAACTTCAAAATTAGTCTCTTGAACAAGAAAATGTCTCCTACTCAAAGCATCAACTACTTTATTGGCTTGGCCACTTATATGTTTAAAAAAAATTTTGAAACTTTGGAGATACTCAACCCATTTAGCATGCTTATGTTTCAACTTGGGCTGCTGTACAATATACTGCAAAGCATGATTATCAGAATACAATACAAATTCTCTGGACATCAAATAGTGCCTCCACTTCTTCAGTGCTTGAACAATTGCATAGAATTCCTTCTCATAAGAGGAATACTTTCTCCTGGTGTCATTCAGCTTTTCACTGAAATAGGCTACAGGCCTATCATCCTGACTCAAAACAGCTCCAATGGCCTCCCCACTGGCATCACATTTTACTTGAAATGGTTTGGTGAAATCAGGCACAATTAAAACAGGCTTCTCTGTTATCTTTTGCTTCAAAACTTTAAAATTTCTCTCTGCTTCAGCAGTCCACTTAAATGGATGTTTTCTCTTCTTTATGGTCTCAATTATGGGTGCATTAATCTTACTAAAGTTTCTTATAAAAATTTTGTAAAAACTAGCAAGTCCATGGAAAATTCTTACCTCAAAGACATTTCTGGGTGAAGGCCACTCTACAATTGCCTTAACCTTTCCTAGGTCCATCTTCAATCCTTCTGCAGAAACAAAAAACCCCAAATACACCAACTCTTCCTTCATGAATGAACATTTCTTCAAATTTATCAGCAGTTTCTCTTGGTGCAGCTTCTTCAAAACATGATTAAGATGCCTTAGATGTTCCTCTTTAGTTCTGCCGAAAACTAATATATCATCCAGATATACTATCACAAATTTACCAATGAACTCTTTCAATACTTCATTCATAAGTCTCATAAAAGTGCTAGGTGCATTTGACAACCCAAAAGGCATTACCATCCATTCATACAGTCCTTCATTTGTTTTAAAATCAGTTTTCCACTCATCACCCTCTCTTATCCTAATCTGATGGTATCCACTCTTCAAATCTATCTTTGAGAAATATTTAGCACCACTCAAACAGTCCATCAAATCCTCTATTCTGGGTAAAGGGAATCTGTACCTGATTGTGATCTTATTAATTTATCTGGAATCAGTACACATCCTCCAGCCTCCATCTTTCTTTGGGCTCAAAACTGCTGGTACTGCACATGGACTCAGACTTTCTCTGATCAGTCCTTTGTCCACCAACTCCTGTACTTGTCTACTGATTTCTTCATTTTCCTTGGGGGTCATTCTGTAGGCTGCCTTGTTTGGCAGATTTGAACCAGGGATAAAATCTATCTGATGGCTGATATTTCTCACAGGTGGCAGCTCATCCGGTAAATCATCCACAACAATGTCACAGTAATCATCTAACATCTCTTGGATTTCTACTGGAAAATCAGAAATCTTTGTAGAAGTAAGAACTACTTTTGGTTTGCAAACTAAAGCAAAGCTTACCTCTTCTTCTTCTATCTGCTGCAGATATTCCTTCCCGCTCAGCAACAAGGTATTTGGATCAATCACTCTGCTGGATGGCTTTCCTTCTTCCATTGGAATCAATATATGATGTACCCCATCTTTGAAGAACTTGTAAGTGTTCTTCTTTCCATCATGCACTGCTGCTCTGTCAAACTGCCAAGGTCTACCCAGCAGTATATGACAAACATCCATGGGCATTACATCACACAAAACTTGTATTTTCCCATTTGCAGCTCTATCTCACACTGTTCTTTCACAACCAGCTGGTGCCCTTTATGCAGCCAGGACACCCTGTAGGGAGTGGGGTGCTCCCTTGTCTTAAACTTCAGTTTTTCTATCACCTCAGTGGAAACCAAATTGTCTGTGCTGCCACTATCAATGATCAGCTGGCAGCATTTCCCTTGGACTTTGCATATGCTCCTAAACAAAGTATTCCTTTGTGCAGGCTCAGTGACTTCTTTGGTTTGTTTCAACATGACCTTATTAACCACCAAGGACTCTCCCCTCTCTGGAAGAAATTTTTCTTTAATTTCTGCTTCTTCTTCAACTTGGGCAACAACAACATTCCTTGGACCAGCACCCACATTCTCTGGGCATTCATAATGCTTGTGTCCCACTCCTTGACACCTATAACACCTCAGTTCTCTGCCTCTGCCTCTGTCTCTGCCTCCTCTTCCTCTTCCTCTGTAAGAACCCCTTCTGCCATTTGCATCATCCTCTGTGGATGCATTATGAGGTGAGCTACCGTTAGCTCCATCCCTGGGTGTAGGCTTTCCTCTACCACCCTGACTTCCCTTCCCATGGAAAATACCTCTCTTCTTGGCAGACTGTTTCCTCAGGAGTTTCTCCTCTGCTTTCAAGGCCATCTGGTATGCCTCTTCCACTGTCTTAGGAGAAAAGAGACCAATCTCATCTTGGATATCCAGCTTGAGACCATTCACATATTTGGTAGTGTTTTCTGGTGTATCTTGGAATTGCCCAACTCTTATGCTCACTCTGTAGAACTCCTCTGTGTATTCTTTTACTGTCAGCAACCTCTGTCTCAGGTTCTGCATTTTCCTATATAACGTCAGCTGATAATCAATGGGTAAGAATTTACCTTTTAGTTTAGCCATCATTCTGCTCCAGCTCTTAATAGGTTGCTTGCCAACTCTTCTCCTTTCTGCCTGCACTCCATCCCACCAAAGTGCAGCATGTCCTTTCAGCTTTGTTACTGCAAACTTGACCTTCTTGTCTTCACTTATTTCTTCATAATCAAAACACTTGTTTAGTTCATTTATCCAGTCCACCAGTTCCTCTGGATTCAGTCCTCCTGCATAGCTTGATAATTCGATCCTGGGCTTAACTGCAGACCCCAGAACAATTCTGAGGAGCCTCAGGTCAGGAGGAATTTCAATTTCTTCTGCTGCTTCTGTTTCAGGTTCGCTGATGTCTTCAAGATCTCTGGGTTGTCTTTGTTACATGGCATCCAGCCTGGCCTCGACCCTCTGCAACATTCCCAACACCTCTGCGTTGGCTACAGGTCTCCTTCTGCCAGCACCTCTTCCAACACGGACTGCCATGTCAGTAAAACAACTCCACAACGGCTCCGATACCACAAATGACGCAGTCACTCCACTGAAAGTCAACACACTCTCGTTCTTTTGTTACCCTCGTTCCACGTGGCCCTCTTTCCGCTCTCTCGCAATGTTATTTATCAATTTTGGGAAAATTGATAAATAAATATAAATGCAGCTTTATAGTGTTATGTTATAATCCCGGCTTATATCTTTGTAATGGCATGTGGTTCCGGCCCCACCTATATCCTGTGGACCAATCAATGTGGGCATCTTACCTGACTAAATATCGTGCATCACTGTCGAGCTAGGACCGTCCGATGACCTCCTCTCGAATCACCGGCTCGGACTCATTCCGCATGACGATCTCGATCCTTTCGTTAACGCGCGAAATACATACGGAAAGGTGGTTTCGTCGGACGTCCAATCAACTACGTGTCAATTCCTATATGGAATCGCTCCACACTCCGGCAATACCGCCTCCGTGCCAAAGGTGGTGCAGAATCGGGGAAACCCGCCTTTGAAAATCCGTTTCGGTTTTTCCTGCTACAGTAATAAACTGCGGTTCCGTCAGGGTTCGAGCTCCACTGTATCGATTAAATCTGGGTTTCAATACAATGTATTCGATAGGATTTGATGCAACTATGCGATAAAACAGGGTTATCCTTTTATACGGGAAAAGTCACCAATATTAACCATGATTCTCTATACAGAGCACGCCACGAGGGTTTTTCTTAATTGCGCAGGGATTATTCAAATGGATTTGGAAATCAAACAAGAGAGATAGGGGAGATCATGCAGGAGTTCATCACTTCTCGATTAGGTAATCTTTTCACACTTAAGAAATTGGCGCGATACTGAGATAATGCACATAACTATTTAACTGGAAGCGATTTGAAATACACAGAGTTACTGCAGAATTCCTCTATTCTTTCTCTTCTCGTCTATCCCCCCCCCTTCATACATTCGAGGTTTTACAATTATATACATAGATTGATGACTCTTCGGTTCCTCTGAGAGGACCGTTCTAGAAACCAACAGTCTAACCATAATAATTCAATTAACCGAAATATGACAGCTAGGAACTAAGCTATTCGACTTCCTCTGACTCTAATTAATCTAAAGAGTTACAATCAGCTAAGGTATTGACACCTAGCTGTGATAATTCGAATGCTTCCAAACCCTCCTAGCCACAACATGTGGAAAAAACTTCCCACATTGCTGGCCCGTGTCCAATGCCCCTGCATCAGAAGGAGATGTTGTCTCATCAATGAATCTCCATATTGCCTCTCCCAGGCATGCAAGTTAGCTGAATACCTATCATCATGGTCCAGTAGAGTACTCAAGAAGGAAATAAGGTGCTGTCCAAAGGTCCCCTTGAGGTATGGGATCTGAAATGTATTGGGAAACATAATTCCCATGTGGATCCTCCATCCCCAAGCTATCATCCATACAAAATGATTAACCCTCTAGAATGGTAACTCATACAAACCATCCTCCACCTTGAGCTCCTGCAAAGTAGGTGGGCTGAAAATATGATCATGGTAGATAGAATAGCCTACCCCATGCTATCCTCCTCTCCACTTAGGATAAGTGTAGAGAATATGTTGATCTTGGGCTGCAATAATGTTGCCCTCAAGTGGAAAAATGAAGACTAGATCTCCAAAGATCTCCTCTCCAACGCTATGAATCAAGCTGGACCAAACCATTCCATATGTGATGGATAGGAAATCATCACCATATGGCATCCCATCAAACTCATGGCCCACATCATAAAGAAACAAGTGTTTGGATGTGTTGGCCATATCTCCTCTCATGCTCCCATTAGAACATGCAATGCAGAAAGTGTGGGAATCTTCTTCCCAAAAGGACACATCCAACCCATGTGTCTCTCTCCTAATCATGCTCCCCATAAATATAAGGACAATATCAGCAAATGAAATCATTATTAGAATCTCAATGAGGGAAATAACAAAGGTTTCATGTGGTGCTGGAAAGTGCCAACAGTTTCCCAAGTAGTCACAACACAGTTTTCCAAACTACTGCTTCAGAAAATAGTATGGGAAGTTGTTTTTTAATACATGGATAATTATGTATGTCCTTACATCTACTAATGAATAGTAAATGGTTGGGTACATCAACTGAACATACATGGAAGGATAAAACACTTTCCCAAGGCCATATAAAAGATGGCTGTCTCCATCATACAATTTGGCCCAATGTTGACCATGGAGCTTAATGAAAAGCTTGCCCTCTTGTGGAGAAATGCACTGAATAGAAATGGTAAGAATATGCAAATACTGCGTTAGAAAATCAATGGATGAAAAAACAATATTCTTACCATGTGTTGAGAGTAAGATGATGCATATGTATATGAATAAATCCTCCATAGTGGTATGATACATTCCCATGAAGAGGAATGAACCATGTGCTGCATGAAGATCACCCTTCTTATGCTTGAAAATCCGAGTTAAGAAGATCATATAGATGTTTCCATCCATTACTTCATCATTCTCACCTCCTCCTTGTCCATTAAGTGCATCAAGTGTGAAGTGATCTTGGGGAAATTCCATCAATAACCCCAATCTCCCAAGTGACAACGTTGTTGGCCAATGCAAATAGGTTCCTGCCAATTCATAGCTCCATTATTTAACATGCTCCTTGTCAAAGATATCTCCCATAATGATGCTACATAGAGGAAGCTCCTTCCAAGGTGGAAGTACCTCCTGATCACCTAAGGCTAAGGAGTAGCCCCTTTGCACCATGATAGTTCCATCTCCTACTCCTGCAACATCATGCAAAGTGTGAGAGCAAATATGCCCTTGCTCTTCCAAGAACAACCAAAGAAATTTTTTTTTTTGCTGCCTCCCCATACCTCCATCATAAAAATAATGTGGTTAAAACATGGCGATTGATATGAAGAATGTCATATCAACACAACGTGTCCATACTCCTTGCTGCCCAATGATGCAAGTATCCTGCCATACTTTCTCCACCCACATACCCTTAGAAAGAGGATATGTCATATGATGACCAAACTCTTTCAAGAGTAGCCAACGCAGCCAAGCCTCTTGCTGCCTAGTGTCATAAATTTGCAAGTAGCTTTCCAGCTTCTTGCTCTCCATCCACATCCATTCATCCATCTTGGCACTCTTCCAAAGAAGACTACCATCTTCCCCATTTTTCTCATTTCATTTCATGGGATGTTGAAATGCAATTCCTTGGAAACCTTCTAGAGAAGTCCTCTCATCAATGTCCCCCTTGAATCCAAAAATATCCAAGTGTGATGAGGGAAAAACCACCTCAAACTGTTGAAGAACCTTGCATTCCATGATGTGTTGAAGTGCACCTCTAATGAGATCTCTCCATGAGACCTTCTTATTATCAATGGCCTTCCAAAACCAATAAGGTTTTGGATCTACTGCAGGTAGAAGTCTCTCTTTGAGCTGGGGAATGCTCATTGAGAAAGGGTCATCTAGAAAGGAGAAAATATTTCTCATCGCAAGATTTCTACCATCTATCAATTCTTCCTCCATTGCTTCATGAATGAAGCTGCCATTTGATTACTCCCATAAGGAATGGGTAATGTTTTCTTCACTGCTGCTCTTGTATAGCGCAGTGCAATTCTGTTGCTCTAAATCAGCAGTATGCAATGATGTAGATCCCTCCATAATATTTTCTAAAATGATAAGAGATAGAAACTTAGGCATACCTTGGTGAAATTTGGAAGCATCTTGTAGGGCTGCAAGAGTTCCTCCCTCAAATGTGTTGGCTTCCCAAACTGCTGAAGATGAAGGTTGCTCGTCCATGGTTATAATAGTGTTGGTACATGCCTCTTCCAATGGTGGTGAGGGCTTCTCCTTCCCTTTGCCAAATTTTCTGATCAACCTTTGAGAAAAATCAGCAAGAGTAATTACTCTTTCATGGCTCAAATGGCTGAACCACCAAGTGTTTGCTTCACCTTCAAGGTGCAGTGCTGCAACTTCTACAACCTCTTTCTCTACTAATGGATGTAGTAGGAAGAATGCTTCTAACTTCATCACCCACGCCTTTTCTGCACATGTGAGTGATCCATAAAAAGTGGACAATAGAAATCTATTGCCTCTCATCATCCCGTTGTTGTAGGGCCTCCTTTCTTCCTCCAGCTGAATGAACTGTGGTAAAGCTAGAGTCTCCTTGAAGGCTCTAGTTTTAGCTTTGTATTCAGCAAGATATTCACTTATAATTTCAGATTCCAAGTGTCCTTCATGTCTCTTGTATTCTCCTCTTTGAGAATATGAAGTGCATGGCCCTTCCTCTTCTTGAAACCCTTTAGGAATTTCATTGCATCTCTTCTCCTTCATCTGCTTAACCTCCTTGGAGAGGTTCTTCCTGGATTTGAAAAGTGATGAGATAAGGCTCATCCTCTCCATCATTCTAATCTACTTCTTCCTTTTGTCTTCTTATAGCATAATGGTTGAAACTCACAGGCTGAGCCAAGATTATGCTCTGATACCACTGTAATATCCCAAAATGGGAATGCAGCAATGCATAAGCAAAATACTGGAATAGAAATGAGAAATAAATCATAAAATGTGTTTAGAACACATAGCCATCAACTACATGTACAAAAAAAAGAAATTTGTCCCACTATTTTGTCCCAAAGTGGGGAAATGCAACAATATGTGCCCTAAAAACGTTATTTCGAGGAAATTACAATATAATTGTGAGAAATGGGACTTGGATCCCTTATTTAATACATTATACATCTCACATACAGAAAGGGAGCAAAAAAAAAATCACTCTAGCCAAGTTAAACAAATCTCCCAGTCTCGATATGGTGTAAAAACACTGAAATCCCATGACTTAAGCTATACAGGAATTTATGAAGCATGAATTGCATAATTTTGTGAGGGTTTCAGATGTAATATGGTATAAACAATATATCTAGAGTTTATTCAATCATAGGATGGAGAAAATTGGAGATCTAGCTCCTTTTACACATCAGAAAGATAACCCGGCAAGGGTTTCATGAAAGCACTAGCACAAAATGTTAGATTTGTAGATATGGTTCTAAATAATGCTGTCTAAATGAAGCTCTATATATACATCTGAATAATACAATAAATGAAGGTGGATCCTTCTTACAAGTCTTCCAGGAGAAGGGCTGGCCCTTTCCTAAGATACAAGCTCAAGATTGAGGGGCTTGACCCTCACACTGCAACTCTGATAGAAATGAGGAAGTTCCTGCAAGGGACTGTGCTGTAGATGATGGAAGTGTTTTGGCCAAGTGCCAAGATATAAAAATCTGTTCCTGAGCCTTCCTTACTGATCTCCAAAAGGAATGGAGGCTCCCTCCTTTGAAAAACGAGTGCAAGAAGTGGTGTTGTGAACCCCCACTACAACACCCTACAACACAATGTTATACTGCTGCAGAAATAATGTTGTAGTTGAAGGAGGATGCTTGGCCTCAAGCTTGGATGTGGAGAAATTCAGTACAAGCTCCTTCAAGAGGCCTCTCAAGAAAGGATAAGGAATTCCTAAATAGGAATGCCTTGTGCTAAGCAGCACAACAATCTCAACTAAACAATTGAAGAAAGCATAATAGTCTAAGCAGACACATCAAAATATCATTCATAAGATGTCTTGCTATGGATGCCTTGCCCTCCTTTTAAACATGTGTGAGCCTTATTGCCTTGGGCCCCACTCATTAGGGTTTCCTCCACCAAGGAATCTTCCTCCCACTATCTCTGCGCTGTCTCACAAGATGATCTCCACCTCCTATCCCAACGATGTTGACTTGGTCAAACTTGACCTTTTCCACATGCAAAGGTCCCTGTTCACACATGAGAGTGTGAAATCCAGCTCTTATGTTGATCCCTTTTCACATTATGAAGGATTTTATTCATATTTTTATTATGCATGGGCTTCCTAACCCATTTATTCATCTCCTAAGTGAAAACAACAAAATTTAATATTCCAATTTGTTGCATAAATTTTTTGGAATATTACACTTTAGGGGGAAAATTGTTATAGGTCAATTTGGGCATAATTCGCAATGAATTGGTTAACTAGAAATCATCTCTAGGACCAATGAATAGGGTCTATCATCCCCTATCATTTCAGTTGCTACATGCCCTAAGACAAAGAACAAGACAAATCATTCATGACTTTCATCTGCAAAGGTTTCCAATATTTGAACTTTATAATATATCATATGAGAGCTCATCAACGCTGCCTCTAAAGGGACTAAGTGCATTGCATATGCAGGTAGCCCCATTCAAGGCTGCTATGCAAAGTACTTCCCGACACTCATAGGTGCGTTGATCACATTGGGAGCGCAATTCTCATTGTTCTGGAATCTCCACTTGGCCAGTGCCTTCTAGAAGAGTTCACATGTGTCGAACCTCGAATCCATGTGTCTATTTGACATCTACAATATTGGGAACATGTCTTGCCTATTATTGGAAAGTCATTGATTGTAAAACTACCTTCAGCTCTTCTATAAATTGAGCACAGATCTTAGTGTTTGAGAAGGAAGAATTTGAGTAGAGAAATGTTGGTGGAATTTTAATTGAGGAGTTGATTTGTGTAACATGTTGCTGGAGAGATCTGCATTGTGATGAGGCTGGGATGCTGCTGGAGATGGTTACTTCAAATCAATCACTGGGTTGTAGCCTCCCCTTCTATCCATTAATAAATATTGCTTCTTACTTTCCCACATATGTATCTGTATAAGCTCATGTTTTCCATATTATGGATTCTTATCTGATTCATATGGTTTATGTTTCATTGATTTAACTAAATAACTTGAATAGAAATTTGTATTATTTCTATCTCTTGTTGTTTAGTGTTCATTCTTGCAGGAAATATTTTGCACATCTGGCTGGAATTTGAAGCTACATCAAAAGTGACAGAAGGAGACTTTGGAAGCGCTTGGATTCCAAGTAAGATTCTTATTTCATTCTATGTGTCTATTCATATTTAGGAAAAGTAGTTGCAAAGTCTTTAATCTGTTGTTCTAGATAAGCACCTGTCTAGGGAAGAATGATTTATTTGTAATTCATAATTCCACATAACATTCTTCATAGCTTTCACAAGAGCATATAGCTCCTTGTTGTAGGTAGGGTAGTTAAGAACTACCCATGAAATATTCTAGAATGGTAGAATACAAACCTTCCTATCGGCATCAATACCACTCCCATATCATACCCACTTACATTTGTCTCAACTTCGAAAGGATGTTGCAAGTTCAGTAATTCTAGAATGGGTGCTTGACTGATCTTCTTCTTTATCTCTTCAAAGGATATTTGTTTACCCTTTCCACATTGAAAACTCTTTCCACTTGTTGTTATGGTGTGGATCAACACTCCTACTATTGAAAATGAGGCTATGAATTTCCTTGGGTTGTGTTTTTTCCCAACAAAACTCCTAACCTCAGAAACATTAGGAGGCACTGACCATTTCATGATGGCCTCCTTCTTGGCATGATCTATCTTCAACTCTCCTCCACCTATCACATACCCTAGATACACCAAATATTGTTGTGCAAAATCGCACATAAGATTTTCTAGCAATTGGAGCTTCTTTAATGTCTCCAACATCTGTGTCAAATTTGACATATTCTTCTCCCAGGTAGAATTGTATACCAATATATCATCCAAATATACAATAATAAATGAGTATATAAAAGGGCACAATATACCATTCATTAACCTCATAAACATAGTTGGCACATTTCACAAGCCAAATGACATGACTACCCACTCATACAAACCTTGTATGGTTTTTAAGATGGTCTTCTGGGTATCTTCTTCTTTGATTCGAATTTGGTGATATCCAAACTTTAAGATTAGCTTGGTGAAGTATTTAACTTGCTGCAGGTGATCCAATCTATCTATTATTGGTAGGGGGTACCTGTTCTTGAGCGTAATTTTTTCAATGCCCTGTAATCTATAAAAATTCACCAATTCCCATCCTTTTTTAGAACATTGATGATGGGTGACTCACATGGCGATGTACTTCGTCGAATGACATCCTATTCGAGTAATTTCTGCAATTATTTCTTCACCTCACTTTCTTCTACAACAAACTACCTGTACAACCCAATGTTTGGAAATGGGGAGTCTAGAAATAACTATATCTTGTGCTCCATTTCTCTCTTGGTTGGTAGCCCTTTAGGATACCAGAAGACATCCTTGTATGCCTGTAGAAAATATTCCAATTGTTGTTTGTATTTATTAGTACACCCCTACAGGGATGTATTTTCTCTTACTAACTCTTTTATAGATTTATTTTCCTTACAAAATAGTAAAACATACTTCTTGTTTGAACTAATCAATTTATTGGCTTGGTTGGCACTTACCAGTGAAATTTTGGACTTGCCCTTATGCGCATCGATGGTGAAGGATTTTCCATAGTTGATGATGTGGTATTGGTTAGCTCTTTGCATGAATATTTCATCTAGAATGTACATATAGGGGCATCCAAACACTAATCCACATAAATCAAGGGGAACTACATCTAGTTCTACTTCATCAATAAAATAAGCACTAATAGCAATTCTAATTGTGCACTATTTTGTTTATTTTATCTCTACATCCATATTTACCCATCCCAATGGATATGGGCTTGGATGATCATGAACTTCCAACCCATTTTGTTTACGAGCTTCTTTGAAATGAGATTTTTCAATGATCCTAAGTTGAAAAAATCATCAATATTGGTCTTTTTAACTTGTATATTTATATGGAAGAGTCTGGTCTTTTCACTCTCTTCATATTGTTGAAGGATACATAGATTCACCTCCTTCTACACTAATGTACATACAAAATTACCATCCATGTATGAGTTTCTTTCAACCTAGTTTCTCAAATCAGTGTCCATGAGGTTCTTCTTCTTTGCATATTTATTTTTGTTCTTTAGGTTAAGCTCTCGATGCAACTTCCAACATGTTATCATTCTATAATTTTAATATTGGCAAGGATAATCATAAAATGACAACATCAAAACCACTTTGGAGCCTAGGATCTATCCCTCCTAGAAAAAGAGAGGGATTTCTCTTTAAGATTTAGCTTTGTTTTTTTAATGAGTTCTGATATTAGGCTAGTTAAACTGATTTTGAAGGTTGTTTTTGATTGATAGTTTTGGTTGGATGAAGGGATCTGTTTAAACTATTTCCATTTGGCTATGGAGTCATAACAGGCTGGGTTGTTTCATCAATTTTTCCAGAGCGATTGCAAGGCAAGCTAACTATAGTTACTGGATCTTTAAAACATTATGAATTATGGAATGAAAGAAAGAGTGATTATCAATAGTGGTTAAAAATCAATCAAGAATTCTTTAACCAGACTTCAGAGGAAAAACATTTATATTGTAAACACAACTAGAATTAAGGTGCTCTATTAGCTAATCTCATTCTTCAAATTTCTGTTTTACAATTAGAATTAAATGATACATTGAAAGAAATAACAATGGAACACATTAAACACAGTAAATACAAGACATCACCAGATAAAAATAGCTCAAAAATCTTTCAAAATGGTCTTTTATTATTGATGCTACAACTCCAAAAGAAAAGTTTACAGTCTAGGGTCCAACCCATGATACTGAATAGAAATGCAGTATCTAATTAATTCCTAGTGATTGCGGTATCTACATGTGTAATCTGCTATTTATTACACTAATGAATGAAATTTGACAAATGTGACCACAAAGTGGACACGATAGAATGACTGTGACATGTGGCCCTAATCTCCAAAAGGTCGTTACTATGTTCTTTGATGTGTGGTTGTGCTATTAGATTTAGATAATTTGATGCTGATATGCTGAGTTGATACACTAGTTTACAGAATTAATTGATGTACTGAGTTGGTTGTTTCAGTGATGCGTTGAGTTGTCACCCTTCTTAGTAATCAGATTATTTCTCCCACTGCTATGCATTCGGGATCTTGATCCTGATTAAATTCTTTTAAATCTCATATGTCTCTGTGAACTCCATGAAAGTTTTCCTTAACTGGAAAATATGCTTGATTTGATGCTGTATGTTTAAATCATTGTCCATAGCCTCTAGGAAGGCTCTTCCAATCGTTGATCCTTTTATTCCAACAAACTTAGTTGTTTCTTTCGCAACCTCCTTGAAATTATTTACATAAGCTGGACTGTGCATGAACTTATCATTTATCACAAAAAGAGATGGACATCCTCTTTTGATCAATGGTTCGATTCCGTTGAAGAATTTGCTGACACCAATTTGTAACTGATGACACTTTTCTTCTAAATGTGTGACCAAACTCCTTTTTTTGAGTACCTTCTTGACTTCCAGGATGGTTTTTGTTCTTTCCTCCACTCATAGTGCTTCTAATTCAAAACTACTCTTGGAATTCAATATTTTGATAATATTGTTTGCTATCTCAGGCATCCCTTTCAGTTTTCTATTTGATTTTTCTATGGAATCATTCACTAATCCAATCAGATCTCTTTGTTCAAAAAATATTTGAATAGAAGGCCATATCTCATTCATGGAGTCAACAATACTTGTCTAAATAATTTATGTTTCCTAGCCAATAGTCTGTCTAATAGAAGCTTCACTCTCTGCTTTGATTAATTTATCAATCTGTTTCTGAGCTCTCTGTATTTCAATTTCATGAGCATTGTCTGACCTTTGCTTCAAATCCTTCAGGGTGTTGATTTATGCTTCTATATTTTTGATCTCTGTTGTTTGTATGGTCATGTTTTCCATGGATTTGGCTAGCTACTCTACACCACCTGATGAGCCTGTAGTTGTTGGTGTTGTTGTAGGGATGGATGCAATAGGAACACCTCCAATGGAACAATGGCCAATTCTGATTTTTTCCTTTTCTTTCACGAGTTTTTCCATCCCTTTCTCCATCTGCTTTAGTTGTTCAGACTGCTCCATGATTAAATTCATCATTTTAGCTTTCTGTGGTTCATTTTCCTCAATGTATTTTGTTAAAGGGTCTTCAGTGGTGATATTTTGAGTTGTTTTCTGAGGGATGCTATATCAATATTCTTCTTCTTCAATATAACTTCCACAACTTCTACATTGGTTGGGTCATACCTAATATTTACCACAAAGTCCTCCAGGTATTTTATTCTAGTATCTTTGGCGAGAGAAGAAATATTCTCCATTTTTAGTTGAGATTGAAAATTAGCCAATGATACCTGTAATTTAGACAAGCTCATGGCAGTGCTTGTCAATGTGGGGGAAATCATTTATCCAGTTTTCTTATGCATCTCCACCTGGTCTATTGGATGGATGTCTTTCACATCAAATTCAAAAGCAGTGTGCTTGAAGTCTTCAGGTGTTTTAGGCTAAGAGATTTGTGCTTCTAAAAAAGTAATTCTCATATTTCCTTCTCTGAGTCAAAGGATGATAAATGCCTACTCTGTGAACTACTTGTCTACTTCCAAAACTAATTGTAGGTGATAGTTTTAAGTATTTCATTATTCCTCTTGATTTCCCTGAATGTATCATAGATGTTCTCCTCATTTCCCCCTGTAGTAGTAGTAGATGTGGGAGTCTGTAGGTTATGCTGCTGGAATGGAATGGTGGCTGAAGATGTAGAGAATATGTTTTGGCCACCTGCTCGAGAAGAACTAGGAGAATCCCTAATTTTGATGACTTTCTGTTGCTCTTTTTCACTGCTTTGGTCAATGTCCATGTGGAGTATAGCTCTCTTTCTATACTTCATTTTAAATTCTCTGCTTTTGTATTAGTCTCCATATCAGAATTATTGTCTCTTTTCCTCTTCCCTACTATCTCTTTCTCTGGCTCTTTTCCCTTGTCTTCTTTGTCTTCTGTAGTCCACTTTTCCTATGGTGTAGGGGTTTGAATACTTGAGGTGGAGATCACCTGTTCTTCAACATATTGTAGTGTATTTTCTGCCCATTTTGGTTGATTCATAAATTTCTCTATCTCAGGCCTGTGGGTGTGGATGTATGGGGTTGATTTTTTATCCACCCTTTTCTTGGAGATTATCCCCAATGGGTCATAAGACCAAGTGAAAATATGATTAAATTTCATCTCCTTCAATATCTTATCAACCTCCTCTCCCGCTGCTCTACTATTACAAATAAAAGGACTAATTTGGGACTTGATCCTAAATTGAGATTTATTCTTGGTAGATACAAAGTGTACTTCATCTGCATTGATCATCTGCCTTATGTATTCCAAGGAAAAGATCTTCATGGGGAGGAACTTTGGAATCTTGTAGGGGGCCAAATCACACCCATAAATTGTGATCTCAGTATAATTTTGGTACAAGTACCAATCTCCAATTCTCACTTGATCTGATAACTACATAATCTTCTTAATATCCTCATTAATTATTGGTTTTGTTGTATTTTTGAGTATGTTCATTGCTGGATAAATAAAAAAATCTATTGTATGGGTAATATTTTTGCTCCTTCAGTAACATGGTTGTCCAAAATATTACTGATTGAGGCTGAGAGTCATCATTAACCTTCCTCATTGCAAACTGGAATCTACTGGCCTGAAAATAAACAAACATATAGACAAATACTGAAGTGTATTTGAGCACTTCCTCTATGTGAAACTTTTAAAATTGATCATCGATGGCATCAGCTAGGAATTGGCTAAATTTGAACATGATGTAAGGATTAGAATATAATGAAAGAATAGATAAAAAACCTATCATGGCCTCATCTACCAACTGGTCTGAATGATACCCTAGTAAATATGAAAGGACAATGACAATATGTTGGGTTCTATCAGGGAAAGTGGATGAGGGATATGGAGGATTATTTTTGGGAAGTGGGGCATCAGTTGCCATGAAAAGATATAATGTTTTGGCTTTGCTGGAAAAGTCTATCTTTTGATACAGTTATCTAAGGGCCTCATACGAAAATGGGATGGTTTCTTAAACAGTGGGAGCCTGCATCATTTGTAGGATTGACTGGGCACTGACAGTAAAGAGGACTTCTCCTATGGGGGATAATACAACTCTTTGGTTAATTTCATAACATGCATGGCATTTACTCACAAATTCTAGGTAGATGTGGGTCTTTGGGAATATGAAATAGGGTAATTTGGTCTCCCATAACCCTATATCATCTACTTCATCTATCATCTTATCCTCAAGCAAGCAGTAGACATCGAGATCGAAATCTGACTCTGTATCATGTATTTTATAGTCTCTGTCAGCTAGTTCCACATGATCCCTGTCTACCTGGGGGTAAACCATAGGATTAAAGGGTTGCTAATCCTTCTTAGGAGGCATTATTTTCCACTATAAATAATTCGACTGTAATTGTACAGAAAGGGATTAAAGAAGAAGGAAATAAAGAAAGGAGCTTCTATAGATCAGAATGGGGAATGGGAAGAAGAAAAAGGGATTACAGAAGAACTCAGTTTGACCTGTGAGGGAATTGAAACCTTCTTGCACCTATCTTTTCCTGTAAAACCTTTACAAATCGATCACCTACAACAATAGCATGCAATAAGAATGGTAAAATTTTCCATCGGTGCAGGAAACTGGGTTTATAAGGTGAATATGTAACCGTTGACATGGCGCAGGCCCGTTGGGTAAAGACCTAAGCCATTAAATGTCCAATGAGTCTATGGTGGGAGAGTGGCTGATTAGATGGAGGGGATAGGAAAATTTTTTCATGGTGCAACTGTAAATGGCGTGGCTTCGGCACAATGAAATAGATTTTCACAGGGGGGCATGGCCGGTAAGCGATAAGCAGTTGAGGGGGGGTGTGAAATAATTTGGGCGTGAGACGTAGCAAGTGGGGTGGTTTGGAATAACATCCATTTCAGACCCCCCCAATGTTAACGTTCAGAGGATGATGGGGGGCCGAAAACATCTATGGGTCTTCAGATAAGGGGAGGGCATGAAGATGGGATGAACGGTGATGGAGGGTTAAGTGATGATGCAACGTGAGTGGAAGGTGGGGTCGAGTGAGTGTTTAATGAAGAGTGGGGGTAGAAATGTGGTTTCAAGACTTTAGGATATAACTTATGAAATAAAGTATGTCACAATATCTTCAATTAAAATTTAATTCCCGAAACTTAGGCTAAAGTACCATTGTTTTGATTTTTCCTTTTTATTTCAAGAAATACATGAAGCCCTTAGGAGGAATTTGGGAATAACTTCATGTTTCTTCTATAGTTTTTTCTTTTCATCTCTACCTACCCATGTCCCTAATCCAATTTTTTTTTTCTTTTGCAGGGTGCATTTAGACTTGCAGACCCAATTCATTTTTTCTTTAAAACTCTAACCTACATCTATCCTTATTTCTTCCATTGCCTCAGATTAAACTGTTGAGTCAATTTTATTTCTACCTATCTACTGATATGCCAAGGTTAAATAGTTTGGTAAATATTTATTTTCTAACCTATCAACAGAAATTTAAAATTGTACAATGATGCTTAAACTGTATGATTGAACAAAACTATCTAATCAGTAGTGGCATTTTGATTTGCAACACTTTCAGTATTATTCTTTTTGGGGTTTTTATTTCTTTTTCTTTTTTCAATATACCCTATTTTCTTTTCTTTTTTCTCATATTTTTTGGAAACCATTTGAATATTTAAAAATCATACCCAATATGAAATTGCAACTCTTGAAATACTAAATCACCTTGAGATCCTATGGATACTAATAGTGGCTCCAGCTGGGGATGACACTTCTCCAAATGAAGTGTCAAGAACCTAAGACCAGTAGCCTTGAATGCTCCATTTTCTGTAAAATATTCATCTAATTTCTTTTTTCTATTTTATGATTTCTCATCAAACCAAGCTTAGGGCCTTCTCCATGAGCTTCAACCTTGGTCAATGAATTATTCAAATCAAAAACTGTAAAAATGTGGTAGTTACAATTATTGGACACCTAATCCTATATGGGCAGGTGTGGAAGCCGAATGGACAGAAGGAGTCCAAGTGACCTTGGAATGTGGAATCCAAGGTTCATACCAATGTAATATAAATGTACATCTATGGTGAATAATATGATAACTCACGCTTATCCTTTAGTTCTGTCTTGTGTGTTTACTTTCGTGTGTGTTTACAATATCTGTGCTTAACAACAATGATTAAAAACCAATCTGAATCTTAAAAATAAATAGTGCTTCAACATCCTTCCATTTACAAGACCTCGAGGTATCTCTGTCCATCCAAATCTTTAAGGAAATATGCATTTTTTCCTCTAAAAGCATCAATGATGTATGGCCCTTGCCAAATATTGTCAAATTTTCCATGTTTGCCTTTGTCTTCTCTTCTGGAATCCCATTTTAGAACTTTGTCTCCTAAATTAAAATCATTAGCCTTTGTTCTTTTATAAAAAATCTTCTTGATATTCTCTTGAATTACTTGAGTTATGTTATAAACTTCCTCTCTGGATTGTTGCAACTTAATAGTTTGATTTATCCTTCTCTCTATATCATTTGGTTCAACTTGTATTTCCTGAATAATCTTCGTGACTGGAAATCCTAAAGAGGAAGGAAAAAATGCATCCATTCCATAAACCAATTGGTATGGAGACATACCAATTGATTTTTAGGTAGTAAGTATATCAGCCCAAAGAGCATTGATCAACTTGTTATGCCATTTTTTATTGTTATCTTCCAAGAGCTTTTTGATGATATTCACCAAATTTTTTTTTGAAGATTCAGTCAATCCATTACCCTGAGGGTAATAGGCTGTTGAATGCCCCAAATTTATATGATACCTATGGCAAAAATAAACCATTTTATTAGACTTAAAGGCTACAACATTATCAGTGATGATTTTTCTAGGACAACCAAATCTGGAAAGGATATTAGTTTCAAGGAATTTTATGATGATAGACTCCATGACATTTCTAGAAGGACTGGCTTCTATCCGTTTGGTAAAGTAGTCTGCGGTAGTGAGAATTCATTTAGGTTGGATAGAGGATGGGGGATGAATTTCTCTAATGAAATTTATCCCCATTGTGGAAAGGCCTCTCAACATAATATGCCTCAAGGGAAAGGGAAATTTTTTACTCTTTCCTTAAAAAATTTGGCATTTGTGACAAGCAGTTACCATCTTGTGGATGTGAGGAAAAAGGGTAGGCCAGTAGAAACTAGACCTCATGATCTTGTTAGTAGTGGTTTTCCAATAAAGATGGCCACTACAGGCACCTTCATGGAATTCCTGCATAACTTTATCTACGTCATCTTTTAGAAAACATTTGAGCAAAATACCTCCAATATCTTTCCAATACAAAACATTTTTCAAAATGCAGAATTTGACAGCTTTCAATTTTATAAATCTTGCTTTAGTTTTGGATAAACTAGGAGGAGCATTCAAATTAAACAAAACATACAAAATATCTCCATACCAGGGATAATTTAGGAATGCTTCATCAATCAGTGGGGTCGCCAGTTCCTCTTGATCATCCAATGAATGGACCATGTTAATGTCTAGTGCATGAAAATTTGATTCACCCATTAATTTGTCTAATCCTTGCCCTTTAATAAATTTGGTAGGTTTGATTTCCACATCATATTAAAAAATAACAACAATCCATTTTCCTCTTTTTCCATTGGGACCATTCTGTGTTAAGATGTCTTTGACTACTGCATTGTGCACATAAGCAATAATATGTGAATGTATAATGTAAACTCTGAAATCCTTTAATGCTTTGACCAAAGAAAAAGATTGTTTTTCCATGATATTATATTTCAATGGTGCATCTCTCAATGCTTTGCTGAAAAATTCTATTGGTTGTTCATGTCCTTCAATATTTTTCTGTAATAAAACATCAACAATAGTATGTTCAGAAGAAAAAGAAAAAACTATGATATCTTTGGTAAAATCCGGGTTGATTAGAACTGGAGCTTTTGTCAATTCTTGCTTGAATAGATCAAAAGGTTGTTTAGCTTCAATGTTCCATTTAATTTATGAATATTTTTTAAGCGTGTTGGTTATATTTCTCAAAAGTTCTGCAAGATTGGGTATAAATCTCCTCAAAAAGTTGATTTTACCAATGAAAGATTGAAGTTCTTTGAGATTAATAGGATGACTAATTTTGAGTATTCCTTCTATTTTGCTAGGGTCAATTCTGATTCCACCTTGATAAACAATGTGACCCATCAACTTCCATTCTTCAAGTCCAAACAATGTTTTCTTGGGATTCAGGGAAATTCCAAAATTCCTACAGTTTTCAGAAACTCTTCTCAAATGTGCTAAGTGCTCTTCATCAATTTTTGAATATAAAGTAATATCATCAAGATAGATCACAATAAAATGGCCAATTTCATCTGCAAAATATATGTCCATGGCCCTTTGAAAAGTAGCTCTAACATTCATTAATAAAAAAGGAATTTTCACATACATGAAAGTTCCCCAAGGAGTAGTAAAGGCTGTTTTGTCTTGATCATCAGGATGTAATAAAACTTGATTATAAACTGAAAAGCCATCTAACAAAGATATCCTACTAGAACCTACTACCCTCTGCAATATGTGGTCAATTTTTGGTAAGGGTTAATTGTCATTAAGAGATACCTTGTTCAGATTCCTAAAATCAATGCAAAGTCTGATTTCACCTATTTTCTTTCTTATAGGCACAATATTGTATACCCATTTAGAATATCTAAGTGGAGCTATGATTTTGGATTGATACATTTTCTTGATTTCTTTCTAAATCAAATTCATTAAGACAGGTTTTATCCTACGCAATTTTTGTTTGAAAGGTTTTTGATCCTCCTTGATTGGAATTTTGTTGATGCAGCCAAGGGGTTGCAAAATCCACTTTCTCACCTATGGATGCATATAAAAAATGCATGGTTCATTTATGCACCAACATAATTCACATATTGGGCAAATTCAAATGCGGAAGCTACCTTTCAAATCTCTGATTTAAAACCTTATAATAAAAAACCCTTTATAATATTCATATACGGAGTTCTCCTCTTAATACCATTCTTGGTTCTTAATCAAAGGTTAAGCCCCTTTTTACCTTATGGTTATAAACCATTATAACCCATCTCATGAAAACATCCCAATCAATATTTCATACTTTGGTTAAAACCCCCAAAAATGCCAACAATAAACTTTCGGCCTACACATACATCATTTTAAAACCCTTTATATACCTTTGAAGTGGAAATATAATCTCGCTTAATCAAAATTTTGGACTTTGATTAAAAACCAAAGTACCAACCATCAAATATGCTCACTGATCCACTACAATAAACATAAATGTATATATTCGGCCCCCCAAAATAACATTCCAATTCGTTTCATACAACTTCGACTTTGGTTAAATATAAACCAACGCATATAAATGTTGGGTCCCATAACAATTCAAGTCACTTACCTTTCCGTTAACTTTCATATAGATCTGACGGTCAATCTTTCATCGTGCGCATATCTAATGGATATCACATTCCAATAGCTCTAGAAATTTATCGACCAGATCGCACGTGAAATGGGCTATATTTGAATACCATCTAGGCTATGTGTCATACGTCGGGGTGTATTGCATTCAAATGCAATAAAACTGCTTACCATGTTTAATTCACGTGAAAACCAGTTATGGTTTTCAGAAACCGCTTCACGCTCCATCGCATGGTTCTGCCATATCTTTAACTCACGGTTCCGCTTCTAACCCTGTTTCATTACGCCTCTCCACATATTCAATCTCCGCTTCATGAACTCAGTTTTCTAAACACGGCCAGGGTTCCAACCTGAAAGGAATTCCACTCCTTTGCCCAATCCAACCATCCTACTGTGCTTTGCATTCATAGTTTCATTTGCATTCAACCCTCTCTGGCGTTCATTATCTATGGTTCTTATTCCTCGGTTATAAAAACCTCAAGTGTGACTTCAAAATCCCGAACCTCTCTTCACTGTTTATTACACAACAAAATGTATAATTTTCCTCTGAAATTGAATCACCTTCCGGCATTGATCCGAATCTCCTTACACCTTCCAAGATCAAACCTTCAACATATCGATTTGAGAAATTATTTTCTCTTCCATCTTATCGATCCATTCTATGATCGATACACACAATTTCGCCATTACAATTCAAATTTACACACACAAACTCATACAATCCTTAAATTGTAGATTGAACTTAAAATGACATAATTCTCCTATTCCTGTCAATTCATTTGCACACAATATACACTCAACACAAACTCAGAAATTGAGTTTTTTTTCTGTATTAAAACCAGTATTTACATAGGAATTTTCCTCTCTGGCCTGATATTCAATCAGTGGCCTTCTTCCCCTAATTTTCCCATAGGATTACAATCCAAACCCTGTTTTCTCAATCCCACTCTATATTCAAAATCTGTCTCAATATGCCTTTTAGGCTTACAATTTATACAAATATTTCTGAACCCAATTCTGGTTCCAAGTCCTCTATTTTCTCAACAATTTCCTATGAATCCTCTTTAATCCTAAAATCACTACTTAATCCCCAAGGATCCTCTTTCATCCACAAATAATGAAACAAACTCTAATTTAGGATTTATAGTTAATTCCTAAATCTCTCAATCCCTATACATTCTCAATTAGCCTAATTCTCTCATGTTCTCCAACATTCGAGAACATTTACAAAATTCCTCACAATATTTAATTAAAAATCATTAAAATCACTCAAATCATTACATAAGGAACCAACTCCCTTGAAAACACAGAACCCCTAAGTCTATTAAAATACAAATAATTTTCTTGAGCCTAATGCCCCTGCATCATTTGTGTTGTATGATGCTAGTATAATAGGCTTTTAAGTCTTCATAGCTCCAAGAAAATACATCTATGAATTCTTTAAACATAGCTATATATCTTCTTTTCGTAATGATAGGCAATGATTTTGAAAATTTTAAGGTTTTGGGATTTTTTTCAGTGCCTATGTTACACTCTTCAATGTTTGTACCTGTTGGTTCCATTTTGGGTTTCTTAGCCACATCATTAAAGTCAAACAGTTCTTCTAAAGGGACCAGCCCTCTAGGCAGGATATTATCCTTGAGTTGCAGTACTTCAAATTCCTCTTTTTCTGGGTCTTTATGTATTTCCGTTTTATGTACCGTTTTATTTGTTGAAATATTTACATCATAAACAACAAATTGTTTTTCTACACTAAGTTGTACATCATAATGACTGTCTTCTTCATAGTCTAGGTCTATATTTCTATCTTCAAATTCATCCTTAGATTGTAAGAAACTTTCAATTTGTTTGTCACTACCAAATACTTTCCAATATCTCATGTTATCTGGCATAGAAGGACAATGTTTAACCTCTATTGTGTATTGTTTGTTTGGGTGAAGCAATTGACATGTACTTGCTGAAAAGGTTAAACCATTTGCTAGGACATTTTGATTTCCGGGGATAATTTCTAAATCATATTCATCAAATGTTCTTAAGAAATAAAGTACAACATTTCTAAATGCTCTCAACCTAGGATGTTTTGCAGGATATTGTCCCTTTATTTATTTTAGGACTAATTCAGAATCACCATGGACAAAACTCCTCTTAGCACCTAATCTTTTCAAAAATTGTAATCCTAAGAGTAGGGCTTCATATTATGCTATGTTGTTTGTGCATTAAAAATTTATCTTGTATGAGTGACCTTGTGCATGATTTTTCTTTGCATTACACACCCAAATACCCGAACCTGAGCCTACTTTTCCACATGAGCCATCAAATCTCATATTCCAAAGAGGTTCATCTTCAGGATTTGGTTGTACTATTTGTATTCGGCTGTCATGTTTTTCTTTAAGATCATTTTCTGCATGGATAAACTATGAATCAATGTCTCCATCATTATAAATAATGAAGGATTCAAGGTCAGTATGAACATAGTACAAAGGGTAATTGTGTGGTTTTTCTTGACTACTCACCATGTACTTCATTAAGGTTTCTCTATACAGTCTTCTTGGTTGACCAAATATCGGTATTGTAGCATAAGTCATGTCGATTTGAAGGGTCCCTTATAATTTTTCTCCCCATGAGCATGATAAAATCATTAAATATTTAGGAGGGATGCCAACTACAACTATATCCATCACTATAATTTTTGCTGGTATCTGAGCTAGAGTGACACAAAGATCCTTGATAAGAACTAGACATCTAACTTTGCTAGAATCAAATGAGTACAAATATTTGTAGGGTATAGTGATTTCAAGGCCAAGCTTCTCCATAAATGCCTTTGGTATGAGATTATGTGATGCACCTGAATCCAACATGGAATTATGAATAATGTTTTCATGAACATTAAGACTGACATAAAATGGAGTGACACCTCTGTTGGTGTCCAGATGTGAATAATATTCAAACCCTTTTTCCACATAAATTATCAACCTGAGGCATTAGTTATTTCAAGAATAACGCACACAGTATATGCAAGAGCAATCACATAACCTGTTATTAGATCACATGCTTAAATCAATGAATACAGACTATTGTAACAAAAATTAAAATGGATTGCAGAATTAAAAAGGCATTCACAACAATTAAAGGATTATACTAGAACAACAACAACAAAACCAAATAAATATAAAAATCAACCAAAAGAAAGATAACGCAGCACCTGATCAAAAGAGTGGGCCCAACTCTCTGATCAGGGTTGCGGCAAACTCACAATTTACAGGTAAAACAACAAAGTGCTGTGCATTCAATTAATTGCAAAATAATTTTGTTACAAAATCTGTATATTATCTACTTCACCCTGATTCACAACCCGCATGCCCTCTTTATACAACTGTTCAGGAAATCGCAGATTCCTCTAACAACTACATATATAAAATTATACAATTCATTACAACAATAACCTAGTTGCCAAAAGGAAACCATGAAAAAGCCTGAAATAACGCTGGGGTGAAATAGAGTGTGTTGCGCTGTAGCAGCAAGTGAAGATAGTGCTGGAAATTAGGAGTTGCTCCATGACTCATAGCTGTAATCTTCTCGCTTTTGCTAAATCTGTAAAAATATTAGAGTTATTGTTTGAAAAAGGTAAAACCTCCTTGACTATTACTTCATGAATCAAATATCCCATGTAATATAAAATAAAGGGGTTTACCTCGTGTGTTTAAGAACAATAATGATACAAAGAGATAGAAAGGTGGGAAAAAATGGGAGAGAAAAGTATACAAATCAGGTACCCAACATCTCCCCCCAACTAGCCTATCTGCATGTCCTCATGTAGCTTTTCGTCTCCTCAGATCTAGGTTGGAATGACTATGACTGGCATGAAGCTATGTGCGATCATATTCTTCGGCCATTTCTATCCCAGGGGGTTTATAACATCCCATCAGAACAACATCCTTCCACCAGTCTAGGTCAACGTTGTATGCATGAGTATATTGCTCAGCTGGAAACCAAATAAGTGGAAACTGAAACCTCAGCCCCATCCATCTGACCCCATAGGTCTAAATGTATGCTACAAAACGTGGCATCCTATCTAGAGCCCATGCAAAGTTAGGTGCTCCAAATGGTTCTCATCCTCTAATGGCCGAGAATGACAACATCCACCTCCTCTAACAACTGTCCAGCGCTTCCTTACGAAACATTGTAATATGTCTGAAATAGAGGTCAACACGCCATTTCTGAGTTGTCAACATGTGTTCTCTATGCCCCTCAATTTGTAGGAAGGTAAAATTCTTGTTATAAATGTTTGTTGACTGGCCATGCTCCTTCCTCATCATTAGTGGCCTTATGACTTCGTTCTCCTCAAATGCATCATAGGCCTTTCTCCATTTAATCTAATTGATAGTGTAGAAGGCAAAAGATCTTAAATTAATGTCCCCTACAAATGGAACGGGGTTAAAAGACTGATCATGCCTCAATAAGTAACCATGCATGTAGAGCTTTCACATTAAGTGTTGTCCTATGATATCATGAATTTTTAAGATACAGAGAAATTGAATGGGGTCCTCAATCTCGTGCCAAATCTCTTTATATATACTTTCAAGACAAAAGAAAATAAATTGTTCATGAAGGAATAAGGCATAGCTATGTGCAGGAGGTCTGTAGGCCATTACCTACTGTACCAGGGAGAACATCTTCTCCTTATCTGATTGCAGCAACTGCACTTGTTCTTCCAATTCTTCTATTTTGGCCTTTTGTTTAGCTTGCTTCATCTACGTCTTATCTAACTGGTCTCTGTATCCTGTAACGATCCCGACAACCTGTTCTCAAGCCCGCATTGTCTCTTTCTTATATCCATTCATAGCAGACTGCCACCTCTAGATCTCGGCGGCCAAGAAAAATTCCCGGGCTTCAAACAACTATTCGATCAGACCAGTCCATGTAGGTGCGGAGGAGACTTCAATTTTTGGCTTTACTGCCCTCCATTTGTAAACCTTTACCTTATTTTTCAACTGGGAAACTTGTCTCTTCAACTCCCGAACCTCCCTCTTCAATCTCATGGTTTCATTGAACTGCAACTGATACCTTTTATTGAGAGGTAACCTTCTCTTCTCACACAGTTCCATCCATTCATGTCTGACAAGAAATTCATTTTCTGGGCCTATAACAGGCTTAGGAGGTGGTGGAATGCTGCCGGTATTTTCAGCTGATTCTTCTGTTAGGTCTTTCTGGCTAGGCTCCTTGTCTTCAGGGGCATCTTCCCCTACATTTACTTCAGGGAATCCCGCCATCTAGTCAACATTTCCATCAACCAATCTGTGTTTCAGTATTTCCACAGGAATCCCATATTCTTTGCGAGCCTCTGAGCGCTCCAACTGAGATTCAACAATTACTGGGCCGATATTGGCCATGTCCTTTCCTAGGTTGATGAAATTAAGCACGGGTGGGAAAAATATTTCCTCCATTAATCATTGGGGTGAGTGAAATCCCCTTGCCCCTCTAAGCATCATGGACTAGAACAGAGAGCAAGGAACAACTTCATCATCCTTGTTTCCAGCTTGGGCTGGAATTTCATGCACTATTACTTCAGTCGAGGTCGACGCTGGTTCTTCTGGCATAACGTCGATTCCGAGGGTTGTTTCCCTTCTATCCTTTTTCCCTTTGTGCATTATTTCTTTCTTTGAGGTTGATATTGGTTCTTATGGGACAGTATTGACCTCGCAGGTTATTTCTCTTTTATCTTCCTGTTCTTCATGGATTGCTTCCCTGTTTCCTTGTTCTAGCTGAATCGGGGATGGTTCTTGTGTAACACCCCACTTGTTTCAATATCCATATCTACTTGGGCAGGTGATGTTGTTTCTTGCAAAAATGCATCACTTTCCATCCCTCTGTCTGATATTCCACTTCCTTGTTCTTCATTGACAAAAGTTGACAACTGTATGACAGTCTCAACTTCATGCACTATATCCATAACTCCTTCATTGGTGGGTTCCTTAGGCGAGGTTGGTTCTTGTGTGGTTGCCTCGAATGTGTCACCAATTATCTCTAGTACTCTCATTTCTTCAGGTTATTCCTAATCAACCTCCATTTCCACTTCTTCGGGTTCCTCCTGATCAACCTCCATTTCCATTTCTTCGGGTTCCTCTTGATCAATTTTCTCCAAATGTTCTTCTTCTGCTAGACCAGTCGGAGAGACTGGTTCTTCTTCTCTAGCAGCAATGATGGCTGCTATCTCTTCTTCTGATGACCCACAGAGTTCCGCCCAAGAAACTGGAAATCTAACTATTGCACGCATGACCAGTAAACGCACCAATCCATGATTGGAGAGTACTGCCGGCATTCAGCGCAAACGCCGAGCAGGCTGTGCCATGTGCTGCAACTGTTTTAGTAGAAAAAAGGGCATGTTTAAGGAATGCACCTGAGCCTATGGAAATTGAAGGCGAGTTAAAAGTTTAAAATGATATTTAAATAGAGTCATGGCCCGACCTTTTCAAGCTATGTATTTCATTAGGAAACCTGCGACTTCGTTCCATGGATACGACACAGACTTGTGCTCATATCCTCTGCCCAATTGAGCGATGTTTTCTCTTGCCTGCAAGAATAGTTCGGGAAACTCTGGGAGAGGAACTCTCCGAGCAAACCATTGCTGCCCTTGCTGTCTCAACACGCTAACTTCTGCAATCATTTCTTCTGTGACAGGAATTTCCAATCCTCTGACCTGTTAGGGTCCTATAATAATAGGGTTCATAATTTTTGAATTGACTATGATTAGTTTTGTAAATATGTACATATCTTGCTTTCTGCAAGTTTGATGCAGAGGCTCCGCAACAAATCAAAATGCGCGCAGAAAATAGAGACAACAAGTTCTTTGAATGTTAAATGATACTTGAATAATCTTCAAATTAGCCACCATTTAAAAATTAACATACATCGCAGTCAAGAAGTTCAACCCTGCAACTCGATGGTATTATCTACCGCAAATATTTAGTGTATACATTGTGTAGCAGAGGTTAAGCCAATAATCGAACAGAGAGGCGAACACAAAAAAATACTTGCATATAATAATAACAAGAAAATTACATATTCAAACCCTTCTTTGCCGAATATTACATTTGTGGCCTCTTGCTCACGCCTTTACAACTCGTCACACTGTCACACCATTCCTACTCTACACTCTCTTTTTTCTTTTATGTCCTATTCCATCTCTATATCTATTCCCCATCCTCATACAAAGCTCATATTTATACATAATTATGGATTAAGTTGAATCCCCAATTTCCTCCACAAATGACTCACCCAAATCCTAAAATAGCTTATCCCTCCTTTGACTCAACTAATATCTATTTAAGGAGTTCATAATCCCTAAGTTATCTATACAACCCAACTCCTCTCATATTCTCAATTATAAGAGAATATTTACAATAAACCTCACACTCATATTTTCCTCATAATTTATTTAAAATGTACATAATTTATAAAATAATTAAAAAAAACATCACCCCCTAAATCACCCAAATAAATAGTGACATTTGAGCAGGATGCTCCAGCATCAAAGTTGTTTTCCCATATTTTGAAAATAATAAAAAATGAAAAGAGGGTAAAAGTCCTAAAAGAAAGATCAAAGGAATTGAAAAGAAAAGATAAAAAGGAATAAAAAATGGATCCCAAAAGCAAAAAGAGATAATAATTGTTGAGATTCAACAAGATGATGAGCTTAGTGAAAAGTAAGCACCTTCACTAAGTGGGGCCCGCAGGCTATTTTTAGGTGTATGTCTATTTTTAGACATGGTGAGCATATTCTATAAGTTACAGGATGCTATTTGTAGATGGTTGGTCGTCGATCTAAAAATAAGAGCATGTCGATTATTATTGACCGTTAATAATAATCCGACAATAAACATCAACTTATTCTCTTGGAGCACTTTATTTTAGTGAATAGATTTGGAAAATCAGTGGGCTGAAGGAATTACACAATTCCTAGGGTTATTAGTGGCTCATGCATGGAGGACTCAGTTAGAACTGAAGTGGTAAAGTTATGATAGAGTTGGAAGAGTAGTTACAGGGGTTGTTATTTAGTTTAACTTAGCTAATGGAGTTAAACTGAGTTGAGCTAGTTGCATCTAGTCTAACTGAAAGATACACTAGTGAGAGTTAAGTGAATTAATTAGTTAATTAATTCACAACTAATAACTCACTAACAACTGAAAAAATACATCAGTTAACTACAATGCATGTCAATTCCAGTGGAGACCCAGTGGAGAGATAGGTGAATGGGTGAGATGGACTATTTTTTGTGACTATAGTGATGCATTCAATGCATATGAATAACATTGGAGTTGCCAATGAGGATTGTGCAGTCAAGGCAAGGTGAATTTGAATTCATTCAGGGGTCTTCTTTAGCAGGGATTGTGCAGTGGAGGCAAGCTGTCAGGAGGCAAGAAATTGGTGCATGGAAGTGCAAATTTCTGCATGATAGTGTGTAATGATTGTTGATTGTACTGAGAGCTTGATGTACTAAGCTTTAAATGAGATTATTACATGATTCCATTGGTATACATAATATATGATAGTTGGGGTTTTTAGCTTTAAGCTTTCCTGTTAAAAAATTGTGTTATGTGCGAATGAATTTATTCACATGTGTTTGCAATTGAGTTTTAAATTTCTGCAAGTTTAACAGTGGAAAGATTCTATATTTAGAAAGAAGATAAATATTATTAGATCAGGAGAATCTGGTAATACATCAGTATTAATAAATTTCTACAAGAATAAGACATGAAAGTGATGCAAGTCAAAATGCCACTACTTTTTACTTTTACTGCAAGAATAATGATTATGTGCAGCTTGTTCAAAATGCCATAATCCATGATGAGTTGAATAGTTTAATCTTAAATTTTTCATGTTTTGAATTTTATGTTTATAGACAGAGAATAAATATTTGTCAAACAGTTTAGACATGACAAATCAGTATATAGTTAGAGAATAAATGAGGCGCTAAACAGTTTAATCTGAGCCCGCAGATGAAATAAGGTTAGAATTAGATAGTTTTATGCTTTAAAAAGAAAAATGGATTTAGGGTTGCAAGCTCAATTGGACCCATGCAAATAATGAAAAATGTTAGAATAATGATGGGTAGGTAGAAAGAAGTTGCAAAAAGAATGGACAAACATCATTTGGAAAAATTACTAATTCCCCTCCCCTCAAAGTATTCAGTACTCAAAACCTTCAGTTAAAAAGACTAAGAGCATTTCTTTGACTTTTGTTGGGACCAGACCCAAGGCTTAGTAACTGATTGGTAATAAGTATTGAATTCCCTTCATAATCACCCTTTTCCTCAAACATTATTCCCTTTTCCTAAGTTAAAACACTTTTACTTAGGGAAAGTAAAGAATCTCCTTTAACTAATTTCATTTCATGCAAAAAACACCCAAAAACCTGAAAAATACAATTTATCCTTAGTATTATGTGTAAATATTTTAAATGGGACCATTATTGTGCTCAATTGCCTATTTTTACACTTTGCTTAGTTTATTTTATGTATTTCCATTCATTACACTCATTTCATATTAACTTTAATTTAATATATTAATTCCTATATAAAAACCCCTTCCTGTAGATATATTAACTCGTTTATTAAAATATCCCAAATCCATTATATTAATGTTTAACCTAAGGTTTTAAATCCCATGTGTTAATATTACCCCGCCTATCCCCCAAAGGTTAAACACATTATATATAATAAAACCCGCCTTTGCAATACACATGAAAATCATCCATTTACTGTGTAAACCATATTACACATATCCCACTTATAACATTAGTTTATACATTTAAACTACGTTTAAACGTATTAACTCGACCCTGCCACATATAAACCCTCGGGCCCCACACCCCATATGCTGAGAAAATCCTTCGCTCCATCGTAGTTGTTCGCATCACCTTCCCTAAATCTGACGAACCATATTTGATATCGCAAATCCAATAATTCCCAACATAATCAATTTAAAATTTTCGAAATGGGCAGTATTGATACACTCTCTCTCCTCCACGTGACAATAAAAGATTGGATCACATTCAATCCAAATAGACCATTTACCACTTCTATCTCATGCAATAAACCACTGATGGTTTTCTCCTCCCAGTGCTAAAACCATTCCCCACTATGACTTGACCCGCATTCAATGCAGAACCATGTTTAAACCTAAAATATCTTTAGAGCTGCATATACGTTCAGTCTTAAGTTTTTTTGATTTTTCTGCATATCAAACCCTCCTGACTGAAAAAACAAGTGTTGTACTCCATTTTTACACACAAAGAAAAATAAAACACCAGCAAAGTGCTCCTGAGACTGCCTAAAGTCTCCATTTTACTTCCAAAGACTTTGACAGCCATCAGAAAGCTCTCCGACGCCTCGCCAGCCCTGTTTCAAAATCTAATACCTGCAAAAACAGGTATTTTTCAAAGAAAATAACTTTCTTATTATCAAAAAGAGCTATTTTTGTTAATGTGAATGATATGAAAATGGAACTATTTGTAAATGCTATGCAAAGTATCCATTTCCATTTAATTAAGTGTGAAAAGTATTCTCCATGTCTGGCAGGGTAAACAAAGTGTTTTTGGTAATTGTTTATGAGTTTTTGTGTGAGGAAATGTTAATTAAGTTTACTATTTAACATATTATATCAGAAATACACAACAATAAAAATTCACCATAGCATAACACAACAAACTGATGAGGTAGTTCACTCCTCCTGGGCTACATCTGCCGGGTCCAAGGCTCCCAATGGGCATGTCCTTGCTTTATTAAGTTGCTAAAAATGGTTATAGAATGAAACATATGCCTAAACAAGAAAAAACAGCTGTGAAATTTACTTTAGAATACAAAAACAAGCTAAAAATGGCTTTTTTTTAACCTCAAACAGTGAAGTACAACCCAATATAGCTCCGTCTCCCTGATGGCCCTGGTGGCCCTTTCCTCTTCACTGAAGAAAAAATGGCTGAAGAACACCTCTGTTCACTCTGCAACCTATCCCAAACACTCCAGAAGGTCCAAGAAATCCAAAATTGACTAAAATTTCATCTTGTTTGGTCGAAAATGGAGAAATTTATGACCAAAACAAATTTCTGCCCAATGGCACTAGAAAACCTCCTCCAAAACTGGAGGAACTCCAGTTAACTCCACTAGAATAGGAAGACATATAAGGTTGGCGGAACCACACCACTATTTTCGGGGTTACAATAAATGTAATTGTTAGATAAAGTCGCATTCACATGTTGAAATTCCGGACGGTTAGCGCTGGCGGATAATGCCAAATCCACGCCCTTGGTCATGGCTTGCAGGTCATATGTAAACAGGGCTAGCACCAAGGTGCTAAGGACCATTTGTTTTGCCGGTTGTATGGGAGTTAGCCCTTGGTCCTTCGCTTCAGGTCGTATGGCCTCAGAGCTTAGCCCTGAGGGCTAATCCCTAACTCCGACCATTCAAAATTCAAACGACACGCCCGTTCATCCATGACCCGACTAGTCGTTTACCTGCTGCCCGATGCATTCAACGTTCTAGCTGTGGTATAGTGGTCGGGTCAAATTTGCTTGAGGAGTCAGGTTGAGGGTTTGACCCCCCTTGCCCTCAAATTTTTTGCATGAACCTTTTACCAATGGCCTAGGGCCACATGGCAGCCTTCGAGTAGGCCACGTGGCACCCTCTAATAGGCCCATATAAACCATATAAAATTGAAATTTTTGCCATAATATTTTTTTTGCAAAATTTGATAAAATCATAGTCAAAAGTCCTATTTTTGGAGGTCATTGGGCAATTTCAAACCTTAGTAACTTTCACATATGACATCGGATTTGAGTCCCATTCATGGTGCCAGAATCGTAGCGATGAGGCCTTTTCGGTCGTTTAGATTGCAACCAATTCTGAGCAGTTCCATTTTTGAGCATTTTTTCAACTTGGATATGATCTCTTGATCACACCTCCCCATTGGGAAGCTTTTGGACCCCAATAGCTTTCAATTACCCGCTAAGAAGATGAGGGTATAGATCCCTCACCTTTTCCACCTCCATCCATTTTTCCTTACTCGGTTTGCTGCCTTTTAGACCAACCCGAACATAATCGACACTTCTCATCCTCGAAGTGCATGTCCTTCTGTCAAGGATAACATCTTATTTCAACTCATCCAAAAATTTTGGTGATAAATCCTCTATGGATAGCAGTTGAATGTCACTTTCATGATCAACAATTAAAGGAGGTTCATACAAATGTAAATTTTTCACATTCACAACGGAATACATTTGCATATATGAAGGCAAATCCAGTTTAAAAGCATTATTTCCAACTTGTTTAAGGATCTTGAATGGACCATAACAAATAGGCTTCAAATTTTTACCTTCTCCTTGCATTCTTTCCTTAATAATGTGTAGCCATACCTCATCTCCTTCTTGAAACTTATGATCAAATCTGTGTTTGTCATGCCTCTCCTTGTACTTGCCTTGAATTTTTTCAGGCCGTTATTAAACTTGTTGATGTATTAGCTGAATTCTTTCAATGAACATGCAAGCTTTGTCAATGTCACTATGCCCATCAATGGCAACATCCTTCTCAAGAATGAAATCTAAAGGTGAATTAGGCAAATACCCAAAACAAGCTTCAAAATGTGAAGTATTTGTAGAAGAGTGCTTGGCCTGGTTGTAAGCATGATGAATGTAATGCAAATGCTCATCCCAAAGCTTGGGATGCTTGCTGCAATAACCTCTCAAAAGATGTACAATGGTTCTGTTCACTACCTCTATTTGGCCATCTGTTTGCAGATGGAAAGCAGTACTCTTCTTCAACTTGGTGTCCATCATCTTCCATAAATTGGACCAAAAATTCCCAAAAAATCTAGAATCCCTGTCACTAACAATAAAAGTAGGCAAGCCATAATGAACCCATACATGTTGAAAATATAAATTAGTAGTTTGTTTAGTAGTTATATATTTCTTACATGGCATAAGAATACACATCTTACTGAATCTATCAACTACTACATAAAGATAATCATGTTGCTTTCTAGATAATGCCTAGACCTCCCACAAAATCCATAGAAACACTTTCCCATGGTCTAGAAGGTAACAGAAATGGCAGATATAAAACAAGCTTCCTATTGCTAGGATTTCTTGTAGCACATAATGAACAACCTCTAATGAAACATGAAACACTATCTACCATGTGAGGCCAATAACAATACCTCTGTAAATGTGCCACGGTTTTTCTTACCCCGAAATGTCCTGCGATAAGAGAAGAATGACCTTCTCTCATGACACTTAGTCTTTCCCCTTGTGGTATACATAACTTGCCCTATCTACCATGTGAGGCCAATAACAATACCTCTGTAAATGTGCCACCATTTTGCTTACCCCGAAATGTCCTGCAATAAGAGAAGAATGACCTTCTCTCACAACACTTAGTCTCTCCCCCTGTGGTATACATAACTTTCCCATATGTAACTAAAAAATTATTATGCAAGTGATAATAATTCTCCTCAACATGATTCCCTTCACTCAAGTTAGCATACACATCCTTAAAATCAACATCTGATGCATACTGTTCTATGTAGCTCTCATGTACAATAGAATCATTCACAAGTAAAGTAGTAGCACTAATAATAGGCCTTGAAAGCATATCAACAACCCCATATGGTTGCCATATTCCTCCTTATAAACAATTTGAGCCTCATCACCTTTTATCCCACTCATTAGGGTTTCCATATTCATGCAATGAATCTCCCTCCAAAACTGTGCTATCCCTTCATCAATACCACTCCTCCATAACAGTGCTAATGGGCTTGGTCAATCTTGAATAGATCTCCATGCAATGTCTTCTTCCACACACAAGGTGGCTTTATTCCAACTATCTAATTAGTCCATATTCCCACTAGGTTATCTTCATTAGTGTTTCACATCCTCCATATTTTCTTAGTTGACTTGGTCAAACCTTGACTTTGTCCACATGCTTTAGGCTCTTGTTCACACATGGAGGTGGTTTATCCACTTATGAATATGATCCCTTTCCCATTTAAGAGGGATTTTATTGCTACTAATGAGATTTATGGGTCTCCCTACCCATTTTATTCCTCTATCTAAGAGAAAAAAAAAATTTAATATTCCCTTAGCTGTATGCTAAGTTAGGAATATTACAGTCCTCCCCTCCCAAATGTTGCTTGTCCTTAAGAAACTGCAAGGATAGAACTGAAGAGCCTCCCCTCTTCCTTCTGTATCATCCTCAAGTGATATGATCTTCCAAAGAACAAGATGCCCTTTCAACAATATGCCCTCAAGTTGTTCCCCCCATGTGTAAAAGCTTGCCTTTGGTAGAAATTCCAAATGGCTCTCATCATGAAAAGTAGGACATACATGGAAACAACAATATGTGATCTAGAGGCCTTCTTGAGGCATGGAATCAGAAATATGTTGGGAATCATCATCCCCATTTGAAGCCTACATCCCCAAGCTGTCATCCAAAAGAAGTGAGTCACCTCCCAACATGGTAACTCATGAAACATCTCCTCCACCTTAAGCTCCTGAAAAGAAGGTGGGTTGCACGACTGAATTTGTGGGACTAGAATGTCCATCCCACTCCACTTCTCTCTCCACTTATGATATGTATGGGGCTGCTGCTAATCTTGAGCTGAAATATCACGGTCCTCAAGAATGACCCAAGTCACCACACCAAACAACACATCCATGTAGTGCCTCCCCAAATAACTCAAGCTCTCCAAATGGTTCCTCCCACATGAAGACAAGAGGTGTAGTATGGAAATCATGGTTTGCCCATTTCTTCTCCTAAAACATGCATCATATGAAGTATGGAGAACCATACTCCCAATCGACACCTTCAACTCTTGTGCCATTCTCCCAATAGAGCTTCCCATCAACATAGGAACATCATCACTATATGGAAGCATAAACAAATGAAAGCAAGTTGCCATGTGACAACCAGGAGGTGGAACATAGTTCCATATATGAAACCAATGTAGTGCATCCCTTGTTTGCCTTAAAACAAAATGTACCAAGTGTCTTTTCAGCCACTTGTTTGCTGCCACAATCATCCTACATGATGGAATCATGAAAGTACCACTTGGTGCCAATGATGCACACCAAAAATCATGTGGCATTCCCCCACAACCCACAAATAAAATGGCCAACTGCAATGCTACAAATGACCTTAAGTACAAAAAAATACAATATACAAGGAGGAAAGAAACTCCTTGGTACAATATGCTGCTCATAAAAATAAAGGAGTACAAATCATGAAGCAAAATTATACATCCTCTATCATGTACTTTGGTCATTGAGCTGAAATGGCTCAATTGAAAGCTCTCCCACTCTTCAAGTGAGTAGGGAAGTGGTTGTGCCAACCTCTCCATCATTTTACAGGCTATGCATCTCCCCATATGCTGATATACATCATGTTGGATGTTCTCCCAAGTGAACTCCTCCATCAAGGAATGATATGCATCAAAGTGCATGGAAAGTAAGCCCACAAGTGCTGCATGTAGATCTTTCTTCGTATGCCTAAAATCCAAGTCAAGAAGATCATATCATGGTAATATATGTCTCCATCCACTACTCCATCACTCTCATCTCCTACATGCCCATCAAGTGCATCATATATGAAGTGATCCTAGGAACACTCCATCAAACAACCCAAGCTCCCAAGTGACAGCATTGTTGGCCTATGTAAATAGGCTCCTACCAACTCATAGCTTCCTCCTTTGAAAACCCTCATGTCAAAGTCATCATAAAACATAATGCTGCTATATGTAAAAGATCCTCTCCAAAGTGGAAGCGCCTCCTCATTCTCCAAGGTCAAAGAGTAGCCCCTTTGCACCATGATAGTGCCATCTCCTACTCTTGCAACATCATGCAAAGTATGGGATAAGATTAGCCCATACTCTCTCGATAACAACCAAAGCAACAATATCTCTACTTGCCTCCTCACACCATCACCATAGAGATCATGGAGCAACAACATGATAATTGAGATGAAAGAGATCACATCACTCCAATATACCCAAAATCCATACTGCCATATGATGTAAGTGCCATGACAAGTTCCATCCACCATCCTACTCTTTGAAATAGAATGTGTCATATGATGATCAAACTCTTTCAATAGTAACCAATGCAGTCTTGCATCCTACTGTCTAGTATCATAGATCTGTAAGTGGTTTCCCAACCTCTTGCTTATCAGAATCACCCATCCAACCTATGGTGAGTGTTTATCATCATGTCTAAAAGTGGCACTCCTCCAATGGAGAATACCAACCTCCCAAATCATATTTTTGCCTTATCACTTCATGGGGTTTTGAAATGCAATATTTTGAAGATCTCCAAATGAAGACCACTCATCAATGACCAAGTTGATCCCATAAGGATCCAAATAGGTGGTAGGAAAAAACCTCCCATCATGATGTGTAGGGCTCATCAAGAAGTACCCAACACAAATATGAGAGATGTTATCCATCCTAATATGTCCTCCATCATCTATCTGTTCCCTCTTTGTTATACATATGGGAAGGTCATTGGAATATTCCAACAATGGTTGGGCCCCCAACTCATCGCTGCTGCTAGATGACAGCGCTGTTGATATCCATGATGGTGCAGCTGCTACCTCAAGATCAGATCCAATGCTGAACACATAGTTTTGCAATGTATTGTTCAAGGCAACACTCATCCCATCCTCCAAGAAACTACATTCCAACCTCAAGGGTTGTGTGTAGCTCATCAATGATACATTAGGATGACTATCTATCTCTTCCTTGAATGAATCAAGGTTGCTCAACGTAGTAAAATTTTGTTGCTCCAAATCAGCAATATACTTTGACCCTTGGTTATGCAATGGTACATTCCCATCATCCTCCATATGTTGCATTGAAATAACAGGAAATGAAAATATGTGCATACCTTGGTAGAACTTGGGACCATCTTGTACTGCTACAAGGGTTCCTCCTCACAGTGTGATGGCGTTCCCAACTACTGATGATGATGGCTTATCTTCTATAGCTTCATCAGCACTAGTACAAGTCTCTTCTTCTTCATGCATCTCCAGATTGGTGCATGGGACTCTAGATATCAAGAGATCAAGATCATCTTGCAAAGGTGCAAGTGGTCTTCCTCCTGAAACAAGTGCTCCTGCAGTAAATGGTGGTGAAGGCTTCTTCCCCTCTAATTTCTTCTTATTGAACCTCTTGATCATACTTTGAGTAGAGTCTTCATATGTAGTCACTTTTTCATGACTCAAATGGATGATCCACCAATTTTGTGCTTCACCTTGAAGGTGCAGCGCTGCAATCTCAACAACTTCCTTTTCTACTACTGGATGTAGTAGAAAAAATGCATCCAACTTCTTTCCCCAAGCCTTTGCTGTGCATGAGGATGACCCATCAAAGGTAGACAATAGAAATCTATTGCCTTTCATTCTTCTATGGCTGCAAGGTCTCCTTTCTTCTTTGAGCTGAATAAACTCTGGGAGAGTCAGATTCTTCTTGATAGCTCTAGGTTGAGACTTATATTCTGCAAGATATTCATTTAGAATCTCATGATATAAATATTCTTCACTTCTATGCCTCTTACTTCAAAATAAAAGGCCATAGAATGTTTCTTTGGAGCTATATGGGACACTGAATCTTCTTTTTGCTGATAGGAAGTACTTGGACCTTCCTCATCTTGAAACCCTAACTTTGCTTCACTTCTTCTTTGCTTGACCTCCTTGGTGATGTCCTCCTTAGATTTGAAAAGAGATGAGAGCAAGCTCATCCTTTCCATAATTTTGTCCTTGCTCTTTCTCTTATAGCAGTTTGGCTTGAAGTCCACAGGCTGAGCCAAAGATATTGCTCTGATACCACTGTAATATCCCAAAATGGGACTGCTCATCAATGCCTGCTAAAATAATGCAGTTTTCAGAAATATATGCAATGAAATGTAAATGAATCTCATGGATCCCTTAGATATGATATTATAGAAACTATATCTGAAAGGAATTCAGAAACAAATCACTATTGCATTTTTAAACAGGCCTCCCATGCCATAAATAGTTGAAAATCATGAAAAAATAGAGACTGCAACCATGTATGAAAGCTGTAATACCATGACAGTGTTATTTTATTACCTCTACAATAAAAATAGGTTTTACATCAGATATATAGCAAGTATGTGGACAAAAGGTTAGATCTACAACAAATCCATGCACTATACAAGATCTTTTATCAATTCCCCTTGGGGTTTTCAGCAATACACCATGTACAAAATGTAGATCTAAGTTTTAAGACTACAGATATATGGAAATATTCAGATCTATAAAGTGGATCTGATCTAATATAACAAGATAAAGGATCTCCTCCAACAGATCTCCAAAGTGAAGGGCAGATCCCCAACACTTAGCAAATCATCTCTCCAAATGGTGCACTGAATCACCTTACAACAACTCCTTCAGAAATAACATAGATCTAGACTATATCTATGCTATAGGGGATGAAATGATGTTGGCTTGCAGCCAAGATATGGAAATACAGCTCACAACCTTCAATATTGTACTCCTAATGGATTAGAAGACTCCTCCATTGAAAATAATTATTGAGATGACCTAGATCTAAAGATCTAGCCTCCACTTGCTACAGCTTTCTGCAACAGTCAAACCCTCAACATGATCTGCATTGTTAAAGGAAGGTGAAGCTTGGCCTCAAGCCAGATAGTGGAAAATATGGTGCAAGGCTCCTCCAAGATGCTACTTCATGAAAGAGAAGGAATTCCTAAACAGGAAGACCTTGTGCTAAACAAAACTCTATCTCAGCTAAACAGCTAGAGAAAGAAGTATGTGTAAGCATACCATACAATCAGGAAATAATAATCATAAGCTAACCCCATATGGCTACCATATTCCTCCTTATAAACAATGTGAGCCTCCTCACCTTTGATCCCACTCATTAGGGTTTCTATCTTCATGCAGTTAATATCCCTCCAAAACTGTGTTGTCCCTTCATCAATACCACTCCTCAATAATAGTGCTGATAGGTTTGGTCAATCTTAACTGGAGCTCCATGTAATGTCTTCTTCCACACACAAGGTGGCTTTATTCCAACTGTCTAATTAGATCTATATTCCCACTGGGTTATCTTCATTAGTGTTTCACATCCTCCATATTTTCTTAGTTGACTTGGTCAAACCTTGACTTTGTCCACATGCTTTAGGCTCTTGTTCACACATGAAGGTGGTTTATCCAGTTATGAATATGATCCCTTTCCCATTTAAGAGGGATTTATTGCTACTAAAGAGATTTATGTGTCTCCCTACCCATTTTATTCCTCTATCTAAGAGCAATTTTTTTTTTTTAATATTCCCTTAGATGTATGCTAAGTTAGGAATATTACACTGTCAAAGAGATGAGAGAAAGGGAAGATTGATTTCTTCTCATCCTTGTATCTAGGTTTGAGGTATGGTTCATAATAGCTCATATTAAGGCTTCCTTGTTTAAACCATTTTTCTCCCACATTAGGGATCCTTGTAGCAGTTGAAATTGCATTGGTGGTCATATCAAAAGTGACCCTAGCAAGAGTGACCTGCCTATCATGAAGATTTGTTATGAACAACCTTGTCAAAACAGGGTGATATTGAATGTGCTGCACTGTTTCACAAAACTTGAAACAACCAACATGTTTAAAACATGACACAGTAAGAGTAGAAGCAATAAGCTCTTTTGTGGTTATGGGTTCATATCTGTTAAATTTTCCTCCTTTGTGGTCACTTCTCCTTGGTATTTGTGCCTCACCAACACCTCTATATTCTTCTTTAGAAATTTTAAATTTTGACTTAGGAAACCCTAGGGTAAAAATTGGAATGAGATGAAGGGAGAAGGAGATAAGATGGCTAGCTTAGATGAATGAAGGGAATGAGTGTAAATAGAAAACCTAGGTCAATGAAAACCCTAGGGATTAACCATGCTCATGACTGATATTGGTTTAGGGAGGTGAACAAGGATATGGTGTATGAAAACTGAAAATGAACTGAAATTAGGGTTTCACAAGGAATAAACACTTCAAATTTTTAATAGACACCCAATATCTTAGAGGCAAGGTAAATTAGAGTGCACTTACTATTTAGAAGTTGTTTGGAGAAGTTTGGGAGAAGATTGAGCTTGATAGAAGTGGTAAAAATATTCACAACCCTCACTGTGAAAGCACGCAATGCTACTGAGTAAACACATATCGTTGATTCAAACGCGCAGTGCCTGTCTGAGAATGCACAACGCCAGTTTTAATTGCTATAGTTTCTCTAGGAAAATGCGCAGCGCGGTTGGGAAAACGCGCAGCACCACTTCAAATGCACAACGCCTTGAAATTTTGGCCCCAACTGCTCAGTAAACTCATAATTTCTCCTTTGTTGAGAATTCTTGATGGCTAGATGGAAACAATGACTCATTTTGAAATGCTTGATAGGTTTTATAGCTTTAGTGGATCTGAAATTTCATTTTGAATCACCCACTTTCCTAATGTTCACTTTTCCTTTGGCACTGCAGGTTGATCAACCTGGAGTTTCGCTCTCTTTTCTCACTTAGGCTGAAAAAGGTTGCACTTTGACAGCTTTGGGATTGCATTTATTACATATAAAACATAAAATTACATTTGGAAAAATCGAAATAAATTACAAATTGGACTTTCCTATCAAAATGACATTTTGATATAAAAGTCATTAAACTAAAAATACAACTTTGAAAGTATAATAAATACATCATGATGATGTTATTTAATCCCTCTCATATATATGCTGACCTTATCTGAATGAAGGAGTGACCTTGAAAAATGAAAAAACCCTAATGACCTAATGGGACTGCTTTTTGACCTGACCTTTGAATGAGATTTTGACTTTAAATACTTCCAAGCATACAGAGCATTTCCATAGGTGTTATTATGCTCAAGGAATAAATCATGAGAATGAGTTAGCCAATATGATATTCTGAGGGAGAAAGAAGTTTATTTTACAAAAACAACCACCAGGAACAATTTTATGTCATGACCTAATGGAATGGTGAAAAATTTATTTAAAATGGGACACCTAAGATGCACATGAAAATGCGTTTTTATCCCTGGTGGAAGTATGAAAATACTGACACTAACATTGGCCTTATTAAGTATGGAAGCTCCTTGGAGGTGTCAAGAACACCGTAGAACAAGTGCCTAACCATTGGGTAAATACGGTCAAACAATTCAAAAGACTGCAGATTATTAAACTGACTCAAAAACCATTTAAAGTGACTGGGAACTGACTCAAAAACTTACTCTGACACTAACTTAAAACTGACTCCAAAAATTTGAAAACAACAGAAAATCAGCAATATTTATGGCCTTCACTTCGAGCCCCAAGCCTAGATGATCTTCTGCCCCAAACCTTGCAGAAAATATAAACTGGTATTTACAATGAAAGTGAAACATTCTCTCAAAAGTTGCATCAGAAATAATAATGTTTCAGGAGCTTACCATTGACTGGTCCTCCTGAACATTCTTGTCCATTCATTTCTTTCAGTAAATAGGAATTTTGTCCTCGATAAGCCAAGATCTTGTAGGGTCCCTTCAAAATATTTTCAAACTTCTCGTGCTTAACTTTATCTTCATTTATTGCATCCCATCTCAGCACTGCATCCTCTAGCTGAAATTTATCTACCTTAGTCTTGCGATCATAAATATTCTTTGTTTTCTCCTAAAGCTTAGAAGTAGTCTGAGAAAATTCCTCCCTTGTTTGTTCAAGATGAATCATTTTATTGATTCGATGTTGCATATCATCTTCCTCACTATCTGCTTCCTGCTATAATCTCATAACCAAAACTGCAAGTGATGTAGGAAACACTGTATCTGTACCATAAACCAATTCAAAGGTTGAAATACCTATGGACTTCTTGGTGCTCACTTGGTCTTCTCAAAAATCATTTTTAAGCTTCCTATGCCAATTTTTGTTGTTCTCCTCTAGCATTTTATTAATTATATTCATCAAGGATTTATTAGAGGACTCAGCTAATCCATTGCCCTGTGGATAATATGTGGTGGAATGGCCCAATCTGATATTATACTTGTGATAAAACTCAACCATCTTCTTTGACTTAAATTCGGCAGCATTATCTGTAATAATCTTATGAGGACAACCAAAATGAGACAAAATATTGGATTCTAAAAATTGAATGATTACCGTGTCCATATCTTGCTTTGTATGAATAGCCTCAATCCACTTGGTGAAGTAGTCGGTGGCTGTTAGAATCCATCTGTGTTGTGCTGATGATGTGGGATAAATTTCTCCAATAAATTCAAGTCCCCACTGTTGAAAAGGAGCATTTACTACAATAGGCTTCAGTGGAAGAGGAAGAAGCTTCCTTTTTTACTAAAAAACCTAATATTCATGATAGTTGGTGACTGTTTTGTACAAATCAGAAAATAAATTTGGCCAATAATAACCTGCTCTCAACACTTTGTTAGCTCTTGCTTTCCAAAACAAATGGCCTCCACAATCCCCCCTATGGAAGTCATCAATTACCTGTTTTGTAATATTCCAAAAATTTAACCTTAAGCTAAATGGAATATTATAGTTTGTTTTATCACTAGGTAGGTGAACAAGTGGGTGGGGAGGCCCATAAGTCTCCAAATCAGCAATAAAAAAACTTCAAGTGTGAAATGAGAAATTTTTAGTAGCTAAATAATGCTCCTCCAAGTGTGAACAGGGGTTGGATCATGTTGATTAAGTCAACTTTGACCAAGTCAACAACACTGTTATGGAGGAGTGGAGATTAATTGAGGAATAACGTAGTTTTGGAGGGAGGTTGATTTCATGAACGAAATGACCTAATTGAGTGGGGCCAAGGGAAAGGAAGCTCATATTATATATAAGGAAGGGGATGAAAACCATATGGGGTTATGTTTTATATTATCGTTTTTTATATTGGTCTGTTTGGACTTGCATTCCTTTATTGTTTAGAAGGGTTGCTATGCTGTTTAGCACCGGGTGTTCTCGAGTGGGAATCCCACCTCTTCCCTTGAGAGTGTTAGAAAATTAAATATTACAGAGCAATGAAACACATAAAATATGCGAAAAATACAAGCACACAAAACACATAAAACTAGAGAGACACAGATATACGTGGTTCACCCAGTTTGGGCTACGTCCACCCCAGGAACAGCCGGTCCTTCCTTTCTGTTATCCGGCAAAAATGAAAGAGACAAAACCTACGAGCGGATCACAACAATATCCTGTTCTCTCACGGTCTCCCTCTCTATTTCTGCGCTCCAAGGAGAAATACACATAATGCACAGCCGTAATACTGTGCCCCCATATGTACAAAGGGGGTTGCCTTCTAGGGCAAAAACCTAATCTAAACATAACTCTTTGTCAGATCATTTGCCTAATGAACGGCCCATATTGACTAGAAATTACTATACTTTTACAAGGCAATTTTACATCTATTTTTAGCTTCGGGGGCGCTGCCCCCAAACCCCCGCCAGGGGGGGGGCTCCGAAAAGCGCTGCCGCCCCCCGCTGGACCCCCCACGGCAGCGATTAAATTTCGGGCGGCGTTGCCGCCCCTTTTAAGGTACAGGGGTCCAATGTTGTGATACAAAGTAAAGAAGATAATCAGGCTCCATACCCAACAGAGAGGTCTCTTGGGAGAGTATTGTATTCATTTCCACATTTATGATTTTAGGCCAAGCTACATATTTCTTCATCAACGCAGTTTGTGCAGGTTATTGTGTTGTGTTGCAGGGCGTTGTAGTGGAGGGTTTAGAAACCCACTTTTTGAGCTAGTTTCTCATTGGAGGAAGGATTCCCTCTCTTGGGAGATCAGTTTGGAGGGATCTTGGAATTATTTCAGATATTTGGCACCAGTCCAGCTATTTCCCATCATTTCCAACGCTGTTCTAGCTTGGAATTGCGTTACTTTGAGGGAAGTTTTCAGTGAGGGATCTTATGGTTCCTTTAGAGTGTTTTCTTGTGATTGAAGAGTTTAGCCTTTCATGGGAGGAGAACTTTGAGGAGATATACATGATATATTCTATATTTCAGCCTTATACACTCATGTGCTTCAGTTTTCAGTGAATCCTCAACCCTAGGGCTTTAGATCCCATATTTTATAGAGTGTATTTCTGAAAACCCTTTCCGGGTTCTCTGTAGGAGTTTGTATTAAGCCTAGATCTGTATTGGGCATATATTTTGAGGAATATAAAAACACTACATATTTTGAAACTTATTTTTCTATAGCAGTGTGTTTATAACTGTGCTGTAGCAGTCTTCCGGAATTTTTTATTGTAGCAGTAGTTTAGTTTTAGGAGTGATTACTTATGGGAGGCTTGTTCCCTCATTGTATATGATCCATGCCTCACAATTTTATATGGATTTTCTGATATAATACATGATGATATGTCTCCATATCAATCTCCAATGTTAATGAGTTGATTTACACTGCTATTTCCAATTTTTTGTTCATATATTGTTGCTTCCCCATCTTGGGATATTACAATGGTATCAGAGCATCATCTTGGTTTAGCCTGTGGATCTCTGCCATTATGCTATCAAGAAGACAAGAAGAAGAAGAAATGTACAGAAAAGACAAGAAGAATACCCCATTATTTGGAGGAAAGAAGGAAGAGAAGCTTTCAAAGCTTATTTCTCAAACTTTGCAGACCATTCATGGAGATCTTAAGAAGATGAGAAGGGAGATGTGTAGAGAATCTCCAAGAGAGTTTGAATCTGAAGCAAACTCTAGATTTTTACATAATGAGTGTGAGCATGCAGCCACACATTATGATGCACAGTGTAGTCATATGCCTAGATCTACTATAAGGGGGATGAAAGAGAAGAAATACCTAGGAGGGAAACTCTTAGTGATTTTCTGCAAGAATATGAATCTCACACTAAGAAGTTCAGAGATCATATCACCTTCCAAGAGTTTTGCAAGATCAAGGTGGAGAGGAGCAAGCAACATGACATGGGTAGATTCTTCCTGTCTACTTTTGATGGATCACCAACATGTTCATCTAGAACATGGGTTAGGGAGCTACACACCTATTTGCAGCAACACCAAGTTTCTGAAGATGAAGCCATCAAAGTTACAACGCTGCATTTTGAAGGTAAGGCCTATGCTTGGTGGATATTTGAGTCATTTTCATTAAAAAATGAAAATACTTCTTCTTATGAAAAGTTCACTAAGATATTAGTGGAAAGGTTTGATGGAAAACATTATGAAACATTATTAGTGGAACTAAATAAACCAAAGCAAGCAAAAACTTTGCATATTTTGGAGGAATCTATAAACCCAAATCCACTTCAGAAAATTGTTGAAGAGGCTAACATCTTGCATAAGAACTTGCTTGAGGGAAGACCTCTATCTCATACTCTTGAACAAGAGGGCATGGAGATCCCTTTTTCAAAAGAGGAGCCAGTTATTGGAAGGTTGCCCATTCATATTGAAGAATAAGAGAAGGATGGGGGCAACAATGCTATCATATCTAGAGCATATCGAGCACCTCATGTAGAGGTAGATTGATCACTTGCTCCAACCAGAGGGATTCTTGTATCATTGCAAGGAATTCCCAAGGATATCATATATGGAGGTCAAGGCACAATCAATGAACAACATGATTGTGAAACGTTGCAGATGGAAGGAGAAGGTAGGGAGGAAGGGTAACATCACATGATGAGAAGCACACACCCCTATATATTTCAGAAGGGTTATGCACATAAGAGGCTGACTAATTTTCGCTGTAAGGGCAGGGACAAAGTTTTCCATCCATATGTGCAGTCTACTCTTGACATTGATGTCTCATTACAACCGGGGAGACCAGCAGATCAGGAGATGATGGGAGATGCTTCACACTTGGTTGCACCACTCATTTATTCTAGAGGGGTGGGGGCCATGGGAGGACTTGATACAACACAGAGAGTTTGGGGTAGAATCAAGGAGGAGGGAGACATTCTCCCATTTTCAACATTACCCACTCTCACTACGTATACTGTGCTAATAGGAGTTGCTGCATGATGGAGGATGGCACCTTCATGGTGCAAGGGAGTTGCTCCATGGATTTGGATAAACAAAGGGTACTTCCTTTGAGGAAGGAATCATCCATACACTGGAGTATATGGAGGCCACTTATGCTTACATTGGCCAGGATCAGGAGGTTTTTTTTTTGGATAGTAGCTTCTCATGGGAGGCCAACTTTCAAAAGACACCACTTCTATTTGGGCATGAGCAGCTGCATGGTGGGCATGGCGGCATTTTGGAGGATGAATTTGGCACGAGGGATGTCAAAGGAGTAGACAGTAGCATGTTTGGAGCTTCACATTTCAGATCTTTAGCGCTCTCTTAGGAGGGTTGATCCATATTGGAGGTCTCAACTTTTGGTAGAGTACTCCAAGGATCTTGGTGTCTGCATGATTCTTGATGACCCAGAGGGAGATGACAGATACATGGTGGTTGATGAGGTCATCTATTTTTATGGCAGATTTCTCTTGACTAGAGTTTCTGAGCTCAAGAGGAAGCTACTACATGCAGCACATGTGGACTTTCTTTCCATGGACCTTGATGCATTTCATTATTTTATGGAGGAGTTCACTTGGGAGGGCATCCAACAGGGTATATATCAGCATATGGATATAGGCGTAGCCCAGATGGTTATGGAGAGGTTTTCACAACCAATTCCCTACTCATGGAGAGTGAGGGAGAGCTTCCAGTTGAGCCATTTCAGCTCAATGGCCAAAGTACATAGTAGAGAAGGTATATTTTGCATTATGTTTTGTACTTCTTTACTTTATATGAGCAACATGTTGTACCAAGGAGGATTATCCCTTCTTGCATATTATATTATGATGTACTTGAGACCAATTGCAATATTGAGGTTGGCTATTCTACTGGTGGTTTGCGGGGGAAGCCACATGATTCTTGGTGTGCACCATTGACACCACATTGTACCTTCATGATACTATCTTGTAGGATGACTATGGCAGCAAAAAAGTGGTTGGAAGGGCACATGCTATTCTTTGATTTGAGGCAGTCAGGGGATGCACTATTTTGGTTCCATATGTGGAACTATGATCCACCTCCCGGTTGTCATATGGCAACTTGTTTTCATTGGTTTTTGCTTCCATATTTTGGTGATGTTCTTATGTTTATGGGAAGATTTTTTGGGAAGTGGCACAAAGGTTGAAGGTTCCCATTGGGAGTATGATTCTCCCTACTTTACATGTTTCATGTTTTAGGAGAAACAATGGGAAAACCATGATTTCCACACTACATCTCTTTTCTTCATGTGGGAGGAGCCATTTAGAGAACTTGAGTTCTTGGAGGAGGCACTTCATGGCTGATTTATTTGGTAGGGTAACTTGGGCCAGTATTGGAGGCCATGAAATTTTAACCCAAGATCAGCATAAACCTCATACTTACCATAAATGGAGAGAGAAACAACTTGGATGGAAACTTCTAATCTTTCCATGTAGCCCCAATACATTGCATAGACCAGGGGTTGAGGATTTCTTTGATGAGATACCTAGGATGGCTCATTTCATTTGGATGATAGCATGGGTATGGGAGTCTCTCATTGGGAATGATGTTCCCCATGTTTGTCATCACTCCTACCTTGAGGGGAACATTGGACAACAATAAGTTTTCCACTTACACCTTCCACCTTTTCATGATGTGAACCATTCGGTTTTGCATACTTGGGAAGAGCCATTGGAGGGCAGATTTATTGCAGATTATCTTGAGCAATATTGGGGACTATTGATGAGGAGGCCACAAGAGGAGGAGAGGAGGAATTTTTCTCTCCCTTTACAGTTTCTTGAGGACAAGCAACATTTTGGAGGGGAGGATTGTAATATTCCAAAAATTTAGCCTTCAGCTAAATGGAATATTATAGTTTGTTTTATCACTAGGTAGGTGAATAAGTGGGTGGGGAGGCCCATAAGTCTCCTAAGCAGTAATAAAAAAACTTCAAGTGTGAAAGGATACATTTTTAGCAACTAAATAAATCTCCTCCAAGTGTGAAAGGGGGTTGGATCATGTTGATTCAGTCAACTTTGACTAAGTCAACAATGCTGTTATGGAGGAGTGGAGATTAATTGAGGAATAACGCAGTTTTGGAGGGAGTTTGATTTCATGAAGGAAATGACCTAATTGAGTGGGGCCAAGGGAAACGAAGCTCATATTATATATAATGAAGGGGATGGCAGCCATATGGGGTTATGTTTTAGATTATCATTTTTTAAATTGGTCTGTTTAGACTTGCATTCCTTTGCTGTTTAGCAGGGTTGTTGTGTTGTTTAGCACCGGGTGTTCCCGAGCGGGAATCCCACCTCTTCCCTTGAGAGGCCTCTTGGGAGAGTATTGTATTCATTTCCACATTCAAGTTTTCAGGCCAAGCTACAACTTTCTTCATCAGCGCAGTTTCTACAAGTTATTGTGTTGTGTTGCAGGGTGTTGCAATGGAGGGTTTAGAAACCCACTTTCTGAGCTAGTTTCTCATTGGAAGAAGGAATCCCTCTCTTGGGAGATCAGTTTGGAGGGCTCTTGGACTTATGTTAGATCTTTGGCTCTAGGCTAGCTATTTCCCATCATTTCTGTTGTGGTTCCTGTGATTTGGCAGATTTGGCAATACCAAATGACAAGACAACATCAAACCACTTTGGGATCTTAGGATCTAGCCCTCCTGGATCCAGAGAGGGATATCTCTATAAAAGCAAAGAATAATATGTCTTTGAAGTTCAATTTAAGGTGTTAGGCTAGTTATGGAGTACAAGGGTTTTTGTTTTTTTTGTTTCTTTGGTTGGGAAACATGAAAGAAGGGTTAAATGAATGTAAAGGAATGAGTAGAGAAGGATTTTTTAGCAATGGGGAGATAATTCAAAGAGAACACAAGTCCATTGGGAAATGGGGTCATAAAAGGATTTACTTACAATTCAAATATCCAAGGCTTTCAAAGGGATAGTCATCTAAAACAGAGGATCTCTTAAGATGATAATATGGGATGAAACAATAGGGAAATGAAAGGGAATGACAAGGAAAACCTTCCAAGGTGACCACTTTGGAGAAAGTATAGGGACAGGGCATGCCTTAAACCTCTATGATCCTAACTCCTAATGAGGCTAACTCCGAAGACAAAAATCTAGTAGTCCTCCTGACTACTTTCAGACAATAGAAAACATTTAAGTTTAACATAGAGTGAAACCTAAGATGAGAGAAGGAATTTTAACCTTCTCTGCTTTTGGCATTTAACTCAAAGGGATCTTGAAAGGCTAACTGTTGGAAAAGGAACCTAGGGGATAGGGCTAACTCTAAATCTCCTTGTTGCCTAATTCTTTTAGCTGAAACCAAGCAAGAACATCTAAGAAAAAAACTCTAAATTCTTACATCAGTAAGCATGGACAAACCAACTTCTATACTGGTTAAATTATGTCGAATTTGTTCTTAGATACACAATTAGAAAAAAATATAAAAACAAGAAAATGCAGTAAGCATTAGGGTACTTGCAGCAGTATATCCTAAGCTAAATTCATTGTTTTCTTATCAGAGAAGATGAAACATGATGTAAAACAGAGGGAAAACAATAACAAAGAAGGGACACATCACCACTGATTTAGATCAGGATCTGATGAACATGCTTGTCATATTAGTAGAGCAAGACCAATCACATACATTCTTGTACAATAGCTTGATATCGTCTAGAAATCATCTCCCAGCCTATTTACAACTACTACTCACAGAACTCTAACTCAGTAAAAAAGCTTACAATCAGTGTTTTTTCAATAACCAACCAACCAACATTTACAATTTATTTCTCATGAGTTCTTATAGGTGAAAAGGTGATAGTAGTGGTAGATAGGATTTAAATGATTCATTAAAACAGAGGGAGAAGTGTTTTCGAAGCCCATTCTATTTTAATATATTTACATTAACTTTCAGTACTCTTTTGATGATTTAGGGGTCTTTGTTAGTTTGATAATAACTCCAAGGGTATGTTCTTGGAGGTACTTTCCTGGCCGTAGTACTGTGTTTTATCTTCTGTGATAAGAAAGGGATAAGATTTTCCTTTCAGGTCTTCCATTATTTTTAACTAATGCACTGACAGTTTTTGGGACTTCTTGTCAGTATAGTAACTACTTTGGAGCTTGATCAAGAATAGAGGATGGGTAGTAGTGATTCGGTCCTTTCTTCAGTAAAGGAATGCCCTACTAATATATCCTCTGCGCTGCTGCGATCTGTTAGCACCATGTAATTACCAAGATTGGAAAAAGTCCAACTGCAAGGAGAACATTATTTCAACCACTTTTGGATTCTAGGATCTAGCCCTCCTGAATCCGGAGAGGGATCTCTCCAATAAGTGCAAAGATGGATTTGTCTTTGAAGTGTTGGGTAATGATGTTAGGCTAGTTATGAAGGCCAAGGGTTTTGTTTGTTTTTGGATGGTTGAGCACGATTTCTGTTTGAGGTGGAAAGTTCTAAATGCAAAGATTTTCAAAGGTGAGAAGTTGCAAGAAAATAGAACAAGCTTTGGCCAGGAAGATAGATAATTGTAGGTTTTAGTCCATTGGGCTATGGAGTCATAATAGGGTTTAATTGAAACAGCAAGAGGCAAGAGTGGTCCATGGGGCAAGTCATATATGTCTAAGGATCTCTTCAAAGTTTGATTTATGGAATGAAATGAGACAAAAAGAAGGGAAATTAAACAAATGAAGAACAAAGAGCAGCCTAAGATCTGGTAACTACTTTTAAACTAGCCAGATTTTGGCATACACTTAAGAAAGACATGAAAGTAAACTAGGATCTTGTAAGTACTTTTAAACTAGCTAGCCTTTGATACACTTTCAATAGAAAAAATATAAAAATAGAGGGAAACACAAATGATAACAAAGGATGGTCTAATATCTGGTAAGTACTTTTAAACTAGCCAACTTTTAACATATTCCAAGGGAAACTTTCAGACATTCTTTTGGGATAAAACTAGGACCAGGGCACACCATATATTCCTTAGTTAATCTATACTTAACATGAAATGAAAGTAACATCCAAGAACAATATTCATCTAAAACAATAAGACGAGGGAATGCCAGCATTCCTATGCTTAAACTAAATTAAATCATTCCTAAATAACACAGATTTGAAGAAAACATTAAGATAAATATTTTTCAGTCAGAGAAGGGTATTGATATACAGTAGGTCCTAACTCTATGCATGTTGTTCTTTACAAGAGAAGATGAACACAGTGAAAAAAGAAACAAAATAACAAGTCACAATGAGAAAAACATCACCGTCAACATAGAACAGGATCCCATAAATCAACTTGTATTGATGCTCCAAACCAGTTACAGATTTAAGTCCAATGCTTTAGTTTAGCAATAATCTACACATCTCAGCCTAACTTATCTATCACAAGCAGAGCTCCAAGGGCCAGTGAACACTATTTACAAGTAGAAGTCTCAAGCTCAATTATATTTCAATGTTCAGTAGCCAACTCAACCAACCCCTCTCTCATCTTCTCTAGTAGCATTTATAGAAGAATGAGGAGGTGAGATATGATAAAATATCTCCAAAGATAATTAATACAGACTTAATGGCTTCTCAGCCTTTGGTGGGCTCGATGAAGAAGCTTACATAAGTGTCCTCTGTATTAAACAATTTACATTAAGATTTAATCTCGGTGGGAGATCTTACTAACTTTTGAGGCTCTATGTGGTGTCAAAGTAACTCTGCTGATATTTTGTCATTAAGTTTGTTTGCAGAATTTACTCTCTGGCTGCGCTTGAGACAAATATATGATCCTGATCAATAACTTCGGCCTCTGATTTGAATTCTTTGAGGCACAGGTGGCACTGTGATAGCTTGGAGGAATCGATTTGCCTTTGCTGTGGCGGTGGAGACTTTCTATCTGATGAACCTTTATTATTTTTCTTTTAACTGTGTTTTAATTGGGGATTAGGCTTTTGATAAACCATTTTAGATGAAATCCCCACAAATATGTCTACAATCTTCTGTTCTAGTATATTTTTGTCTTCGACACTGATACTCTTTGATTTGTGCCTGACTTGCTATGTTTGTTGGTGTGCAGGGCTGCACAACGGTTGTGTGGCATCAATGCCTCATGAATTATTGATGAAATGTGGAGTTGAACCCTGTGAATGATTTCCTTTGATGAATCGAAGGCGGGAGGATCATCACCCTCAGTCTTTGAATTTTCTTCAGTATAGCGGAAAAACCATTTAAACCCTGCAAAATACGAACAACATTATAAAATTCTGCATATATAGGTTTAATTCTTCAGAAGGCGCGTGGAGAGAGCATGGCCGTTAGATGGCATCATCCAATGGCTGAGATTGATTAGAGGAGGTCAAAGGAGAGGCAGAAGAATAATTTAAATCGGAGTCGTCGATCGCACAAAGATCGACGGTCGGGAGTGGAGGTGAATAAATAACGTGAAGGGGTCACATTATTCGGAAAAATAAAATAAAAAGTAGAGAAAAAGGTTTAAAACCTTTGTTTCGGAAAAAAATGGTTGAAAAATGAGTGGGGAGCTCGGGACGAACGTGGGCCGTCAGATGAGATCGGCCCACGCGATCAACGGTGGAGATTGGGCACCACAAAACCTTCGAAACATGCCCCGGACTTCAAAACCTTTAATTACAACACACTGTATAATTATTTCGGGTCACAAAATAGGCTTGTTGACGTCGGGGCGTTTGTGACCCGAAATTTTATGAAATTTTCCCTAAAAAGCTTATCGGGTCCGGATTGGGGCCTGTCGCTCTTAGCCCAAGTGTGACCCAAAAATTATATCAAATACACTTTATAAATTCCCCTTGGTCCGGACTTGCTGACTGTGCGGGGAAACAATGAAGACCCGCCCCAATTAAAATCTGCCGCGTGGATGCTGATGTGGCACTGGGACCACCGACTCTGCGGAATTGCTTCTGTGGATGAGGGGATTGGGGCGATTGAGTGTGGACCGTCGATCTATAGATCAGATCGATGGCAGAGATGTTTAAATAACTGCGCCATACCACGTTTATCTTACGGGCTTCTTCAGAGCGCGATCACCGTTCGATGAGCTGGCCTCAGATCGGACGACGCATGCCAATATCGCGCTGGGCCCATATCCGACCTTTAATGTGCGATGAGGGCAATTTTTCAACAGTGCTCGAGGCCACGTGTTGGCCAGTGGTGCTGATCGCTGCCAAACGGAAAAAACCACCTCCCTCTCAAAAGTGGTGTGATGAATTCCGCCCAGTGTTCTTCTAATATAATGACAAAAACATTTAAAACCCAAAATTTAATATAAACACAAAGGTTTGTGTTGGGAGGGTTTTATATTCACGATTTGGCTTGGCGCCTGACTGCGGGGCCTTGTTCTATATGAAAAGCGATATGACCGGGGGACATAATACACAGGGCTAATCGGCATCGGAGATTGGTTTAAACAAAGATAGTGTGCTTGGTGAGTTGCTCCGACGCGATAAGCGCTTAAAGGTTTAGCACCTAGTTCTAGCACTAGGGCATATGGAGGGGAAGGGTTTTGGACTCAGCCCATGGGGGCTTGAACAAAAATATGTATTTTTTATGTAGTTTTCAATGTTTTTCAAGGGTTGTGAGGGTTTCGATAAGGCAAAGAAAGGGTCTTAAACCTTATCAAAGGAGTTTTGATGAAAGGGAAAGGGGAAAAACATGAAAATGAAGGATTTTTTATGGAGTAAAACAGGGGTGAAAATGAGAATAGTTTTGGAAGTGGAAGGAAGGGGAAAAGGGTGTTTGCAGCAGTATTATGTCTTTGAAATCAGCAGGATTTCTGAATGTAAAATGGGCACGGTATGGAGAGTTTTGGATAGAGGCATGGGGCCTTTATGAGTCTTCAAGAGCCAACACTTTTTGCAATAAAATTTGTTCCTTGAAGGCTCCAAAAGTGATTTAGCCACCTTTTGGTATAACAAATTTCATAGGTGGCTAACACGATCAATGATTTGTATTTAATCTGTGCTGACTGTGGATTAGGCTTCTTAACATTCAATATTATGCCTTTAACCCTTTTTAGAGATTTCTTCCTCTGCAATCTTGCCTCCGTGATAGTCTTTCTATGCCAGGGCCATGATTGTGAAAACAATTTGAATTCACCACCTTTGAAACCTGCAAAAAATGAGAAACATGTTATAAAAACCAGGGGGAGTGAGGGAGTACTGCTTCAGAGGCTCGTGGGGATGGAGGAGCAGTGGTGGAAAATGGTGGATGCAGCGAAAATATGACAGAAATCATGGCGGAAGGCGAAAACAGGTTTGAGGGGAGTTTGGGTGCGACGTGGGTTGTGGACCATTAGATCATGGTGACCTACGATTGAGATCTTTCGATGAGGTCGTTTGGGAGGTCAGATGAATGGAAAATGGATGGAGGCGAGATTAAATGTGGGCCGTTAGATTAGAATAATAAAAGGTGGGGATTGCTCGATGGAGTCATTTGGAATAAAAGTTAAAATGCAAGTGAACGGGGTTGTGATATGATAAGAGCCGTCCGATTTTGGAGATCAACGGTTGGGAATAAAAGCCAAAGTTGCGTTGTGGAGGGCGATAAGGCAGAAAATCAGAGTGGTATTCACGCAACAAAAAGGGGAAAAGTGGAAATTCCCAAAAAAATGCGATTCCACTCAGTGAGTGACACATGGAAAAAGAAAACCACCCATTTAGCATAAATTTGAAACTTTAAACCCTGGGCACAAAAATTACGCGAAACAGAGTTTAAGCCGTTAGATCTCTTGGTCTTGATTAGACGGTGTAGGTTGTGTGCGATGGGAGGTAAGATGCACGGGGCGAAATGAGGTGGTGTCCATTGCTGAGGTCAATGTGAGCCGTCGGATTGTGAGGATCGACGGTCGAGATCTATCGATGGGGGAGAATGAGAAGGGCGGGGTTTGAAGAGCGGAAGTAATGTTTACCGTCTGATCAAACTTGATCAACGGTGGAGATTTAATCGGAGGTCGAGATGGTGGAGGATTATGTGAGGGACGAGCACGATGCGATGATGTGCGAACTGTCGAAACTGACGGAATGAACAGCTGGGATTAAATCACATCGCAGAAAAGGAAAGAGGCCAAAGCACCGGGGTGTTTGAGTTTGCGATGTGCGATTAAGCGCTGGGCGTCGGATCATATGGAAGATCAACGGTCGGGATTGATCGGAGGGTGTAATGACGGAGGGCCTATGAGCGGAGCGTGATGAGATCCTGGCCGTTGGTTATTGTGGATTCAACGGTCTAGATCAAATCAGCGGATGTGATGACGGGGGGCTGCGAGCGAAGCATGATTGAATCCTGGCCATTGGTTCTTGTGGATTCAACGGTCCAGATCAAATCGGCGGATCAGAGGAGAAAGGGGCTCATTGAATCGGAGTTTTGAAATAAATGTTTAACAAAGAAACTATAAACCTCGATTGAGATTGCATGATGGGGGCTAGCTCCTGGTCGTAGGATGAGGTCACATGCGGAAAAGGGGGTAGGGCTAGTGCCGAAAGGGGCTTAAGGCCTAAATGCTGAAAAGTGGCTTTTTAGGCCAAAATGAAGGTTTTTTAGAGGGTTTTGAGGGTTTCGATAAGATTAAAAAAGAGGTTTTAAACCTTATCAAAGGGAATTCATGAAGGAAATGAAAGAAAATTAAGTATCAATGAGGGAAAATGGGGAAGATGGAGGCCTTTGAAAACAATTTCTTTCATAAATAGCAGGGTTCATTAATGGAAACAACAGTGAAGATTCTTTAAAGGATAGAAGACACATGGAGGCTTCAAGAATGATAGATTTACAAAGGAAATGTTTCTCTTGAAGGCTTAGAAACATATTTAGCCACCTATTTTCTTTGACAAAATATTATAGGTGGCTAACAATTTCCAGCGCTGTTCCAGCTAGGAATTACGTTATTTTGAGGGCAGTTTTCAGTGAGGGATCTTGTGGTTCCTTTAGAGTGTTTTCTTGTGATTGAAGGGTTCATCCTTTCATGGGAGGAGACATTTGAGGAGATATACATGATATATTCTATATTTCAGCCTTCTACACCCATGTGCTTCAGTTTGCAGTGAATCTTCAGTGCTAGGGATTTAGATCCCATCTTGTATAGAGTGTATTTTTGAAAACCCTTTTCAGGTTCTTTGTAGGAGTTTGTATTAAGCCTAGATCTGTATTGGGCATATATTTTGAGGCATATAACAGCCCTATATCTTTTTTACATTATTTTTCTGTAGCAGTGTGTTTATAACTGTGTTGTAGTAGTCTTCCGACATTTTTTTATTGTAGCAGCATTTTAGTTTTAGGAGTGATTTCTTATGGGAGGCTTGTTCCCTCATTGTATATGATTCATGCCTCACTATTTTGTATGGATTTTCTGATATAATACATGATTATATGTCTCCATATTGGTCTCCAATGTTAATGAGTTGATTTACACTGCTATTTCTAGTTTTGTGTTCATACATTGTTGCTTCCCCATTTTCGGATATTACATGTTTAGCCTCATTTTCAACCAAAAAATTAAAAAGAACACCTCCTGGATATTTCTAATAAAGGGCAGTACCTAGAATGCAGTATTTAACAGATTTCAATTTCAAATACCTACCCTGAATTTTTGACATTCTTGGAGAAGGACATAAGTGCTGAAGTACATACACTATATCGGAATACCATGGTGAAGTGAGAAAAATTTATGATACCTGTATTAGAGCGACATATTCTTCATCATCTAACATTGCTACAATAAGGTTTATGTCTAGAGCATGCAATTTGCATTCAGTCATCAACTTGGCTAACCCCTGTCCCTTGATCAGTTTGGTAGGCCTGATATCGAGATCATATTCTAGAATCGCTACTATCCACCTACCTCTCTGACCTTCAGGATCAGTCTGTGTGAGAATCTCTTTTACCGCTGCATTTGGAACATAGGCTATAGTATATGAATGTAGAATATAGATCCATAAATATTTCAAAGCTATGAATAGGGATAAAGCTTATTTTTCAATAATGTTATATCAAAGAGAAGCATCTCTAATGGCTCAACTGAAGAAAGAAAAATAGGCTGTTCAACTTGATCCTTCTTTTGAATCAAAACAACAACCAAGGTATGCTCAGATGCAAATGAAAATATTATGAAATCACTGGTATAATCTGGACTAACCAAAATAGGGGTTGTGCTTAAAGCAAGCTTTACCAAGTTGAAATACTTCATAGCATCAATGGTCCATTTTACATTGTTTTCCTTCTTCAACATATTAGTCATTTCTCTCAAATGCTCAGCTAAATTAGGAACAAATCTGCGTAAGAAGTTCATCTTACCATTGAAAGTCTGTATCTCTTTTTTGTTTCACATAAAATATATCTTCTGAATGGATTCTACTCTAGAAGGATCAATGCGAATGCCATCTTTGGAAATTATGTGATCGAGAAGTTTTCCTTCCTCCGTGGAAAAAAGGCTCTTCTTCAGATTTAGAGAAATTCCGAACTCTCTGCATTTCTAAAAAATAATTCTCAAATGATACAAATGTTGATCATTAGAACCAGAAAACACTGTCAAATCATCTAGATGCACAACTAAGAAAACATCTTTCTCATTAGCAAAGGCTATATCCATCGCCCGCTGAAAATTAGCTCCTACATTCTTGAGTCCAAATGGAATTTTAACATACTGAAAGGTCCCCCACGATGTTGTGAAAGCAGTTTTACCTTGGTCTTCTTCATGAACCAAAATCTGAATATAACCTGAATAACCGTCAAGCAGTGACATCCGTGATGCTCTAGCTACCCTTTGTAGAACATGGTCCATCTTAGGAAGGGGGTAATTATCCTTTAGAGATACTTTATTCAAATTCTAGAAATTTATGCATAACCTTATCTCTCTGGTCTTTTTTCTTACCAGAACCAAATTTTAAATCCAATCAGGAAACCTAATTGGCACAATGATACCAGATTTGTAAAATTGGTTTACCTCTTTCTCGATGGATGGCAACAATATTGGTTTTATCCTTCTAACCTTCTTTCTGAAATGTTTTTTATCTGGCTTGATGGGAATAGTGTGGTGAATAATATTCTTGTCATAGACCTTCAAACCTGCATAATCCCATGCAAAAATATAAGAAAATTCAGATAACAATTTGATGTACTTATCTTTCGCCTCGGGAGACAATGTCTTAGACAACTTAACCATCTTGGGCTTGTCTGCTGCTCAAATGTTCACATATTCCACACCCTTTTCTATAGGAGTCAATGTTGGTTTTCTTGCCACATCATCCTTATCGAACATATCTTCTAAAGGTATCAGACCTCTAGGAATAATATTGTCTTTCAGCTGCAAAACATTCATCTGATTGGCTTCTATGTCTTGATCATCAACATCACAAACATCATCAATAAAAGCATCTTTGAATTTTCCTTCATTTTGCAAAAATCTGTTAATTTCTTTGTCATCCCAAAAAACTTGCTAGTACCTTAAATTATTTTGAACACTAGGTCTATGTTTACTTGCCAAAATTTATTATTAGAGTTCATCGGAATCTTGAGATTACTTTCCACCGTAGAAAGTGAATCTGCAATGATATTCCGAGTTCTTGGTACTGCTGTTAATGTATACTCAGGAAACATTTTTAAGATATCCAAGACTACATTTCTATAGGCTCTCATTCACGGATGCTTTTCTTGAAATTCTCCTTTCACCTGCTTTATGACAAGCTCAGAATCACCATAAACATAAATTATTTTTGCAACAAGTTTCTTCAAAATATTAAGACCTATGATCAGTGCTTCATACTTCGATTCGTTATTAGAACAATCAAAAGCCAACTTATAAGAGAATTCTCTAACATTAATTTGAATTCCACTAGTTTTACAAACAAGAATTCGGATCCAAATACCAATACCTGCACCTTCCTTACCCAAAGCACGGTCGAAATCCATGCTCCAAAGGCCCTTTTCATCTTCTAGATGTTGATTTACCTTGGCCAGTCACCTCATTTTTTTTTTCTATACCGATTTGTTGTTCTTCAAGAGACTTTTCGGAAGAAGGCACCATTGAAGAAGGAATATTTCTTTCTATTTATAAAGAGTTGCTCTGAAACTTTCTGAAACTTCTGGCACGTCTTCTACTACTACTAGCTAATTATTTACATCATTCAAATCACCATCATTATACAAAATAAAATATTCCAAATTTGTATGTACAACTTGTATTGGATGATTGATAGACTTCTCCTTACTAGTTATCATATCTTTCATTTTCTTTTCTGGATACAATTTCCTCTATTGCCCGAAAACAGGAATAGTAGCATAAGAGAAGTCAAGTTGTAAAGTACCTTTAAGTTTAGCTCCCCATGATCTAGACAGTAGCATGCCAAAACGAGGTGGTATATCAGCCACCACCACATCCATCAAAACATTCTTGGTTGGGATTTGGTCTAAAGAAACCACTAAATCTTTGATGAGACCAATGCATCGAACTCTACCAGAAGCAGATGAATACAAATCATGATAAGGTTGGGTGATATCCATGCCCATATTTTCCATATATAATATCCTTAGGAATCAAATTGTGAGACGCTCTGGAATCAAGCATAGCATTATGGAGTATGTACTCATGCAGTCTAAGGCTCAAATAAAAAGGAGGAACCTCACTCTCTTCTAATTGACCATCTATAGCTGGAACGAAAATGAGCTCGGGGTTGTCATATTCAACATTAAACATATTATAAAAGGATCAACTAGCAACATTTTAGACACCTGATGTTTGTACTTACTATTCTTTACTAGTTCTATCAAAGGAATGGACACTTTCAATTTAGCTATTTATTTTTATCATTTAAAAGTTGTGACTTTATCTACCTCTTTGACAATAGGATCTCTTCTATCATTTTGATCCCTTATATCAATTTTCTGAGTGTATTTCTCTTTAGTAGCTGAGCTTGTTGATGGCTGGTTGATGTTTCTATGATACTGATCCACATGTTCTTTACCTTTTCTCTAATTATTCAAAAAATCATTCTTTGACTACTTTTTCCTTTTCTGAATGGGATTGACACTTACATCCCTACTCCTTAAATAATATTGTTTCTATAGTGCACTCAAAGCATTCATATATCCATGCTGGTAATCATCTGATTCTAGTTCCAAATCATCATCATTTTCCAAGACATAGTATTCATCTTTTGGAGAGTCTAGATTTTCAATATACTCTTCATCTTCAGTCAGGAAAATGGGCAAGCCATCTGCTGTAAAGAAATGATTTGTTTCAACCACCAGATCTTTATCTTCCTCTTCTTCTACTCCTTGGACATAATTATGCTGCAATGGGGTCCGAATTTTGTTGTGTTGTTTGGTCAAGCACTTTTTGTTCTCTTTGCTTGAGTCTAAGTTGAGGATGTTGCCCTCTGAAATTTGGATTCTGGATCTGTGGTTCAGGCCTATCTAATATAGACAATTGATCAAATATTTTCTCCATATTCTGGAGTAATGAATCCATTTTTGGCTCAGAAGTAGATGTCTCCTCTTTGATAGTCACCCTCTTTTCTGATCTCATCCTTGCTCTCTTTGCCAACAAATTAGATTCCACACTTACATCATTCTTTTGCATATCTGCTAAAGTTATAGGATCACGTTCACGCAACTGATATGCCATATCATCATCAAATCCATCCGGAAATTTGACCAAAACCATACCCTCCAATGGTTTCATATGTACAGGAAGAGCATTGTACACTGCATTAAATCTCACACAATAATATTGAACAGACTCACCAACATTCCTTTTGATGTTATCATATTCGGAAAAAATTTGAAGGGGATTCTTATTTTCTTCCCATATTTATTCAAACTGATGATGCAAAACTTCTAAGGTGTCAATAGTGGCTACTGGTAGAGCTCTGAACCATTTTCTCACTTCCCCTCCCAGACTTTGCACAAACAGTATCATATTCACATCCTCTATATCAATTTCATGAAGGTCAAATAAGTCATTCATCTTATCTATGTGCTTTTGAGTTGTCATAGGCTGAGTATTGTCAAACAAAGGGATTTTAGTTTGGTAATCTCCGAGTATAAAATCTAGGCTCCGAGGGAGAACAAGGGGGCATATCTTGCAGCCATGATGACTAGAGGTGGAGGATTTATAACAGGGTTTATAACAAGGATTTGGATGCCTGATGTGGAAGGATTGGTCACTCATTGAGTAGTGTGAACAACATATGAAGACAAAGGTGGGGAAAAAGGAATATTTTGGGTTATAGTAGATGAAGTGATAGTAGAAGAAATTGAGATCCGAGGTCCGCTTGTAACCCAAGCATTTACTTGCGAAGAATAGTTTTGCATATCTTTAAGAACCTGTAAATTTTTTTTTCCTAATTGTGACCTTGATTGGGTGTGTGAAAATAGATCTTCAACAAGACTGTGAAGGGGAATAGAGGAATCAACAACTATTTCGTCAATCCAATTCAAATATTTGTTGCAGAATAAACTTTGTTCAAAATTTACATCAAATTCAGTATCTTGCAAGTTTTCTAACCCTTCGGGAAACGAATGAGCTCTGGGGATGGAACTTCCTTCTGATTTATTTTTGACTGAACTAGAAGTCTCAACAACAGCTTTAGCTTTTCTTCCAAATTTATGAGGATCAATAACAATGGTAGGAGGATTCAAATCGGGGTTGGATCTAGTGTATCTTCAGGAAGCTAGTATGTCCAATTTCCAAAACAAATGTGCACTTTACAATTTTTTCAATTCAGCCTTTGAATAAATTCTAAACTTATCATCCAAAAGTTTAAGAATTTAAATAAAAACTCATTACTAGGATTGATCTGATCTTACTCTTTCTTCCCCAGTCGAGTCGCCAAAATTTTATCACTCGGATTGAACCTGTAATATCCCTTTTTCAGGAATTTGCTACAAAAATGAGAATATCTCAAGATATTCTGAAGTTGGAGCTCCAACAATAAGCAAGAATAATAATGGTACCGCAGCAACACTCAACTCATAAAAACATGAGATAAATCCATAGCCTTCTTATTAAGAAATAACAGCAACAAATAGATACAATATCTTGAGGAAAATGATACTCAAGATGAACCATGCTCAGCCTCAAAGAACTAGTAGATTAACCATGACAAAACCACTGCTACATATGTATGCTCAAGCTATGACTGCGCAGTCTATGAAGGTAAACTGCTGCATAAAAGTGTCAATACAAAAATATATCAATATGTGGCTCAAATACAATAGGGGGAGCAAGATCTCAACCCCTGGAAAAAATAATGCACAATCCCTAAAAGGATTGGCTACAAAACATACAAAATGGAAATTCCTCAGAAATGTCAGAGTAGCTGGGTTGCTGCAGCAACTCAGAAATAGAATTGGATGGAGATGGCTGAATCTGGTGCTCAAACTGAATGTGCCTCCTCCAATGGATCTTTCAAGTGAAAGGCTGATCCCTTCACCAAAGATCTCTCCCTCCAATACTATGAAAGGGCCCCACCACAAATGCTCCTCTCAAAATAATGCAGTCTCTAAATGGAACTGCGTTGTAGGGCCATGGAAAGAGTTGGCCTTGATGCCAAAGTCTGCAATATGCTCCGGAAAGCCTCCAAAATGATATCCCAAAGGAAAGAGGGACTCCTCATCTGAAAAATAGCTGAAGGGGATGGTGTAGTGAACCCTCACTGTAACACCCAGCAACACAACATTAATCTGCTGCAGAAATAATGCTGTCCTAATGGAGGATTCTTGGCCTCAAGCCTTGATGTGAGGAAAATGAAGAACAATCCCTCAAGAGACCTCTCAAGAAGGAGAAGGAATCCTAAACAGGAATTCCTCCGGCAATTCTTGCTAAGCAGCAAAGAATGCACAATTGTCTCACAAGACAATGAGATGAATAATCATAAGCATGAGAAACAATGGCTGCCTTGTCCTCCTTTTAAACAAATGAAAGCTCCATTAGGGTTTCCTCAACCAAATGCCCCTTTCCTCATTCACACTGCGCTGGCTTCCTAAGTAAACCACTCCTCCTAGGGCAGTGCTGTTGACTTGGTCAACTTAACCAAGCCTCCTTGCAAATATCCATGTTCACACATGAGGGTGTGCAAACTAGCTCCAAATATGATCCCCTTTCATAATTAGAGGGATTTTATTGATGTTTTTATTATGAAATGGGTTTCCTTACCCATTTATTCTCCTCCTAGGTGAAATTAGAAAAATTAATGTTCCAAATTATTGTCAGAAAATTTTGGAACATTACAGTCCTCCCCCCCTAAATGTTGCTTGTCCTCAAGAAATTGCAAGGATAGAACTAGAAAGCCTCCTCTCAAGGCACGGAGTCTATGAAATTTTTGAGGAACATCTTCCTCATGTGGATCCTCCATCTCCAAGCTATGAGTCAGGCAAAATGAGTCCCCTTCCAACTAGGCAACTCCTGGAAACTGTCCTCCACCTTTGGCTCCGGCAATGTAGGTGGGCTGAAAATCTTATCCTGGTAGACAATGTAGCCTACCCCACACTTTCCATCTCTCCACTTAGGATAAGTGTAGAGAAAGTGTTGATCCTGGGCTGCAAAATACTTGCCCTCAAATGGCAAGATGAAGACTAGATCTCCAAGGACCTCTCCTCCAACGCTGCAAATCATGCTGGCTCAAGTCTCTCCATATATGATGAGTTGGATGTCATAATCATATGGCATCTCATTCATCATATGGCTCACCTCATAAAGAATCAAATGTGCTGTTGTAGTGGCCATATCATCTCCCATGCTTCCTTTAGAACATGTAATGAAAACTATGTGGGAGTTTTCTCCCTCCAAGGACACATCCACCCAATGTGTCTCTCCTCCGACCATGCTCCCAAGGAAAGATCTAGAAATATCAATCAAGGGAACCATAAGGAGAATCATGCTATCTTCCATATGAAGTAAAGGAGAAGGATAGTGGTCCCTCAAATGTAGCCAACGCAGTTTGACTCTCCACCGCCATAGAAAATAAAATGATGGGTGGCCTCCCCACCATTTTCTTGCTGCCCCATTCTCCTAGAGAAAATGGATGATGTGATGTGAAATGTATGTATTTTCTCCATGAGAAATTTCCTCCCCATCTCCTCTTAGGGAGTTATCATCCATAATGGCCTCATGTAGACCATCAAATCTAAAAGGAATAATATCATTCCTTTGAGAAAATCCCTGCACATATTTGGTCAGGAGGTGCATATATATAGAAAAATCATCATGCAAATCTACAATAGTCTCACCATATTTTTTTCTTATATAAATGGAGTGGCTCATAGATGAGTCTCCCCTCATCCTCAAAGGGGAAAGAGTTAGGCATGCTAACCTACTCCAATATCACGATCTAGATACATCTCAGGTCATCCAGGCCCCCCCCCCCCCCCCCCCCCCCCCACAAGAAGTACAAAAATATAATGTGGCATTCATGGTTGGCCCATGGTTCCTCCTGAAATATACAACATGTATAGTAAGGAGAATCATGCTCCCAATGGGCATCCTCAATATCAATCCCACTCTCCCATAAAAGCCTCCCATGAACATATACATATCAGCAATACATGGAAGCAAAAACCAATAGGAACAAGTTGTCGCATGAAAACCAGAAAGTGGATCAAGGTCCCACACAAGGAACCAGCGCAATGCATGCCCTGCCTGCATCAAATCAAACAAAAACAAGTGCTCTCCCAGCCACTTGTTTGCTACCACAATCATGTTACAAGATATAAACATGGAAGTACCAAAAGGTGTCAATGGTGCACACCAAAAATCATGTGGCTTTCCCCACAAACCACCAATGAGATAGCCAATCTCAATGCTACAAATGGCTCCAAGTACATCATGATAAAATATGCAAGAAGGAATAATCCTCCTTGGTACAATATGCTGCTCATAAAAAGACAAGAAGTACAAAACATAAGGTGGAATTGTACATTCTGCATTATTTACTCGAAGTCTGGAGCTGAAATGGCTCAACTGAAGAAGCTTCCTTACTCTCAATGAGTAGGAAGGTGGCTGTGATATCCTCACCATCATCATCTGGGCTCTGCATCTCTCCATATGCTGATGTATGTCCTGCTGGATGCCCTCCCAAATGAAGTCCTCTTCCAAGGCAAGATATGCATCAAAATGCATGGAAAAGAAGTCCTCCTGTGCTGCATGCAACAACTTCTCCTTGAGACTAGAATATCTAGTCAAGAAGACTCTGCCATGGGAATAGATGACCATATCATCCATCATGTACTCATCATATCTATCTGGGTCATCTAGAATCATGCATGCATCAAGATCCTTAGAGTAATCAACTAAGATCTGAGACCTCTAGTAAGGATCAATCCTCCTTAGGGACAGCACTGGTGATCTAGCATGTGTAGCTCTCCTCATGCTGCTGTCTGCTACTTTGACATCCCTCATGCCAAATTTCTCCTCCAAATTCTTCACCTCTCCAAAATACAAGAGCAGTGAACCTAAAGACAAAATGTCTCTCACCAATGATAGATCAGGTGGCCTCCCTGGTGGAATGCCTCTCTGTAGTGAGACATCTATTTCAGGAGTGGACTACACATATGGTTGGGAAATCTTACCCTCACTCTCCTAGCACAATACAATCTGCCTCCTCTTTGCACTAGCTCTCTGAAATAGAGAAGGGTGTGGACTCCTCATCATATGATGCTGCTCCCCCTTTCTCCCTTCTCCTTCGAGCTGCGGTGCTGCACAATCATGCTGCTCATGGATTGTGCTGGGACCTCCATGAATAAGATCTTGGGGACCTCCTTGCAAATATGCAAGAATCCCTCTAGTTGGAGCAGAATCTCCTTCTTCCTCTGCATGAGGTACTAGATCAACTCTAGAAATGACAACGTTGTTGCCCTCAACTTCCTCAACATGAGTGGGCAACCCTCCAATGGTTGGATCATCTTTTGGGAAAGGGATCTCCTTGCTTCTTTGTGCCAAGAATGAAGATCTTGACTCTACTAAAGCATCATGCAAGATATCAACCTCCTTCATGGTTCTCTGAAATGTTTTTGAGTCTATCACATGCAAGGGTTTTGTTTGTTTGTTTTTTTCCTCCACATGTGTTTCAAAATTCCTCCTACCAAATCTCTTTATCAAAGTTCTAATGAACATTGTATAGGAAGAGGTATTTAAATTTCTCAAATTAAATGACTCAAATAACCATCATGCATATACTTTACCTCCCAAGTGTAGCGCTGCTACTCTGATGGCTTCATCTTCAGGAATCTGATGCTGCTGCAAAAAGGTGTCTAGCTCTTCAATCCAAGCCTCAACTGAACAAGTAGGGGAACCATCAAAGACGGATAGAAGAAATATATCCTCATTATGCTACTTGCTCCTCCTCACCATGATCTTGCAAAATTCTAGAAAAGTAATATGATCTCTAAACCTCTGGGTTTGAGATTCATACTCATGCAAGAAACCTCTAAGAGTTCCTTTCTTCGGAATTTCTTCTTCTTCTTCTTTTCTCATGGAAAAGTTGGCCATGTGACTGCACTTTGTATCATAGGGTGTAGCTGCATGCTCACATCCCCTACAAGAAAATCTAGAGTTTGACTCAATTTCAAACCCTTTTGGAGATCCTGTACAAATCTCCCTCCTTATCTTCTCAAATTCTTCATGAATGCTCAGTAAGGATCTTGGAAGAAGCTTGGTAAGCTTATCTTCCCTTTTCTTTCCATATAATGGAGTCTTCATCTTCTCTCTCTCTGATATGATGGCTAAGATCCACGGGCCTGTAAGATTCCCTCTGTAGGAATATCAAAGCTCTATTCTAGAGATTGACTGCAGGGGCATTTACTGCATATGTCACCTTTGAAAAAGGATGAGATCAAGAGGCTGCCTGGGCATCTGCAGAATCTGTCTATAGAGTTTGAAATCTTCCCCTTCAGGGATTAGTACTTTGTCTTGAAGCCACAGGTCGAGCCAAAGATCATGCTCTGATAGCACTGTAATATCCCCTTTTCAGGAAATTTCTACAACAATGAGAATATCTCAAGATATTTTGAAGTTGGAGCTCTAGAAATAAGCAAGCACAATAATGGTGCAGCAGGAACACTCAACTCATAAAAACATGAGAGATATCCATAGCCTTCTTATTAAGAAATAGCAGGAACAAATAGATACAAGATCTTGAGGAAAATGATACTCAAGATGAACCATGCTCAGCCTCAAAGAAATAGTACATCAACCATGACAAAACCACTGCTATATATGTATGCTCAAGCTATGACTGCGTAGTCTATGAAGGGAAACTGCTGCATAAAAGTGTCAATACACAAATATATCAATATGTGGCTCAAATATAATAGGGGGAGAAATATCTCAATCCCTGGAAACAATAATTCACAATCCCTAAAAGGATTGGCTGCAAAACGTACAAAATGGAAATTCCTCATAACTGCCGGAGTAGCTGGGTTGTTGCAGCAACTCAGAAATAGAACTGGATGGAGATGGCTGAATCTGGTGCTCAAACTGAATGTGCCTCCTCCAATGGATCTTTCAAGTGAAAGGTTGATCCCTTCACCAAAGATCTCTCCCTCCAATACTCTGGAAGGGCCCCACTGCAAATGCTCCTCTCAAAATAACGCAGTCTCTAAATGGAACTATGCTTTAGGGCTATGGAAAGAGTTGGCCTTGATTCCAAAGTCTGCAATATGCTCCAAAAAGCCTCCAAACTGATATTCCAAAGGAAAGAGGGGCTCCTCCTCTGAAAATAGCTGAAGGGGATGGTGTAGTGAAGCCTCACTGCAACACCCAACAACACAACATTAATCTGCTATAGAAATAATGCTGTCCTGATGGAGGATGCTTGGCTTCAAGCTTGGATGTGAGGAAAATGAAGAAAAATCCCTCAAGAGACCTCTCAAGAAGGATAAGGAATCCTAAACAGGAATTCCTCCAGCAATTCTTGCTAAGTAGCAAAGAATGCACAATTGTCTCACAAGACAATGAGATGAATAATCATAAGCATGAGAAACAATGGTTGCCTTATCCTCCTTTAAAAAAAATTAAAGCTCCATTAGGGTTTCCTCCACCAAATTCCCCTTTCCTAATTCACATTGTGCTAGCTTCCTAAGTAAGCCACTCCTCCTAGGGCAACGTTGTTGACTTGGTCAACTTAACCAAGCTTCCTTGCAAATATCCATGTTCACACATGAGGGTGTGCAAACCAGCTCCAAAGATGATCACCTTTCATACTTAGAGGGATTTTATTAAGGGTTTTATATGCAATGGGTTTTCTTACCCACTTATTCTCCTCCTAGGTGAAATTAGAAAAATTAATGTTCCAAATTATTGTTGGAAAATTTTGGAACATTACAGAACCTCAAGCTGAGAAAGGAAATTTTGAGGTAACCTCAAACCACGCTTAGCCAAGTAGCTAGCCCTACTAGGCCAGCAGAGGGATATCTCCATATAAATCATAGTTAAAGTGACTGAGGAAAGAAGATATTAGGGTAGGTATATTAGCTCAGGGTTTTGATTATGATTTTGTGTAGGGTTTATTGGATTAGGAGGAGTCAAACAACTAGAGCAAGGAAATTAGGTCAAACTTTGCAGGGTGTTCGAAGGGGCAAGGTAGGTATAAGGTTTGACATTAAAAGATGATTATGATGAGGTGAAAATAATAGTGAGGAGTTAGGAATAGCATACAATATGAATTCTCCCTAAAATAAAGAAAATAAATAATTTATGATAAATTCCCCAAAACAGAGCATGAAACATGAATTCTGCCTTTCAACTTGAAATTAAGCATATTATAGACATGAAAATGGTTTATGATATTAAAATAAATTTACAAAAATAATCACAAAGAAGAAACTATGTCAAACACTGCATACCGCATGGACCCTAAGGAAATAGCTGCAAATTTATCATTAATGTCCAAGCCAAACTGATACAAATATGTCTCTTGAGATGCCAAAGCTCCAAGTGAGTCCAACCATTACAATGATTGAGAAAATACATCAAATAGACCTCAAACCCACTCTCCCTAGCCTCAGGGAGTCGAATACATGATATAGGAATCAATTTCACCTACCTTCAAACAATAATTTGAAGACTAGGAAAACTCAACAATTTGCCTCTAAAAGAGAGGAAACTGATTCATTTGACCTCTAGAAGACTTATTTGATTCATATACCCTATATGAAAGTCAAAAAATGACATTTAAATTCACCATGACCATTTACATTAGTAATTTTATCATTTTCCCAAGTAAAAAGTCAAAAATTCAAAATTTTGCTGAAGATGATGAAAACTGCATTTTCCTGGTAAAGGCGCAGTGCCATGACAGAAAGAATAGTCTATCTTGAAAGAAAATTTGGAGGCCTTCCCGATGTAAAAATCAGCTCCATGATAGCTCATTGGAAAGAAGTCAGAGTCTAGTTTCAAAATATGCTTCCAGTTTCCAAAATGGTGTCCATATTCCCCATTAAAAACCTGTTCTCCCAAGACTGGTAAACATGCAGTGCCAAGGCAAAAACAAGGGCATAAACATGTTTTTTTGGTGGTTTTTTGCCTTTTTGAGAGCCCAATTCTCCTCTAAATCTTCTGAAAATTGCTGGAGTTAATTTCCTCATAATTATGAACATTATGGTGGTGGCCATTTTACAATTGGATGCCCCAAAAAAGAGCAGAGAACTAGTGGCGCTGCGCGTTTAGCAAAATTTATGTTTGTCAAAATTGCCCAAAAACCAAAATTTGCACTAAAGTGCCAAATGTACCAAAATTTGTCTAAAATTTTGAGGTTACTTGCTTATCAATGGTTTGGGGCATGAAGAGACGCCTCAGCAAGTATATCTAACCTCTCCATCTCTTTTTGCTCGGTCAAAGCTCGAATTTTTGCATGGGCTCGTTTGAGCTTGGCCCTTGCAATTTTGTTTCTCATGGCATAGTGTTTTGCCATTATCCTCTAAATATCATTGTCCTTATTGGCCTTCTCCAACAAGCCCTCCAAATGCAATTTGGCTCTATCAAGCCATGACTCTCTATCTCTACTAATCTTAAGGGAAGTCAACTCACTTGGAGTGAGCTGCTCTGGGAACTCAACCTCTTTCTGTCTTTCACGGGCTAGTGCTCTCTTAAGCCCTATTGTATTTGGTCTTTGTCTTAGAGGTCGATCCTCCTCACCATCAATATCAACAAATCTATCCAAGGTATCCACCAATAAGGCCTTAGCCTTCCCTGCTTCTTTTTAAGCTTTGATGGTCCTTACCTCACTAATGATCTGCTTGGTCTTCAGCTGCTGATTTTCCTGCTCAAGAAAGTCAATAACATACTGTGCTCTATCAAGATTAGCTTGAAGCTCACTAATATTTGATTCCTTGCTTTTTAAAACGGTGCTAGTGACTTTATCCTCATCCTCTTCATAAATTTCAATAAACTAAAACTCCTACTTAGTTTCATGTTTGTCCTCCTGCTCATCAATGATAGGCTCTATAGCCTTTTCCTTGCCCTTGTCTACCTGTTTTGCTGATGAAGAAAGCATGGGCCCTTTCACACCATGTGAAGCAAACACATCCTTGTGGCCTCTCTGATAGGTCTAGGAAAATGGATCAACATCAGTCACATGAGCCCAAGTTGCTTCAATTTTCTCATCACTGCTTGATGCCTCAGTATCATGATGGGATGATGAAGCGTTATAAAAAGGTGAAGAAGTAGGATCAACATGAGGTGAATGGATCTGACTACGTGATGATGTATGAGTAGAAAGCTGAGATGGAGAAGTGGATATGGGAGGATGAGATGATGAAGGGATATTATGCTCATGATGACTAGGTGGGGTAGTGAAAACTTCATTTGCAATGAATGTGTCTCATGGGATATTATTTTTCTCCAGTTGATGCATGAATATCATCTTGATGAGGGATTGATGGAAAAGAATCTGCATTTGATGATTGTAATCCCTCTTTTGCACAATGAATTCCATCTTGTCAATGTTGTGGTAGATATAGTAAGGTATGTGAAGCATGCTGACTCTAGTGAAGTGCATGAGGAGTTAGATATGGTATGAGTAGAGTCAAGAAAACCTCCCCTCACAAGTGAAGTAATTCATGATTATTTTCATCATGGGGACATATCGGTCAAGGAGATGAGAGAAAGGGAAAATTGACTTCTTGCCATCCTTGTATCTAGGTTTGAGGTATGGTTCATAATAGCTCAGATTAAGGATTCCTTGTTTAAACGATTTTTCTCCCACATTAGGGATCCCTGTAGCAGCTAAAATGGCATTGGTTCATATCAAAAGTGACCCCAGCAAGAGTGACTAGCCTATCATGAATATTTGTGATGAACAACCTTGTCAAAACAGGGTGATACTGAATCTGCTGCACTCTTTCACAAAACTTGAAACAACCAACATGTTTAAACCATGACACAATAAGAGGAGAAGCAATAATCTCTTTTGTGGTTATGGCTTCATATCTGTTAATTTTTCCTCCTTTGTGGTCACTTCTCCTTGTTATTTGTTCCTCACCAATACCTCTATATTCTTCTTCAAACATTTTAAATTTTGACTTAGGAAACCCTACGGTAAAAATTGGAATGAGAAGAAGGGAGAAGGAGATGAGATGTATAGCTTAGATGAATGAAGGGAATGAGTGTAAATATAAAACCTAGGTCAATGAAAACCCTAGGGGTTAACCATGCTCATGACTGATATCGGTTTAGGGAGGTGGACAAGGATATGGTGTATGAAAAATGAAAATGAACTGAAACTAGTGTTTCATAAGGAATAAACACTTCAAATTTGTAATAGACAACCAATATATTAGAGGCAAGTTAAATTAGAGTGCACTTACTATTTAGAAGCTATTTGGAGAAGTTTAGGAGAATATTGATCTTGATAGAAGTGGTACAAACCTTCACAACCCTCACTGTGCAAGCACGTAGCACTGCTGGGTAAACGTGCAGTGCTGATTCAAACGCGTACCACCTGTTTGATAAAATGTAGCACCAGTGTTAATTTCTCTGGTTTCTCTGGGAAAATGCGTAGTGCGACTGGTTAAATGCACAATGCCACTTCAAACACGCAACGCCAACTTGAGAACGCGCAAGGCCTTGAAATTTTGGCCCCAACTGCTCAGTAACTCAAAATTTCTCCATTACTGAGAATTCTTGATGGCTCGATGGAAAAAATGACTCGTTTTGAAATGCTTGATAGGATTTATAGTTTTAGTGGATTTGTAATTTCATTTTGAATCACCCACTTTCCTAATGTTCACTTTTCCTTTGGCACTGATACTCTTTTAATTTTCTGACTTTTGGCACTACAGGTTGATCAACATGGAATTTGGCTCTTTTCTCACTTAGGCTGAACATGATTGCACTTTGACAGCTTTTGGATTGCATTTATTACATATAATAACATAAAATTACATTTGGGAAAATTGAAATAAATTACAAATTTTACTTTTCTATCAAAATGACATTTTGATATAAAAGACATTAAACTAAAAATACAACTTTGAAAGTATAATAAATACATCATGATGATATTATTTAATCCCTCTCATATATGTGTTGACCTTATCTGAATGAAGGAGTGACCTTGAGAAATGAAAAAACCCTAATGACCTAATGGGACTTCTTTTTGACTTGACCTTTGAATGAGATTTTGACTTTAAATAATTCCAAGAAAACAGAGCATTTCCACAGGTGTTATTATGATCAAGGAATAAATCATGAGAATGAGTCAGCCAATATGATCTTCTGAGGGAGAAAGAAGTTTATTTGACAAAAACAACCACCAGGAACAATTTTATGTCATGACCTAATGGAATGATGAAAAAATTATTCAGAATGGGACACCTAAGATACACATGAAAAGGTGTTTTGATCCCTACTGGAAGTATGAAAATACTGACACTAACAGGACCCACGTGTGCACGCGATTTTGAGAGGGTAAAGTCGCGTATGGAATTTAAAATAATGTTTTTTCGATGAAGGACCAAGTATGAAGGGAACAGACTACCCAAGGCCATAACTCAGAGCATCAAGTATATAAAGGTGGAAAATGATGTTATAAAACCTACTAACCTGAAGTCCATCCCATGAATCCATCTCGATCATCCTGATCTCTTCAATGCCAAGGTAATCCTAGAGTTGTCCCAACCATCCATGAAAAATCAACAGAAGTCCATGATCAACAATCTGTCGTACAAAAAATATTTATTCACGAGGCTCACCACCAAAACTCCCAACCAATTTCTCTACTAAGCCATTCAAGACCACATCCCCGTGTCTTCAGTTGAACCCTCTGCTCCATGATCTAAACACCCACAATTCCCTCTGATTTTCTTCTTTTTGCACACTTTGATTCACTGTCTCTCAAAGTTGCTCAAATACGCTTTGATACCATGTTGAATTTCCACAATATTGGGTCTAGGATAGAGTCTTAAAATCTCTAGCGCTACCAAACCAATAATATCAATAGAAATACTTTTCACAACAGAATATAAACAACAGTAAATCACACGTACAAATTATAGAAAAAAAATTACATTTTTCACCCCAACTTTGTTATATTAAACAACATATAATACAACATTTTGGGGCTCATGTACCATGTATAATGGCCCTCAATCATCCACTAGTACCACATACAAATTGGAGCTTGGTGTTAGTACATCTATGACCAACCTGCCCTCAACAAGATACTCAGACCAGTTGGTTGATGAAGTCGACTCTCTCAACTACTCTTGGTCGTACCTTGCACTTGCCCTATCCTTTGGCTCCTAATATGTATCTTATGCCTCTATCAATGCTCCAAGTCCATCTGACCACTAAACCTCAGCTATCAATCTTCTCACTAGTTGATCGTTTGTCCATAAACGCATCAACACATCGAGACTCTTGTCTAGTTTTTCAGAGCTCCACTCGTGAAAAACTCTCAATCTTCCCATTGCTTATCCTCAACTACTCAAGGACTTCATCCCACTATGGTCTTCCTGTGCTGCTCTGATGAATACCAACATATGGCACACAAGGTTTCCTCCTATCACTGCAAGATGTCCATCTCCCGTAATGAAAACGGGATAGGAGGATCCCCCATCATCTACTGTAGAATTCCTTCTCCACACACAGTTCTAGGGTTCTCATCGAAACTTCTCCTGGTTGATCAAACCCTTCAGCTCAACAAATTCCTCTCTAAAAACCACTTTTTTCCATCAAAGTGTTGCAGACCGATCTCCAACTTCGGCACTATCACGTTGTCCTCTAATAGACCATAAATTCCCAATCCACATTCACACTTGGTCCACTCTCACACTTCCCTCCAACATTCCACAAGTGGCACATCCTCATTGTATCATATGCACCTAGTTAGGGCATCGTCACACCTAGGAAACACATCCTCTGGATGCTAACAAACTTCACAAACAGTCCTCTCCTAGGACACTTATCCACTGCAGACTATGATCCTAGTTGGAGTTTCTTAACAACCAAGACAACCTAACACATTGCTCTCACAGGCTGCTACAATTCTATCCACATTAGGACTGATCCTCTAGCATCAAATTCAACACAAGATCAATACCAACATAACTCAAATCTGGTCCATTTATGTTGTAGCTTGGGCTGCTTGGTTAGGGCTTGACTTCTATCCACATCGACCCTCTTCAACACCTATTATTTTCCTCCTAACAGTTGCAGCTCAACCTTAATTACCTTTTCCCCTTCTAGTTGTTGTCTAGAGTCACTTTACAGCCCTAAATATCCCTTACGACACCATTTTATAGGGTTATTAGGCCTACAACCTACTTCAAATTGATGCCTAGGATGCAGACTATATGAGAGACGTAATAATCCTCCTAAAATACACCAAAACACACTTGAAACTCACCCAGATCATGCAGTTTCCTTCTATCAATAACTCAGACCCGTTACAAGAAATTTTTCTCACACTTCAAGCCGAAAATAGATCCTCAGTACTATGGCTCTCTTCCTGTAGAATAATCAGCCTAATTTCAGATGTATCTCACCAAAAATAAATGTTAACATTTGTGTCCTTCTTCTACTATGATCAGTTGCCTCAAGGGTTTCTCTACTATGAAAAGATGTACATTAGATGAGTATAATGACTCCATCTGACCTCTTATTTATACTCATAAGACGACTCTGTGAATTAGATGAAGAAACATGACTTTTGGACCAAGCTGACATGACTTGTCTATCCAACAATTAATTGTCAACCTCAAAAATTCATAACTCAAGTTTTAGAGCTCTGATTTGGGTGATTTTTGAAGAGTTGGAATCGGCACATGAAGCTCTATCACCTCAATTTTATCATGCTCAAATTCTTCATGGTTTTGGACCAAATCACGATGGTTGAAAAACCCATACCTTGGGTTCCAATCCCACAAGTGATTCTTGTGGCACTTTGTCCTCCAATCCCTGAACCTTAGGGCTTGGAGTACCTCCCAAGCTAAAATCAAAATCAACACTTAAAATAAGCCCAAAGGGGTTGGATCCAATGTTGGAAAGAAATTAATTTTTGACTATTGGGAAAGGTTCAATTACCATGAGGGATTCCCTAGAGCCATAGGGGCACTTTGAGGTAGCAGTCAAACATGTGGTGCACCTAGAGAGACCATATTAAATGGTTTAATGACCCATGAATACATAAGTTATTCAAAGCCCACCCCCATTTCCTCCTTTATAAAGAACAAAGGGGTTGGATTGAATAGTGGGAAACGAGGATTTTCCAACATTGCGTAAGGTTTAATTCCCATGAGGGGTTCCATTGAGCCATGGGGGCACCTTGAAGTAGTGGTCGAATGTGTGGTTGCACCCAAAGAGACTATATTAAGTGGTTTTGTGACATGTGCACACATAAGTGGATCAAAACCCATCCCCATGTCCATTTGTTTTAAGTCAAAGGATCTTAGCTTAAGTGGTTTGGTGAATAATTTGTTTCCATAGTTGTGTGGGCTCAAGTCTCTAGAGACATGTTGTGACTAGCTCGTTTGTGTAATTTATGAAATATTTGTATTTAGTGTAGTAATGAAAACCAATCTTTTGAAGTTACAAATTCTCCAGACACTATTGTTTTGATTTATTAAAAACAAAACAAAATAAAACAAAACAAAATACTTTAAACTCTCAAAAATTGGAGTAAATATATATACACGATTTCTAACATTAACTACCATATTTAACTCTCAAACATTGATGCAAGACAAAGACATGATGCAAGATAAAGGCAAAGGCACAAAGAATGTTGTTATGCTTCTGATTTTGTGATGTTATAGTTGTTGATGTATTGCTAGAGTATGTTCCAAAGACTATGGTTGTTATGGTTGTTGATTTAATCATTACAAGGGGATAAAAAATAATATTTGGTGAAGCATTTATTTTATTTTAATATTCAAAATCTCAAAAGGTGTGAAATGAATGAGTGGAATGCAAAGAAACAAGCCTTTTTGCTTCATATTCATGTTTGGAATACCAACATCCATCAAATTTTGTTTATAAAAATGAGTGAGCCTGGAAGGTTGTATGGTTTTAGAGTTAGAGATTGTGTGAGAGTTGATTGAGTTATTTTTCATTAGTTACCTAGAACATATAGAGATGATGTGAAGCAGATTTGAGGAGAAGAAGAAGTATAGACATAGATGGAGGTATGCATAGTTATAGACCAGGTAAACCAGCATGTTGTTTTCTTGTATGTATCATGGAATTGCAATCTCCTTTGTAGTTGAAACTTGATAAAGAACAAGTTGGAGCATGTTGAGGTAGGAGCCTCTTGTGGGTTGTAGCTTGCAGAACATTTGTGGGCCTTGGAATTTTCTTGCGAGTTGAAGTTTGGAGAAGAATTGTGGTAGCAGCCACCTATAGGTTGGTGCCTTCAGAAAATCAGATGTAATAAGAAAGTAGGAGTTTTCCTTTGCATCACAACAATAACAAAATTGCGATTTCGAAGTCTTTTGGATCTGGGAACCAGTTAGGTTGATCCCATATAGGTTGGGAGGAAACTGTTGGTTTGGTAGCAAGAGTGGAAGAAACAATGGACTTTAAATGCCTTAAACAAATATTCAAGCATTTTCTACATTTAAATTGTTAAAATTTTGTTAACTTAAATGTTTGAGTACATTGAAAAGTCTGGGTATATTTTATTTTGGAATTACTTATTTAAATGAGGGCATTATATTTGTTTCATCCATTTATGCGTTTCCACTTATATCTAGTGTCCAGGTGTTTCTTTTATGTGTTGATTTGATGTTATTGTTTACGTATTACATGTTGGTTATATATTAAATTTATTGTTCATAAGATGTATGTTTCTCATTTAAAAGTTCAGTTAATGATTGAAAATTAATCATAATTTAATGTTCTTTAATGTACTAAACAGATTCACCCCCTACCAGTTTATTTAAGTTTCCAACATCTTAAGGTAGTGATTGAATGTGTGGTTGCACCTAGAGAAACCATATTAAACGATTTTGTGACATGTACACACATAAGTGGATCAAATTCCACCATCATGTCCTCCTTTTCTTTTTAAGTCAAAGGATCTTAGTTCAAGTGGTCTGGTGAACAATTTGTTTCTACAACTACATGGGTTCAAGTCTCCAAAGACATGTTGTGATTGACCCATTTATAAAATTTATAAAATAAGTGTATCTGGTGTAATAATGGCAACCAACCTTTTGAAGTTACATATTTTCTATAAATTATCATTTCAATTAAAAAAAAAAAAAAAACAAAACAAAGAACATTAACTCTCAAATATAAAAGTAAATCTATATACACTATTGCTAACATTAACTACAATATTAATTTCCAATTTTAATAAACAAATAAAAATAATAAAATTTATAAAAAATAAAACCAACTATTGACCCCAAAATTCCACTTTCTGCCGAACAAAAATTACATAAAGAAATCGAGGGACTTCGCCACCAAAAAAAACACCTTTTAACTTAAAGTGTGAACAAGACTAATGTATTCCTATAAAACCTAGGGCTCACCAGCAATAATGATAACACCATATAATTCCTTATGAAAGGAAAAAGTTTTTTATTAGATTTTGAGAATTAAGATAATGCAACATATTTAACCTCATCACCTCTCAAATGTAGGTCTTTAACATTTCACCACTAAACCATTTAACTGATATGAATTTCCACACATATCACATGTGGTTTTGTAATCACTAGTATTAGTTAATATGATTTTTCATACATATCACATGTAAACTTGTAATGATTGATATTAATCACCTCCCAAATGTAGGTTTTTAACATTTCACCAATAAACTATTTAACTAATATCAATTTCCATACATATGAGTGTCGTTTTGTAATCATTAGTGTTAGTTAATATGATTTTTAATTCATATCACATGTAATAATAAGAATGAAAAAAAAAAAAGGTTTGACGTATTTGATTTTTTATAAAAAAAAATTCAATCAAGTTGACACAACACAAATATTTTTTCAAATTACTTATGATGGCAGATAAAAGTTACACTACATATTTACTTAAATTTTAATTAAAGTGTTCCTCTATTTTCCTTGGGAAAAGTTTAAAATGAACTCGACAATGATAAAATTGGAAAGTACAACCAAATAAAATTAAAGTGACATAAATCTATGATAAAATTGAGAAGATAATAAAAGTAAATGACACGGTGTAAAGTTAGACTTATAGCTAATAATTGTTTTTCCTTTAATTCTTTTATTTTGAGGGCGGGGGATATAGTTTCTCTTAGAATCAGTTTCCTTGTGACTCTCTCGTATAATCATTTTTAATTTATTTATTTAAAAGTATAGGTTCGTAATTCCAATTGTCAATTCTTGAATTCGATTCTAGTGGTTTTCATTAAAACATCGAACAAGGGTGTGATTATTAAACCCTACATAAAAATATTCTGTAATTTTTTAAAATTTAAATTATTAATTTTCTAAGTGTTTAATAGAAAATATACTCTTGTATTATTTTGTAATGTATTTTATTATTTTTCATAGAAAATGTTAATGGTAAGTATGAGTAAGTTATATTTAAATCATGGTTTAATATATATAAAAGATAAACAAAATCATTATTATTAAATAATTTTATTTGATTAGTATCTTAGTCATGTAATTAGAGTTTTTGTATTTTTTAATGTGTTGATATAAAATTTATTATGATGATATTTTTTTTAACAATATTGGTAAATATTTTGTATTGAAAATCAATGATTGGCATTATAGTAGCATACATTACTACAAAATTGTCTTAGAGACTTTTCAAATTAAGATATTTCTACGTTAAGCTTAGAATCTAAGTTTAATAGCTGATAACTATAGATAATTATATTACATATTTGACATGTGTATATTTGCCAAAACACTCCTAACATTAGATAAAATTTCACCTCCATAATCAACCATCCAAAGAGTGTTCCTCCATAGAAACTCCTCCACCTCAAAACCAATTGGTGGTAAAACTACATTGAAATCAAGGAATACAATATTTATTTCATTAATTGAATTATCGGAGGCGGGTAACTACTGTTGATGTTGCTTTGTTTCCAACTAAAGTTGCTTCATCTACCACTTAAGAGAATCAATCTCCTCCTCTTCTTTCTACAACATCATCCAATGATGCATTAGGAGATCCATAGTCATAGTTAAACTCATGGCTAGTTTTTTATATCTAATTTGCAATTGGATTATCTTCTCCTACATTATTTCCAATTCTTTCTTCCCCATTTGATCCAAAGTTGCCAACTTCCTTTTCTAATTTGAAATATGAATGTTGATTTTATCACCTAGTTGGTGGCCTATGATACATAACACCCAATTCTACATGCCAAACACCTAAGAGGGGAGAAATATCCAACTTCAAGCAATTAACTTCCCTCTATGATGTGTTGAATATCCACATCATGAAGTAGCTACAAAATACAACTCACTAGTAGTTGCAACATCGTTCTCTGCTCACAGAGTACGCAACAAAGCTCATATTGGAAACAAAGAATAAACTCAGATGCAGACAAGGAATTCAATACACAAAACAGAGGATTCAATACTTGTTTATTAAACATTCAACAAGATTACAAACTCTTGCTGTTATAGCAAAGAACATCTAAAATATGAAACGGTGATTATATTCATGGAAGCATGGAGAGTTCATAATAAGTTTGCAATAACATGCATTCATTCAACCCAACTTCGTCTTGCTTCTATGGACAGTTCCAACACTTAAACTTCGAATGCTACTTCCATCATCCACCAACACCCCCCCCACCCTCCACTTTGCCATTGCAAACTTCTCTCTTTTAACCTTCCTTCGATCCATTGAATCTATTCAACTGCACTTGGATAGTTATGAACTCTTCCAAGGCTCGATTACGAAAACCATCCCAAATCTATCACAACTGCTTCACCTCTTCCTCATGGCCTTTTGGCTTCAACAATGAGTGTTCATTCTTTCACTTGCGTGCGCAATTGTGACACCACCTAATCACATGACAACTGGAGGATATCATTATGTGTGATGGCAATGATGAAGTGGAGTTCCATCACATGTTTCATCATATGTGATAGCATTGTCAAATTTCGGGAACACAAAAGAAAAAATTCCCACGTGATGCAACAACGTGACAACATTTAAACCAATATTACATCATATGTTTCATCCTGTTATAAAATGAATTACATGTGACAACAATATCATGGAAAATGGTGTTTCATCCCTCCTTATTCAACTCTAACTACATGTACAAAAATTAAAATATTTTTAGTTGACGAGGATTTCCCAAACTAAGAGATTCTCCTCAGGAGACACCCTTGGTAAGAGAAAAATGAACCCCAACTCATATGCTGACCTCTGATGAAGGTGAAGTGTTCTGCAAGCGAGCTAACTAATTTGCAGTAACCCATTGTGTTTGTGTGTTTGGCACACGAATGTACCAAATTACACTCGCTTAAGAGGGGTGGTTTTTCCCTCTTAAGTTATTGGCCACAGGCATAAAATAGATGGAGTCAAGCAAGTTAGTGGAACATGCTAAAACATAAAAATACTAGATGGAGAAATAGCATGCATATTCAAACATAAAAACTAAACTAAAACTAAAGCAAATAAAACAAAAGCTCTAAATAGAGTCAAACAACTTCAATAATCCAAATAGTGGCGCTTATGTCCCCTCTTATTGAGGGTTGGTACGAAATGACGATGAAACTTTAACCCACTTGCCAAGGAGCCCTTGGAACTATGGAGCTCCAAGTCCTTATGCAAGTATGTCTTTACTTCTGAGTTGCCTTGGTGCAAAGTCTCCCTCTCTTTACTATGGTGGACTGGAGTTTTTGGATGCCCAACAACTGAGTCCCCACTATCTCTACTCTGGATCACACACTGCTGGTATTTCTTATGGAAATTCTGGCCAGCATAACAATGTGCTTTCCTATTATTCAGCTCTTGGTGGCCTTTTATAGGATAATTCAAATCCTCCTTCCCTCTCTTGCTACATTTTGGATGGTGACCAAAGAGAGGAGAGTGATTCCATTGTGTGCCACATTTATTATATTGTGTGCTCCTTTGAGGTCCTAAGGAGGCTTGGGTGGCTGTCCTTAGGTGGCCTCAAGTGTGGGATCAATGTCCTGGAGTGTGCCTTGTGGTCCCGGAAAATTACTCCTGCCACTCTCAGGACTGCGTGCAAAGGTGCATTTGACTGGTTCTTTCTGTGCACAATTTTATTTTTACCTTCAGACCTTAGAGATTTTTAAATACTTTATATTATCTAATGTTTCTCAGCCCTGTAAATCCTTGTGCCTGACATTAAATAATGTCATCATTGCTTGTCCAATTTTCCAGTGATAACAGTTTCCCCCTAATGTGTGAGGTCTAGGAAGAACTGTATAGCTGAAATACATTATAGTTTCTTTTATGTGTACTATGTATAGAGAGAGGGAGACCTACGTGTAGCTGGGAGTTGGAGACACCCTACACTGGGTTGAAGAGTGACCATGTCCTATGGGATCCCTGCAAGCAATGGTATAATACAATATATACAAATTTTCTACGAGGCAGGCATGTCCCATGCTCATAATGTTTTGGCTAGTTAAAAAAATCTATTTGAAAGATAGATATTCTATCTGTGTCACTAGTAAGGTAGTGAAATATTGGTTGATGACGACAATGACTGACACCCTCAGGGGTGTTTTTACTTTGACAATAGGTAGAATGTGGTACCCATATGCATAAACTTGGTATGGCATATAAGTGGGCATGGTACGCATAGGTGCTGGCTGGGGCCTTCCCAGGTAAGCATTGGTGAAAGAGACACTTATGGAGGCATGGATCTTCGACAAATTTGATCAAAGTGAAATGGTTGTAAGGTACGATACCATCTTGACATGAAGGCTTGTGCTTTAGTCGAATGTCAGGAGGATTGGTGACATCTGTGGGAAATGATATTTCCCACAGTGCCACCTGAGGATTTCCCTTTTATGGAGAGGGGCGATCCAAGGTACCGCTTCCTTTTTGGAAAAGAGGTGTTGAAGTCGAAAAAAAGGAAACCTCAATCGAACGAGGGGGTCACTGAAATGGAGGATCAGGATCCCGGGTGTGATGGGTTTAACATAGGAATGATGGAGAGGGGTGACTGAAAACTGATGGTGGGGATTAAGTAGCCCAAGGTCAGAGTATAAAAGGCAGCTTGGCGGCAGTCATAACTATTTCTAATAGGGAAATCCCTAGATTCGATAGGACTTCCAGGGTGGGTATAAACTAGTTATGAATGTCATGATGGATTTTGCGTGAGGGTGTGATACTCTAACCAAGGGTGATGAGGGACTGCTGCCATGGGAGAAAAACTGAATGGGTGGTTGGGGGATGTAGTGCGCCATTTGCGATCTTTGTACTCTTACCAAAAGAATAAAATAATGGGGTTTGGTTTGTACAAAAAAAAGAGACGGGTGCCCCAAAAAATGAAAGTTTTCGCTCACTGGTGATGTGAGGAATGTGTTTTTCTGAGGGTGGGGGCCCCATTGGTTGGTCTCATGTGTGAGGTTGATGAAGTCGATAAAAAAAGTATCGCAGATGGGTTATGCTGATGGAGGTATGGTAGGCCAAATGCCAGGTGCGGTAATGCGCTTTCAATCTGCTTGCACAATCTGGTTGTCCGAGAAAGGTGTGTTATTTTGATATGGTAAAACTTAACCTGATGCATGGTGAGTGAATGGACATGAGGTGCTTCCCAGAGTATAGTGGTATGGCCATGGTGTCACTTTTTTTGTGATATATGGTATACTTTGGGTGAGAAGCGCCATGGAGGGGAGGCTCTACCAACCAACGAGGATGCTTATCTTATGCAAGGTGAGGTGATGATAAATATGGTCGGGTGTTTGGAACCTATGGTTAATTTCTCATGGAGAAATGATGTTAGGATTTGCAAAGTTTTTCTGGGACTCTATCATGTTGGCGGCAGAATGATACCTGCTCTGGAACTTTCAGTGGATGGAGCTGTGGATGGTTTGCATGCTACTTGTAAAAAAAAATACCCCAAGTGGAAGCATATTCTTTACTCAAATATTTATTTGAACGATATGTGCTTAGAAAAGAAGATAAGAGAGGGCATACCTGTTGGCATTGAAAATTTATTTTTTCGGGGGTGCGAATGTGTGGCACTGCCCTTGGGTGATACGGAGTGTTGATCACAGTGTTTAATTCGGTCTAGTGATTGGGCCCTCTGAGCTCTCGTTATGGTCCTCCAAAGTTTCTGAAAAGGGAGACATATAGGCGAATATGGGTCAATTCACTTCAGTTGTGTCTGATGAGTATTGAGAGGTTAGAGGCTTTTTTGGAGCATTTCTTGTCGTTGCGGTCAACCTGAGTACCCAGGATTAGCGATTTTTTGGCCAAGTAAACTTCATGATGTCGTGCATTTTAATTTTTTCAGTCTATGAGTGTCAGGCTCCATACAATACTAGTTTGTATGGATTTCTAGCTAGTTTTTCCCTTCACCACGTGGGTGATCAGGGTACTCGCGTGCCTTTTGCGCGCAAAACAAACATTTTACGAGCCTTTTGCGCGAATGTGAAAGCTTTGGGCATGCATTTTACGCGCATGTGAGAAGAACATGTGTGCCTTCATCGCGCTTATCTGAGGAACAAGCGCGCGGAAAGCCGAGGCAATTTTTGTCAAAAAAAATTGGAAATTTTGTCTATTTTTGGTGTTTTTCATGCTGTTGATGTGATCCTGTTTTGATGACAGGATGTTGTGGAGGGAGAGGGATTGGCCCAAGCTCCATACTGCCCTAGTTGCCGATGGTCAGGTGTGCCAAAAGTTGGTGCAATGGGGTCTCATGAAATTTCTAGAGAATGACCTTCTTTAGTCACAGGATCGACTTTTTCGCTACCTGATCTAGTTTTGGAATAGGCGATGCAAGGTGATGTTGTTATGTGGGTGTGACCTCAATATCCATCCTGAGATGGATATCTACTTTGTGATCGGGTTGTTGCCTTAGGGTGAGGCACTTCAGTATCCACTTCCATCTGGGAGGGTGGATCTTGATCGATTTTTTGCACGTCGTTGCGGAGGGGCACCCCTTACGGACGGGTGCATAGCCAATTCGATAGTGACAGATTTGGCCGAGCGGTGTGTGTAAGAAGCCATTATGTGACTGGCACAGTCGTCTACTCCTCATTGGGCATTGGGTCTGCAGATCGGTGTCTTACGCCAGCTGAGGGTCGGTCACTTTTTTGACTTTGCCCATTTCTGCTATGACGGGATGCTGGCACAACGTTCGAAGGTTCGGGATGGATCAAAGCTATTTACCTATGCCATCATTTTATGTAGCATTATGTACGAGTGGCTGGTACTGCTAAGACCTGTGGTGGCAGTGCCAGCTAGGGGGGTCGTGTGAGCCTCGCATGAGGAGGTGGGTTCCTATGATGCCTCGAGGAGGTGGTGGTAGGGTGGGGCGTTACTGGAGCGTCACTACTAAGGCTTGGTTTGAGGCCAAACCTCAGATGTTTCTGCCCTTCCCATATGCAGGGATGGACTTCGAAGGGGATCCAAAGATGGGTCTTTCTATTGGATATGCTTGCGGGTCAGCAGGTACGTCTTTGTGTTTTCTACATTTATCTGAGTATTTATTTTTATATGTGTATTATGATGACACTAACATAGTTTTGGTTACTCTTGCATATGTTGGCGAGGTTGGTCGTCTTGTGGCTCATTTGGTTGGGCAGCAGCCGATTCGGCGACCACAAGGAGCTCTCGGGGGGCAAGGAGGAGCTCCTGCTCAGCCTCTAGGTGGAGCATCAGCTGGTGAGGCTGGCCCTTCAGGGGAGGGTAGCAGCTCAGCTGCCACCCGGACTGCTTCTGAGCGAGCTCATACAAATGTGGTAGAGGCTCGTGTGCTGAGTTGTCCGAGTAGTTAGCAGTTTTGGAGGATGCCTGGGATCAAGTTGACCGCTTGACCCAGGGAATGCCTACTCGAGGCTTTCTGGATGACCTCAAGGCTGTATGGTTTGAGACCTTGACGGCTTAGGAGAGGGGCTATCGGTCATTTTTACGTCAGGTGGCGGTCTTAGTATTGATGGCAGCTCCTGTAGTGGTACCAGGAGTGACAGTAGGTCCAGGTGCCCCACGTTGGGGAGCACCACCCTAGAGTCGTTTTTGTACAAGGGGAAAGCACCCATTATGAGGATGCTTCCCCTATTTTTTTCAACTTGTATATTTGTATCTTTTGGGCTGACTAGTGGGTCAGAGACACTATTTTTTGTACTTAGACAGATACATACATACATACATACATACATATATATATATATAGATATGCAAGAGATATTTTTTTGTGGCTCAATATCCCAGTTTTTGCTTATGGATTATGTTATGCCGATGGATATCTATGCTTTCTATGTTTTTTTTTTTATGTGATGGTTTATCCGAGATGCATTCCAGTTTAGAATATTGTTAGCTATGTGATCAGATGTTTGGTTTTGACTCCTTGGTACATGTGTGAATGTAATGTAGTCAAATTGTCTGCTTAATCTTTTTTCACACAAGTATTTTCTAAAAATATGTGGGTCTCTTGTCTCAAATTTTTGGTTTAATTGTGATACTACTAACTGGGAATCAAGGTAGATATGCATATGTTGTATGCCCTGATGGAGAGCATCGCACATAAGTCCGATCATGACATCATATTCTTCCTGGTTGTTTGTTTTTGAACCGATTCACACACCATCGGTGTAGAGTGGTGATCGGTGAGGGTGATAGATGATCCAGGCGGTTGCTGCTAAACTTTGAGACCATCGGGATGCTCCATCAACAAATCCGAAGTAAGGGTCGGGTTGGTAATCTATTGTGACACTCGAGCGCATTTTGTAACAAGTATTTTGTTAAAAAAATTACGGTGGTTGGGTTTGTGTATGTTGACTTTAGGGTAGGGCCTCCTTAGCGCTTATGGGTAAAATTTCTTGAAGTAAAGGTCGTTGATGGGGTTGTTGAGGCATGTCCCATCTAGTTCAGTCAAGATGTATGCCCCCTTGAGGAGGAAATGCTTTATGATGTAGGGTGCTTTCCATAAGGTTTCAAAATTTCCTGGCCCTAGGGCTTCTTTTGCGACATCGTAGTGGAGGACTAGTTCTCCCTCTATGAATGTGCGAAGGTTGATGTGGCATGTTGGGGTCCTATGATTTGGCAGATTGGCATACCAAATGACAAGGCAACATCAGAACCACTTTGGAATCCTAGGTTCTAGCCCTCCTAGATTCAGAGAGGGATCTCTCTATATGTATTTTCAAAGGATATGTCTTTGAGGCTTAATATATGATATTAGGTTAGTTATGGAGCACAAGGGATTTGTTTGTTTTTGGTTGGGAATCATTAAAATAGAAGGTCATGTGAAGTGAAGAAGGAAATAAGTGGAAGGATGTTTCAGCATGGGAAGATAGGTCACAAAACAGTGCTAAACCATTGGGTTATGGAGTCATAAAAGGGTTTACTTGCACAAAAAATATACAAGGGTTTCCAAAGGGAAAGTCATCTATATCAGAAGATATTTTAAGTTGAGTTTGTGGTATGAAAAATCAAGGAGTGAGGTGAAAGAAGCAACATGTAAGAAAAAAAAGGGCAACCTAAGATCAGGTAAGGACTTTTAACCTATCCTTCTTTGACATACTCTTAAGAACATAAAAACATATAATAAAACAAAGGACAATCTAAGATCAGGTAAGGACCTTTAACCTAGCTTGCTTTTGACATGCACTCAAGGGAAAAACATGTAAGATAAACATAAAAAGCAACCTAATATCAGGTAAGGACTTTTAACCAAACCTGATTTTGGCACACTTTTAAGGGAAATCTTCAGAACAACTGTTTAAGACTAAAAAAGGGATAGGGCTAACCATAAAATTCCTTTATTATGGATCTACTTAGCATGCAGTGAAAATATAATTCAGAAACAACATCTCAAGTTCTACTCAGAAGGACATGGGCTCACCAACACTCCTTGACTAGTTATACTCTATTGAAATCATTCCCGAACACACATTTAGAAGAAAACATAGAGATAAAGCTTATCAGTGAGAGATAGGGTACTTTGCAGTATATCCTACTCTATATTTTCTGTTCTTTATTAGAGAAAATGAAAGATATGGAAACATAAGGAAAATAACAATTACAGTGAGAATAACATCACCAATGATTTAGATCAGGATCCAATGAATCTGCTTGTCTATTGATGTGAAAAACTAGTTACATACTTTGAGTCCAATAGCTTTTTACAGTCCAATCCTTTTATTCCCAGCCTACTATATTACAACTACTCAGAAGCTCTTACTCAATAACAGTTTAGGCAATTAACAATTTTCCAACCTTTTACAATGAATTTTCTGTGAATACTTATAGGTGAAAGAGGAAGAGTGGTGCAAAAATGGTAATAAATATGAATTAAGACAGAGTGGAAGAGGTGTTCGAATGCCCATTCTGCTTAATGACCATTGCATTAATTGATTGTACCATTTGGGTATTTTTCCTGTATTTGTGGCATATCTGGTAGGCATGGTAATAACTTCGAAATGTTTCTTTGAAGATAATTGTGGTCTGAAGTACTCTGTTTGACCACTCTAACAAGTAAACTGTCATTTTTTGGGTTTTGTAGCCCCATGACTGTGTAATAACTGTTCTGAGAGTTTTAATGAGTTTCTGCTATCAGGATGGCTGTCACGGTACCTTTGAAAGGAGAAGCAGACTTCAGATGTACCTTTGGTCCTTTGGTGGCATAATAACTTCTGTAGATGTGGCATTCGAGACTTTATTCTGCTGATCTATCTTGTTTTAGCCCCTTTAAAAACTGATATTTTGATTTGAATGTTTTTTTAAGGCTGTATTAGGCATTTTCAGATCATCTTCGGTCTTCATCTGACTGCTGTGTACAGGTGGCTGTGTTGGAGGGTTTGATTGAAGGCCGATATCATGATTTATCAACTCATACGTGTAAAAATCTCCTTTTGTCCCTTTTTCTGCATTAGTTAGGCCACAGAGGATAGTCACCCTCGGCCTCTGTCAATGTTCTTTGACTGCGGGACAACTTTACGAACAACTGCCGTTAAACCTACACAAAACATTAAACCATTATAAAATCCTGCATTTCTTGGGTTTAACTGTGAATAGAGGGCTTAGCGAGGGGTCATGGAGTAGTGTGGAGGCAAGATGAATGCAGTGGGGAAGGATTTCATGGCACAAACCACGAAACCAGGGTCAAAACTAAGTTTGGCGCAAAGAACAGGAAGAGCGGTTTTGGGGAATACTAGAGGTAGTATTCGCACGGGGTAAAGGTGGTAAGTGGTAATGAGTGGAGGGAACGCGATACGCATCAATGGCCGACACGTATGCCTCTGAAAACCTTCCATTTCGCGTTGAAAACGGTCGATCAAATTTATTTGTGAAATGAACACGACAATGGTTTAGGACCATCCAATCTAGGGGGGGCCAGATCTACGGTCGTAAGTGAGCACGAAAATAGAAGAGATGAGTGGGAGAATCATATGGTGGGGCCAGGGTGACGTAAGCCACTTTTTCGCGTAGCGGGGAGGCTTTGAAGTCAGGCAAACATTGGTTTATAGTTATAAGGTGTAATAATCCATGCATGGGCAAATGTATAAAGGGAACAAAAGGTGGAAGTGGGAGGGAGTAAAAGCACTTCTGGGCCGTTGGATTTGGGGAGAAGATAGATCAATGGTGGAGATCGCCTGAAAACATAATAAAAGGCCCCAACATGGTCGGGTGGGACCAGTGGGAAAACACGGGAAAAATGAAAGAAAATGTGTATTGCGGGGACATTTGAGGTACGGACAGATTTTTGGACTAGGTGCCTCCACAGTGGATCTTAGTCGTTGGATGAAGATTTCACATATCCCAAGGAGTCGCTGCGGGGGCACTCAAATGTTTGACTTTTATGTGGAAAGTGCCCGCGGGTGGAGAAAAGGGGAAAACAACACGGGCCGTCATATCTGTAAGATGGACGGCGGAGAACGCATCATAGGATCAACAATCGACGGATAAAAGTTCTAGGACGCACGAGTTTGAAAGTTGTGATATGCCAATGATGCGATGGTGTGATGAAGCGATGGAAAAAGGCTAGTGCGATGGAATATGGACCGTTGGATTGGAAAATATCAACAGTGGAGATTTAATCAATAGGGGAAAGGTGAAACCCGTCACGATGGAGCGATGTGATGGAGAAGTGTGATGCGATGAAGTGATAACCGTCGGATCTTGGGGAAATGGACGACTGAGATTGGGTCGGGACTTCGCATCGACGGAGAAAAATGGAAAGGGACCCGGGACCGGTGGAAAGTCGATTTGCGATGGGAGCTTAAGACCCTTAGCCGACGGTCTCGAGCCTCGGTCTTATGGGAGAAGGGGCTGAGGGCTTAGGCACAGAGCACTTAAGGCCCTATGTTTGAAAAAGGCCGGAATAGGAAAAAAATGGGTTTTTTAAGCCTTTTTTAGTTTCCGATAGGAAGAAAAAGGTGCTTTTAAACCAAATAAAGGGGATTTTCAAGGTTTAAAAGGGGAATTTTGAGGAAGTAAAGGGTGAAATGGGAAAATGGGGGAATTTTTGCAGAGGGATTCATCCAAAGGAAAAATGATGAAAAATGGGTCCGAACACAGTCACTTTTATAACAATAGGGCTCCTTTGAGGATTTTTGAAGGAAGATCATCAATGTAATGGATTTTTTGGACAAATGGACCCAACAAGGCTTCAAGAAGTCACATATTTGCATGAAATTTGTTTCTTGAAGACTAAAGACCTTTTTTAGCCATCTTTGCATATTTCAAAAATTATGGATGGCTAACAACGACTCCAACTTGGGGATGGTAGCTCCTAGGAGGTGTCAATAACCTCAGAAATAATCTATGTAATGTAGATCAATGCCTTTGACAGTCCTATTTATTCTTTGACCATGCTGGTTGAAAATATGATCAATCATTACATCATAATAAATCAATTCTCTCCAAACAACTACCTACATAGCCTACTTTCCTAACATTTTTTCTTGAGCAGGGTGCACTTGGAATTGCAAACCTTTGACATCAAAATTTTATTCTTTTGAAAGCATGAACAACTAATCTACATCTACCCTTATTTCTCCATGAGTTCATATTAAACAGTTGAACTCATATCTTCTCTACCTAATCTACTATCTGCCAGGATTAGATTGTCTGACATATTTCATTATCTACATTCTAAAATAGAAATTGAAAACACAGGAAAACCAAGATTAAGCTGTCTGATTTGCTATGATGGCTATGACACCAAAACAAGCTGCACATAGAATTTTATTTGCAGAAAAGTAAAACAAAACCTGGAAGTCTTAAGATTTGAAAACAATGAGATCCTTCCTTCTTCTTATGACTCAGATTTTGATATGTTTAGAGTCATCCTTATTTCTTTCTTTCAGCTCTGTTCGTGATCCTTTTGGAGATGTATTTCTCTTCTTTACCTAGTTCAAGTTTTCAACATGTTAGAACTAGTCTTCTTTGTATCTTTGGCTCAGGTTTTGATCTAATTAGAGCAATTCTTTTCTTTTGATTCTTTGGTTCAGATTTTGAGCATGTTTGAACCATTCTCTTTCTATCCTAATATAATCTATTGATAAGCCAAGATTAAACTGTTTGGAAAATCTGATTCACTAACCTATCAGTAGTAAATTGGAATCTATCTAGCCATGATTAGGTTGTATGACTAGAAAGCAGTGCTCTTTCAAGTAGTGGCATTTAAACTTGCACACTTTCAGACTCTCTTTCTTTTTTGGTATGGGGCTATACCTTTCTTCTTTTAATCTGACCTCTTTTTCTCTTTTCTATTTTTTTTGTATTTTTCAAATTTTCAAAACAAGACAAAGCAGTGATATTTACAATGGAAACTGAAAGCTTTAAACAGAGGTTTCGGTAGAAATAATGTTTGAGCATCCTGCCATTTATAGGACCCCCAAACAGGTCTGTACCATCCATATCTTCTAGAAAAAATGCATTATGACCAATGGCAGATTGAATGATGTAAGGGCCTTGCCATAAATTTTAAAACTTGCCATGTTTGGCCTTATCTTCTCTCCTGGAATCCCATTTGAGTACTTTGTCACCAATATTGAAATCACTGGCCTTTGTCCTCTTATCAAATAGCTTTTTGATATTCTCTTGTACTTTCTGTGCTCTATTATAAACTTCTTCCCTGGTTTGCTGAAGATGTATGGTCTGATTTATCCTTCTCATCATGCTATCTTATTTTGATTTTATTTCTTGGACCAAATTCATCACTGGCACTCCTAAAATAGTAGGAAAAATTGCATCTTCTCCATAAACCAGCTGAAAGGGAGACATTCCAATTGATTTCTTTGTTGTCAATCTATCTGCCCATAAAGCATGTACCATCTTGTTGTGCCATGACCTCTGATTTTCTTCCAGGAGCTTCTTTATTATTTTTATCAGGCTCTTATTTGAAGACTCTGCCAGCCCATTACCTTGAGGGTAATAAGCTGTGGAATGACCAAACACAATCTGATATCTGTGGTAGAAATCAACCATATTTTTAGAACCAAATGCAACAGCATTGTCAGTGATAATTTTCCTAGGACAGCCAAATCTAGACAGGATATGTTCTTCAAGGAATTTTATGATAACTGAATCTATGGCATTCCTAGAAGGGATGGCTTCTATCCATTTGGTGAAATAATCAGTGGCTTGTGAGTATCCATCTATGTTGGGAAGATGAGGCAAGATGAATTTCCCCAATGAAGTCTAGGCCCCCCTGTTGAAAAGGAGCTTCAACAATGATTGGTTGCAAGGGTAAGGGAAGTAGTTTTCTCTTGCCTTCAAAGATTTGGCATTTGTGATAGGCAACTATCATTTTGTGGACATCTTGAAAGAGGGTGGGCCAATAATAGCCAGCTCTAAGGATTTTATTAGCAGTTGTTTTCCAATTTAGGTGGCCTCCACATTCTCCTTCATGAAATTCATGCTTGATCCTATCTACATCAACCTCAGGATAACATTTAAGCAATAATCCACTAGCATTTTTCCAATATAAACATTTATATAAAATGCAGTAGTTTACAGCTTTCAGCTTTAAAAATATTACCTTTGTTTTAGACATACTAGGAGGGGCATTGAGATTAGTAAGCACATACAAAATATCAGCATACCAAGATGAATTGAGGAAATGATCTTCAATAAGAGGAGTTTCCAACTCTTCCTATTCATCTAATGCATCTATCCTGTTTATATCAAGTGCTTGTAAGTTATATTCAACCATTAATTGTGCCAGGCCTTGACCCTTGATGAGTTTAGTGGGTTTAATTTCCAAATCATATTCCAATATCACAACAATCCACTTTCCTCTTTTGCCATCGGGGTCTTGTGCCAAAATGTCTTTTACCACTATATGAGGCACATTTGCAATAATGTGAGAGTGTAAAATATAAACTTTGAAATCTTTCAAGGCCTTGACCAAAGCATAGGCATGTTTTTCCATGATGTTACATTTCAGAGGTGCATCTCTTAATGCCTTGCTGAAAAATGCAATTGGCTGCTCTTGTCCTTCTGGATTTTTCTGTAATAGGACAGCAGCCACAGTATGTTCTAATGCAAATGAAAATATGAGGAAGTCCTTAGTGAAATCAGGATTGATAAGGACTGGTGCTTGGGTGAGTGCATGTTTGACCAATTCAAAGGACTTCTTTTCTTCTAAGGTCCATTTAACACATATCTCTTTCTTTAGCATGTTTGTCATGTTCCTAAGGATTTTTGGTAGGTTGGGTATGAACCTTTTTAAGAAATTGATCTTTCCAATGAAATATTGAAGTTATTTGATGTTTCTGGGGTGACTGATCTGCAATATAACTTCAACCCTTTTTGGGTCTATTTTGATCCCTTTTTCAGATATGATGTGACCCAGAAGTTTACCCTCTTGGAGGCCAAACAATGTCTTCTTGGGATTTAAAAATAGCCCAAATTTTCTGCATTTCTCAAAGACCTTTTTTAGGTGTGCTAGGTGTTCTTCATCTGTTTTAGAATAGACTGTAATGTCATCTAAATAAATCACAATGAAGTGGCCTATTTCTTCTGAGAAAGCAATATCCATGGCTCTTTGAAAGGTGGCACTTGCATTCATTAATCCAAAAGGCATTTTCACATACATGAAAGTGCCCCAAGGAGTATTGAAGGCTGTTTTCAGTTGGTCTTCAAGGAGTGACAATATATGATTATATCCTGAAAAGCCATCTAGCAAAGAAATCCTCTTGGAACCAACTACCCTTCGTAAGATGTGCTCCATTTTTGGCAAGGGATAGTTGTCCTTTAATGAGGCTCTGTTCAAGTTCCTAAAGTCAATACAGAGCCTTATTTCTCCTGTTTTCTTTCTTATAGCTACAACATTAGATACCCACTCTGAGTATCTAACAGGGACAATAATTCCAGCATCATACATTTTCCTAATTTCCTTCTCAACCAGAGGTAACTGCACAGGGTTTATTCTGCATAATTTCTGCCTAAATGGTTTTTGGTTTTCTTTAAGTGGTATCTTGTGTTGAATGGTCTCTATGTCATATGCCTTTAAATCCTCATAGCTCCGAGCAAATACATCAGAAAACTCTTTGAACAACTCAATATATTTCAGTTTCATGTGAGTTGGCAATGTTTTGGATAACTTGATCATTTTAGGCTTGTCTTTACTGCCTATATTGCATTCCCCAATATCAGATTCAGTGGGTTCTATTGTTGGTTTCTTGGCAACGTCATTGAAATCAAACAAGTCTTCTAGAGGTGCTAGTCCTTTGGGTAAGCCTTTGTCTTTAGACTGTAGTACCTCTATGTCTTCTTTTTCTGAGTCTATGTACTTTTCTGTTTTATTTTCGAACTCTCTGGTTAGTAGATTAATTTCTACAATGGGAGAAGGTTCTTTTTCAACAGGCTGTTCCTCATTAAGACAGTCTTTATCATACTTTGATTTTGAATTTGGAAATTCAAACTCATTTTTGAAATGTAGAAAGTCCTCTATCTGTTTATCTCCCTCAAAGACCTACCAATAATTTTCATTTTCTGGGACAACGGGCCTATATTTCACCTGGACTGTGAACTGTTTGTTGTCATAGGGTTTTTTGCATGAACTGGCAGCACAAGCTAAACCATTGGCAAAAATGTTTTGGTCTCTAGGGACAAAAAAAAGTTCATACTCCTCAAAATTTTTAAAAAGGTCCATAGCATCATTTCTATAGGCTCTTAGTCTTGGATGTTTGGCAGTGTACTCTCCATTTATTTGTCTAACGATAAATTCAGAATCTCCATGAACAAATATCCTCCTGACTCCTAGTTTCTTTAGTAAATGTAGTCCTAAGAGGAGTGCTTCATACTCTGCTATGTTATTTGTGCATTCGAAGTTTAACTTGTATGAATGGATTTCAGCGTGATTATTCTCTGTGTTGTGAAGCCATACACCTACTCTTGCACCATTTCTATTAAAAGACCCATCAAAACTCATACTCAAAAGAGGGCTAGTTTCAGACTTGTTGTTGTTTTCATTCCTATCCTATTTTTCCTGTGTGTTCTGACTGTCATCATGTAGTTCTATGGGTTCTGCAACATGTTTATGTTGGTATTGTTCCTTAAATTTTTCATGGAGTTTAGGCCTTTCTTGTTGACTCTCATGTTTTGCACTAAGCTGATGGATAGTGGATTGTTCATACTGTCTGTTTTGTTTGCTGTAATTTTTGGATTCAGCAAACTGTTTGAGAGCCTCTCCCTCCTTATTTCCTCCTTTCATATTTTCTGTTATGTTGGGTGATTTCTCATCTTCCAACTCTACTTCACCAAAGATTTTATCATTGTAAAGAATGAATGAGTCTAGGTCTGCATGGACAGAATAAAGAGGGGAGTTTTCTGACCTTTCTTGACTGCCTACCATAAATTTCATGTGTGATTCCCTATAAAGTCTTCTAGGCTGGCTAAAAACAGGAATGGTGGCATATGTCATGTCCATTTACATGGTACCTTGTAGATTAGCACCCCATGATCTTGAAAGAAGCATGCCATATTTGGGGGGCACATCAGCCACTACCACTACCACATCCATCACCATGCATTTGGGTGGGATTTGGGTCAAGTTCACACAAAGATATTTAATTAGGCCTAAGAATTTTACTCTACTTGAGTCAAAAGAATACAAATATTTATATGGTCTGGTTATCTCAAGGCCTAATCTCTCCATGATTACTTTGGGCATGAGGTTATGTGAAGCCCCTGAATCATGCACAACATTGTGTAAAATTTTATCATGGATATTCAAACTGACATAGAAAGGAGGGACCACTCATTCTTGGAATTTTCCTTCAATTTTAGGACCAAATAAAAGGGCTGGATGATCATCATTTAAGTTGATAGAGTCATTATTTTCTTCTATGTTCAAAGATTTTAACACCTGACATTTATATACATCTTGAGTGACTAACTCAGTGAGAGGGAAAAAGATCTTGATTTTAGCAATTTCACTTTCCAAATTGAAAGGGAACTGATTCTTTGAAAGGCTCAAATCTGTCTTGTTAGTCACTAACTTATCAGCAAAATCAGTTTGCTGGTTTTTACTATGTACATCAGTTAAAACTATTTTTACAGGGGTACTAGCTGAAGTGCTAGTGCTGCTAGGGTCAAAACTCTGTTTATCAGTGGTTTGAGTGTCTTTGCCCTTGTTTTTACAAGAACTGGCAGCTGCTATTTTGTTGTTTTTAGCAGCCTTTTTAATCACCCTTTCAGATCTGTTTTTAGCAGCAGTTTCAAAGGTATTTGTTTGGGGAGTTTCTTGGTTCTTTTTTCTCCTAAGGTCATATTGTTTATGGACCTCCATGATGGCATTCTCAAAGCCTTGCCTATAGTATTCAGATTCCGAGCCTTCATTATCATAATATGTATATGTGGCCTGGTCATCCTCAGTGAAAAAGGCAGGGTATTCATTACTTCCTCCCAACATGTTTATAATAGTTCCCTCTGGCTCTTCTATCATTCCCTCATCTTCATCAACATAGTTTTCTTGAAATGGAGGTCTGATATGTTGATCAAAATCTCTCTGTCTCATCTGAGGGGGTTTTTTCCTGAAGTTCTGGTTCTGATTTTGGGGCTGATTCCTATTTTGTGCATTTGTTTGGACAGCCAACCTCTCCATAATTTTTTCTAACCTGTCCATGTTCTTGGCAAGATGGTCTAATTTCGAGTCAGATGTGGAAGGTGCAGTGTCTTCCCTATATGTTAATTTCTTCTCAGACCTCATCCTAGCTCTCTTCTCAATCATATTTGCTTCCACACTGAGAGCTCCCTTCTGCATGTATTCTAAAGTTAAGGGATCCCTTCCCTTAGCTGATAGGTTATTTTAGGATCAAATCCTTTAGGGAATTTGGCCAAAGCTGAGGCTTGTGGGGGTTTCAAATCTGGGGGTAGTGCGTTATAAACACTATTGAATCTAGTGCAATAACTTTGAACACTCTCCCTAGTGTTCTCTTAAGGTTGTTGTAATATGAAAGTATTTGGAGGGGGTTCTTCCTCATTTCCCATTTGTTTATGAATGTCTGATGTAAAGAAGGGAGATCGTTAATACTATTAGAAGTTAAACCTTTAAACCATTTCTTGGCTTCTCCTCATAAACTTTGGGCAAATATTCTCATATTAATGGTCTCATCTTCTATTTCCATATAATCAAAGGCAACATTCAACTTGTCTACATGTTGTTGAGTAGTAGTGGATTCATTTCCTATGAAATGAGGAATTCTGGACTAATATTCATTGGGTAAAGGAACCAGAGGTTGTGGTAACACTAGGGGAGCATACCATGCTGCCATGAAAGGATTTTGTGGGAGGAAAGGAGTGGTTTGAATAGTGGGGATATGGATGGCAGAGGTGCTAGGACTAGCAAGAGACCGTTGAGAAGATTTTGGGTGAGAGAAACAAAAGTTTTGAATGAAATGAAGATCAGGAGGTGTGGATGGAGGGGTTTCTCTGGTGCCAATATGCTAGCCACTATGTTGTGGTGAACTTGGAGGCTTAAAGTCTGTCTAATCTATACCACTAAGTGACTTAGTTCTTGGTAAATTACTTGGAAAATATAAGTCAACTTGGATCTCTTGAAGAGCTGAAAGGTTTTCAGGGACCATATTAGCTCTGTGAAATGTACTGATAATAGTTGGATCTCTAGATGCAAGAGAATTCCTAAGAATGATTTTTGGATTATCAACTATTTTAGGAGGATTTGGGTCTAGATAGGCTCAGGTATGAATTTTTCTTGAAGCAAGTATGTTAAGTTTCAAACCCAAGGAGTAGAAAGTTAGCCAGATATGACAATCTTTAAGAGGAAAACTAGTCTTTAACAAAGAAAACTTAATCCTCAAAGTTTCCTAATCATGGGTGAGCATGATGTTTAATGGTAGTGTGGGCTTCCCCAGAGGAGTCTTTGTGAAACTAGGAGTAATCAGTAGGTCTGCTGATCGCCAGTTGAGTCTTTTGGTCTTTTAGGAGTTGTGGAGTCGCCAGGTGGATGATTTCAAATATTTTAAGATGAGTTGTTTTCCACCATTAGTAACTAATTACCAATCCAGGGCTGTTGTGGGTCTTATGAGGTCTTAAGGATGTTTAAGATTGCAATTTACTCAGAATATCCCCAGCGGAGTTGCCATTATGTTGGAAATTACGATGGGATTATGAGGGATAAACGAAGAAGACTTACAAAAACCTTTCAATAGTTCCCCAGTGGAGTCGCCATTATGTTCGGGTCCTGTGATTTGGCAGATTGGCATACCAAATGACAAGGAAACATCAAAACCACTTTGGAATCCTAGGATCTGTTGGGTGTGGAGCGTGATTATCTTGTTTACTTTGTATCACAGCATTGGACCCCTGTACCTTAAAAGGAGCGGCAATGCCGCTTGTAATTAATCGTTGCCATGGGGGGTCCAGGGGGGGGCAACAGCACTTTTCGGAGCCCCCCCCTGGCAGGGGCTTTCAGGGGCAGCGCCCCTGAAGCTAAAAACAGATGTAAAATTGCCTTGTAAAAGTATAGTAATTTCTAGTTAATCTGGGCTGTTCATTAGGAAAATGATCTGACGGTAGAAGTTATGTTTAGATTAGGGTTTTTTTGCCCTAGAAGGCAACCCCTCGATTTTATGAGGGAATTGTATTGCGGCTGTGTATTGTATGTGTATTCTGAGAGTGAGAAACAGAGAGGAAGACTGTGAGAGAGAACAGAGGATATTACAGCGAATATGCTATAGGTTTTGTCTCTTCATTTTGCTGGATAATAGAAAGGAAGGACTGGCTGTTCAGGGTGGATGTAGCCCAAACTAGGTGAACCACGTATATCTGTGTCTCTTTGGTTTTATGTGTTTTGTGTGCTTGTATTTTCCGCATATTTTATGTGTTTCATTGCTCTGTAATATTTAATTTTCTAACAACTGGTATCCGAGCCGAAGGTATATTTGGCTGATAAACTCGCAGGAAAGAAGGGTTCCTGGTTTGAGTCGGATAAATGGCGGAAGATGGTAAGTTTAGGATCGAGAAATTTAACGGCCAAAACTTCCCGTTGTGGAAGATGCAGATGGAAGATTATCTGTATCAGAAAGATCTGTACCTACCATTGACCGGAAAAACAAATATGCCAACGGCCATGACAGACGCAGAATGGAACATTCTCGATAGAAAGGCACTCGGAACAGTACGGTTGTGCCTTGTGGCATCAGTCTCCTTCAATATTTCAAAGGAAACAATAATAGAGGGTTTGATGCAGACATTGGCGAAACTATATGAAAAACCCTCGGCCTCTGTTGAGCCTTAGAATTGCCTTCTCTTTTACAAACCTTCACTTCATTTCATCATTATTTTATCACTTCATAAGCCTAAAATCAATGAAGAATGATTAGGATTGCTTAAAGGTTACATGAAATTGATTAACATATTGTATTTTCATGATTTTTGTTATTTTAACAATTTTCTGCAAAATAGCTACAGAATACAGGCATTCCGTAGCTGACCGCGCATTCCGTAGCTGATCCCGCATTCCGCAGCTGTTTTACAGTTTGAGTGGGTTACAGGTGTCGTCTCAAGAAAAACCGCATATGGGCATATTCCACGTCATGTCCACATGGTTCGTTGCTCACCATGAAGGAAGAAACGAATTCTGTGTATGGTTTTGATACGTGGGAACATATTTAAGAAAGTAGACTTCTAGTAGGACTGTCTCAATCCAGATGTCCATTTCCTTTTCACGCAGCCACTTTAAGAGTCCTAGTATGATTTCGATAAGGAAAGACAATAATCCTTGAATTGTTGCAAGTTCTGTTATGAACATTTGTTATATAAACACTTGGGAAACCGAGAGCTAGGTGGGGGATTTTTGTTCTAGATTTGGCTGAGACTCTGTGCTACATTTCTGAAGATGCAGATTGCTCTGTTCACGTTATTTCACTTTTAATGAAGCAGACAGTGTTATTTTGAAAACGTTGATTTGATTTGGAGTTAGATTCCGTCAGGTGGTAGAGGGCCCTTGCCTCTTGCACGGATTTATTTGCGTAATTTAGATAAGTATTCTAGCTGCCTTTACGTTTTTGAAGTTGAATTTGTAGTTGTTTTCATTAGCTACTATAGTTATACTCATTCTAAAAACTCTTCCAAAAGAAGAAGCTCTTCCAAAATATTATAATGATGAATGGGTAATGGCTATAGTATTGTAGAATTTAATTCTAATCTCTTTTGTTCACCATCACAGTTATACTTATGCTAAATACTCTTCCACAAGAAGAAACTCTTCCAAGAAATCTTTATACTGTCTTAAGCATGATTGTGATCTTGAACGTTTTAGTTGTGTGTTTTCACTAAGTACCATAGCTGTCCTTGCTCTTAAACACTTGTCCAAAATATCATAAATATGAGTGAGAGATAGCCATGATATCTTAGTTTTTAATTGCTTTCAGTCTTTACGTTTGCATAGCATAGTTAGGATACTCCGGAGTTTAATTGCACTTAATTCATGTTTAGTTGTTTTGCTTTAAGTTTGATAATGACTTGTAGTTTAACACTGTTTTAGATGAGTGACATTTTAAGTTCAGTTTTAGTTCAACTCATTGCATTTGCACTTCACATTCAGACTGTCATTCACTGCACATTAGATTACTTCAGTTGTTAAACTTAACAAAACAACCTTCATTATTCACAAACCTCTTCTTGTTCTAAAATCTATAATTGCTTCATAACTACATGAACAGAATACAATATCATTTTAAGGCCTGAAGTACCTCTGCAATTTCCTTATCACTTCATAAACAGAGCCCTCCCTCAAAAGACTACTTTGAAAAGAAATCAATAACTCTTGAGTAAGGTTTTGTGACATTCAATTAAATTGCAGAATAGAGTTAGGAACTAGTCCTAGAATAGAAGATCTTATGATGGTATAAATGTTTTATTCCAAATTTTCTTCAACAAATCTCTAATCAAGGATGAAATGTTGCATCATTATAAGTTAGTTGTTTAAATTGTTTAGTTAGGAGGATTTGCATATTTAGTTGATCATTTCTCAAGTTGAGTTTATGTTTTGAATCATTTGTTTAAAAGTCATTATCAAGCTTTGCTTTTGCTTAGTCATAGTTTAGATTTGATTCTGCTTTAGTGTTTGCAATTGCATTTGACATTTGTCATCAACCAATTAGGCTTCACTCTGTTTTTAATCATTAGTTCCTTTCCATTAGCTTTCTAGTCATCTTTCTTATGAACATAAAACCACCAAAAGACCAAAAACATCATAAATCATTACAAAAGATTAAAAACATCACAAAACACTAAATACAATGAAGTAGGAAGAGGTTACTTAGGCACATATGGTGCACTTCACTTCAACAGTTTACCAACCCTGGTTGACAATTAAATGAGCTCAATTTAGGAGACTAGATTGAGACCAAACAGCCTCAAACAAGGTATTTCTTATGAATCAACTATTTAATATGAAGATGTCGGAAGGTGGATCTGTTGCAGACCATTTAAATGATTCTAATACAGTTACCAGTCAGTTAAGTTCTGTAGGGGTAAACTTTGATGATGAAGTTAGAGCTCTGTTATTCTTGTGCTCATTTCCAGAGAGTTGGAATGGTTTAGTAATGGCCATTAGTAACTTTGTCTCTGGATCTAGTACTTTAAAGTTTGATGATGTTTTTGGAGCTATCCTTAGCGAGGAAATGCGACGGAAAAGCTTCGGTGAGACATCAGGTAATGCTTTGAGTGCAGAGTCTAGGGGAAGAAGAATGGAAAGAGGAAAGAGCTTGGGATATCACAGTAAATCAAGTAAAGGCAGATCCATGTCCATATCGGGGATAGTGTGCTAGAATTGTGGAAAGAAAGGACACCTAAATAAAGACTGTAGATCTCGGAAGGGAAAAGAAGGAGACACATAGCAAGAAAACAATCATGAAGCAAATGTGACAGGTGATGTGTTACAAGATGCTTTGATTCTTTCTTTTGAAAATGTACTGATTCTTGGGTTGTAGATTCAGGGGCTTCATTCCATGCTACACCTGATAATAAATATTTTCATGACTATGTTCAAGGAGATTTTGGAAAAGTTCGTTTGGGTCATGATAAACCCTGTAAAATTGTTGGAATGGGTAAAGTTCTTGTAAAACAACAGAATGGAAACCAATGGCTACTAAAGGAGGTAAGGCATGTTCCAGATTTGAAGAAAAATCTGATTTCAACAGGGCAGTTAGGCAATGAAGGTTGTGTGACAACTTTCACAGATAAAACTTGGAATGTCACCAAAGGAGCGTTGGTAATAGAAAAAGGTGAAAAGGTTGGTACATTGTATTTATGCAATGGTATTTCTAACTCTGTTAATGCTTTAACTTCCAAAGGAGAAGATGCAGAATTATGGCATCATAGGCTCGGACACATGAGTGAGAAGGGAATGAAGATTCTTCACTCAAGAAATTTGTTGCCAGGTTTGAAGAATGTTGATTTGAATTTATGTGAGAATTGCATTTATGGAAAACAAAAGAGAGTCATATTTATCAGAGTTGGGAAAGAAAAGAAGAGCGAAAAATTGGAGCTTGTGCATACAGATGTATGGGGACCTGCTCAGGTATCATCTCTTGGTGGCTCTCGTTATTATGTTACTTTTATTGATGATGCAAATAGAAAAACATGGATTTATTGTATTCAGAATAAATCTGATGTATTTGATACTTTCAAGAAATGGAAAGCTTTGGTTGAGATTGAGACAGGAAAGAAGTTGAAGTGTCTCAGATTAGACAATGGAGGCGAATATTACAGCAAAGAGTTTGATAGGTACTGTTCACAGCATGGAATTCGTAGAGAGAAGACAGTTCCAAGAACACCACAAGAAAATGGTGTGTCAGAAAGGATGAACAGAACAATCATGGAGCATGCAAGGTGCATGAGATTGTATGTAGGATTGCCTTTACAATTTTGGGCAGATGTTGTAGATACTGCTGTTTATCTAATAAACAGAGGGCCTTCAAGTTCCTTAGATGGTGGTATTCCAGAGGAAGCATGGACAAGTAAAAAGGTAAACTACTCCTTTTTAAAGCCTTTTGGTTGTGAGGCCTTTGTCCATATTAATAAAGAAAACAGAACAAAGCTTGAGGAAAAATCAAAGAAATGTACCTTTATTGGATATGGTGCTAATGATTTCGGTTATCGCTTATATGATTATGAAAATCACAAAATCATTAGGAGAAGAGATGTAATATTCAATGAAAAGGTCCTGTATAAGAATCAGTTGCAAGAAAAGAAACAGGAAAAAGAAAGCAAGGAATACGCGGTTCTTGATAAGATATATGAAAAAGTAAAGGTGCCTGAAAATAATAATAATCAACAACCACAGCAGCAGAAACCATACTCTCCTTCATTATATTATTTATTACTGACTGATTCTGGTGAACCTGAATGTTATGAAGAAGAAATGCAGGTTGAAAGTAGGAAGAAGTGGGAGCTAGCCATGGAAGAAGAGATGGAATCCTTAATGCATAACTAGACTTGGGACTTAGTCAAGTTTCCTGCAGGTAAAACTACATTGCAGAATAAATGGGTTTACAGGCTGAAGGAAGAAGATGGAGGAAAACATAGGTACAAATCTAGACTTGTGGTGAAGGGGTTTGCACAAAAGAAAGGTATTTATTTTGATGAAATATTTTCTCCTATTGTTAAGATGAATTCAATAAGAACTATCTTAAGTCTTGTAGTAGCGGAAGATTTACATCTTGAACAGTTAGATGTAAAGACATCATTTCTCCATGGAGATTTGGAGGAAGAGATATACATGTAGCAACTAGAAGGATATGAGGTAAAAGGGAAAGAAAAATTGGTGTGCAGGTTGAATAAGAGCTTGTATGGCTTAAAACAGGCTCCAAGGCAGTGGTATCTAAAATTTGACAAGTTTATGTCTGAACAAGGTTATACTAGATGTCACTCTGATCATTGTGTTTATCTAAAAAGGAAAAATGATGGCAGCTATATTATATTGTTATTGTATGTAGATGGCATGCTTGTTGCAGGGTCTAACATGTAGGAAATAAATTAGCTCAAAAGAAAATTGGCAAATTCATTTGCAATGAAGGATTTGAGAGCTGCAAAACAAATCCTTGGTATGAGGATAACTAGAGACAGGAAAAATCACAAATTAACACTGTCTCAGAATGAGTACATAGAGAAGGTGTTGAAAAGATTTAATATGCACAATGCAAAACCGGTTAGTACACCTTTTGCTAGCCATTTCAAACTTAGTAAGGAGATGTGCCCAAAGACCCAAGAAGACATGGATTATATGTCTAAAGTTCCATATGCATCAGCAGTTGGAAGCTTAATGTATGCAATGGTCTTCACAAGGCCTGATATTGCACATGCAGTGGGAGTTGTAAGCAGGTACATGAATAATCCAGGAAAAGAACATTGGATGGCAGTAAAATGGATTCTCAGATATTTGAGAGGTACCACAAATCAAGCATTATGCTTTGATGGTTCAAACATTTCTCTACAGGGATATGTTGATGCAGATATGGCAGGTGACAGAGATAACAGGAGGAGCACTACAGGATATGTATTTACTGTAGGTGGAACAACTGTCAGTTTGGTTTCAAAAATCCAAAGTGTTGTTGCACTTTCAACAACAGAAGCCGAGTATGTTGCTGCTACAGAGGCTAGTAAAGAAATGATTTGGTTACAAAGGTTTATGGATGAATTGGGTAAGAAGCATGATATGGGCACACTATACAGTGATAGCCAAAGTGCTATTCATCTTGCAAATAACTCAGCATTTCATTCCATGACTAAACACATACATCTCAAGTACCATTTCATACGGTCAGTATTGGAAGATGGAGAGTTGAAGCTGGAAAAGATACACACTAGCCAGAATCCTGCAGATATGCTAACAAAAGTTGTAACCAGGGAGAAACTGAGAACATGCTCAGTTTCAATTGGTCTTCAAGGATGATGATGAATATGAGGAACAGCTAGGTCCAAAGAGGAGTCATTGTCTAGCAAATGAAGCAGCGGTGGAGTTGCTACAATCGGTCTCCAAGTGGGAGATTGTTGGGTGTGGAGCCTGATTATCTTGTTTACTTTGTATCACAGCATTGGACCCCTGTACCTTAAAAAGGGGCGGCAATGCCGCCCGTAATTAATCGCGCCCGTGGGGGTCCAGGAGGGTGGCAATGCTTTTCGTTCAAATCCCCCACTAGCGGGGCTTTTAGACGGCGCCCCCAAAGCTAAAAATAAATGTAAAATTGCCTTGTAAAGTATAGTAATTTCTAGTCAATCTGGGTTGTTCATTAGGCAGATGATCTGATAGTAGAAGTTATGTTTAGTTTAGGGTTTTTCATCCTAGAAGGCAACCCCTTGCTTGTATGAGGGCATTGTATTGTGGTTGTGTATTATGTGTGTATTCTCGGAGCGAGAAATAGAGAGGGAGACTATGAGAGAGAACAGAGGATATTACAGCAGATCTGCTATAGGTTTTGTCTCTTCGTTTTTGCTGGATAATAGAAAGGAAGGACTGGATGTTCGGGGTGGACGTAGCCCAAACTGGGTGAACCACGTATATCTGTGTCTCTCTGGTTTTATGTGTTTTGTGTGCTTGTATTTTCCACATATTTTATGTGTTGCATTGCTCCATAATATATAATTTTCTAACAATTGGTATCAGAGCCAAAGGTATATTTGGTTGATAAACTTGCAGGAAAGAAGGGTTCCTCGTTCGAGTGGGAGCAATGGCAGAAGATGGTAAGTTTAGGGTCAAGAAATTTAATGGCCAAAACTTCCCGCTGTGGAAGATGCAGATGGAAGATTATCTATATCAGAAAGATCTACACCTACCATTGAGCAGAAAAAAAAAGAATCCGGCGACCATGATAGATGCAAAATGGAACATTCTCAATAGAAAGGCACTCGAAATAGTACGGTTGTGCCTTGCGGCATCAGTCGCCTTCAATATTTCGAAGGAAACACCAACAGAGGGTTTGATGCAGACATTGGCGAAACTATATTAAAAACCCTCGGCCTCAAACAGGGTATTTCTTATGAAACGACTATTTAATATGAAGATGTCGGAAGGTGGATCTATTGCAGACCTTTTAAATGATTCTAATACAGTTACCAGTCAGTTAATTTCTGTAGGGGTAAACTTTGATGATGAAGTTAGAGCTCTGTTATTCTTGTGCTCATTTCCAGAGAGTTGGAATGGTTTAGTAATGGCCATTAGTAACTCTGTCTCTAGATCTAGTACTTTAAAGTTTGATGATGTTGTTGGTGCTATCTTTAGCGAGGAAATGCGACGGAAAAGCTTCGGTGAGACATCAGGTAATGCTTTGAGTGCAGAGTCTAGGGGAAGAAGAATGGAAAGAGGAAAGAGCTCGGGATATCGCAGTAAATCAAGGAAAGGCAGATCCAAGTCCAGATCGGGGATAGTGTGCTAGAATTGTGGAAAGAAAGGACACCTAAGGAAAGACTGTAGATCTCGGAAGGGAAAAGAAGGAGACACACAGCAAGAAAACAATCATGAAGCAAATGTGATAGGTGATGTGTTACAAGATGCTTTGATTCTTTCTTTCGAAAATTTCACTAATTCTTGGGTTGTAGATTCAGGGGCTTCATTCCATGCTACACTTGATAAGAAATATTTTCATGACGATGTTCAAGGAGATTTTGGACAAGTTCGTTTGGGTGATGATAAACCCTGTAAAATTTTTGGAATGGGTAAAGTTATTGTAAAACAACAGAATGGAAACCAATGGCTACTAAAGGAGGTAAGGCATGTTCCAGATTTGAAGAAAAATTTGATTTCAACAGGGCAGTTAGGTAGTGAAGGTTGTGTGACAACTTTCACAGATAAAACTTGGAAGGTCACTAAAGGAGCGTTGGTAATAGCAAAAGGTGAAAAGGTAGGTACATTGTATTTATGCAATGATATTTCTAACTCTGTTAATGCTTTAACTTCCAAAGGAGCAGATGCAGCATTATGGCATCATAGGCTCGGACACATGAGTGAGAAGGGAATGAAGATTCTTCACTCAAGAAATTTTTTTCCAGGTTTGAAGAATGTTGATTTGGATTTCTGTGAGAATTGCATTTATGGAAAACAAAAGAGAGTCAGATTTCTCAGAGTTGGGAAAGAAAAGAAGAGCGAAAAATTGGAGCTTGTGCATACAGATGTATGGGGACCTGCTCAGGTATCATCTCTCGGTGGCTCTCGTTATTATGTTACTTTTATTGATGATGCAACTAGAAAAACATGGATTTATTGTATTCAGAATAAATTTGATGTATTTGATACTTTCAAGAAATGGAAAGCTTTGGCTGAGATTGAGACAGGAAAGAAGTTGAAGTGTCTCAGATCAGACAATGGAGGTGAATATTGCAGCAAAGAGTTTGATAGGTACTATTCACAGCATGGAATTCGTAGAGAGAAGACAGTTCCAAGAACACCACAAGAAAATGGTGTGTCAGAAAGGATGAACAGAACAATCATGGAGCGTGCAAGGTGCATGATATTGCATGCAGGATTGCCTTTACAATTTTGGGCAGATGATGTAGATACTGCTGTTTATCTAATAAACAAAGGGCCTTCAAGTTCCTTGGATGGTGGTATTCCAGAGGAAGCATGGACAAGTAAAAAGGTAAGCTACTCTTTTTTAAAGCCTTTTGGTTGTGAGGCCTTTGTCCATATTAATAAAGAAAACAGAACAAAGCTTGAGGAAAAATAAAAGAAATGTACCTTTATTGGATATGGTGCTAATGATTTTGGTTATCGCTTATATGATTATGAAAATCACAAAATCATTAGGAGCAGAGATGTAATATTCAATGAAAAGGTCTTGTATAAGACTCAGTTGCAAGAAAAGAAACAGGAAAAAGAAAGCAAGGAATACGCGGTTCTTGATGAGATATCTGAAAAAGTAAAGGTGCCTGAAAATAATAATAATCAACAACCACAGCAGCAACAACCACCACAACAGCAACAGGCACCTCAAACACCTGAAAGTGGTGTTAGAAGATCTACCAGGATAAGTAGACCCCCTGAACGATACTCTCCTTCGTTATATTATTTATTGTTGACTGATTCTGGTGAACCTGAATGTTATGAAGAAGCAATGCATGTTGAAAGCAGGAAGAAGTGGGAGCTAGCCATGGAAGAAGAGATGGACTCCTTAATGCATAACCAGACTTGGGACTTAGTCAGGTTGCCTGCAGGTAAAACTACATTGCAGAATAAATTGGTTTACAGGGTGAAGGAAGAAGATGGAGGAAAACAAAGGTACAAAGCTAGACTTGTGGTGAAGGGGTTTGCACAGAAGAAAGGTATTGATTTTGATGAAATATTTTCTCCTGTTGTTAAGATGACTTCAATCAAAACTATCTTAAGTCTTGTAGCAGCGGAAGATTTACATCTTGAACAGTTAGATGTAAAGACAACATTTCTCCATGGAGATTTGGAGGAAGAGATATACATGCAGCAACCAGAAGGATATGAAGTAAAAGGGAAAGAAAAATTGGTGTGCAGGTTAAAGAAGAGCTTGTATGGCTTAAAACAGGCTCCAAGGCAGTGGTATCTAAAATTTGACAAGTTTATGCATGAACAAGGTTATACTAGATGTCACTCTGATCATTGTGTTTATCTAAAAAGGAAAAATGATGGCAACTATATTATATTGTTATTGTATGTAGATGACATGCTTGTTGTAGGGTCTAACATGCAGGAAATAAATGTGCTCAAAATAAAATTGGCAAATTCATTTTCAATGAAGGATTTGGGAGCTGCAAAACAAATCCTTGGTATGAGGATAACTAGAGAGAGGAAAAATCGCAAATTAACACTGTCTCAGAATGAGTACATAGAAAAGGTGTTCAAAATATTTAATATGCAGAATGCAAAACCAGTTAGTACACCTTTTGCTAGCAATTTCAAACTTATTAAGGAGATGTGCCCCAAGACCCAAGAAGAAATGGACTATATGTCTAAAGTTCCATATGCATCAGTAGTTGGAAGGTTAATGTATGCAATGGTCTGCACAAGGCCGTATATTGCACATGCAGTGGGAGTTGTAAGCAGGTACATGAACAATCCAGGAAAAGAACATTGGATGGCAGTAAAATGGATTCTCAGATATTTGAGAGGTACCACAAATCAAGCATTATGCTTTGGTGGTTCAAAAATTGCTCTACAGGGATATGTTGATGCAGATATGGCAGGTGACAGAGATAAAAGGAGGAGCACTATAGGATATGTATTCACTGTAGGTGGAACAACTTTCAGTTGGGTTTCAAAAATCCAAAGTGTTGTTGCACTTTCAACAACATAAGCAGAGTATGTTGCTGCTACAGAGGCTAGTAAAGAAATTATTTGGTTAGAAAGGTTTATGGATGAATTGGGTAAGAAGCATGATATGGGCACGCTATACAGTGATAGCCAAAGTGCTATTGATCTTGCAAAGAATTCAACATTTCATTCTAGGACTAAACACATACATCTCAAGTACCATTTCATACGGTCAGTATTGGAAGATGGAGAGTTGAAGCTGGAAAAGATACACACTAGCCAGAATCCTGCAGATATGCTAACAAAAGTCGTAACCAGGGAGAAAATGAGAATGTGCTCAGTTTCAATTGGTCTTCAAGGATGATGATGAAGATGAGAAACAACTAGGTCCAAAGAGGAGTCATTTTCTAGCAAAGAAAGCAGCGGTGGAGTTGCTACAATCAGTCTCCAAGTGGGAGGTTGTTGGGTGTGGAGCTTGATTATCTTGTTTACTTTGTATCATAGCATTGGACCCATGTACCTTAAAAGGGGCGGAAACACCGCCCGTAATTAATCGCTGCCGTGGGGGGTCTGGGGGGGGCGGCAATGCTTTTTGGAGCCCCCCCTAGCGGGGGCTTTTGGCGGCAACGCCCCCGAAGCTAAAAACAGATGTAAAATTTCCTTGTAAAAGTATAGTAATTTCTAGTCAATCTGGCCCTTTCATTAGGCAAATGATCTGACGGTAGAAGTTATGTTTAAATTAGGGTTTTTTTTCCCTAGAAGGCAACCCCTCGCTTTTATGAGGACATTGTATTGCGGCTATGTATTGTATGTGTATTCTTAGAGTGAGAAACAAAGAGGAAGACTGTGAGAGAGAACAGAGGATATTACAACGAATATTCTATAGGTTTTGTCTCTTTATTTTGCTGGATAATAGAAAGGAAGGACTGGCTGTTCGGGGTGGATGTAGCCCAAACTGGGTGAACCACGTATATCTGTGTCTCTCTGGTTTTATGTGTTTTTTGTGCTTGTATTTTCCGCATATTTTATGTGTTGCATTGCTCTGTAATATTTAATTTTCTAACAGAATCTAGACCTCCTGGATTCAGAGAGGGATCTCTCTATATGTGTTTTCAAAGAATATGTGATTGAGGCTTAAGATATGATATTAGGCTAGTTATGGAGCACAAGCGATTTGTTTGTTTTTGGTTGGGAATCATTAAAAGAGAAGGTCATGTGAAGTGAAGAAGGAAATAAGTGGAAGGATGTTTCAGCATGGGAAGATAGGTCACAAAACAGTGCTAAACCATTGGGCTATGGAGTCATAAAAGGGTTTACTTGCACAAAAACTATACAAGGGTTTCCAAAGGGAAATTCATCTATATCAGAAGATATTTTAAGTTGAGTTTGTGGTATGAAACATCAAGGAGTGAGGTGAAAGAAGCAACATGTAAGAAAACAAAGGGCAGCCTAAGATCAGGTAAGGACTTTTAACCTATCCTGCTTTGACATACTCTTAAGGATAGAAAAACATATAATAAAACAAAGGGCAATCTAAGATCAGGTAAGGACCTTTAACCTAGCATGCTTTTGACATGCAATAAAGGGACAAAACATGTAAGATAAACATAAAAAGCAACCTAAGATCAGGTAAGGACTTTTAACCAAACCTGCTTTTGGCACACTTTTAAGGGAAATCTTCAGAACAGTTGTTTAAGACTAAAGAAGAGACAAGGCTAACCATTAACTTCCTTGATTAGGGCTCTACTTAGCATGCAGTGAAAATATCATTCAGAAACAACATCTCAAGTTCTACTCAGCAGGACATGGGCTCACCAACACTCCTTGACTGGTTATACTCTATTTAAATCATTCCTGAACACACATTTAGAAGAAAACATAGAGATAAAGCTTATCAATGAGAGATAGGGTAATTTGCAGTATATCCTACTCTATATTTGATGTTCTTTATCAGAGAAAATGAATGATATGGAAACATAAGGAAAATAACAATTACAGTGAGAATAACATCACCAATGATTTAGATCAGGATCCAGTGAATTGGCTTGTCTATTGATGTGAAAAACCAATTACATACTTTGAGACCAATATATTTTTACAGTCTAATGATTTTCTTCCCAGCCTACTATATTAAAACTACTCAGAAGCTCTTACTCAATAACAGTTCAGGAAATTAACAATTTTCCAACCTTTTACAATGAATTTTCTGTGAATACTTATAGGTGAAAGAGGAAGATTGCTGCATAAATGGTAATAAATATGAATTAAGACAGAGTGGGAGAGGTGTTCAAATTCCCATTCTACTTAATGACCATTGCATTAACTAATTTTACCATTTGGATAGTTTTCCTGTATTTGTGGCATATCTGGTAGGCATGGTAATAACTCTGAAATGTTTCTTTGAAGATAATTGTGGTTTGAAGTACTCTGTTTGACCACTCTGACAAGTAAACTGTCATTTTTTGGGTTTTGTAGCCCCATGACTGTGTAATAACTGTTCTGACAGTTTTAATGAGTTTCTGCCATCACGATGGCTGTCACGGTGCCTTTAAAAGGAGAAGAAGACTTCAGATGTCCCTTTGGTCCTTTGGTGGTGTAATAACTTCTATAGATGTGGCATTCGAGACTTTATTCCTTTGATCTGTCTTGTTTTAGCCCCTTTAAACACTGATATGTTGATTTAAATTTTTTTTTAAGGCTGTATTAGGCATTTTCGGATCATCTTTGGTCTTCGTCTGACTGCTGTGTATAGGTGGCTACGCTGGAGGGTTTGATTGAAGGCCAATATCATGATTTATTGACTCATACATGGAAAAATCTCCTTTTGTCCCTTTTTCTGCATTATTTAGGCCATAGAGGATAGTCACCCTCGGCCTCTGTCAACGTTCTTTGACTGTGGGACAGCCTTACGAACAACCGCCATTAAACGTGAACAAAACAGTAAACCATTATAAAATCCTACATTTCTTGGGTTTAACTACGAACAGAGGGCTCAGCGAGGGGTCATGGAGCAGTGCGGAGGCAAGATGAATGCAGCAGGGAAGGATTTCATGGCGCAAACCACGAAACCAGGGTCAAAAATGAGTTTGGCGCAAAAAACAGGAAGAGCGGTTTGGGGAATAACAGAGGTGATATTCGTGCGGGGTAAAGGTGGTAAGTGGTAATGAGTGGAGGGAACGCGATACACGTCAATGGCCGACACATGTGCCTTTCAAAACTGCCCATTTCGTGTTGAAAATGGTCGATCAAATTTATTTGTGAAATGACCGTGACAATGGTTTATGATCGTCTGATCTGGGGGGGGGGCATATCTACGGTTGTAAGTGAGCTCGAAAATAGAAGAGATGAGCTGGAGAATCATATGGTGGGGCCAGGGTGACGTAAGCCACTTTGTCGTGTAGCGGGGAGGCTTTGAAGTCGGGAAAACATTGGTTTACAGTTATAAGGTGTAATAATCCATGCATGGGCCAATGTATAAAGGGAACAAAAGGTGGAAGTGGGAGGGAGTAAAAGAAATTCTAGGCCGTTGGATCTAGGAAGAAGATAGATCAATGGCGTAGATCACCCAAAAACATAATGAAAGGCCCCAGTGTGGTCGGGTGGGACCAGTGGGAAAAGACAGGAAAAATGAAAGAAAATGTGTATTGCGGGGACATTTGAGGTACAGACAGATTTGTGGACCAGGTGCCTCCGTAGTGGATCTTAGCCGTTAGATGAAGATTTCATATATTCCAACGAGTAGCTGCAGGGGAACTCAAATGTTTGAATTTTTTGTGGAAAGTGCCCGCGAGTGGAGAAAAAGAGAAAACAACACGGGCTGTCGGATTTATAAGATGGACAGCAGAGAACACATCGCAGGATCAGTAATCGGCGGAGAAAAGTTCTGGGAGGCATGAGTTTGAAAGATGTGATATGCCGATGATGCGATGGTGTGATGAAGCGATGGAAAAAGTCCAATGCGATGGAATATGGACCGTTGGATCAGAAAAGATCAACGGTGGAGATTTAATCAACAGGGGAAAGGCGAAACCCATCGCGATTCAGTGATGAAATGGAGAAGTGCGATGCAATGAAGCGATAACCATCAGATCTTGGGGAAATGGATGGTTGATATTGGGTAGAGACTTTGCATCGATAGAGAAAAATGGAAAGGGACGCGGGACTGGTGGAAAGCCGATTTGCGATGGGAGCTTAAGACCCTTAGCCGATGGTCTCGAGCCTTGGTTTTATGGAAGGAAAAGGGGTTGAGGGCTTAGGCACAGAGCGCTTAAGGCCCTATTTTTGAAAAAGGCTATAATAGGCAAAAAATGGGTTTATTAAGCCTTTTTTGAGGTTCCAGTAGGAAGAAAAAGGTGCTTTTAAACCAAATAAAGGGGATTTTCAAGGTTTAAAAAAGGAATTTTGAGGAAGTAAAGGGTGAAATGGGGAAAATGGGGGAATTTTTGTAGTGGGATTCATCCAAAGGAAAAATGATGAAAAATGGGTCTAAACATAGTCACTTTTATAACAGCAAGGCTCTTATGAGGATTTTTGAAGGAAGATCATCAATGTAATGGATTTTTTGGACAAATGGACCCAGCAAGGCTTCAAGAAGTCACAGATTTGCATGAAATTTTCTTCTTGAAGACTAAAGACCTTTTTTAGCCATATTTGCATATGTCAAAAATTATGGATGGCTAACATGGCTGTCGAATGATGCCTTTACCCATTTCTTGTGGGCCTCATTGTGTTGTAGTGATTTTCATCAGTTTTCGTCGACGAGCTCTAGTTGTACTAAACATTGTTCTAGAGGCTGGGTATCATCGAGGGGTTCGATGGTGGCATGTAAATTAAGGATCTTGCGTTCTATGGGAATCATGGCTTCAACCCTATATACCAAGTGGAAGGGAGTGAAACTAGTGGATGTTTTCATGGCTGTGTGATATGCCCATAGGGTGAAGAAAAGCATATGGTGCCAATTGGTTTTATGGTTATTCACCATTCATTGTAACATATTTTTGAGGACTTTGTTCACAACTTCTACCTTTCCATTGGATTGGGGGTAGTATGGTGACACAAATTCATGGGTGAATTTGAGATGGTGAGATAGCTCCTAGAAATTTTTTTTCTCAAAGTGTTTGCCATGGTCAGAGACTAACTCTTTGGGAACGCCGAAACGGGAAATCACATGGTTAAACAGAAATCAAGCAGCAGTTTCTGCAATGTTGTCATATGTGGGCATGGCTTCCGCCCACTTGGTGAAATAATCGACAACCACTATGATGTATTTATGATTGTTGGACGATGTGGGGTTGCAAGTCATGAAGTTGTTTCCCCATTTACAAAAGGGGCTGGCGATGATTACAGGGTGCAGAGGAGCAGGAGGGGCTCTTACTTTATGATTGAAGCGTTGGCATACCTCACATCTCTTGACTGCTGTAATGCAATCGCAAAATAGGTAGGGCCATAAATATCCTACCCGTAGAAATTTTTGGGTGGTGGTCATCCCGGAGAGGTGGCCGCCGCAAGCTCCTCCATGGCAGCCACTAAGGGCTTGTTCCACTTGGTCATGAGTGAGGCATCGACGTAAAATTGTGTCGATGCCCTGTCGGTACAAAACATCTCCAATGAGGAGATATCGGGGGGCCTGATGGCGAATGCGCCTACTGTCGTCTCGAGTGAGATGGGGTATGAAATTTTGCGTTCGTAAGAAGAGGAGAATATCTCCATACCATGGCTCATCGGTTGCTACAAAGAAGAGATGTTCATCTGGTAGAAAATCATTTACTAGTGATCCTTTGGTATTTCTTGGGAGGTGCGTAATGAACTCTACTAAGATAAGCGCCTTTTTCCTTTTAGGGGAGCGAAACTATAAGTCATATTCTTGGAGAATGACTATCCAGCGGGCATACTTGTGGTTCATTATGTGGTGCGTGAGCAGATATTTGATGGATTAATATCTGTAATGACCATAGTGGTCTTTAAGATGATGTAGTGGCGAAGCTTTTGGACTGCATGTATTAGCACTAGGGAAACTTTTTCTTCAAGTTCATATATTAATGATGGGCCTTCTAAGGTTTTACTGACGTAATAAATTACGTGATCCTTCCCATCTGGGCCTTCCTGAATCAATACTCTAGCCAAGGCAGTCTCGGAATTTGATAGATACAGGATGTAATCTCTGTCATAGTCTGGGGGACTGATGAGCGGTGTTGAAGACAATTTTTCTTTCAGTGCATCAAACGCTTGTTGGGAATGATCATCCCATTTTAGTGGGATGTCCTATAAAAGGAGGCACAGGAACCCTTGAGTGCAAGTGGCATAATCTGGAATGAAGCGTCTCAGAAAATTGGCCTTCCCCTGTAGGCTTTGTAGTTGCCTGAGGGTTTGAGGTGGAGGTACCTCTTTGATGGCTTAGACCTTGAGAGGGTCCACGCGAATCCCTTGCTAGGACACGAACCTAAGAGTATTCCTGCTGTGATGTAGAAGACACACTTGAGGGGGTTCAAGCGTAGGTTCTATTTTCAGCATCGTTGGAATACCAGTCGCAGATCCTCAAGATGGTCTGAGCGCTTCTTGGAGGGGATGGTCAAGTCGTCCAAGTAAGCGAGGATAAGGTGTGCCAAGTCATGAAATATAAAGTTCATGGCCCTCTGGAAGGTGGCTCTAGCTTTTTTTAGGCCAAACGACATGACCTTGTATGTGAATGTGCCTTAGGGGGTGGTGAACGCGGTTTTTTACCAGTGTGTATGACGGATTTGATTTTGGTTGTACCCAGAGAATCCATCCATAAAGGAGAGAGCCTCGTCACTCGCACAATCATCGATGACCTAATCGATGAATGGGGTGGGATAATTTTCCTCGGGACATGCTTTGTTCAAATCCAGAAAATTGGTGCAAACACATATTATGACCTGTTTTTTCATATTGGGAACAAGGTTGGAAACCCAAGATGTGTGAGCAATGGGGTAGATAAACCCGATTTTGTGAAGCTTATCGATTTCTTGTTTTATTTCTTCTGCCTTTGATGGGTGCAGTTGACGTTGTTTCTAGCGTACTAGAGGTACGTCAGGCCAAATGTCAATATGGTGCTTTACAATAGTGGGAATAAGCCCAGGAATTTTTGAGTAGTCCTACATGAAGATATCTCTATACTCTTGTAACACCTGGGTATAAGAGTTTATTTCCTCTGGAGAGCAAGCTGCCCCCAGTGAGATTTCTTCTACCTTTTTAGGATTTTGGAATATGTTCACCTTGACTGTGGGTGAGATATTTGACATGTTTCCTTCCTTAAATGCATCAGGCACTGGGATAGGATTCTTGAAACAATCAACTTTTCCTGATGGAAGAAAATATTTTTATTCAATCCTATAGATATCTTGTTCTTTGTCTTATCAGGATTGAAAATTTTCTTGGGGATAAAAAGAAAATGGTGATGCATTGCATCCCATGGATAATTTGGCTCTGTCATGGCTTCTAGGATGTCCTCGTCTGAATGAAATAGGGACCCTAAGGGTGATTGATCCTATGCAAGGTTGTGTCAAAGAGGTTCAATCCACATGGAGCTAGTTGATATACATGAGAAGGATTACATCGTCGATGTGGTTGAACCAGACGCGGTCGACAGAGTGCAGACATATTGGGTCTACATTGTCATAGGTAAAACTACCATCGTAGTTGCAGTTGACTCAACGCCTATGGCAGATGAGAAGATAACTCGAGTCATAGTTCCAATGCATGATTATACGAATCATGTGTGGTGTATCGTGTCGTTGACGTTTGATGGGGGAGAATCTCCGTGATGGGAGTTTGTGAGAGTGCAAGGTTGGGTCCCCTATTAGGATGGTCAATTTCCTGCCGGTGGAAATTGTGCCGGTTGCAGAGATGCCTGAATGTTTCCAATAGCGGGCATGCCTCTGGTTCATGGTTATGGCCAATGCAGATGGTGCATGGTACCACTCTACCAACTAAGTAGATTGTGTGGGAATCAACTCTACTCTTCATTCCAGATGTGGACACTTGGAAAGGATATGTGGTAGAAGATGAGGTCTTCTGCTTCCATTTCCGTGTCTTTGGCTTGGGTGTGTCTAGCTCTTTTGTAGAGTGTAAACTTAACATTTCTCTTGCCGCCCTTAGCTTGGGGAGATGCTCATTTTTAATTGTATGATGAAAGTGTGAACAAATCTGGCAATAAGTACACGTGATCTTCTCTTGGTTAGAGAGAAGTTTGTGTGGGAGAGAAGAGACTGTGCGAAATTTTTTTGCGAGGTGCTTTAGTTCTTTGCATTGATTGACCAGGTGGCCAATCAGGTTGCATAGTCCTCATGTTATCCTAGGTTGTCCCTAGTTCACGCTTGGTTGGTGTGCCATCGTATTTTTCCCATCACACTAATGTGGGTGTGGGGTTGTTGGTCTGGGGGTGATATACTTTCTATACCATTTAAGGAGATCGTCTTGTTTATTCTCTAATGTATGTATTATATCAATTAGAGGACGAACTCGAGGGATATAGGTACAACTTTGCCCACAATGATTGCCTTGACATACTAGGAAAAATAGCCTAGATATGGGGTTCCCATCATGCTTAGTTGGTGGCCTGACGGGGTACCAGTGGCATAGCGCTTCTAAGTCAGGGCAGGTGGCAACCACATGATTGGGCATTTTACATAAATCACATGCTAGTATTCTTTGAAGAGAGTTGTTGGGGGTAACTAAAGGTTCCCTGATTGGTCGCTTTTCAGTTGATAGAAAGAGGATGGATCTACTTGGGTTGTCGATCTGTTGGTTGATTTCGAGTCGGTTCCATCTACTTGGGAGAGGCGGACTATGGTTGATCACATACAATTTAGTGCTGCGCGAAATCTAGGTATGTAGTGACAATGGTGCGACCACATATCTGACATGAATATTGGATGTCCATGTCAATGTGATATACTACATGAACTGGAAACCATCGTTGGAACATTTCCAAAGCTTGAAAATCAATGATGAAATGATAGAGCTCATCACATAGTACACATTTCTCGAATGGGAGGTGGGGGCATGGCTGGGAGTCTTTCAGGAGACTGTCGTTCCTCCTGCAGGTAAAGGATGGTGCGAGGTTCATCTCCAGATGACTTGGTGAAGGGGTCCTCTTGGTAGGACCTCTCGATGGCATGTAAGGCATCCCTATATCGCGGGATCTCTAGGAAATGATGGATATAGGGTCCATAATTGCTGCAGATAGTGCATGTGTGATTGGTACGCAATGCTTTGCCTTGACTTTTGATGGCAGGTTCTTTTTTACAAGAACGTGGTGTCACGATGTCTGCCGTAGAGCTAAGGAGTGGTTTTAATTCTTTCGTATCTGGGAAGATGTGGGTAGGGTGGCCTAATACGTCATATATGGTGCAGCTTGGTGATTCTTGTTTCTTTTTGGGAGTCTCCACCTTCTTTCCTCTTCTCTGTAATATCCCAAAAGGGAGAATGCAGTAATACTTAAACACAATATAAGAACTGCAACTAAGTAAACAATAAATCTCAAGAAAACATCAGAATTTATAGAGAAGCTAAGCCATTTTATTATATGGAGATGATTCAGTAACACAATGTATAAAATATGAGTAGATCTAGCCAAAAAGATGGCCTAGAATCACCCTGAAAACATGCCAAAGTAGGCATTGCGTAACTGGAGAGTTGCTGGAAGAAAATACTGCACTGTCCCTTCAGTAGAATATGAATATATGACTACAGGATGAAAAGAAAAATTCAGATATACTGAAATCTGGAGCTTTGATGATGCCAAGATTCAAGATCTAGCTAATGGGATTGATTCCCAAGATAACCCAGAAAGGATTTTCCAGATCTACAACTTTGGAAAATCACCCTCCTAGGGCTTGATCCTTGATTTGATGGGATTATAGATTTGAAGCTAGATATGACAAATAGATGGCTGAAATATGTCACAAGATCAGATCTAAGCTTGAAGGGTTGATCCCTCCTTCAGATCTACAAGCTAGAAGCTCTAGATCTAGCTTCTCAATCCTCCAATAATGATTACAGTTGCTACAACACAACTGCTCATTAAAACTGTGCCGTAAGGAAAATAGAGGCTTTATTCCTACTGAAAAATTCTGCAATAAACTCCAGGCTGATGGAAATACTGATGGAAAGGTGAGGGGATGATCCCTCACATGATTACTAGCTAAAATTGTAGCAACTTCCTTCCTCCTTTTGGATTTGCAAAATGGACAGCGTAATTCCTAAAGGGATTAATGCTGCTAGGAGGTCCATAAATTTTGGCTTGATGCTAGATCTGATATGAAGCTCTTGGAATGTTGACCTTTAAGCCTAAGGTGATAGGAATAAACCTTCACTATTTCTCCAGCTGAAATACTGAAGACAACCTCCACCTTCCAAACTGATCTTTAGAAATCTGCAATTTCTGAATATGAACGTTTTGCAAAAAGTAGGAAAATATAAGTGGCACCAATGCCTGATGTAGAATGAAGTACAAAAATCTTTCTAGAGCTACTCAAGGAAAGAGGTGGGATTCCCAACCAGGAACAACCTGTGCTAAACAACACTTGCAATCTTTGCTAAAGAGCCCAAGAAAGAAATGGAATGTCACATAACAATTCCAGATCTAAACATATCCTCAACATCAATAATCTCAAGCCCCCCTTCATTCTTGTATTCATCTTCATTATATAGTGTTTGAGCCTTCTCGTGCCTTGGCCCTCATCTAAACTGTGTAGTGCATGTGGACAAGATCCTCCATGTTTGACTGCGTTGTCTATCCAAGTCATCCATCATGTCTAGGTGCAATGTACACCCTCTCCATCATGTGTGCTTTAATTGCACAACTTCCTCCATCATCTCATCATGGATGCTTCGTGATATTCTGTTTGATATCTTCCAAGATCTTAGTTGACTGTGTCAACCTCCATGATCTATCTCATAATGAGACATGATCTCCAATTCCATTCACATTAATAGTTTCTCAACTACCTCATTATGTAGATCTAGGATTAATAAATCGACATTCACACACAAAAAGTGGATATTTATTCATATTGAGGCCATCCACCCTTTTATTTACTTAATTCATTAAGAAATTTAAGAACTCTAATATTCCAAATATCAGGTGAAAATTTGGGAATATTACAGTCCTAGCCGGCAAAGTGTTTCTTGTCCTCAAGCAACTGCAAAAGTGGATGCTACAGAAAACATCCCCCCTCCAAATGGCATCCTAACGTGGAAGGCCTTCCCATTTGTCACAATGTGTCGTGCATGTTCAACTCCAAAGTGGCCTCTCTAGAATGTCTAGAATGGCTTCCAGCTGAAAAAGTTAGATACCCAAGCCCATCAATGAATCTCCAAGTGGCAACCATATGATGAACAAAGTTCTCCTCTATACATGAGATACACAAGATAAAGTGATTCATTCCGAAAGTGGACAACTCATCAACCAATGATACATAGAGTATATTACACATATCAATTCCCTCATCATTAGCCATGTTGGCCATGTAGGAATCAAAAATCACATCATCATAGTGAAAAACAAGAAGTAGATACATATGGGAAAACATGAACAATGTCAAACCATATTTCCCTAGTAACAACCAACACATCAAAGCCTCCTGTTTCCATGCTAGATCATCATGAAAACAAGTAAGAGAGGCATACTCTCTCAAAAGAAGCCACCTCAACAATTCTTCTTGCTTCCATGCCAAATCATCAATGATAATATGAGAGCCATATTCTCTCAAAAGGAGCCAACGCAACAATGCCTCTTGCTGCCATACCACATCATCATTATACCAAATGTAGTGGCCATATTCTCTCAAGAGAAGCCACCTTAACAAGGCATCTTGCTACCCCATCACATCATCATCATACCATGTACAATCACCATAATCACCCAACAAAAGCCAACACTATAAGGCCTCCTTTTTCCATCCTCCAGTAATGGCATGCAATGTATGGGAAGAATTCAGCCCATACTCTCCCAATAGTAACCAAAGCAATAAGGATTCTTGTTGCCTCCTTGCATTATCATGATGCAAGTCATGGAGCAACAATAAATTAATGGACATGTGAGTTGTCTCATCAACATAATACAAACAAGCTCCTTTATGCCACATCATGTGAGAGTAATACCTTCTCCCAAACCCAAGTACATACATGAACATGAGATACATCCCAAAAAGAAATACATGTAAGGAGATGAGACATATCCCAAACAAGAGTAAATACATGGACATAAGATATAACATGTGATGTCCAAACTCTCTTCTCAACAACCATAGTAGTCATGCCTTTTTCTTATGCATTCTATCATTGAGACATAAGGCATGAGACAAGAAAATATGAATCTTTGGGTAGTAACCTTACTCACCCAAGAGCAACCAGTGCATACATGCTTTTTGCTGGCCTGTGTCATAAATCTGCAAGTGGTTTGGAAACCCCTTGCTCCATACTTTCAGCCATTCATCCCAATGTGGATGATGGATCTCATTCTTCAAATACTTGGCATCCTCCCATTGTAGGACACCAACATCCTAAAATTGTTGAAGAACCTTTCACTCCATGAAATTTTGAAGTGCACCTACAATGAGATCTCTTAATGAGACCTTCTTCTCATCCATGGCCTTCCAAAACCCATGATGTTCTGGATCTGCTGTAGGTAGAAGTCTCTCTTTGAGATGTGAGATGCTCATTGAGAAAGTGTCATCAAGAAAGAAGAAAATATTTCTCACCTCAAGATGTCCACCATTCATCATCTTATCCTCCATTGCTTCATGAGTGAAGCTACCTTCAGAATGCTCCAAGAATAATGGGGCCTCTTTATTATCACTGCTACTAAGTGAAAACGTTGTAGATCTACAAGGTAATACATATACTGTCTCAAAGCAAGGTACAATACTGATCTCATAACTATTCATTGTACATAGGATCATGCTCATCACTTATTCTAAAACTCTACACTTCAACTCAAGAGGTTGAATGTAGTCCATCCATCACAAACTGTGATATCTTTTCATCTCCTCCTTGATCAAATCAAGGGTCCTCTGCGATATGATATGTTGCTACTTCAAATCATCATTTTGATCTAACCCTTGGTTATGCATTGACCTTGATGGCATGTACCTATAAGTTTCAATAAGATCTACTGAGAAATAGGTGATGAATGTGTATGCATACCTTGGATCAACGAATATGTGGGAACCTCTTGACAGAACACAAGAGTTCCTCCAACTGGAACAATGGTGTCTCCAACTGTTGGTAAGAGAGATGGCTGCTCTTCTACCAATTTACTAGCGCTGGAATCTTCCTCCTCTTCCTCATGCATCTCCTGAATCATGCATGGGACTCTATTTGGTTAGCCAATCTTAGAAAAGGTTTTTTTTTACTGAAAGTTTGAAACAGGGTTTTGAATGAAGATATAAGGTTTTGACACTCTGCCTATGCACCATCATCCTATACATCTAGACATCCTTAGTTTAATTTGAAGGGATTTCTAGACATATTTTTGACACCGACAGTGCTTGAGGCCTTTGTGAGTAGGAGAAAAACTTGGTTTTAACTTGGCCAAACAAATTGTGAGGTAAGAGGGCTTAGGCATAAGAGGTAGAGGGCTATAGACAAAAGTAGCAATCATGGATAGAGTAACGGACATTAGTCCAGGATGGGGTCTCATAGGATGATAGATCGACCATAGCAGACAAAATAGGAGGGATAGGGGAAAATTTCTTTTTCAGGAGATTTCTAGAAGACACAATGATTGTTGAAGTTTGATTTCTAGAAATCTGAGACAAAGCATTTAGTCATCTAAGAAAGGTGAAAATTACTGATGACTAACAGTGGATCCACTTGGGGAGGGTAGCTCCTTTTCAGGAGGTGTCCATACTTGCAGATCTCTGGCTTATGAAAACCAGTTCTCCATCCATTTGGCGGATTTTCTCTTTCTTTTGCTGATACTTTCCCTGAAGTAGTAATTTTGAAAATATGAAAGCATGATTAGCTTAACTTCACCTTTACCTACCTAATATACTTTTCCTAACATTTTTTCTTCTTCGGGTGCACTTGAACTGGAAAACCCATTAACATTTTATTTTGAAAGAGAAAACAAACTATCTACTTCCACACTTATATCTTCCGGGAGTTCAGATTAAGATGATGAACTCCTTTGATTCTCTACGTATACTATTCAACTTTCAAGGTTAAGTTGTTTGATAGGATTTCATTCACTAGATTAGAAACATGAAATTGAAAACATGACCAAATTAGGATTAGACAGTCTGATTTATCATGTGCTTGTGGCATAACAACAAGCTGCACACAAAAGTTTATTTTTGTACAACATGAGATTCAGAAAAATCAGGGCTAGGATACATAGTTTGCTATTCATCCCTATTTTCCTCTTTGGTTCTGTTTTGTGCATGTGGAACCAGTATCTTCTGTCCTAATATATTTTCTTCGACAAGTCAATTTTGAATATTTTGACCAGCATTCTTCTCACTAACTTATCAACAATAAATTTAAAGCATGTTTAGCTATGATTAGGCTAGATAGCTGAACAAGACATCATTTTGTACTAGTAGTGGCATTTAGACTTGCACACTTTCAGTATTGCTATTTTTTGGGTATGGGGTTGTACCTTTCTTAGAATCTGCCCTCCTTTTCTACTTTTCTTATGTTTTTGTGTTATCTCTCTTTTTGACTTTTTCTTCAAACTATGGTATGTACAATGAGTAAAAATTAAAGCTACGAATCCTTGCCGAAGTGATACTTGAGCATCCTATCTTCAAAAGGATCTCCTGATACTCTTTGTCCATTCAGTTTTTGGGAAAAAAGATCATAATTGTTTTCACTTGCAAACATGGTGTTAGAGTCGGTCTGTTCATCCCTCCGTCATAGATCAAAATCTCTTTGTTGCATTTCATTTTTTTAGGCGTATCATTCACTTCAGTCTGTTGCATTCCATTAGAAGCATAGATTGTCTGACGGAAGGGTCTTGTCTCTCGTTTTCCCTCATGTCATGTATCTGCTGGCTTGTGTCTGATCATTAAAGTTCATCAAAGTTCATCAAGGTAAATTTTACAGTTATTCATAGTCATGGATGGTCTTTTGGTCAGCAAAGAATCTTTTCAGTCACTAGGTCTAGGGTTTCATCTTCAAAAGTGTCAAATAATGCCATGCAGGCACATGAGAATGTTTCTAACAAGTGTTCATTTCAAAATTTTGGTCATCATTAATGCTTAAAAATGATTCTTCTTCAAAACTCTGTTTTGAAGAAGAAATCTGTTGGCAATATGATGAAGAGTGTTGTCCTTGATGGCAACCTACTTGATAAAGTTGATGGCAACCTATTTGATGAAGTTGTTCTTGATGGAAACCTATTCTACTTAATGGAATCATACTTGATGACGTTGTCCTTGATGGAAACCTACTTGATGAATCAAGGAGGATATTGTTGGCAATGTGACACAATGTATTGACTTTGATGGAAACTGCTTGATGAAGTTTTCCTTGATGAAAATAATGTAAATCTGATATATCTACAGATCAGTTCAGAAGTAGCAGAAGAAAGAAATTCAGAAAGTGCCAGAATAATGTTGAACAAGGTATGTCAGAAGGCATACGCGGGTTTGTTGAGGTGAAGTAGCGTATGTACGCGGAAAAGTACGTGCCAAGTCGCGTATGCCCTATTGCGCTCTTAATTCATAAAAACAGGGGGAATTACCATGGTATTGACCCATTGTATTGAGCGCTGGATTACCTATTTGATCCCGTCCAGGAATACCATCGGAAATGGTGTGGTTTTGGCTCATGGTATTGACAAAGGCTAAATGTATATAAGGAGAAGAAGATCATTGTGCAAGTATCTGGGCTTTAATGAATACCTCAGTCTGAAGTTTATCTGTATGGTTGAACTCTGTTCTTAATTGATAGATCTGAATCTATGATGCACCTATGAATATGTTGAAGGTCCAAAATCTCTAGATCTAGAAATGCTGAATCTCTAGGATGATCTGAAAAAAAGTAATGAAGACCTGGCGCAAATCTGTTGAAGAAATTGAAGAAATCTGGGTAAGTTCATAGATCTGGTCTGTTCTGCAAAGTTTATCTTTTATAGATCTATACGCAGGTTCATTTCGTGAAAAGTGCGTATATACGCGGATATGTTTAAACAAAGGCGCGTATGGGCAGTTAGAGTTATTTTGAAAAATGCACAGATGTATACGCGGGTTCATTTCGTGAAAAGCGCGTGTATACGCGGATCTGTTTAACTAAAGGCGCGTATGGTATCTGAACTTATAGTTGCTCAAGGTTGAATGTGATTCTGCATATCTATTCTGAATTCTGGGTTATCTCTGATATTCTGGTTACAGTGGTTTCACTGTTCTGTTGGAAGCAATGGGCAAAGTATGATTTTTGATAAGTGAAGGGTTGTGTTGAATCGGTTTGATCCAGTTTGAAAATTGATGAAACGTGGTCTGCAGTGGTGCTGAGGGTCGAAGCCTTCAGTAAGGGGGTATTAGCTCCCTTCCAGTAATAGCTGGTAAACGAGAGCAGGGGGTAGTTGCTCCCTTCCAGGAGAGGCTGGTAAACGAGAGCAGGGGGTTGTAGCTCCCTTCCAGGAGAGGATGGTAAACGAGAGAAGGTTGTAGCCTTTTGCAGGTGGGTGCCTGGGTGCTGGTATGAGTCTGCGCCAGTACATTGTTTTAATATGTTTTCTTTATAATAAATATTGAAGACTGAGACGACGGCAACGGTGGTTTTCTCCCGAATTGGGTTTCCACCTAAAATCTTGGTGTTCATATGTGATACTTATGTGTGTTGATTTATTCTGTTTCTACTACACATATCTACTGCTTACTAAAAATCTAATGAATGAATTATGCAATAATCAGAGATAAGAATTATCTGCATATTAAGAGATCTGAGCATACGCGAGTTTCCTTAAGGATAACCTCGTATATACGCTAGTTTTGTTCTGTAAAGTAGCGTATGGGTTTTTGAGAAAAAGAAAAGTAAAAATTTGATTGATAGATCAAGATACTGATTCACCCCCCCCTCTCAGTATCTTTCCCAACAATTGGTATCAGAGCAAGTCCTTCTGAAAAAGCTTAGCCGCTAGAAGGAAGATCAAGCAAGATGAGAAATCAAGATGGAGTAGCATCTATCAAGCCTCCGCTCTTTAATGGAAGCAATTTAATCTTCTGGAAAATAAGAATGAGATCTTATCTTCAGTCTATGGGAGCAGATGTATGGGCCATTTTTGAACAAGGATATCAATATCCAGCTGCAGTACCAACAGATCCAACTGAAAAGAAGAATTATGAAACAAATGCAAAGGTCGTCAATGCTCTAACGGGAAGTCTAACTGAATCTGAATTTGTCAAAGTTATGCAGCTGAATACAGCAAAGGAGATATGGGACAAAATCATTCTAAGTTATGAAGGTGATGCAAAGGTAAAAAGTGCAAAACTTCAAACTCTCAGAATTGAATATGAAAATTTAAGAATGCATAGTGATGAGAATATTGCTAGTTTCTTTTTACGTCTTGATGATGTTGTGAATCGTATGAGAAATCTGGGAGAAACAATAACCAAATCTACTTTGGTTGAGAAAATTTTAAGATCACTAATGGCAAAATTTGAGTCAAAAGTTTCTGCTCTTGAAGAAAAACAGGATCTTCAAAATCTTACTGTGGTGCAACTTCATGGCATACTAACTGCATATGAAATGAGAAGAGGAGGACCATATGAAGTCAAAGAAGCTATTTTTAGAGCTTCTACAAAAGGGAAAGAATTACAAGAAGCAGAAGGATCAGGATATATTTCAGAAGAAGATGAGGCAAACTTTGTAAAGAAACTTCAACTTGGTACAGGACGGTTTAGAGGTAAGCTTCCTTTCAAATGTTTTGATTGTGGAAGAGTTGGTCACTATGCTGCTAAGTGTCCTTACAAAGAAACACCTGCAAAAGGAAAGGAAGTAGCAAGAAGGAATAAGAACCAATCTATCACTAGAAGAAGTTACTATACTCATGAAGACAGTGATGGGGTATCTGATAGTGAGGAAGAATGTGAACAAGATCTTAGACTTCTCATGGAATTTGAAAAAGAATCTAGAGAAGAAATGATACTTTTGTGGATGCTCTAGAGGAAAATGATTTTCTTGATGAAAAAAATAAACTCAAAATATGCTTAGAAGAAAGTAAAATAATCATAGAGATGCTGAGAAATCAGATTGAAGAAGACAAGAAAAACAAGGAGAAATTAGAATGTGAAGTGGTAAGTCTAAGAAAAGAACTTGAGAAAGTAAAAACTCTGAATATTAGATTTGCTAAAGGATCAGAAACCTTAGATGATATTATCAAGGTACAACATTATCCTCTTATAAAGACAGGTCTTGGATATACCGGAGAATCTTCTCAGGCTTCAGCACCAAATTATCTAAAAGCAGCTACAGCTGGTCTACAACATTCTGCCACTCAGAAAGGGAATAAAGAATCTTTACAGGTAAAGCATGATCATCTCAATTCAAAGAACACTAACAGGAATTTCTTTCAAAGAAACACCAATCAACAGGTAAATTCAAGTAGAAGATTTCATGATCGCAAAAATTCTTCTTCAATGGTCAATGTTTCTCATGTCACAATTTTGGCCATAAAGCTGCTCAATGTGTTGCATATAAAACCATCATGACAAGAGAAGCAAGAAAGAAAAGGATTGATATTGAAACAAAGAAGAATACCTATAACAACTTCTCTCCTCTTCTAAATGAAGTTGAATGTGCTTATTGCAATAACTTTGGCCATGAAGAATCTGAATGCAGGAGAAAAGGTCAGCCAAAAGAGCATCTTCCTTCAAACTCCAAAGTATGGAAAAAGAAGGAATTACAGGTTGAAAATTGTGGCATAGCGTTATTTGCAGAAGGAGAAGAAAATCAATGGTACGTTGATAGTGGATGCTCAAGACACATGACAGGTGACAAAAACAAACTGCGTGCATATAGTGCTCTTGAAAAGGAAAAGAAAGTTACTTTTGGAAATGATACTCCTGCTATAATTAAAGGAAAAGGGTCTGTGTTTCTAAAATAAAAGGTGAAGGCTAATGATGTCATGTATGTGGATGGATTAAGGCATAACCTATTAAGTGTAAGTCAAATGTGTGATCAAGGAACTGAAGTTGTCTTTAGTTCAAAAGAATGTTTGGTTCGTGATCTTGATACAGGTAAAAAAATTATAAAAGGAAAAAGAACTCCAAGCAACCTCTATGTATTGAAGAACTGAAAAGAACAATGTTACTTGAGTAAATCTTCAAAAAACTGGCTATGGCATAGAAGGTTGGGGCATCTAAGCTTCTCTCAAATCAACAAATCAAGCAGACTTAATGTTGTTCGTGGTCTTCCCAATATTACTCTACCTGAAAGTATCATATGCAAATCCTGTCAATTCGGTAAGCAAACAAGAGTGCAATTTAATGCCAAGGAAGGATCTTAAAGTAAGCCTCTTGAACTTATTCATATTGACATATGTGGACATATGAGGAAAAATTCACCACGTGGTGAAGAAACTATATCTTATTTATTGATGATTTCTCTAGAATGTGTTGGATTGGGTTGATTAAGCACAAAGATGAAGCGTTTGAGAAATTTCAGATCTTCAAAGCACTGGTTGAAAATGAATTAGATCTACAAATCAATTTTCTTAGATATGATCGAGGAGGAGAATATACATCAGATGAATTCCTTGAATTTTGTGAACAACATGGCATAAAAAGACAATTTTCTGTAGCTGGCACTCTGCAACAAAATGGCGTAGCAGAAAGAATGAATAGAACAATTCAACAAATGGCTAGAGTTATGCTTGATGATTCCGGAACACCTGACACCTTTTGGGGTGAAGCATCACATACAGCGGTAATTATTCTTAACAAGGCACATGTTCCTGTAAATAGTGATAAAACACCATATGAACTCTGGTATGGTAATCCTCCCACTGTGAAGCATTTTAGAGTTTTTGGAAGCAAATGCTTTATCAAAAACAATGATGAAAAACTTGGCAAGTTTGAACCTAGAGCAGATGAAGGAATACTTCTTGGGTACTCCTCTAGGAGTAGAGCATATAAATGTTACAATAAAAGACTTCGAAAGATTATTGAATGTATTGATGTTGTCATTGATGAGTCTCCTGCAGCCCCAAAAGAAGAAAAACAAATTTCAAATGAAGACGATGGTGACTTATGTCCTTCTACATCAAACAGTAATGATATAGACAGTGAACCCAATGAAGAACCTGAAGATGATTTATCTGAAAAAGCTCTATCTAGATATGTTCAAAATAATCATCCAGAATCTAAAATTTTGGGAGATAAGGGATTAGGTGTACAAACAAGAAGGACTCTTGTGGGATCTTCTAGCTATCTGGCATTTCTATCCACTATTGAACCACACAATGTCAATCAAGCTAGCAAAGATGAATGTTGGATTCAAGCCATGAATGAAGAGCTTGATCAAATTGAAAAGAATCACACTTGGGAATTAGTTCCAAGACCACATGATAAAAATGTCATTGGAACTAAATGGATATTTAAAAACAAGTTAAATGAGAATGGGGATGTTATAAGAAACAAAGCTAGACTTGTTTGCAAGGGGTATACTCAACAAGAAGGTATAGACTTTGAAGAAACTTTTGCTCCTGTAGCTAGAATTGAAGCCATAAGAATGTTTCTTGCTTTTTCAAGTTTTCAACAAATCAAAGTTTATCAAATGGATGTTAAATCTGCATTTCTCAATGGTGATCTAGAAGAAGAAATTTATATAGAACAACCAGAAGGATTCATTTTGGGAAATGATAAAAATCTTGTTTGTAGACTTAAAAAGGCTCTATATGGTCTCAAACAAGCTCCAAGGGCATGGTATTATCGTCTTGACAAATATCTTCATCAACAAGGATTTTCAAAGGGGTTTGCTGATAGCAACTTATACACAAAAATTGAAAATGATAAACTATTGATTGTGGTGGTATATGTTGATGATATCATTTTTGGAAATAATGAAGAATCTATGAGTCAGAAATTTGCTTCTGTCATGCAGCAAGAATTTGAAATTTCTTTACTTGGGGAACTAACATTCTTTCTTGGCTTGCAAGTGCATCAAACTACAGATGGTATATTATTATCACAAGCAAAATACCTTAAGCAAATTCTTAAGAAGTATGGCATGGAAGAGTGCAAACCTGTAAGTACACCAATGATAACCGGATGTAATCTCAGTTCTCATGATGATTCTCCCACGGTGAATCAACCAGAATACAGATCTATGATAGGAAGCCTACTTTATCTCACTGGGACTAGACCGGACATTATGCATGCAGTTGGGATTGTTGGACGATTCCAAGCTAATCCAAAAGAGTCTCACCTTCAGGCTGTCAAAAGAATATTCAAATATCTACAAGGAACTCAAGACTTTGGACTATGGTATCCAAAGAATGCTGATCTTACTCTTCATGCTTACACTGATGCAGATTGGGCTGGAAATGTTGATGATCGGAAAAGTACTAGTGGTGGTGCATTCTATATGGGGCCCTGGTTAGTATCTTGGGTCAGCAAGAAGCAAAAATCTATTTCCTTATCTACAACAAAAGCAGAATATGTAGCTGCCGCATCATGTTGCACTCAACTTCTTTGGATGATGCAAACTTTACAAGACTTTCAAATCAAATGTTCACCTCCTATCTCCATTATGTGTGATAATACAAGCGCCATCAGTATCTCAAAGAATCCTGTTATGAATTCCAAGACCAAGCACATTCCCATCAAGTATCACTTCTTACGAGAACAAGTGCTTGAACAAAAGGTGAAGTTGGAGTATGTTCCCTCCAAAGAACAAGTTGATGATATATTTACCAAACCTCTGCCCAGGGAAGCATTCGAATATCTCAGACAAAAGCTGGGAGTAGTCTTTGCTCTGCAGAAAATCAGAACTACTTAAATTCAGAAGATTAAATTGGATACGCGGGTTTCCTAAAAGACAGTCACATATATACGCGAGTTCATACAAAGAAAACCGCGTATGGGTGGTTGCTGACAATTTTTATGGGTCAACATTTCTTCAGCACAAGCTGTGGTGCTGTTTGGTTTCTCTGATGCTAGCTGGTGTCTCTGGTGGTGTTTCAGCTCTTATATTTCTGTTTCATTCTCTGTTATTGGGTGAAGATGCCTTTATGTTCTTGCAGTTGAAAGTGTTCAGGCTGCACAAGCTAAGAAGAAGTTTTGGTCATATGGAAAGGATGCATTGGATGCACAGCTTCAGGGGGAGCATTAGCCTTGCTGAATATAATGCATTGTTGGCATTATGATGATTCTGAAATATGATCTCTATCTTGAGGTCTTCTGGTATTGGTATTGGTTATAAAATGTCATATTTGTAATTTGATGAAAAGGCTATGACCTATGATGTAAATTGTAATTTTCAGTCATGTAAAGGGATTGTTCAAATTTGTAAACCCACTTGGTTGGGTAGTTGAGTCAAAAGGTGTAAACCCACTTGGTTGGGTATTTGAGTCTCATATGTAAATCCACTTAGCTAGATCATTGATGTAAGTTTGAGTCCTTGATGATAGTAAAGGTCATAGAGTCATTAAAAAAAAAAAAAAAAATTCGTTTGAAGATTCAGCATGGATTCAGGGGGAGCATGGTACCTTCAGTGCACATCAGATCTACAAAGCTCTTCTTTATACAAGGGAAGAAAAACCTTGTTTTGGTTTTGATCCGCCCTTTGCCCTTGATGTCAAAGGGGGAGAGTAACATGGTGTTTGAATAGGGGGAGAGTATCATGGTGTTTGCATATGTTTGCATAACGGTTATTATCAATGTATCTATCTGTTGTAATGATCAAACACCATCATGGTTGCCCTCAAGTCCAAAGGGGGAGATTGTTGGAAATATGATGAAGAGTGTTGTCCTTGATGGCAACCTACTTGATAAAGTTGATGGAAACCTATTTGATGAAGTTGTTCTCGATGGAAACCTATTGTACTTAATGGAATCATACTTGATGACATTGTCCTTGATGGAAACCTACTTGATGAATTAAGGAGGAGATTGTTGGCAATGTGACACAATGTATTGAATTTGATGGAACCTGCTTGATGAATTTGTCCTTGATGAAAATAATGTAAATCTGATATATCTACAGATCAGTTTAGAAGTAGCAGAAGAAAGAAATTCATAAAGTGCCAGAATAATGTTGAACAAGGTATGTTAGAAGGCATACGCGGGTTTGTTGAGGCGAAGTAGCATATGTACACGGAAAAGTACGTGCCAAGTCGCGTATGCCCTATTTCGCTCTTAATTCATAAAACCAGGGGGAATTACCATGGTATTGACCCATTGTATTGAGCGCTGGATTACCTATTTGATCCCGTCCAGGAATACCATCGGAAATGGTGTGGTTTTGGCTCATGGTATTGACAAAGGCTAAATGTATATAAGGAGAAGAAGATCATTGTGCAAGGATGTGCAAGTATCTGGGATTTAATGAATACTTCACTCTGAAGTTTATCTATATGGTTGAAATTTGTTCTTAATTGATAGATCTGAATCTATGATGCACCTATGAAGATGTTGAAGGTCCAAAATCTCTAGATCTGGAAATGATGAATCTCTAGGATGATCTGAAAAAAAGTAATGAAGACCTGGCGCAAATCTGTTGAAGAAATTGAAGAAATCTAGGTAAGTTCATAGATATGGTATGTTCTGCAAATTTTATCTTTTATAGATCTATACGCAGGTTCATTTCGTGAAAAGCGCGTATATACGCGGATAGGTTTAAAGAAAGGCGCGTATGGGCAGTTAGACTTATTTTGAAAAATGCACAGATGTATACGCGGGTTCACTTTGTGAAAAGCACGTGTATACGAGGATTTTTTTAACTAAAGGCGCATATGGTATCTGAACTTATAGTTGCTCAAGGTTGAATGTGATTCTGCATATCTATTCTGAAGTCTGGGTTATCTCTGATATTCTAGTTATAGTGGTTTCACTGTTCTGTTGGAAGCAATGGGCAAAGTATGATTGTTGATAAGTGAAGGGTTGTGTTGAAGCGGTTTGATCTAGTTTGAAAATTGATGAAACGTGGTCTGCAGTGGTGCTGAGGGTCGAAGCCTTCAGTAAGGGGGTAGTAGCTCCCTTCCAGTAATAGCTGGTAAACGAGAGCAGGGGGTAGTTGCTCCCTTCCAGGATAGGCTGGTAAACGAGAGCAGGGGGTTGTAGCTCCCTTCCAGGAGAGGCTAGTAAACGAGAGAAGGTTGTAGCCTTCTGCAGGTGGGTGCCTGCGTGGTGGTATGAGTCTGTGCCAGTACATTGTTTTAATATGTTTTATTTATAATAAATATTTAAGACTGAGATGACGGCAGTGGTGGTTTTCTCCCGAATTGGGTTTCCACCTAAAATCTTGGTGTTCATATGTCATACTTATTTGTGTTGATTTATTCTGTTTCTACTACACATATCTACTGCTTACTAAACATATAATGAATGAATGATGCAATAATCAGAGATAAGAATTATCTGCATATTAAGAGATCTGAGCATACGTGAGTTTCCTTAAGGATAACTGCATATATACGATATTTTTGTTCTATAAAGTAGCGTATGGGTTTTTGAGAAAAAGAAAAGTAAAAAGTTGATTGATAGATCAAGATACTGATTCATCCCCCCCTCTCAGTATCTTTCCCAACAAAATCATAAAATTTATTGTTTGTAATAAATATGTAGTTTTTAAAAGTTTTTCAGTCATGAAGAATTCAGAGGTAGCCCTGGTCCTCCTTTACCGAAACATGCCACCATCCCTACAAAAAATCAACAAAGGATCCATCATTTCAGCCAAAAATCAAAATGGAAACAAGCAGAACATAGTTTGTATTAAAAATGTAAAAAGTGCCAATTTAAAAACATTACAAAATGGGTTTGTAAGAAGCAAAAATCAAAGCCATGACTATAAGAGATATTTTCACCATTCAAATGTCATTTGCAAACAACAAGTTGTCAAAACATTCAAGAGAAAATCGTGGAAGGCGAAGCTGTGTTTTTGAAGACCGACTATGTGTTTGGAGTGCGCGCAGTGCATTGGGAGAAGGCGCGACGCACATAGATCGCACGGTGCATTGGGCCAATTCTCACCGTGTGGAATTGCACTGTCGCGACACATCCAGGAGGCGCGACGCACTGGGTTTGTGCGCGGCGCACAGAGCCTCCAAGCAGAAATTCATCACGGATTCATAAAAAACCAAAACAATTCCATCTCTTCTGCTCCAAGTAAGTTTGAAAACTCTTGCCCATTGATTTTAGATCATGTTTGGTGTTGTTTGGAGGCAAAGATATGAGAGTTTTGATTGGTGAAATATAAACCCTATATCCATATCAAAATCTACTCCTTAGTGTTTCAAATGGTGTTTTAAAATATCATTTTCATGCTGAATACTCACCGTCATATTATCATTTCTCACCTGTGATTCCTTTCCCCTCATTGTTAAATCATTATACAGTCCCTTTCCTATTCCCTCATAATCCCATTTATCACTCATATCACTTGTGCTTAAATAATATTTTCCCTACCCTAAATCCTACCATTTCCTACCATTTTCCCTCTCCCATATAATTTGTAGAAAATTCCCAAACCACACATCCCTAAACACAGTCAAGTGACTGTTATTGCATTAATTTCACTTGACAAACCCCCACTTTTCCCACTGTTCATACTTACCACAGCTCTTCATTTCCCTTTGGCATATTTGGCATTGAAGCGAAAACACCTATTTCTCATTTTCAAACCAATCAAACATACACTTGACATATATATTGCAGCACCATGACAGAGACAGATTCATCATATGAGCAATAATATGAGCAAGACAGTGACTCAACCACTGAGCTTAATGTACCGAGAAGGCCTCATAAAAGTGGCAAGCACGTCAGAGAAGAGCCCACATCATTGAATCAATTGCAGGCCTGCCCGCTTGCAATGGCATGCTTTCAGAAACAGTCATGCTTTCAGTATTGTGAGATGATTTCTCAGATTCAACATCATCAGGAGTTGGTTCGCTTATTTGTCCTAAATTTGCGTGATGGTCATGTAAACCTTGCTGGAGTGAACTTCACCTTGACACCAGCAACCATTTCTTAGGAAACCGGGATACCGAATATAGGTGAAGAGTGGAACAAGAGACAACAGCTAGATAGAGCATATTATGAACCTTACATCAGGCCTGGCTATTTGAGGCAGCTCAGCAGAGTATTCCCATTCCAGTTTCTGAAGGAGTCCTATGCACCATTGATGAAACTCATCATCAGGTACTTCAACTGTGAGGGCCGGTTCTCATGCCTTTATGCATACCACATCAGACTTTTGATGCATTTCACGAGAGTGAGGATGATGAACATTCCATATTTCATGTGTAGAAACATAGAGAGGATGACTACCCTGGTGTAGAAGAAGACTCCAGAGCAGCAGCATAACAACATTTATCATTATGCGCTCATCAAGATCATTGTGGTACATCAGCTTGGATTGCAGGGCATTACATGGGAGGAGTTCATTTCCCGTGACCTTTTTACAGCCCCTCAGCCTCCTCCCGAGATTGTTCATGATGAGGGTGAGCCTTCACATTAGTTTGAGGGTCCTGAGACAAAGCCTATCAGTTTTCCAGTATGTGTTACCTATCAGAGAGGCACCAGAGCCTTATTTGCAGTAGCACGACAAGTACTATCTCCACCCGGGGTGGAAGGGGTCTCGTTACCTTCATCAACAGCGCGAGTACTATCTTCACTTGGGGTGGAAGGGGTCTCGCCTTTGAAATCAACACAGGTACAGGACAGAGGCAAAAGGCCTATGCAGGACGAAGGCCCTTCAGGAGGCCAAGACACTAATTTTACACTCATTGATGTTGATTTGAGCTCTCCCAGCTCAAAGCTGAAAGAAATCATCCAGGAGCAGAAAGCTGAGATCGACACACTGACCGAGAAATTGTAGAGAGCTCAGTGGGTTATAAATTACTTGGAGCAGCGGAATAAACAATTGGAGGATCAGCACACACTCATGGAGTTGCAGAAAATCCGTGAAGACCAGGAATTGGCCCGAAAAAGACCAGGTGACATGACACCTTTTGAGCGGAAGAATTTGCTTAAGAGAGTCAAACTTCATCTTGAGAAGCTGTTGGTGAAGGCCAATAGGGACAAAGACATGCTCAGGCACATGAAGAACCACTATTGGGCCCGCACACATGTTTGCAAAGTGAAGATGAAGATTCTGAAAGAGAGGCTAAGGAGGGAAATGAAACGGCATAAAAGGGAGGATAGAATCCAAATCTTGGCCAAATCTTCTTTGGCTAAGCATGAAACATGATGGAGAACCTTCAGTCGAATTTTCAAGGAATTTGGAGAAAATTTTGTCAATTTTGTTTTTTTTGGTCACAAAACAGATTTTCCCGCCCGACGCGTCGCACCACCTTGCGCGCGCTTACGTTTGAGAGATCTTCTGGAGGAAAAATTTACATTTTTGAGTTTTTTATGATAAATTATGCATTCTAAGGAATGGCCTAAGGATTTCATCAAGTCATGTGTGGTTTAAAGGGTCAAAAACACCTTGAAAATGGCCTTTCTGCCACCTTTTGCACACACAGGAACCAGTTTTGGAAGATAGAAGTTTTGGAGGGGAAAATGAACTCCAAATTGAAAAATTCCACTTGGGTTGGATTGTAGACAGGTAGGTATTTCCAACAACCTATCATGAGATTAATTTGAACTTCGAGAAGTGCCTCAAAAATAGGCTCAAAGTGGCGCGACGCATTGAGTTTTTGGGCGCGGTGCATAGAGGACTTTTGCCTATTTTTCACCTTTCAGCTCAGAATTTCGACCAGTTTTGACCAGTTTCACTTTTTGATATAATTATTGATCTACCTTGACTTAATTTGATGACTATGATGTAATTTTGGCACATATTTACTTGTTCTAGAGGATTCATTCACTAAAAAGTGAAAATTAAATGAATGAATTAGTTTCCTTCCATATAGAGGCAAGTTGTTTGATTGCCTAGATTTCAGTTCCTTGTTTAGAATTGGTTGAAACAGCTCCTAGAAGGATGAGATCGACCCCTAGAGGCATGGGAAGGGGTTAGACTTATCTATATATTGTATTTTCTGAGACATTTTCAGGGTTGGATACTTGGGAAAAGTTTGGCACTTCATTGTAAATACACTTCTGCATTTTTGGCAAAGGAAAGACCAAAGGTTTTGCAACACTTGTTGGGATCCTTGTGGCTCTATGTTTTGATGATGTTTAACTCCATGTATCTGTAAGTTTCATTAATTTTATATGTATGCCATTTCCCTTCTCTTTGCTTCTGAAATTAAACAAATGAGTAACTAAGGTAGAATTCATTAGTTTGCTGGTGCTCTGCCTTAAAATTTTGTTTAGTTTTATATGTTTTCCTCCGTTTGAAGAGGATCCTTGCACCTTCTTGCCCTCTTCAGCTCCTCAGCAGTCTTTTCTATCCATTCATTGAATATAAGACATCAAAGCCACTGCTTTCCCTGCCCAAACTTGAACTCTGCAGGAATTTGTCCTCATCCCCAAGCCCAAAACTTCCCTTCCCTTTTTCCAACAAAAAAACCCTAAAAATTAAAACAAACCTTCCTATTTAAATACCTAGCCTAAAATTAGCACTCATTTCAGTCATCTCAAGCCCTATTGATACATTTTTCCTGAGATTGACCTGAAGAGAGCCCTCTCCTGTTCTGGTAGGGCTAGCTACCAGACTGAGCGTGGTTTGGTGTTACCCTGAATCTCACCTTCCTTCAGCCTAAGGTGGATTTAGGCAATAACATAGTGGCGACAATACTGGGGAAGAAAATGGTTTGCTTGTTGGTGTTATTTGTTTCAAAAGCTACAGACGGAGCCTAAAGTTATGCCAGGTAGCCTTCGAAACGCTTTTGCTTTGCATTAGCGGAAGTAGATAAACGCTTCTTCAGTCAATATCCGGTCTAGCTTGTGAACGTGACACTTGACTTGTAGATTGTCTTGCCCCAGTACATGTATCAAGTTCAGATCTGATGGTTGATGGTAGACAAAGATCAGACATAAGAAGGCTTAAATCATTCACCTGGTGACTCCAACTCAATGTAGAGACTCCACTGGAGGACTAACTCTTTCTCTGAGAAGATGGAAGGATCTTACACAAAGTTCAGGTATCCAAAGTGGAATGGTATTCAGGACCTAGTCTGCTTTCTTGTAAACTACTTCTTTGTTGTTCTTGAAGCTATCCTGAAGGTTTTTCAGAATTTGTTGTATGATAAAGGTGATCAAAATCTTCACTTGACCTATTCAAAAAGTGTAAATACTGATTTTCCCTTTGATCCTGGCCTCCTTACTTTTCCCACATCTTATGATGACTCTCTTCAGAGTGATGAGCCTAAATAAAACAAGACTGATCCCGTAGCTCTTGTATATACTGCTACACCTTATATAGTCCCAGATAGGTATAAAACTCTTGTTTTACCTTCTGTTCTTCATGCTTTCCATAAAAATTATGACCTATATCTACCAAGATTTGACGGTGAATGTAACAATGTCAACGCTGAGAAACATGTGCAGAATGTTGAGACTTTTTTAGACCTTTTTGAAGTTGATGAAGAGGATGTCAGTATTAGGATTTTTTCTCTTTATTTGCAAGGCAAAGTCAAGAGTTGGTTCAAAGCCTTGCCTGATGCGAGCATCTCAGATTTCCAGCAGTTCGTCAAAGTTTTCCTCGACAGGTGGGTTATCGGACATAACCTTTTCTTGATTATAGAAGAGTATAACCAACTGAAAAGACTGCCAGGGGAGACAGTACAACAGTTCTCTGCCAGATTTAGCCAAGTATATTATTCGATGCCAGCTGATATAAGACCTTCTCCTAGATCTGCTCTCTTTCACTACTCGGGTGCCTTTGATCCAGAAATGGAGTTTCACCTGAGAGAAAGGAATATTGCAACACTTGTAGAGATACAGAACAGTGCAGTAAATGTAGAGGCTCATTTGCTGATCCGAAGAGCAAGGTTGAAGGAAGAAGAGATGAAAAAAATAGATTCGGAGAAATTGACATCTCTAGAGGTAAAGCTTGACATGTTGGTAAGTGCAGTGGAAGATATGATGCAAAATAACACCACAAGGAGTGAGTATAATGTTCAAGCCCATGACTTGCTGATTGAAGAAGAACAAGTGGCTGATCCAAAACATTTTGTTTCTTATCTCAGTTGTCATAGTGATTGTTTTATAGATCATTTTGGAGAAGAGAGAACTGTTGATATGACATGTATTCTTGATGATGTGTTGTATACCGATGATTTGCCTCAGTTTGATCATTATGATGATGATTATGTTCTCCAAACCGAAGCTAATATTGCAGACAAATCAACAACTAGTTTGTGGAAGGAGGAAGAATTTCACTTTCAGCAGCTTGTGTACAATGATCAAACGATGCATATCAGCTATGACAATGATGAGGAAAGTGTAGAAAATTTTGAAGTAAGTGAAGGATCTTTGCCTTTTTGTTTTGATTCGTTTCAGTTAATCAGAGATAACTTCCATGCAATCAGAAATCAACTGTCAACAAGCCTTGATCTGGACCATCTTGAGGGCAATGAAAACCTTGTTCAAGACTTCTCATATTTATATTTGGAGTCCCCGAATGTCATTGATCGTCAAGTTGCAGATGAAGACATGGAAGCCGACACATATGATCCAATGATACAAGGTGCCTCCGTACCATTTTGTTTTGAATCATTCCAGTTTTTGAAGGGTAAATTGCATAGTAAATCTTCAAAGGAGAAGCTTGTAGGAAATCATAAATCTCTCAGTTTTAATGTTGAGGATGAGACAGATAGCGAAATTCTTGAGCAGGTTGTTAATGAGAAATCTTCCCCTGAAATGACTGATGTAATAATTTATGATACAAAACCCTCTCTAGCTCCAGATTTGCAACCACCAAACGAAATTGAAGGTCAGATTATAGATGAAGGCGTGGAAGCCGAAATACATGATTTAATGATGCAAGAGGATTTTGTATCTTTTTGTTTCGAAGCATTTCAATTTATAAATCAGAATATTCGTAATATATCTAAAGAAAAAGATGAAAAACTAGTAGAATTTCATACAGTTTCAATGGATACATCGCAGCAGTCTTCTCAAGTTTTTGATGATCCTATTGCTCGTGTGTTGGATGATGTTTGCTGTAAAAATTCTTCTCCATTGGCTAACCATGTGCCTGAAAAGAATGTTGATAATAATCTTATTCAAAAGCCGCCTTCATTGTCTTGTCTAACAGATTTTTCATTACAAAGCTCACACCAATGTTTGCATTTATATGAGGAGATTGATAAAGGAGACTTTTGTTCTGTTTGGAATCAGCAACAGAGTTTGGTTATTCACGAAATTCAGGATCATTTTGGCAGCCTGCTGCTATCACCAAAGAAAGGCAGCACAGATGTGAGAAAAATCTTAATATCCAGCTATGAAGATTACTTGGACCAAAGAAGTAATGTGTTAATGGAAATCAATGGCTATGTTTATGAATATCCTTTCACAGTATTCTTGAAGTCATCCAGTCAATTTATGCTTTGCAAGTTTATCAGCAGTCAAATTTATTTCGAGTTTCCGTGGGAGTTGCCTTTCGATTCTTTCCTTTTCCTGCGCATCAGAAAGAATTTGGGAAGAAATCAAATAGCAGCCAGGATGCTTACATGGTTACATTGGCTATTCCATTTCACTTGATCAGGTGGTGAAAAGAACAATTAGAGTAGGTTGGATGAATAAGCTCAATTATGAGCATCTTTCCAGTTTGTTAGTTATGTTTTAGTTATGTTTGGTTTTATTGTAGTTTTTAGTTCTAGCCTTGAGTTAGAGTCAGTCTGCATAATGTTAGTTTTCGTATTTTGATTCTATTTCCAAATGGATGAAGGAAATTTCTACTTTCCCAAATATCTGAAGTTCTTGGCACCTCCAAGGACCTACCATCCCCATTGGAACCAATGTTAGAGTTGGTCTGTTCATCCCTCTGTCAGAGATCAAAATCTCTTTGTTGCATTTCATTTTTTTAGGCGTCTCATTTACTTCAGTCAGTTGCATTCCATTAGAAGCATAGATTGTCTGACGGAAGGGTCTTGTCTCTCGTTTTCCCTCATGTCATGTATCTGCTGGCTTGTGTCTGATCATTAAAGTTCATCAAAATTCATCAAGGCCAATTTTACAGTCATTCATAGTCATGGATGGTCTTTTGGTCAGCAAAGAATCTTTTCAGTCACTAAGTCTAGGGTTTCATCTTCAAAAGTTTCAAATAATGCCATGCAGGCACATGAGGATGTTTCTAACAAGTGTTCATTTCAAAATTTCCGTCATCATTAATGCTTAAAAATGATTCCTCTTCAAAACTCTGTTTTGAAGAAGAAATCGTCAAATTTATTGATTGTAATAAATATGTAGTTTTTAAAGGTTTTTCAGTCATGAAGAATTCAAAGGTAGCCCTGGTCCTCCTTTGCCGAAACATGCCACCATCCCTGCAAAAAATCAACAAAGGAGCCATCATTTCAGCCAAAAATCAAAATGGAAATAAGCAGAACATAGTTTGTATTAAAAATGTAAAAAGTACCAATTTCAAAACATTACAAAATGGGTTTGTAAGAAGCAAAAATAAAAGCCATGACTATAAGAGATATTTTCACCATTCAAATTTCATTTGCAAACAAGAAGTTGTCAAAACATTCAAGAGAAAATCGTGGAAGGCGAAACTGTGTTTTTGAAGACCCACTGTGTGTTTGGAGTGCGCGCCGCGCATTGGGAGAAGGCACGACGCACATAGACCGCACGGCGCATTGGGAAAATTCTCACTATGTGGAATTGCACTATCGTGGCGCATCTAGGAGGCGTGACGCACTGGGTTTGTGCGCGGCGCATAGAGCCTCTAAGCAGAAATTCATCACGGCTTCATAAAAAACCAAAACAATTCCATCTCTTCTGCTCCAAGTAAGTTTGAAAACTCTTGCCCATTGATTTTAGATCGTGTTTGGTGTTGTTTGGAGGCAAAGATATGAGAGTTTTGATTGGTGAAATATAAACCCTATATCCGTATCAAAATTTTCTCCTTAGTGTTTCAAATGGTGTTTTAAAATATCATTTTCATGCTGAATACTCACCGTCATATTATCATTTCTCACCTGTGATTCCTTTCCCCTCATTGTTACATTATTATACAGTCCCTTTCCTATTCCCTCATAATCCCATTTATCACTCATATCACTTGTGCTTAAATCATATTTTCCCTACCCTAAATCCTACCATTTCCTACCATTTTCCCTCTCCCATATCATTTGTAGCAAATTCCCAAACCGCACATCCCTAAACACAGTCAAGTGACTGTTATTGCATTAATTTCACTTGAAAAACCCCCACTTTTCCCACTGTTCATACTTACCACAGCTCTTCATTTCCTTTTGGCATATTTGGCATTGAAGCAAAAACACCTATTTCTCATTTTCAAACCAATCAAACATACACTTGACATATATATTGCAGCACCATGACAGAGACAGATTCATCATATGAGCAATAATATGAGCAAGACAGTGACTCAACCACTGAGGTTAATGTACCGAGAAGGCCTCATAAAAGTGGAAAGCACGTCAGAGAAGAGCCCACACAATGACTCAATTGCAGGCCTGCCCGCTTGCAATGGCATGCTTTCAGCAACAGTCATGCTTTCAGTATTGTGAGATGATTGCTCAGATTCAACATCATCAGAAATTGGTTCGCTTATTTGTCCTACATTTGCGTGATGGTCATGTAAACCTTGCTGGAGTGAACCTCACCTTGACACCAGAAACCATTTCTCAGGGAACCGGGATACCGAATATAGGTGAAGAGTGGAACAAGAGACAGCAGCTGGATAAAACATATTATGAACCTTACATCAGGCCTGGCTATTTGAGGCAGCTCAACAGAGTATTCCCATTCCGGTTTCTGAAGGAGTCCTATGCGCCATTGATTAAACTCATCATCAGGTACTTCAGCTGTGAGGGCCGGTTCTCACGCCTTTATGCATACCACATCAGACTTTTGATGCATTTCACGAGAGTGAGGATGATGGGAATTCCATATTTCATGTGTCGAAACATAGAGCGGATGATTACCCTGGTGTAGAAGAAGACTCCAGAGAAGCAGCATAACAACATTTATCATTATGCGCTCATCAAGATCATTGTGGTACATCAGCTTGGATTGCAGGGCATTGCATGGGAGGAGTTCATTTCCCGTGACCTTTTTACAGCCCCTCAGCCTCCTCCCGAGATCGTTCATGATGAGGGTGAGCCTTCACATCAGTTTGAGGGTCCTGAGATAGAGCCTATTAGTGTTCCAGTAAGTTTTACCTATCAAAGAGGCACCAGAGCCTTATTTGCAGCAGCACGACGAGTACTATCTCCAACCGGGGTGGAAGGGGTCTCGTTACCTTCATCAGAAGCGTGAGTACTATCTTCACTTGGGGTGGAAGGGGTCTCGCCTTCGACATCAGCATAGGTACATGACAGAGGCAAAAGGCCTATGCAGGATGAAGGCCCTTCAGGAGGCCAAGACATTGATTTTACACTCATTGATGTTGATTTGAGCTCTCCCAGCTCAAAGCTGAAAGAAATAATCCAGGAGCAGAAAGCTGAGATTGACACACTGATCGAGAAATTGCAGAGAGCTCAGTGGGTTATAAATTACTTGGAGCAGCGGAATAAACAATTGGAGGATCAACACACACTCATGGAGTTGCAGAAAATCCGTGAAGACCGGGAATTGGCCCGAAAAAGACCAGGTGACATGACACCTTTTGAGCGGCAGATTTTTCTTAAGAGAGTCAAACTTCATATTGAGAAGCTGTTGGTGAAGGCCAATAGGGACAAAGACATGCTCAGGCACATGAAGAACCACTATTGGGCCCGCACACATGTTTGCAAAGCGAAGATGAAGATTCTGAAAGCGAGGCTAAGGAGGGCACTGAAACAGCGTAAAAGGGAGGATAGACTCCGAATCTGTTGGAAATATTGTCATTGATGGCAAAAGAGATGGCAAAGGAGGAACACCTGAGGAAGCAACAAGGCAAAGAAAGTAGCAAAGCAGTAATATGTAGAGAGGGTCGAGCAGTAGAGACAGGTTCATTTAAAGAAGCAGAGGCAGCAAAACGAGAATTAAGGAGTAGCATCAGTCAAGGAGCAGATGAAATAAAAGAGAGAGCGTAAGACAAATAGCTACAGAGAGAGAGCTGTTATCATGGAAATAAAGACATCAAAGAAGCAAATGAAGGAAATAAAGGAGACATGCAGAGGCAGAGGAAGCGAATATAATAAGAGACAGAACCGTTATCAGAGGCAGAGGTAGAGGCAGAACGACAGAAGCAGCAGAGGCAGTGCCAGGGCAGAGCCGTTATAAAATTCCAAGCCAGGCGTTATTTATATATATATAAACAAAGTCTGTGAACTGTGTTGATGGTTGGTGATAATACAGTGAAGTTATCCATAACACTAACGGAGCAAAAACACGACGATGTTAAACTAAATAGAGGTGGAACTAGAATTAGAGGTGCAGTGGTAATGGAGTTGTGTGTTATACATATCGTAGGGCCACTTATAAAAGACCGGAACCCAGAGTAAAAGTGTTGGACCGGAACCTGGAGTGGAGAATGGAACCTTGCGAGAGGAATAGTGACGTGGTTTAGAGTGAACAATAAAGGCCGTAAGTAGAATTCATCGCACCGCCTATCGACCATAAGTGGTATTGCCCGGAGGAGGAGCGATTCCATACAGGAATTGACACGTGGCCTATGGACCCATTCCAAAACCGCTTGTTAAACTGTGCCACCGCGCATTAATGTTCTGCGTTGGAAGCCGCGCAAAATGGACAGGAGCCGTTGATTTGGAAACGGGCCATCGGACGGCGATCGCGCGTTGAAAATGTCCGGAGTTTAACGAAGGTGTGCGAAGGTTAGCGAAGGTACGATTCGACCATGTTGACCCCACGTTGGAAATGTGTTGTGGGTGTGTGGGCCCAAATCAAATATATATTAAGGTTTATGAATTAATAAGGATGAAGGTGTGACCATATATTGATATATATTAACGTTGCGAGTTAATAAAAGAACACCGAGTATTTTTGGACTCTGGTATAACATTTCCGGATTAATTCAAGCTTTCCCAAATTTAAAATCAACTATTATATAACTACAATGAACAGGGAACTGCATATAGGAGAAAACGAAAAAGAGAGTAAGGTTGGATGAATGTGTAAGGAAAAGAAAAGAAGAGGAGAGCATGCAGAGATGAAAGTTCGTGAACAAGAAAATTCCAGGGATTCAAAAGTGAATTGGACAAGTGAAAAGCTCAAAAAACTGGAGAATGTGTAGGAGACAGTGAGTAGAAGAAGGTAGAACAGTCACTCAATAGCAGTAGAAAAGACAAATCTGATAAAGCCAAAATCTAGAAAAGGAGTTGAGTGAAATTGATGTATAACTGAAAAATGTAAATGTTGTAATTATTTTTATTGTTTGTGATGCAAAGGCAAGTATCCTAAGGAAAAGAAAAAATCCCACTATAGCATGAAATTTTGTACACATTATTATAATTTTATCTGAGTTTGATAACAGAATGAGAAGATAGAAGTGAAAAGGTCAGGGCTACTCACTTCAAATTCTCTGAGGAAGGTAAAGATTCATGCAATGAACTCTGTATATAATATCACATTAATATGCAGAGTGGGTGTGTGAAGAATAGAGAAGGCATAATATAAAAGATTGAGACAAAGAAGATTAAGAGAGGCAGAGCAGAAAGAGATGCTACAAAACAAAGCTGATATCTGAGGTAAATCAACAAACATTTAGTTTGATATATTGAGGAAGTTGGAGCTTCCCTATCAAGTTGCAGCTTGATAGTTGTCAGTTGTAGCTGACTGAGGTTGAAGCCTCCTGTAGGTTGGTGCCTGCAGAAAAATAGTGGTGAGAGGGAGTTGGAGCTTGCCTTTGCATCACAACAATAATAAGATGCGTTTTTCTCCCTTTATGGGTTTCCACTTATATCTGGTGTCTTTGTGCATGATGTTTATGTGTTGATCTGATTTATATCTTCTACTTAATACCTGATACTCTCATATTAAAGTCTGTTGTTATATTAAATTAATATTTGCTGCTCACAATCTAAGATTACTCACATATTAAGTTGGACATGAAATGAAGGTGTATGTTAGTTTTAATAAAAGGTTTAAAAAAAATCCATGAATGTGTTAAACTGATTCACCCCCCCCCCCCTCTCAGTTTAACTAAGGGTTCAAAAATTGGTATCGGAGCTAGTTCCTTGTGTATCAGTCTAACAACTGAAAGGAGATCCTAAGTCCCCTAGATGGCTAGTCAAGAAGGAAGCTCAACCAATAAAGCACCTTTCTTCATTGGTGCTAATTATGCCTTCTGGAAAATCAGGATGAGAGCATACATAATGTCTTTAGGATTAGAAGTTTGGGACGCTGTGGAATTTGGATACTCCACAAAGTCAACTGATTCAGAGAAAGAAGCTAAACAAAACTTTGTATCTAATGCAAAAGCAATGAATGCAATCTTAAATGGACTATGTGAAGCTGAGTTTATCAAAGTAATGCACAGTAAGACTGCCAAAGATATGTGGGATACTCTAGAGAATATCCATGAGGGAAATAAAAAGGTAAAGACTGCCAAACTTCAAGTATATAGAGCCCAGTTTGAAAATTTAAAAATGAATGACGATGAAGATGTTGGCAGCTTCTTCTTAAAAGTTGCAGAAATTATTAATAATATGAAAGCTCTTGGAGAAACCATGCCAGAAAGTATAATTGTTCAAAAGATTCTAAGATCTCTTCCATCCAAATTTAATCCCAAGGTGTCTGCTATAGAAGAAACAGCCGATTGGGAGACCTTGACCATGAACCAACTTCTTGGAAATCTAACAGCATATGAGATGAGGCTTCTACAGAAGAAACCAAGTACGAGGGAGGCAACTTTTAAAACAGAAAAGAAGAAAGAAGAAAAGGAAGACATATGCTCTTGCTCTGATGAAGAAGAGGCTAAATTTGTCAAGAAACTGGATAGAGGCTCAGGTAGATACAAAGGTAAACTTCCCTTCAAATTCTTTAACTGTGGAAGAGTTGGACATTATGCAGCTAAGTGTCCTCACAAGAAAGTAAGAAATCAAGCTCAAGAATCAGAGAAAAACACATCAAAGAACTGGCAGAAATGAAAGAAATTCAGCAGAAAATCCTTCTATGCTCAACAAGACAGCAGTACATCTGAAGATTCAGATGAATCCTCAGGAGAAGAGGGAACCTATGAATTTTTACTGATGCCCATAGAATATCTTGAAGGAATCTTGCTAGAAGAAGAAGAAGAAGGGGAAGTCGACCTTAAGGGGGAGCTAAGAAGTGCGTTGGAGGAGATTGACAGACTCAAATTAAAATGCATAAAACAAAAAGAGATTCTCCTCAAATGTGTGAAAGAAGAACAAAATTCAGAAGTCCTCATGCAGCTGAAGGTAAATCTTGAAGAAGCCAAGAAGATAGAAGATATATTACTTCAGCAAATCAAGGATAAAACTCGAGAACAAGAGAAGCTGGAAGAAGAAATTGTATGTCTGAGGAAGAAATTAGATAGTTCTCAACAGAAAGTGTCTATATACCCTTCTCAAATGACAAGCTCTGGTAAGTTGAATGAAATCTTGGATTCTCAAAGATCTCCTCTAATAAAAACTGGGATAGGCTATGAAGGAGAATCAAGTAAAGGCAAAGAAAAGGAAAACAAAAATATAATTTTTGTGAAAGCAAAGAAGGCTGATGAAGCAGCTCAAATAATTCCTACAAAGGACGAAACATGTAATGAGAGAGACAGAGACCAAAAGAAACCTCTAATAACAAAGATTGCAAAAAATACTAAGACAACAGAGAAAGGATCATACACTCCTGATTAAATTTGGAAGCCATCAAAGGAGATTCTTGCCTCCTATGAAGAATGCCACCTGCTATTTTTGCCACAAGCTAGGACACATTGCTGCCTACTGTCATGCAAGGAGGAATAATTCAAACTAGCTAAAGATGCAAACAACAAAGAGACTGTCTCAAATAAACAACTGGAGAAAACAACCTCACATCAGGTATGCAAGTTTCTTCTATGGTTACTGTTTTTATTGTAAAGAATTTGGCCATAAAATTATTGAGTGTAGAAAGTATGGACAAAGATTGATTTTAAACACTTCAAGGAGATTTATGAATCAAAGAAATTTTGTTCATACTTACAATTCTGCAAAAACTATGATCAAATGCTTCATGTGCAATCAAGCCGGACATATGCCTTCCAAATGTCCTCTAAAAGGATGCAATTCATCACTTTACAAAAGATATCAAACAGAAGGATGCCTCCAGTGGAAAAAGAAGGAGAATAAGTGTGACCTGGCTCTAACTGCTCAAGATATGAAAAAACCAGTGGTATTTGGACAGTGGCTTCTCTAAACACATGACTAGAGACAGAAGCAAGTTTATAACTCTTGATGAAAAGAAATCTGGCAATGTTACTTTTGGCAATGATAAATCAGGAAAAATCAAGGGAAAAGGCTCAGTCAGCATAGACAATGGTAGAGGAAAGGCCCAAGATGTACTACTTGTGGATGGATTGAAAGAAAATTTACTGAGTGTCAGTCAGATGTGTGACAAAGGCCGTGAGGTTATTTTTAGAGCACAAGAGTGTGTAGTCAGGTCAAGCACAATAGGAAAGACTCTGCTCAAAGGTGTTCGAACAGAGAGTAATGTGTACATAGTGAAAGAAGAAGATGAAGCCTGCCATCTTAGAAAACTTGAGGAGTCATGGTTATGGCATAGGAGATTGGGACATCTCAGTTTCGACCATATCATTAGACTGAGCAAGAAGAAAGCTTTCAGAGATATGCCAGAAATAAAAAGACCTTCAAATACCATATGAAAATCTTGTCAATTGGGGAAACATACTCGCACATCCTTTAAATATAAAGATGAGCTATCAATAAGAAGACCACTCCAGCTTGTGCACATGGATCTGTGTGGACCTGCTAGGACTAAGACACCAAGTGGAGAATCCTACTTCATGCTGGTAATAGATGATTTCTCCAGAATGACATGGGTTGCTTTTCTCAAGAACAAATCAAAAGCACTGGACAAATTTAAGATATTCAAAGAATTAGCAGAAAATCAAATAGGATGCAAACTAAAATATATCAGATCAGACAGAGGAGGATAATTTATAGATTATGACTTTGCTGACCTATGCAATGAACATTGCATAAAACAACAATTCACTATTGCAGGAACACCTCAGCAGAATGGAGTAGCAGAAAGACAAAACAGATCTGTTCAACAAATTGCCAGAACCATGATGCAAGAGAATAATATTTCTCAAACCTTCTGGGCAGAAGAAGTGCACACAACAGTACATATCCTTAATAAATCTCACTTAAGGCCAAGCAGTGACAAGACTCCCTATGAACTATGGCATGGTAAACCTGCATCAATCAAACACTTTAGAGTCTTTGGCAGTAAGTGCTACATAAAGAATAATGATGAAAATCTGGGGAAGTTTGATGCAAGAGAAGATGAAGGAATACTCTTAGGATATGCATCCAAGAGTAATGGATACAGATGCTACAACAATACTCTTCAAAAAATTGTAGAAAGTATTGATGTAAGATTTGATGAAGAACTTCCAAAAAAGACAAGAGATATAGACTGCAGCAGCCATCCTGAAAATAATGAAGAAGAGGACCAAGATGATGAAGAAACAAGCAAAACATCAGAAAATGCTGAACTGAACTCAAAAACCCCCTCAAGATACACTCAAAAGAACCATCCAGAAGATCAAATCATAGGAGACAAGAGTGTAGGAGTGCAAACAAGAAGGCAACTAGCTGAACAGACAGAAGAAGTATACATAGCAATGTTATCACAAATAGAGCCAAAGAAGTTTGAAGAAGCCAGCAAGGACAAGTATTGGGTAAAAGCAATGAATGAAGAATTGGACCAAATTGAGAAAAACAATACCTGGGAACTAGTTCCTAGACCAATTGAGAAGAATATCATTGGTTCAAAATGGGTATTCAAAAACAAAATGAATGAGCAAGGACAAGTAATTAGGAATAAAGCCAGGCTGGTCTGCAAAGGATACTCACAAATTGAAGGAATTGATTATGAAGAAACATTTTCCCCTGTAGCCAGAATGGAAGCTATCAGAATGTTCCTGGCATTTGCATGCTACCAAGACTTCAAGGTATATCAAATGGATGTAAAGTCTGATTTTCTTAATGGAGATCTAGAAGAAGAAGTGTACATGGAACAACCAGAAGGCTTCTCATTGACAGAAAAAGAAGACTATGTATGCAGACTGAAGAAGGCCCTATATGGACTGAAACAGGCTCCTCGTGCTTGGTACTCAAGACTGGATAAATATTTGCAAAAACAAGGCTTTAAGAGAGGTGGAGTAGACAACAATCTATACATAAAATCCCATGAAAATGAACTCCTAATTGTTGTAGTATATGTTGATGACATCATGTTTGGAAGCAACAGAGAAGAACTAGCAAGAGGGTTTGCTGATGAGATGAAAACAGAGTTTGAAATGTCCATGATTGGAGAGCTCAGTTTCTACTTGGGACTGCAAATTCAACAAAAGAACACAGGTACATTCATCTCACAAGAAAAATACTTAAAGGATATGCTGAAAAAGTTCAAAATGGAGGACTGCAAACTTGTGTCAACTCCCATGACCACAGGTTGCAAGCTGTGTGCTGATGATGGGTCTGCTGATATAGATCAAAAACTATATAGATCCATGATTGGAAGTCTATTGTATCTGACTACATCAAGACCAGACATCATGCTAGCAGTAGGACTAGTGGCTAGATACCAAGCATCTCCTAAACAAAATCACCTTCTTGCAGTCAAAAGAATATTCAGATATCTACAAGGAACAACACAGTATGGACTTAGGTATCCTAAAAGAAAAAAATTCACTTTATCAGCATACACAGATGCAGATTGGGCCAGATGTGTGTATGACAGGAAAAGTACAAGTGGAGGTGCTTTCTATCTAGGAGAAAGTCTGGTGGCATGGTTAAGCAAGAAACAAACATCCATCTCTCTGTCTACAGCTGAAGGAGAATATATAGCAGCAGCAGCATGTTGTACACAAGTCATGTGGATGAAGCAAACTCTTCAAGACATGAAGTTAAGCATTGATGAACCTATCTCAATCAAATGTGATAATACAAGTGCTATAAGTATATCTAAAAATCCTGTACTTCACTCAAAAACTAAACATATTCCAATCAAGTATCATTTCCTCCGAGAACAAGTGGCTCAGAAGATAGTAAATCTGGAATATGTACCAACAAAAGAACAGATAGCAGATATATTTACCAAACCTCTTGCTAGAGAACATTTCAATAATTTAGAGATAAACTAGCGGTAGTATCTGCAGATGCTACTCTCTGATATAAAGAGAAAGCACAATTTCAGGGGAGAACAAAAATGAAAATATCATTCCAGGGGGAGAACAGCCAGCAAGGAAATCATGAATCAGGTCCTCAGGATCAAAGGTTTAAGACAAAATAACACCAAGTTATTATCCTAGAGTTATCTGCATTATTCAAGCATCAAAAGGTCAATTACTGAGCAAAAGGATCAGTATTGTGTTCTGACACATTATATTAAGAATCTGAAACATAAAAGACGAGTAGTGATTATAATTTGAAGCCTATCAGCATTTTAGTTGCTGAATCCAATCATACATCTCTGACTAGATAAAGCTGATATAATGTATTCTATGAAGTATCATTATTCTCACTTTTAGCTCTATACAAGTGAAAGAACTGTATCAATTTACAGTGTATATTCAAAGTCGATAATCCTCAAAGTGTTCTCTCAACAAGTCTTATACATCACTATGGAGCAGCATGGTACAAAGTCAGCAGAAGAGGGCCTAAACATAACTCAGAGAGATGAAATGAAAAAAGCAACCCTTTTCCATTGATGTCAAAAGGGGAGGAAAAGAAAAAGGAGAGGTTTTGCCATCAATGCCAAAGGGGGAGACTGTTGGAAATGTTGTCATTGATGGCAAAAGAGATGGCAAAGGAGGAACACCTGAGGCAACAACAAGGCAAAGAAAGAAGCAAAGCAGTAAGATGTAGAGAGGGTCGAGCAGTAGAGACAGGTTCATTTAAAGAAGCAGAGGTAGAAAAAGGAGAATTAAGGAGTAGCGTCAGTCAAGGAGCAGATGAAATAAAAGAGAGAGCGTAAGACAAATAGCTACAGAGACAAAGCTGTTATCATGGCAATAAAGACAACAAAGAAGCAAATGAAGGAAATAAAGGAGACATGTAGAGGCAGAGGAAGCGAATATAATAAGAGACAGAACCATTATCAGAGGCAGAGGCAAAGGCAGAATGACAGAAGCAGCAGAGGTAGTGCCAGGGTAGAGCCGTTATAAAATTCCAAGCCGGGCGTTATTTATATATATATAAACAAAGTCTGTGAACTGTGTTGATGGTTGGCGATAATACAGTGAAGTTATCCATAACACTAACGGAGCAAAAACACGACGATGTTAAACTAAATAGAGGTGGAACCAGAATTAGAGGTGCAGTGGTAATGGAGCTGTGTGTTATACATATCGTAGGGCCACTTATAAAAGACCGGAACCCAGAGTAAAAGTGTTGGACCAGAACCTGGAGTGGAGAACGGAACCTTGCGAGAGGAACAGTGACGTGGTTTAGAGTGAACAGTAAAGGCCGTAAGTATAATTCATCGCACCGCCTATCGACCATAAGTGGTATTTCCCGGAGGAGGAGTGATTCCATACATGAATCGACATGTGGCCTGTGGACCCATTCCAAAACCGCTTGTTAAACTGTGCCATCGTGCGTTAATGTTTTGCGTTGGAAGCCGCACGAAATGGACAGGAGCCGTTGATTTGGAAACGGGCCATCGGACGGCGATCGCGCGTTGAACATGCCCGGAGTTTAACGAAGGTGTGCGGAGGTTAGCGAAGGTACGATTCGACCGTGTTGACCCCATGTTGGCAATGTGTTGTGGGTGTGTGGGCCCAAATCAAATATATATTAAGGTTTATGAATTAATAAGGACGAAGGTGTGAACATATATTGATATATATTAAGGTTGCGAGTTAATAAAATAACGCCGAGTATTGTTGGACTCTGGTATAATGTTTCTGGATTAATTCAAGCTTGCCCAAATTTAAAATCAACTATTATATAACTACAATGAACAGGGAACTACATACAGGAGAAAATGAAAAAGAGAGTAAGGTTGGATGAATGTGTAAGGAAAAGAAAAGAAGAGGAGAGCGTGCAGAGATGAAAGTTCGTGAACAAGAAAATTCCAGGGATTCAAAAGTGAATTGGACAAGTGAAAAGCTCAGAAAACTGGAGAATTTGTAGGAGACAATGAGTAGAAGAAGGCAGAACAATCACTCAACAGCAGTAGAAAAGACAAATCCAATAAAGCCAAAATCCAGAAATGGAGTTGAGTGAAATTGATGTATAACTGAAAAATGTAAATGTTGTAATTATTTTTATTGTTTGTGATGCAAAGGAAAGTATCCTAAGGAAAAGAAAAAATCCCACTATAGCATGAAATTTTATACACATTATTATAATTTTATTTGAGTTTGATAACGGAATGAGAAGATAGAAGTCAAAAGGTCAGGGCTAATCACTTCAAATTCTCTGAGGAAGGTAAAGAGTCATGCAATGAACTCTATATATAATATCACATTAATATGCAGAGTGGGTGTGTGAAGAATAGAGAAGGCAGAATATAAAAGATTGAGACAGAGAATATTAAGAGAGGCAGAGCAAAAAGAGATGCTACAAAACAGAGCTGATATCTGAGGTAAATCAGCAAACATTCAGTTTGATATATTGAGGAAGTTGGAGCTTCCCTATCAAGTTGTAGCTTGATAATTGTCAGTTGTAGCTGACTAAGGTTGAAGCCTCCTGTAGGTTGGTGCCTGCAGAAAAATAGTGGTGAGAGGGATTTGGAGCTTGCCTTTGCATCACAACAATAATAATATGTCGTTTTCTCCCTTTATGGGTTTCCACTTATATCTGGTGTCTTTGTGCATGATGTTTATGTGTTGATCTGATTTATATCTTCTACTTGATACCTGCTACTCTCATATTAAAGTCTGTTGTTATATTAAATTAATATTTGCTGCTCACAGTCTAAGATTACTCACATATTAAGTTGGACATGAAATGAAGGTGTATGTTAGTTTAATGAAAGTTTTAGAAGAATCCATGAATGTGTTAAACTGATTCACCCCCCCCCTCTCAGTTTAACTAAGGGTTCAACAATGGTTCCGTTCTCCACTCCTAGTTCCATCCGTCTTTATTATTTAAAAAATCGCTCACTTTTCAATGTATTATTATGATTCGACTCCACTCCATTCAATTATATATATATATATATATATATATATATATATATATATATATATATATATATATATATTTTCTTCAACTATGGTTCCTTTATATCGTGACGCAGAGTTCCACCATTCACAACCCTTGTGGCTATGTGTACAGTGCTCATCCCCACAGAGCCTATTCACGCTGGTTCGCAGAGCTCATTACAATCTAGGTATGTACAAATTAAAAAACAACATCGACCAGAAGTTGAGTTCTTCAACTAAATACAGAGCATTTGAATATAAAGTCCGGAAATTAATTTATATTATGTGTAATGCCCGGCTGTATAAAATATTCTCGGAATTTATATATATATATACATACTCTTGGAATAAAAGCAGTTTCTCTGCAATAACAGCTGTGATAATGGCTATGTCTCTGTAGCTATTTGTCTTACGCTCTCTCTTTTATTTCATCTGCTCCTTGACTGATGCTACTCCTTAATTCTCCTTTTGCTGCCTCTGCTTCTTTAAATGAACATGTCTCTATTGCTCGACCCTCTATACATCTTACTCCTTTGCTGCTTTCTTTGCCTTGTTGCTGCCTCAGGTGTTCCTCCTTTGCCATCTCTTTTGCCATCAATGACAACATTTCCAATAGTCTCCCGGAGTAGCATCAGTCAAAGAGCAGATGAAATAAAAGAGAGAGCGTAAGACAAATAGCTACAGAGACAGAGCTATTATCATAGCTGTTATTGCAGAGAAACCGTTGTTATTCCAAGAATATGTATATATATATATATATATATAAATTCCGAGAATATTTTATACAGCCAGGTGTTACACATAATATAAATTAATTTCCAGACTTTATATTCAAATGCTCTGTATTTAGTTTAAGAACTCGACTTCTGGTCGATGTTGTGTTTTAATTTGTACATACCTAGATTGTAATGAGCTCTGCGAACCAGTGTGAATAGGCTCTGTGGGGATGAGCACTGTACACATAGCCACAAGGGTTATGAATAGTGGAACTCTGCGTCAGGGTATAAAGGAACCATAGTCGAAGAAATATATATATATATATAATCGAATGGAGCGGAGTCGAATCATAATAATACATTGAAAAGTGAGCGATTTTTTAAATAAGAAAGACGGATGGAACCAGGAATGGAGAACGGAACCATTGTTGAACCCTTAGTTAAACTGAGAGGTGGGGGGGGGTGAATCAGTTTAACAAATTCATGGATTCTTCTAAAAATTTTCATTAAACTAACATACACCTTCATTTCATGTCCAAATTAATATGTGAGTAATCTTAGACTGTGAGCAGCAAATATTAATTTAATATAACAACAGACTTTAATATGAGAGTAGCAGGTATTAAGTAGAAGATATAAATCATATCAATAGAATCTTGGCCGAAGTTTCTTTGGCTGAGAATGACACATGATGGAGGACATTCAGTCCAAGTTTGAAGGAATTTGGAGAAAATTTTGTCAATTTTGTTTTTTTTGGTCACAAAACAGATTTTCCTGCCCGACGCGTCGCACCACCTTGCGCGCGCTTACGTTTGAGAGATCTTCTGGAGGAAAAATTTACATTTTTGAGTTTTTTATGATAAATTATGCATGCTCAGGAATTCCCTAAGGATTTCATCAAGTTCTGGGTGGTTTAGAGGGTCAAAAACACCTTGAAAATGGCCTTTCTGCCACCTTTTGCACACACAAGAACAAGTTTTTGGAGATTGAAGTTTTGGAGGGGAAAATGAACTCCAAATTGAAAAATTCCACTTGGGTTGGATAGGAGACAGGTAGGGCTTTCCAACGAGCTATCAGGAGTGCAATTTTGACTTTGGGAAGTTCCTCAAAAATAGGCTCAAAGTGGTATGATGCATTGAGTTTTTGGGCGCGGCGCATAGAGGACTTTTGCCTATTTTTCACCTTTTAGCTCAAAATTTCGCCCAGTTGTGACCAGTTTCACTTTTTGATGTAATTATTGATCTACCTTGATGTAATTTGATGACTATGATGTAATTTTGGCACATATTTACTTATTCTAGAGGATTCATTCACTAAAATTTGAAAATTAAATGAATGAATCAGTTTCCTTCCATATAGAGGCAAGTTGTTTGATTGCCTAGATTTCAGTTCCTTTTTTAGAATTGGTTGAAACAACTCCTAGAAGGATGAGCTCGACCCCCTAGAGGCATGGGAAGGGGTTAGAATTATCTATATATTGTATTTTCTGAGACATTTTCAGGGTTGGATACTTGGGAAAAGTTTGGCACTTCATTGTACATACACTTCTGCATTTTTGGCAAAGGAAAGACCAGAGGTTTTGCAGCACTTGTTGGGATCCTCGTGGCTCTGAGTTTTGATGATGTTTTACTCCATGTATATGTAAGTTTCATTAATGTTATATGTATTCCATTTCCCTTCTCTTTGCTTCTGAAATTAAACAAATGAGTAACTAAGGTAGAATTCATTAGTTTGCTGGTGCTCTGCCTTAAACTTTTGTTTAGTTTTATATGTTTTCCTCCGTTTGAAGAGGATCCTTGCACCTTCTTGCCCTCTTTAGCTCCTTAGCAGTATTTTCTATCCATTCATTGAATCTAAGACATCAAAGCCATTGCTTTCCTTGCCCCAACTTGAACTCTGCAAGAATTTGGCCTCATCCCCAAGCCCAAAACTGCCCTTCCCTTTTTCCAACAAAAAACCCCTAAAAATTAAAACAAACCTTCCTATTTAAATACCTAGCCTAAAATTAGCACTCATTTCAGTCATCTCAAGCCCTATTGATACATTTTTCCTGAGATTGACCCGGAGAGAGCCGTCTCCTGTTCTGGTAGGGCTAGCTACCAGACTGAGCATGGTTTGGTGTTACCCTGAATCTCGCCTTCCTTCAGCCTAAGGTGGATTTAGGCAATAACACATGGCATAAGTTTTTTTCCAGGGATCTTTAAATAAATCATTTTCTGCTTGATGATTCTTTTTATACTCTTGATTACCATACGTATTTCTGTTACAGATTTTCTTTAGGTAGAACAGGTATTCTTTATCATTTTTGAAACAAATGATGACGCCATCAAGGTAAATCATAGTGAAGAAATTTAAAACTAGAAACATAGTTCTTTGGAAGGTATCTTTGGTGTTCTTTAGATCGGGAAGCATTGGTTTAATCTTGAAGCTGCTTCCTGTGAATCTGAAAAAATCTTTGAACTGATTCTTTTGAATTGGTATCATCTGATGGTAACCTGAAACACTTTTATGAAATGATATATGATTAGAAACTCCTAGCTTTTGTGAAACATGATCTATTTTGGAAACAAGATATTTGTTCCTTTGGAAGGGTTTCTCCCGATACCTAAATATATACAAAACGTATGTCCTTTTGCCTTCTTTCTTAGTGAACTCAACTGCTCAAAATTTTTTTGATTCTTTTTGAAAGGAGGGCCTTTTAGACCAATGGCTGTGTTACAAGGCTTTGGACTAGTTTCCCGACATATACTAGTGTTATAAACAATTTTGCACAGTATTTCCTTTCTTAGTTTTATGTGCAATGATAAGATTTTAGAAAACTCAATCATTTCAGGCTCCTTAAGTTTACTCATGCCATCTTCCTCTATATCAGCTTCAACAAAAATTTCTTTGGGATTTGTAGCAATACTTGTGGAAACTGGTAATTGTTCTGGAAAGGAAAAATTATTGGATGATGAAGCATCTAGGTAAGGTAGAAACATTAGATTGTCTTGTTCTAGATTCCCCAAGATTTTTGTTTTGTGGGGGTGTTTCATTTTTTCCGGATGAGCAAAAGGAAGAGGTTGTGTTCTTATGATTTGTTTTCCTTTTGGGAAAAATGTCTGCTTTTCTAAACTGATTTTTGTTTCTAACATTTTATTTGCAATTTGTAGGAAATCAATTTCAGTTTTATTGTCTTGTGGTGTTTTAGGATCGTGATAGTTTTGATTCTCGAACTCATCATAGAGGAGTTGATCTGTTCGTTGTAATGTGCCTATTTCTTCACAATCTTCATTTACTGGTTCCTCAAGGTCATTTTCATTATACAAGATGAATGAGTCCAAATATGAATGAATGGAGTAGATAAGGTTGTTATTGGGTCTATCTAGGCCACTTACCATATACTTCATGTGAGATTCCCGGTATAATATTCTTGTTTGGTTAAAAATTGGGATGGTAGCATAAGACATGTCAAGTTGGGGGTTTCCCAGAAGTTTGGCTCCCCAAGATCGAGACAAGAGCATGCCATATTTGGGGGGAATGTCAACCACGACTATATCCATGACCAGGCTCTTAGCAGGAATTTGTGCTAGATTGACACATAATTCCTTGATCAATCCTAAGCATTTAACTCTGCTTGAATTGAAGGAATATAGATCTTTGTAGGGCCTAGTTATTTCTAGGCCCAATATTTCCATCACTACCTTCGGCATGAGGTTGTGAGAGGCACCAGAGTCTAGCGTGGCATTATGGAAGATTTTGTCGTGTATGTTTAGGCTAACATAGAATGGGGGAATGGTTCCTTATTGGTATTTTCCATCTACTTCAGGTCCGAACAACAACTCTAGTTTATCATCTGTAAAATTCAGAGTGTTGGTATCATTTCCTATGTTTAAGACTTTCAAGACTTGGGAGTGGTACATATCCTGAGCTACCAGTTCGGTGAGACAGATGGTTATTTTGATTTTCATGATTTCTCCTTCAAAACTGAAAGGTACTTGATTTTTTGACATATTTACATCAGTTTTATCAGCCATAAATTTCTCCACATTTCTAATTTGCTGATTTTGATTCAGGGCTTTGGTAACTAGAGTTTTCTCAGGGCCACTAGCAGAGGTGCTAGGGCAGCTTGCACCAATACTTGATTGGATGGTTTTATCTGTGTTAGGATGAGCTTTCTTAGCCATGGTATTGTAATTGTCTATCGTTCTTTTAAGAATTTTTTCTGGAGTTTTCTTACCAGCAGTGTCTGAATTGTTTTTCTTGGAACTGTCATGGTTTTTCCTACTCCTAAGATCATATTGCCTGTGGAATTCCATTATGGCATTTTCTAATCCAAATTCATGATCTTTGGAATCTTCATAGCTTGTTTCATCTTGGTTTGAGGAGAAAAAATCTTGTTATTATTTTGTGAGAAGAACCTCACCTTCACTATCGGAGCCTATTAAGTTTAGATGATTCTCATCTGGTTGTTGAATATCTATTTCCCTTTTGTCAACATAGTTATCTTGGAAGGGAGGTATGATTTGTTGATTATTTTCCCTTCGTCTATTTTGGGGAGGGTCTATTCTAAAGTTTTGATTCTGGTTTCTGTTTTGGGGATTTGTTTGGTTGTCCCTAGGGGGTGTTCTTTCATTCATGCTTAATATTTCCATCATTCTTTCCATGGTCCTAAGAAGGTTGTCCATCTTGGAATCAGATGAAGAGGTAGAGGGCATGGTGTCATCTTTGTATCTTACCCTCTTCTCTAATCTTAGCCTAACCCTTATTTCAATTAAGTTGGCCTCTACACTTATAGCTCCTTTTTGCATGTCTTCTAAAGTAAGGGTCTCTCTTTCTCTTAGTTGGTAGGCCATGTCAGGGTCAAAACCTTCCAGGAATTTAGCTAAGGCTAGGACTAATGGGGGTTTCATGTTTGGAGGTAACGTGTTGTAAACACTATTGAAACTTGTGCAATAGTCTTGGACACCTTCCCCCGTGTTTCTTTTGAGGTTGCTATATTTTGATAGGATTTGAAGAGGGTTTTTATTGATTTCCCATTTGTTTATAAAATTTTTGTAAAGGGAAGGGAGATCATGAATACTGTTGGGAGTTAAGCTTTTGAACCATTTCTTAGCTTCCGCTCCTAGGCTTTTGGTGAACATTCTCATTTTCATGGTTTCCTCTTCTAACTCCATGTAATCAAAAGAATCATTAATTCTATCTACATGTTGTTGTGCAGTAGTGGATTCAGTGTCGGTGAAGTGTGGGATCCTGGATTGCTAATCATTTGGCAAAGGTACCAAAGGTTGTGGTAACACAAGGGGTGCATACCATGCTTCCATGGTGGGAGATAATGGTGGATTTACAAGTAGAGGATTTGTGCTATGAGATGGAGTGGTTTGCACAGTGGAGGTGTGAATGGGTGTGGAAGAAGTACATGGAACAATAAACTGATTCTGAGCAGACTTGGGGTGGAAAGAGACGAAGTGATGGAGAAGTTGTAGATCAGGTGTTGTGGAAGGAGAAGCTTCTCCGCTAGGACTCTACTGCAAGTCTATGGGCTCAATATCGGTATGGTTGATTTTATTTTGTGACTTGGTTCTGAAAAGGTTTCTAGTATGGTGCAAGTCAAACTGGGGGTCTCGCAATGATGTAAGATGTTCAGGTATAGAGCTTGCTCTATGAATGGTCCTATAAGTAGCTAAGTTTCCAGTTTCAGAAGTTTGCCACAAAATTCCTTCTGGGTCATCAACTATAGTAGGAGGGTTCGGGTCCGGATGACATCTGGTATTGATTCTTTGTGGAGCCAGTTTTCAAATTCAAAATTTAGAGAGGCTGAAGTTTATGACTGTTTTTGGAAGGCTGACCTCTCTAGGTGTTATCAAACTCGCACTGTGTGTGACTAAGGTTCTAGATTTCCTGAGGTTATTTTGATGCAGTCCTACAGGAGTCTATAGATATTTTAACAAAATTTAGAAGGCCTACTAGAGGCTAGTGGAGTCGCCAGGTGGATATTTTTAGTTGTTTTGAAGGTATGTTGTCTATGGTCCACCACCAATACTAACAAGACGCCAATATAGAAATGTTTTGGGGGTTTTTCTGAGTTTCTATATGTAGCCTGAAGAATTGTAAGAGTGTCCTATAGCTGAGTCATCATTTTTTTAGGATGGTGAAAAGGATAGATTCTGTTCTTAGGCTATCAGCTAAGTTCTCCATGTTTTGATGAAGGTTTCTGAAGTCCTAAGGAATACTTAGTTTGTCACTGACATTAGAGGTTGCATCATAATCATCATTGTGTTAGTGAGTGGTGGAAAAAATCCACAAGATAGTTTTCTTAAGGGCCGCTGAAATGTTTTAGGGAAGTCTAAGTTTGTTTTTTACTCAGAGTCCCATCGTGATCACCATTAGGTTAGTAATGGGGATGAGGTGGCAGATTCACTGATTTCCCTATTTATCAAGCTGAGGATCTAATGATTTTTAAGAGTTATTTAGGCAACTATATACTCAGGTTCCCACCTTGATCGCGATTATGTTAGGGTCACTTGATTTGGCAGATTGGCTAACCAAATGATGAAGATAAGGGAGATGATAAAAACAGTGAGGGAAAAGATGATGAAGGCCTTGAGGAAAAAAGTGTTGATCATGAAAAAAATAGTGAGAAAGACTGTGATGATGATAGGGAAGAAAATGATGCAGATGAAGAAGAAAATGAAGACGTAGGAAATGGACAAGAGGAAAACAGTCAAAACAGCAACAAGGATGAAGATGTAAACCAAGAATCAAAGAGAGCTACAAGCAGTGACACAAATGATGAGAAAGGAGGTCAAAGTGCTGGGTCTCAAAATGAAGAAAATGACACTGAAAGCCCTACAAAAAATAGTGGCAAAGAAGAAATAAGCGGTCATGACAATGACAAAATTGATGAAGATAGCCTAGAAATAGATTTCAAAATTATTTTCAATAAACAAGGAGATAATGGCAAAGATCCAAAGAATTTTGGCAGTGAAAAAGGTGAAGAGGTGGATATTCCTAAAGGTGAAAGTGTGTCAAACATAGGTGCCTCTAACAGTGTAGAAACAGAATATGGCAGTTTTGAAGGTCCTCCTAGTGATGAGAGCATGAATGTAATATTCCTACTTAGCTTCAGCTAAGAGGAATATGCATTTTTGTTTATTTTTTGTTTCATGAATAAATTAATAAAGGAGGACATGTAAAAATCCTGAAAACAATGAATAAATCAATGCCTATGTAAACAGAGACATATCTGGGCCATGTAAATAAACTCTTGCAGGTGTGAATGGATTTGAATCATGAGACTGGGTCAACCTTGACCAAATCAATAGTGCAGTCTAGGTGCAATGAACCTCATGGATACACGGCGGAGTTTTATATGGAGGCTCCACATGTGAAAAGAACTATCTCATTGAGGTGGTTTAGGGTTTGACAAGGCTTTCATCTTATAAAATAAGGAGGAGGACAATAGGAAAAGGTTGTTGATGATATTATTTTCTAAAGGTATTGTCTATTTAGAAACTCATCTTTGGGTTTTCCTATTTAGGAATCCCACCTCCTCCCTTGAGTAGCTCTTGGAGGAGCCTTGGTTGTCTAGTCCACTATTTGGCATTTGGCCGAGCCACATCTTGCATCTATAGTGTAGTCTTGTTTAGGATTGGGTTTTCCATGTGAGCTGTAGCAAGTGGATAATAGATATTTTTAGATCTATGCAGTTCTAGCACTCCTTTTCACTGGGAAAGTCATCTATCCCTTTGATAAGTCAGTTCTAGACCCTTTGAGCTTTAGATCCACACATTGGCAACGGGACAAAGAATTCTCAGAGCCTACAGCATGGTCCCTCTTCCATGACTGTGTTATTTGCAAGAGAAGAGTTGCAAGGATACTTGGCATCATTTTAGAGGAGAGATCTCTAGTGATTGGATTCTTCCTTTCACTGTGGTGATCCATGGATTGGCCAACCAATCCATGTTAGTTCAGATATGATCTGCTGCATATGCTATGATTCATAATTTTTTGAATACTTCTAGAGATCTGTGACTTAGATCTCAGATATACTCGTTGTTGTTCATGTTTTGCTGAGATCCCCAAGGGGAGTGTATAAAGGAGCCTATCTTGTACACAGATCTGAAATAGATCTATCATTTTGTGTACAGATCTACTCTAGATCTGATTTTTAATCTACTACATGATTCAACAATGAAAATAATTTTTTCAAGCTTATTCTTCCATTTCATGTTGTTGTAGCAGCTCATTTTGAGGCTTTTGTCTTGTACATTCCTTCTATTTCTGTTATACACTGTATAAGCTGCATTGTAGATCTAATTTGCTGATGTATAGCTGAAATATGAACCTCCATGTTGGTCTCATTCTTGTAAATTGATAAACTATGTTATTCCTGAAGAAGTCCTTGCATATAGCTGCAACCCCTCTCTTTGGGTGTTTTTCAGCTAGACTAGGTTGTGGGAGATTTGTTTAACCTACCTAGTTTGATTTGTTTTTGTTATCCTTTTGGATTTAGATCTTAGATGAGCTGATCTAAGGGATATAGGAGCTGTAGACTCATTTCAATGCAATGAATTCTCAGGAGTGCATTATTTCAGCAGGCTTGTTGTGTGATTCCCATTTTGGGATATTACAGTGGTATCCGAGCATCTTTCTTGGCACAACCTATGCATTATTTGAGCCAATATGTCTTCAGAAGAAGGAGAGACTATCACTGACATAGAGCATAGGTATCATAGTAGGAGACAGAAGAAAAATTATTACACCAAAGACAAAGCAAGCAAAGATGAAACCCCTGTGTATGGAAGAATAAAAGGAATAGGGTTCTCTAACATTATTTCTCAAGCTTTACATGAGCTAGAGGAAGAAATCATGGGAATGAGGAGGGAATGGCATGAATATACCTCAAGAATATCTTCTCATGAAGGAAGCCCCAGTACTTCTTACTATGGGTGTGAGCATTCAGCCACATAATTTGATTTACAACGTTGTAACATGCCTACTTTCTTGTCAAAGGAAGAAGGAAAAGGAGGAGAACCAAGGGAGGGAACTCTTGGTGATTATCTCCAAGAATATGAGTCTCAATTAGTGATATTCAAAGATCATATCAGTTTCTCGGAGTTCTGTCATCTTAGAGAAGGGAGGAGATCCTACAGCTATGATAGAAGAAGAGGGTGTTTGCAGCTCACTTTGGGTAGCTTTTCTCCACCTAATTTTGATGGATCACTTGGAAGCTCAGCCCTATCTTGGGTAAGGGAGCTTGACACATATCTACAGCTGCATAAATTTTCAGAAGAAGAAGCCATGAAAGTAGCAGTGCTACATTTTCAAAGTAAGGCTTATGCTCAGTGGCTATTTGAGTCATCTTCCTTGAAATATGTGAACATTTATTCTTATGCAAAGTTTACTAGGAGACTAGTAAGAGTTTTTGATGTACAATATAAAACTTCTTTGAGGAAGCAAGCTGATTCAAAGAAGTCTAAATCTTTGCATGAGTTGGGAAAATCCATGGAGCCAACTCCACTCTTGAACCATGTTGAAAGGACTGAAGATCTGTTGCATATTTTGCCAAGGGTAGAAACCCCTCTTCAGCAAGAAATATATCCTCAAAGAAAAAGCATGGGACTCCCTTCTTTGAGAGATCAAGGAAAATGATCTTAATGATGATGCACTCTCCATTGGTGAGGAAGGAAGAAGGGAAGAACAGAGAAGATCTTCCAGTGCTTTAGTAGCAGGAGGAGGTATTTTTCTATCAAATAATGAGGGAGAAGAAATTATGTTGACTATGGGAGCCCTTGCATCCTTGCAAGAAATTCCAAGGGATCCTTTATATGGAGTACATGAGTAGCATGTGTCTAGAATGGAAGACAACAAGACAAAACAAAGGAGGGATCACAAGGTTGACATGACAAAGGGTGATCCACTTTTGCCAGAAGAAGAGGAAGAAGGAAGTACCCCAATTAGAAGCACTCTTGCCTCCTTAAGAGTGATGTCACATTATAATGGGTCCTCCACACAAGAAGCAGAGATAGAATTTCACAGTGGAAGCAGGGGTATGATGATTCCATCTAATTGGCAGGTGAGGATGAACCATGAGAGATCATTATCTTGTGGTAAACCACCTGGGAGACCACCTGATTCTGTTTGGGTGGGAGATCTTTCACAACATGATGCTCCAAGATAAAATCTAGGAGGGATGGGAGAATTAGAAGAAAAGGTTACAGCACTGGAAGGATTGGGTGACTTCTGTTAGCACTCAAATCTACCTCAGGCTGAAATGAAGTAAAACTCAAGGCTACATCAAACCACGCTCAGCCTCGTAGCTAGCCCTACGAGGACAGGAGAGGGCTCTCTCCGTCAATCTCGAGAAAATAAGCAATAAGATGCGAGATGACTTACAATAAGAACTGATTTTGGCTAGTAAAGAGATAGGAATGTTTGATTTTTGGTTTTTTGAGTTTTCGCTGGAGTAATGGGAAAACAAGTTTTGGGTCCGGGGATAAGGTCAGACCTTTGCAGAGTTCAAGCTGGGGCGAGGTAGGTGATGATCTTGATGCTTCGAATTGGATTTATGGATAGATTAGACCGACGAGGAGCTGAAGAGGGCAAAGAAGAACTTGGATCCTCTCCAAACAGCTGAAAACATATAGAACTAACTGAATTCAAAGGCCAAGCACTGTAAACAATGGATTCAACCTTAATCACTCATTCAATTTAGTTCAGAAGCATAATGAAACGATGGCATACATTAAACATGAGGAAACTTACAGTAAACAAAGGAGAAACATCATCAAGAACAGAACACCACAAGGATCCCAACAAGTGCCGCAAAACCCCTGATCTTTCCTTAGCCAAAATATGAAAAGTATGTACAATAGTATCAAAAGTATCCCAAGAGTCCAACCTGTAGAATGCCTCAGAAATTACAATATATAGATCACTCTAACCCTTTCCCCACCTCTAGGGGTCGAATTCCCTCTTCAGGGATCAGTTTCAACCAATTCTAATCATGGAACTACAATCTAGGCAGCTAACAACTTGCCTCTAAAAGAGTGGAAACTGATCCATTACATGATTTTTTACTCATTTGAGAGTGAATCTTCTAGAAGAGATAAAAACAAGCCAAAGTTACATGCCAAAAATGAATTTACATCATAAAAACCCAAAAATTCTATCCATAAGCAAAACTGGTCCATACTAGGCGAAAAACTGAGCTGGCAGCTGAAAATTCAGGAAAAATTCCAGGTGGGTCGCTCCTGAGCTGTGTGGGTCGCTCATGTTCCAGGCTGAATTTGAAGTACTTCCCGGCATCCAAATTGAGCTCATGATAGCTCGTTGGAAAGCCCTGGATGTCTACTTTCCAACCCAAGTGGAATTTCTGAATTTGGAGTTGATTTGACCCTCCAAAACCTCATTCTCCCAGAGGTACTTCCTGCTAGTGCAAAAGGTGGCAGCAAGGTGATTTTCATGGTGTTTTTGAGCTGTTTGACCATCCAGATTTTGTTAAAATGCTAAGTTGACTTCAGAGGATGCATAATTAACCATGAAAAATCCAAAAATGTAAAAATCTCCTCCAGCAAGTGTCTCAAAAAAATGCGAGCGCATGAGCGCGCGACCCACGTAGCTGGCAAAACCTGTTTTTAGACCAAAAATTTTCAAAATGACAAACTTTTCTCCGAATTTGCTCAAATTCGGAGCGAAGGTCCTCCATCATGTGTCTTGCTCAGTCAATGAAGCCTCGGCCAAAATCCGAAGTGGATTAGGCCTTTTCCGCCGTCGAAGTGCCTTGCGCAACCTCCTCTTCATTATCCTCATCCTCGCTTTGCAAACATGCATGCGAGCCAGTAATGGCCTTTCATGTGGCGAAGCATGTCTTTGTCTCGGTTGGCCTTCGCCAACAGCTTCTCCAGATGTATATTCACCCACGTGAGTACAGTATCTCTGTCAGCTGGTGTCATGTCACCGGGCCTCTTTCGATTCCACTGCCTGTCCTCACGGATTTGGCGCACCTCATAAAATGTGAGCTCATCCTCGAGCTGTTTGTTGCGCTGCTCCAAATAGTTAATCACCCACTGAGCCTTCTAAAATTGGTCTTTCAGCTGGTCATTCTCGGCCCTTTGCTCCTGGATGACTTCCCTCAGCTTCGAGCTAGGAGAGCCCATATCAACATCAATGACTGTCATATCGGTGTCCCGGCCTCCTGATGGGCCCTCATCATGCATGGGCCTCTTGCCCCTGTCTTGTACCTGTACCTGCACTGGAGAAGAAAGCGAGAACCTTTCCACATCACGTGGAGATAATACTCGCCGTGTCGATGAAGTCGGCAGGACCCCTTCCACCTCACGTGGAGATAGTACCCGCCGTGTCGCTGCAAATAAGGCCCTGTGGCCTCGCTGATATGTCTGAACCAATGGAGTAATGATATGCTCAACCTCAAGCATGTCCGGCTGGTGTGAGGGCTCTCCTGCATCATGAACTGCCTCGGGAGGCTGCTGTGGCACTCTGAAAAAGTCTCTAGAAATGAAATCCTCCCAAGTGATGCCCTGCTCTGCCAACTGATGTGACACTAAGATTTTGATCAAAGTGAAATGGTATATACTCCTGTACTGCTGCACTGGGCTCGTCTTCTTCTGCACAAATGTCACCATCCTCTCTATGTTGCGGTGTATGAAATACGGAATATTCATCATACGCACCCTTGTGAAGTGCATCAGCAAACGAACATGATATGAGAAAAGACGAGCATACCTGCCCTCACAACTGAAATACTGAATGATGAGCCTCATGAGCGGTGCATACTCATCTCTCAAGAATCTGAATGGAAAAACTCTGCTCAAGTAAGCCACATATCCGGTTTTAATGTATGGCTCATAGTGAAATTTCTCTAACTGCTTACCCTTGCTCCATTCCTCGCCTATGTTCGGTATGCCAGTGGCTTGAGCAATAGTCAAAGGTGATACAATGAAATCAACCCCAGCAAGGTTTACCCGATCACCCTGTAAATGAAGAACAAACAGACGTGCTAATTCACGATGAGGTCGGGTTTGTGCAACCATCTCACAAAATCTGAAACATGACAAGAATCGAAAACAATCCATAGTTAATGGACATGCCTGCAACCGAGCCAAAGAAGTAGGCTCCTCTCTGTGATGATCACCACTTCTATTTTCTCTGCGGGAACCCCGTGGCACATTACCTTCAGCCACCGAATCACTGCCTGACCCTGGCTCATATTCTGACTCTGTCTCTGACATACCTCTGATCAAGTTTTTGGCAATGTGTACACTGATATGAATGCAGTGAAAGCAAAATTAGGATGTATGTTTAACACTCAACCAATATTCCCATCGTCAAAGCACTATCAAGGAATCAAATTATGGATAAAATCTCAGCTTTAAATGGACTGAAAAAGGCACCATCTCTGTTTTGAATGCAACTGAAATTTTGACCAAATAGGAGCAGGCCACCTTCAAAAGTTTGAACACATCTAGTCAAAGGAGAGCATGGCATTAATAATAATATGTTTGTCTAGGAGTAATGACCATAAAGGTTTCAATGGGCCATTTGAAACAAAGACATGAGCATATTTTTACATTGGGCAATGTGACCCATTACAAACATGGGCAATGCGACTCAAAGGGTTTAAACATGGTATAACAATAGCAATGGTTGCAGTGGTATAATGGGTATGAGAGCAAATTGATTTTGATGTTATATGGAAGGCTGGCCATATCACTGTCTTAAGATAGCAAACACATTCTTTCCACCATTCATTTTCATTTCAAACCCTGAAAACAATAATACTATGACTGTGGGGTTTTAAATCCTTCATTTGAATATTGGAAACCACCCATGATGCCACAAATGCATTGAAAAACATCAAACAATGGATAGAAACCTGTTTGAAGGTAGCTTGAGTCGATTCCAAGCCAAACTGGGCGCGCAAACTAAATTTCAAAACCCTGTGTCTGCGTGGGTCGCGCAGGCTCTGCGTGGGTCGCGCAGCCCAGGTGGGTCGCGCACCTGCAAACCTACAGTGCTGAACTGACTCTGCGTGGGTCGCGCAGCCCAGGTGGGTCGCTCTCCCTCAACGTGGGTCGCGCAGCCCCAAAATTCTGTCCACGCACTTCAAAATTATGAAATCGGCCCTCCACTTTGCAAACACGATATGGGAGCTATGAAATTGGTTCAAATGAAACTTGTTTGGCTTTTATACATGTCACAAATATCTTCACAATCAGATTTTATTTCAAATCAAACTTCAAACCCATATTACAAATGTTTTTTGTAATTTCACTTTTGGCTTTTCAAATACAAACTTCCTTTGGCTTTTTTGAGGTCGATACTAATGATTTTGCCGTCTTCTTGCAGGGATATGGCTATCTTGGCTAGAGAAAAGACCAGGGGTCTGCTTTTGACAATGTCTTCATGGCGGAACAATTACAATTTTTTACAAAATGATAATGACAAATTTCTAGTTCCAAAACAGAGTTTTGGACTAGAAATATATTTTTTTTTTAAATGCTGATGATAATAAAAATAGAAATCACAAGTACTGGACTTTCCTCACCTTGCAAGCTTTATGACTAGTATATAAATGCCTCAAAAACCCTAGACACCAAGACCTAGGACACTTATTGACATTTTTAATGACCATATATATAATGACAATGACTATGAATAATTTTTTGAGGAAATATTTTTAAAATAGCGCTGCAGGTATAAACATGAGGAAACATAGGACGACAGACCCCTTCGTCAGTTCATGGCATGATCCTAGTGAAATGCAACGAAGTGGAACAAGCGAGACACCTAATAATGAATATGCAAAAGACGAAATGATCAATGACGGAGGGCTGCAGGGCCGACTCTAACATTGGCTCCAATGGGGATGGTGGCTCCATGGAGATGCCAAGAACGGCAGATCTCTGGGGGAGTCAGACAGTGCCTCTCATCCATTGGGCGATGGAATCATTATTTCAACTGACAAGACAAACTTTGGACAATTTTATTGACTGCAGATTTGACTAATGATAGACTGCAATTTGACCAAAACTGACTAGACTCAAACTGACATGACTTTAAACAAGAAGACTGATAAAACTTAACTTTACAATCTCAAACCAACCAACCTCTATTTCCAGAATTATAGCCTTCGCTCCGGGCCCCAGACTGAAAACGAGAGATCAGTGCACACTTGCAATGAAGCAAAAGTAAAATGATATATACAATGACAATGAGATCAGCAGCAAGTACTTCAGAAATAATAGCGCTTCAGCAACCGACCATTGATCGGTCCACCAGGACAATCATCTCCATTCATTTATTTGAGAAGAAATGCATTCTGCCCCCGATACGCTGCAATCTTAAACGGTCCCTTCCACAAATTCTCAAATTTGCCGTGCTTTCCCTTGTCTTCATTCCGGGCATCCCATTTCAAAACTACTTCATCCAAATGAAACTTATCTGATTTTGCCTTTCTGTCGTAGATCTTCTTAATGCGCTCCTGCAACTTGAAAGTATTTTGAAATACCTCCTCACGTGTCTGCTGTAAATGAATCATCTCATTAATCCTCCGCTGCATAGGATCCTCTTCACTTCCAGCCTCCTGAAGCAATCTGACCACCGGGACAGCAAGTGAAGTAGGAAAAACTGTATCCGTTCCATACACCAACTCGAAAGGAGACATACCAATAGACCTTTTCTGACTTACCCTATCAGCCCATAATGCATTCACCAACTTTTTGTGCCAAGCCTTCTTGTTGATTTCCAGCAATTTCTTAATGATATTCACCAAGGATTTGTTTGAAGATTCCGCCAAGCCATTCCCTTGCGGATGGTATGCGGTTGAATGTCCCAAGGTAATATTGTACTTAAAACAAAAATCAACCATCCTCTTAGACTTAAAAGCTGCTGCATTATCTGTGATTATTTTACTAGGACACCCAAAGCGTGACAAAATATTGTTTTCAAGGAACGAGATAATTACCGCATCAGTGGCCTGTCGAGTGGGAATTGCCTCAATCCACTTCGTGAAGTAGTCTGTAGCTGTCAAGATCCATCTATGCTGTCCGGAAGATGCTGGGTGGATTTCTCCGATAAAATCCAATCCCCACTGCTGGAATGGTGCATTAACTTCAATTGGTTTTAGAGGCAAAGGTTGTAGTTTCTGCTTCCCTTCGAATATTTGACACTCATGACAATTTTTAACAACCTTGAACACATCAGAAAACAAAGAAGGCCAATAATACCCTGCCCTTAGGATCTTATTCGTTGTGGTCTTCCAAAACAAATGACCTCCACAGTCACCTTTGTGAAAATCCTCCAAAACTCTTTGAGCTTCCTCCTCTACCAAACAATTCAACAACATACCTCCAAGGTCCTTCCAATACAATGCAGAATTCAAAATGCAGAATTTAGCAGCTCTTAACTTCAATGTTCTACTCTTATTTCTAGGCATCCCGGGCGGTGTAGACAAATTCTGAAGCACATATAAAATGTCAGCATACCAAGGGGAAGAAACAAAAATATCGGATACCTGAACTGACGTACTTTCCTCATCTTCATCGGACATGGCAGCGATCAAATTTATATCTAGAGCATGCAGATTTGTTTCAGCCATGAGCTTGGCGAGTCCTTGTCCTTTGATCAGCTTGGTCGGTTTAATCTCCACATCGTATTCTAACAACGCAGCGATCCACTTACCTCTTCTTCCTTCTGGATCTGCCTGTACCAAAACATCTTTAACTGCTGCGTTAGGAACATATGCTGTAATATGGGAATGCAATATGTACACACGGAAATCTTTCAAAGCCTTTACAAGCGCAAGTGCTTGTTTCTCAATGATATTATACTTCAATGCCCCATCTCTTATGATCCGACTGAAAAAAGCGATGGGCTTCTCAGCTCCATCCCTTTTTTGCATCAAAACAGCTGCCAATGTATGCTCAGAAGCGAAAGAAAATAAAATGAAGTCTTGTGTGTAATCGGGGCTGATTAAAACAGGGGCTGAAGAAAGAGCTATCTTTACCAAATTGAATGACTTAACTGCCTCTTCTGTCCATCTTACCTGACTGTCCTTTTTCAGCATGTTCGTGATTTCTCTAAGGTGTTCTGCAAGATTGGGAATGAAACGACGCAAAAAATTCATTTTACCATTAAATGACTGTATCTCTTTCTTGTTCCGGGGCTGTTCAATCTGCTGTATGGCTTCAACACGTGCAGGATCAACTCGAATGCCATCTTTCGAGATGATGTGGCCAAGGAGCTTTCCTTCATCCATGGCGAAAAGGCTCTTCTTTGGATTCGGCGAAATGCCATATTTTCTGCACTTCTGGAAAACAATTTTCAGATGATATAAGTGTTCCTCATCAGAATTAGAAAATACAGTTAGATCATCAAGGTAAACAACCAAAAACACATCTTTCTCATTGGCAAAAGCCATGTCCATTGCACGCTGAAAGGTAGCGCCTGCATTCTTTAAACCGAACGGCATCTTTGCGTAATGAAATGTTCCCCAAGGAGTGGTGAACGCAGTCTTGTCACGATCATCTTCCTGCACTAAAATATGATTATAACCTGAGTATCCATCGAGTAGTGACATCCTTGATGCTCCAACTACTCGCTGCAATATGTGATCCATCTTTGGCAGCGGATAATTGTCCTTTAATGATACCTTATTCAGGTTTCTGAAGTCAATACATAAACGGATCTCACCTGTCTTCTTTCTCACGGGCACCAAGTTTGATATCCAATCTGAAAAACGAATAGGTACAATAATTCTTGACTTATACAACCTATTTACCTCTTTCTCGATCGATGGTAGCAGCTTTGGATTGATCCTCCTCAACTTTTGACGAAAAGGCTTCTGATTTGGTTTGATGGGAATAGTATGCTGGATGATATTGGTATCATATGTTTTAAGATCTGAATAATCCCACGCAAACACATCAGAAAATGAAGATAAAAATTTCACGTATTCTGCTCTTACCTTTGGTGACAATGACTTTGACAATTTCACCATCTTGGGATTCTCAGCTGTCCCAATATTTACCTCTTCGACACCTTTCTCTGTTGGCCTCAATGTAGGTTTACGAGCTACATCATCTTGATCAAACAACTCTTCCAATGGAATCAATCCCTTAGGAATGATGTTATCCTTCAGTTGCAGCACATCCATTTGATTTATCTGTATGTCATCAATACCACCATCAAATTCTGTATCTATGGAGGTATCTTTAAACTTACCCTTATTCTGCAGAAATTCACTAATCTCCTCATCATCCTCAAAAACTTGCCAACATCACTGATTGTCTGGAACGGTGGGTCGGTGTTTCACATGTATCTCAAACTTGTTGCTGGAATTCATTGGAATCTTAAGATTGCTTGCTGCCTTAGCAAGTCCATCCGCAACACCATTTTGTATGCGAGGCACACATGTTAAAGTATAATCAGAAAATAACTTCAGAATATCCAAAACTGCATTTCGATAAGCCCTCATGCGAGGATGCTTAGCCTGAAACTCACCTTTAACTTGCTTTATCACTAATTCTGAATCACCATATACCGCAATCCTTTTCGCATTCAGCTTCTTGAGAATCTTAAGGCCAGCAATAAGAGCCTCGTATTTCGCTTCATTGTTAGAACAATCGAATGCAAGCTTGTAAGAACACACTCTCACATTGCTCGGAACTTTATCAGGAGCGGAAAATGGACTTCGAATCCACACACCAATCCCAGCACCATCGCTGCCCACTGAACCATCAAAATCCATGGTCCAAAGACCATCTTCATCGTCCTCTAAATGCTGAAACTGTGTCGGCTCTGATTTTCCTGTTTGCTGCCCATTGTCTTCAGCTGATTGCTCCAAAACAACTTGTTTTTCTCTTCTTTCTTTTTGCAAAACTTCTCTAAAATTCTCATTTATTTCTGGTATGTCTTCTGCCTGAACTAATTGACTTTCTACATCATTAAAACTATCAGCAAGCAACACAAACGACTCTAAATCAGTATGTACATAGTTCACGGGATGATTGACTGGCTTCTCTTTGCTAGTTATCATGTATTTCATCTTCTGCTCACGATACAACTTTCTCATTTGACCGAAGACTGGAATTGTAGCATAAGAGAAATCTAATTGAAGTGTACCTTTCAACTTTGCCCCCCAAGATCTTGCAAGGAGCATCCCTAAACGTGGAGGAATGTCAGCAACCACCACATCCATCAAAACATTCTTCGCTGGAATTTGATCCAAACTTACCACCAAATCTTTGATGAGTCCTATACACTTTACCCGGCTGGAATCGAATGAATACAAATCATGATACTCTCTTGTAATATCTAATCCCAACTTTTCCATGATTGCCTTTGGCATCAAATTGTGTGAAGCACCCGAATCGAGCATAGCATTATGCAATATATATTCATGCAACCTCAAACTGATGTAAAAAGGAGGGACATTACTGTCAGGAGACTCACCATTTAATGCAGGCCGAAAAATCAATTCCGGCTGATCATCCTCAACATTTACCGTGTCAATCATTGGATCAAAGTTCAGAATTTTGGTGACTTGACTACGGTAACTGCTGTTCTTCATAATCTCCGTCAAAGGAATGGATATTTTTAGTTTTGAAATTTCATTTTCCAAGCTAAATGTTGAAACCTTCTCGACCTCTTTGATTGGAATCTCCTTCTTTTCAACCTTGTCTTTCACTATACTTGACTGATTTACCTTCTCAGCTGATGATACTTTACTTGCTGCGGGGTCAATTGTCTCTTTCCCTCTTTTCTGCGGTATTGGTGAATCTGTCTTCGGTGCTGAAGCTTCCTTTCTTTTCTGAATGGGATTTATAGGCACATCTCGATTTCTCAATGAATACTGCTTCTGCTGGGCAGTCAATGCATTCAAATATCCTCTTTGGTATTCATCTGACTCTTCCTCTAAATCAGCATCATTTGTTAGGATAAAATCCTCGTCTTTCTGAACAACTGAACTTTCACCATACTCCTCATCCTCAGTAATATAAATAGGCAAATCATCAGGAGTGAAGAAATGATTTTGCTCACCTGACACATCATCATCATCATCGGAATCATGACTCACAAAATTATGCAAAAGAGGAGTCTTAACCTGCTGTTGGGCTGCTGGCTCTTGAGCTCTTTGTTCACGCTGCTTAATTCTGAATTGTGGCTGCTGCTGGCCACGGAAATTTGGGTTTCGAAACTGTGTTTCTGCTTTGTCAAGATTTATTCTTCTTAAAGCCTTTTCCAACTCACGAGCTAAGTGCTGTTCTGATATAGATGTAGAAGGATCTTCCTTTATTGTCACTCTTTTCTCTGCTTTCAACCGTGCTCTTTTATCATTAAAATTTGCCTCAACACTAACAGCGACCTTCTGCATATCTTCTAAAGTAGGTGGATCTCTATCACGAAGGGAATAAGCCATCTCCGGATCAAAGCCATCTGGGAATTTAAGGAGAGCAGACTTTTTGGACGGTCTCAAATCATCTGGAATAGCATTATACACTGTATTGAATCTAATGATATAATCCTGAACAGACTCACCAGGATTACGTTTGAGGTTTGTATATTCTGAAGTAATCTGCGGCGGATCCTTTTTCATCTCCCATCGGTCTAAAAACTGCCTCTGAAGTTCTGCCAATGTATCGATGCTTCTTTGTGGCAAGGCTCTGAACCATTTCCGTACCTCTCCTCCAAAGGTTTGCACAAAAAGCCTCATGGTCACATTTTCTTCATCAATCTCGAAACGATCAAAGAAATCTGCCATATTGTCTACATGCTGTTGTGCAGGAAGACTCTGTGGAGTGCCATCAAATGTCGGGATCTTACTCTGATAGTCTGCGGGCATATCATTCAACTGCTGGGGTAACACAAGGGGTGCAAAACGAGCAGCCATAGCTCTGGGTGGATTGAAAACAATCTGTTGTCGAGGAGATACAGGAGGAGTAGGAGTAGTAGGTCTATGAGATGTATTCAATGGAAACGGAGAAAATACTATTGATTGCTGATCAGAAAACTCAGGCTGAACCGGAATGGTAGGGATAAAAGGAGGTTCAGTAGGGATCCGTGAACTTGATGCAATTTCAGATGGGTCAAGAACTTGTGAAGCAGATTCGGTAAATTCAAAAGTATTAGTATCCTCAATAGAACTTTGCAGCTGTCTATCCAAGTACTGTGAAACAAATCTATATTGCAAATCTTCAGTAAACAATGGATCTGGGACTAATCTTGACAATTCAGTTTCGGAAAAATTCACAAACAAGGATGTTTCAAACCATGCATCAAAGGGGATTTCATCAACATATATGATTTTGACAGGACAGGATGCAGATCGGGTAAGCACTCTGGAACTCTCAAAACTCAATTGGCTTTCTCTTTCAGAACTCTCTTGGCTCCCTTGTTTTCTAAGGGTCCTTGGAATCAGATTCGGATTTTCAAAGATTTTTGGTGGATCAGGGTCAGGATTCGCCCTAGTATTTCTTCTTGAAGCCAGTGTATTGATCTTCTCGGAAAACAAAAATTACAAGGAACACAATCAATTATTTTCAGCCTTTCGACTTCTAGACTCAATCATCCAAAAGGTCTAGAACGAATAAGTATACTGGGGTGATTTACAAATCAAGTACTGAACACACAAGCTTACCGGAGATCGACTGAAGCAGCGTTTATCTACTTCCGTTTATGCATAACAAAAGCGTTTCGAAAGCTACCTGGCGTGACTTCAGACTCCGTCTAAGACTCGTGGAACAAACACATCAACAAGCAAACCATTGAGATGTTCCCCAGTATGGTCGCCACTATGTTAGCACTCAAATCTACCTCAGGCTGAAATGAAGTAAAACTCAAGGCTACATCAAACCACGCTCAGCCTCGTAGCTGGCCCTACGAGGACAGGAGAGGGCTCTCTCCGTCAATCTCGAGAAAATAAGCAATAGGATGCGAGATGACTTACAATAAGAACTGATTTTAGGCTAGTAAAGAGATATGTATGTTTGATTTTTGGTTTTTTGGGTTTTCGCTGGAGTAATGGGAAAACAAGTTTTGGGTCCGGGGATAAGGTCAGACCTTTGCAGAGTTCAAGCTGGGGCGAGGTAGGTGATGATCTTGATGCTTTGAATTGGATTTATGGATAGATTAGACCGACGAGGAGCTGAAGAGGGCAAAGAAGAACTTGGATCCTCTCCAAACAGCTGAAAACATATAGAACTAACTGAATTCAAAGGCTAAGCACTGTAAACAATGGATTCAACCTTAATCACTCATTCAATTTAGTTCAGAAGCATAATGAAAGGATAGCATACATTAAACATGAAGAAACTTACAGTAAACAAAGGAGAAACACCATCAAGAACAGAACACCACAAGGATCCCAACAAGTGCCGCAAAACCCCTGATCTTTCCTTAGCCAAAATATGAAAAGTATGTACAATAGTATCAAAAGTATCCCAAGAGTCCAACATGTAGAATGCCTCAGAAATTACAATATATAGATCACTCTAACCCCTTTCCCCACCTCTAGGGGTCGAATTCCCTCTTCAGGGATCAGTTTCAACCAATTCTAATCACGGAACTACAATCTAGGCAGCTAACCACTTGCCTCTAAAAGAGTGGAAACTGATCCATTACATGATTTTTTACTCTTTTGAGAGTGAATCTTCTAGAAGAGATAAAAACAAGCCAAAGTTACATACCAAACATGAATTTACATCATAAAAACCCAAGAATTCTATCCATAGGCAAAACTGGTCCAAAATAGGCGAAATACTGAGCTGGCAGCTGAAAACTCAAAAAAAATCTCTAGGTGGGTCGCTCTTGAACTGCGTGGGTCGCTCATGTTCCAGGCTGATTTTGAGGTAGCTCCCGACATCCCAATTGAGCTCATGATAGCTCGTTGGAAAGCCCTGGATGTCTAATTTCCAACCCAAGTGGAATTTCTGAATTTGGAGTTGATTTGACCCTCCAAAACCGCATTATCCCAGAGGTACTTCCTGCTGGTGCAAAAGGTGGCAGCAAGGTGGTTTTCATGGTGTTTTTGAGCTGTTTGACCATCCAGATTTTGTTCAAATGCTAAGTTGACTTCAAAGGATGCATAATTAACCATGAAAAATCCAAAAATGTAAAAATATCCTCCAGCAAGTGTCTCAAAAAAATGCGAGCGCATGAGCGCGCGACCCACGTAGCTGCAAAACCTGTTTTTTAGACCAAAAATTTGGAAATGACAAAATTTTCTCTGAATTTGCCCAAATTCGGAGAGGAGGTCCTCCATCATGTGTCTTTCCCAGTCAATGAAGCCTCGGCCAAAATCCGAAGTGGATTAGGCCTTTTCCGCCGCCGAAGTGCCTTGCGCAACCTCCTCTTCATGATCCTCATCCTCGCTTTGCAAACATGCATGCGAGCCCAGTAATGGCCTTTCATGTGGCGAAGCATGTCTTTGTCTCGGTTTGCTTTCGCCAACAGCTTCTCCAGATGTATATTCACCCGCGTGAGTACAGTATCTCTGTCAGCTGGTGTCATGTCACCAGGCCTCTTTCGATTCCACTGCCTGTCCTCACGGATTTGGCGCACCTCATAAAATGTGAGCTCATCCTCGAGCTGTTTGTTGCGCTGCTCCAAATATTTAATCACCCACTGAGCCTTCTGCAATTGGTCTTTCAGCTGGTCATTCTCGGCCCTTTGCTCCTGGATGACTTCCCTCAGTTTCGAGCTAGGAGAGCCCGTATCAACATCAATGACTGTCATATCGGTGTCCCGGCCTCCTGATGGGCCCTCATCATGCATGGGCCTCTTGCCCATGTCTTGTACCTGTACCTGCACTGGAGAAGAAAACGAGACCCTTTCCACATCACGTGGAGATAATACTCGCCGTGTCGATGAAGTCGGCAGGACCCCTTCCACCTCACGTGGAGATAGTACCCGCCGTGTCGCTGCAAATAAGGCCCTGTGGCCTCGCTGATATGTCTAAACCAAAGGAGTGCTGATATGCTCAACCTCAACTCTGTCTGGCTGGTGTGAAGGCTCTCCTGCATCATGAGCTGTCTCGAGAAGCGGTTGTGGCACTCTGAAAAAGTCTCTAGAAATGAAATCCTCCCAAGTGATGCCCTGCTCTGCCAACTGATGTGACACCAAGATTTTGATCAAAGCGAAATGATATATACTCCTGTACTGCTGCACTGGGCTCGTCTTCTTCTGCACAAATGTCACCATCATCTCTATGTTGCGGTGTATGAAATACAGAATATTCATCATACGCACCCTTGTGAAGTGCATCAGCAAACGAACATGATATGAGAAAAGACGAGCATACCTGCCCTCACAACTAAAATACTGAATGATGAGCCTCATGAGTGGTGCATACTCATCTCTCAAGAATCTGAATGGAAAAACTCTGCTCAAGTAAGCCACATATCCAGTTTTAATGTATGGCTCATAGTGAAATTTCTCTAACTGCTTACACTTGCTCCATTCCTCGCCTATGTTCGGTATGCCAGTGGCTTGAGCAATAGTCAAAGGTGATACAATGAAATCAACCCCAGCAAGGTTTACCCGATCACCCCGTAAATGAAGAACAAACAGACGTGCTAATTCACGATGAGGTCAGGTTTGTACAACCATCTCACAAAATCTGAAACATGACAAGAATCGAAAACAATCCATAGCTAATGGACATGCCTGCAACCGAGCCAAAGAAGTAGGCTCCTCTCTGCGATGATCACCACTTATATTTTCTCTGCGGGAACCCCGTGGCACATTACCTTCAGCCACCGAATCACTGCCTGACCCTGGCTCATATTCTGACTCTGTCTCTGACATATCTCTGATCAAGTTTTTGGCAATGTGTACACTGATATGAATGCCGTGAAAGCAAAATTAGGATGTATGTTTAACACTCAGCCAATATTCCCATCGTCAAAGCACTATCAAGGAATCAAATTATGGATAAAATCTCAGCTTTAAATGGACTGAAAAAGGCACCATCTCTGTTTTGAATGCAAATGAAATTTTGACCAAATAGGAGCAGGCCACCTTCAAAAGTTTGAACACATCTAGTCAAAGGAGAGCATGGCATTAATAATAATATGTTTTTCTAGGAGTAATGACCATAAAGGTTTCAATGGGCCATTTGAAACAAAGACATGAGCATATTTTTACATTGGGCAATGTGACCCATTACAAACATGGGCAATGTGACTCAAAGGGTTTAAAAATGGTATAACAATAGCAATGGCTGTAGTGGTATAATGGGTATGAGAGCAAATTGATTTTGATGTTATATGGAAGGCTGGCCATATCACTGTCTTAAGATAGCAAACACATTCTTTCCACCATTCATTTTCATTTCAAACCCTGAAAACCATAATACTGTAACTGTGGGGTTTTAAATCCTTCATTTGAATATTGGAAACCACCCATGATGCCACAAATGCGTTGAAAAATATCAAATAATGGATAGAAACCTGTTTGAAGGTAGCTTGAATTAATTCCAAGCCAAACTGGGCGCGCAAACTGAATTCCAAAACTCTGTGTCTGCGTGGGTCGCGCAGGCTCTGCGTGGGTCGCGCAGCCCAGGTGGGTCGCGCACCTGCAAACCTACAGTGCTGAACTGACTCTGCGTGGGTCGCGCAGCCCAGGTGGGTCGCTCTCCCTCAACGTGGGTCGCGCAGCCCCAAAACTCTGTCCACGCACTTCAAAATTCTGAAATCGGCCCTCCACTTTGCAAACACGATATGGGAGCTATGAAATTGGTTCAAATGAAACTTGTTTGGCTTTTATACATGTCACAAATATCTTCACAATCAGATTTTATTTCAAATCAAACTTCAAACCCATATTACAAATGTTTTTGTAATTTTCACTTTTGGCTTTTTCAAATGCAAACTTCCTTTGGCTTTTTTGAGGTCGATACATAATGCTTTTACTGTCTTCTTGCAGGGATATGACTATCTTGGCTAGAGAAAAGACCAGGGGTCTGCTTTTGACAATGTTTTCATGGCGGAACAATTACAATTTATTACAAAATGATAATGACAAATTTCTAGTTCCAAAACAGAGTTTTGGACTAGAAATATATATTTTTTTTTTAAATGCTGATGATAATAAAAATAGAAATCACAAGTACTGGACTTTCCTCACCTTGCAGGCTTTATGACTAGTATATAAATGACTCAAAAACCCTAGACACCAAGACCTAGGACACTTATTGACATTTTTAATGACCATATATATAATGACAATGACTATGAATAATTTTTTGAGGAAATATTTTTAAAAAATAGTGCTGCAGGTATAAACATGAGGAAACATAGGACGACAGACCCCCTCGTCAGTTCATGGCATGACTTCAAGGAAAAGGGAGAATCTCTTCTCTCATCTTTAACACCCAGCTTCATTTCTGATTCTGCACTGTTGGAAGAAGAAAAGGAAAGGTATGTCCTTCCAACACACAAATTTTACATAATATTTGTCAAAGAGGGGAGTAGCAACATGACAGACATCCCTATGGATGCATCATCAGCACTATCATTGTTGGGGAGTGTAGATCTATATTGGAGATCCCAGTTGTTGGTAGACTATTCCAAGGATCTGCACACTTGTGTGATGCTCGATGGTCAGATGTATAGAGAAGGCTATCTAGTCCATGAAGAAGTCATCTACCTTCATGGTAGGGTCTTCTTACCTAGAGCCTCCAAGCTTAAGGAGGAGATACTACAAAGAGCCTACAAAGAGTTCTGTTTCAACCACACCTATTCTATGAAGATCTACAACACTATCATGAGATGCTTTGAATGGGAAGGTTTTGGAAGGGAGCTACATTATCATTTTCAAGAATGCATTAAGTATGTGGAGATGAGGCAGAAGCAAGGCTGTTTGACAGAGTTATTTCAGCCACATCTTCCCACCTTGGGAAGAGGAGGAAGATCCATATACCCCTCCCCTTGTATAAGGAGAACCTTGGGTGAAGAACATACATGTGTAAAAATTATTTCATTATATATTTGTATGCATTCTTTCATTGTTTTTGTGCAGGCCATGACTCCTAAAGGGAGTGACATATCATGTAGAACTCATGGCATTTGTTGGGCCACCAAATTTTTTGAAGTTGGCCACTCCCTTATTGTGCAAAGGGAGATTATTTTTCATGATGGATGCTTCCCAAAGGCACCAAACATATCTCACATCTTTAGCCATAGTGAGATAATTGGTGCAGCAAGTAAGTGGTGGGGAAACCACTTACCAAACCTTGATATGATGCAAGCAGGAGATGCCCTACGCTGGTACCATATGTGGGATTATGTCCCACCTCATCATGCTCCAATTTCTGTTTATGTATATGTCCTTTTATTTCCATACATTGATGATGTAATTGTACAATTTATGGGGATGTATGGGGGGAGGATGGGGAGCATATGTGTACCTCATGGGATGGAGACTCTCTATGTACCTTATGATACATGTTTAGAAGAGAGTATTGGTTCAGCCATATTTGTTTCTCATGATTTATTGACTCCATGTGGGATGGATTTTGCGCATCTCTTATTGACTTTGGAGGAAAAATTCATGGAGGTTTGGATTAGTTAGAATCTAGCTTATGATGAGAGATTGATATTTGATGATTTTACCAATGGAGGAGAAGTGTTGCATCACTCACCCTATCATTTTCTTAAGGGCAAGAAATATTTTGGAGGGGAGGACTGTAATATTCCTACTTAGCTTCAGCTAAGAGGAATATGCATTTTTGTTTATTTTCTATTTCATGAATAAATGAATAAAGGAGGACATGTAAAACTCCTAAAAACAATGAATAAATCAATGCCTATGTAAACAGAGACATATCTGGGCCATGTAAATAAACTCTTGTAGGTGTTAATGGGTTTGAATCATGAGACTGGGTCAACCTTGACCAAATCAACAACGCAATCTAGGTGCAATGAACCTCATGGATACATAGCGCAGTTTTAGATGGAGGCTCCACATGTGAAAGGAGTTATCTTATTGAGGTGGTTTAGGATTTGACAAGGCTTTAATCTTATAAAATAAGGAGGAGGACAACAAGAAAAGGTTGTTGATGATATTATTTCCTGAAGTTATTGTATGTTTAGACACTCCTCTTTGGGTTTTCCTATTTAGGAATCCCACCTCCTCCCTTGAGCAGTTCTTGGAGGAGCCTTGTTTGTCTGGTCCACTATCTGGCATTTGGCCAAGCCACATATTGCATCTACAGTGCAGTCTTGTTTAGGATTGGGTTTTCCATGTGAGCTGTAGCAAGTGGAGAATAGATCTCTTCAGATCTATGCAGTTCTAACACTCCTTTTCACTGGGAAAGTCATCCATTTGATAAGTCAGTTATAGACCCTTTGAGCTTTGAATCCACACATTGGCAATAGGCAAAATAATTCTCAGAGCCTATAGTGCAGTCCCTCTTCCACGACTGCGTTATTTTCAAGAGCAGAGTTGCAGGGAGACTTGGCATCATTTTAGAGGAGAGATCTCTAGTGATTGGATTCTTCCTTTCACTGTGGTGATCCATGGATTTGCCAACCAATCCATGTTATTTAAGATCTGATCTGATACATATGTTATGATTCATAATTTTCTAAATACTTCTACAGATCTGTGACTTAGATCTCATATCTACTCACCGTTGTTCATGTTTTGCTGAGATCCCCAAGGGGAGTGTATAAAGGAGCCTATCTTGTACACAGATCTAAAATAGATCTATAATTTTGTGTACATATCTACTCTAGATATGATTTTTAATCTAATGCATGCTTCAACAATGAAAATAACACTGTCAAGCTTATTCTGCCATTTCATGTTGTTGTAGCAGCTCATTTTGAGGCTTTTGTCTTGTACATTCTTTCTATTTCTGTTATACACTGTATAAGTTGCATTGTAGATCTAATTTGCTGATGTATAGTTGAAAGATGAACCTCCATGTTGGTCTCATGCTTGTAAATTGATAAACTGTGTTATTCCTGAAGCAGTCCTTGCATATAGCTGCAGCCCCTCTCTTTGGGTGTTTTTCAGCTCGACTAGGTTGTGGGAGATCTATTTAACCCACCTAGTTTGATTTGTTTTTTCTATCCTTTTGGATTTAGATCTTAGATGAGATGATCTAAGGGATACAGGAGCTGCAAACTCATTTCTGTGCACTGAATTATCAGGAGTGCGTTATTTCAAGGCTTGTTGTGTGATTCCCATTTTGGGATATTAAAATGAAAGAGGTTGAAATTAATATTCAAAGGGATTGCCAACAAAAAAGTAGCAAGGAGATACACACAGAAAAAATTCTTGAAGAGAAGGATAGTCCTAGGGATATAAATGATCAAATTGTGCAAGATAATTTTGTGACACATTTCACCATCCCTTATCAGAGAGGTAGGAGGCATGTTTTTGCTGCCTCCAAAAGGAGAGGGGCCATGCACTCCTCCTGAAAACTAGTAAAGGACAAGGTCACTTAAACAGTGAAGGTCAAGGTCACCAAATCATTGAGGAGCAAGGGTAAACTGCAAATGAAAGCAAAAGGTAAAACACCAATCAAGGACAAAGGCAAGAAAACAATGGAAGAAGGGGAAAGCAATCATGAGGAAGAGAGGGAATTTGAGCTCATTCACATAGATAGTGATGAGGAAAATGAAACAAGGATAGTTAATTCTCTCTTACAGGACCGGAATGCACAAATCAGAGACTTGGAAGTTGAGCTAGAAAGATCAAAAGAACTTATTCATTTCCTACAGGTGCAAAACAATCAGATGAGTGGCTGGCTAGCCATTCATGAAGCTCGGGCACTCAAATACAAGAGAGAAAGTCAAAATTTACAAGAAAAGTTGGCAGAATACATGGCCACCTATGAAGAAGATGATGATGAAGAAGGGAAAGCTATAAAGAGGCCTAGGACTATGGGTCTTAGAAGAGCTTTGGCAAAACAAAAAGAGGAAGAAGCATCCCAAGCCCAAAAATTTCCACTCACCAAGCTCCTTGCCTTGGAAATTGAACATAAAAAAGAAGCATGGCTTGAAATATAAAATATACATTTAGAGGCTAAATTAGAGAAGGCAAAAAAAGATCTTGGCTTACAACGAAAGATGACTGAGCACTACAAAAAGAGAAATCAATTTGCCAAGAAGAAGCTAAAAACTACCAAAGGAAAGACCCAGCACCAAATGATGGAAAATACCAAGCTAGGCTTGGAATTTTGGCTCAAGCTTCACTACAAGTCTCTAAGGACCCTTGAGGGACTCACTCACCAATTTTGAGCAAAATTGAACACTTTGTGGTTTTTTGCAAATTTTTAAGCCTAGGAGCGAAGCACCCTCGGTGTTGCGCTTTTTCCTGGGGCTTTTTCAGAGGGTAAATTTTAATTTTTTGGATTCCTTGGCAGAAGAGGATCATGCTCACAAAATTTCAGCCAAATTGGAGTTGTTTTGGTCCCTCAAAAGGGCCAAAAACACTCAATTTGTCACCTTTCTACCTCCTTTTCTGAACAGGTGTTGCGCTCCTGGGAACCTTCATTGTTTCTACCTTTTGGGCAACTTCCAAAGGTCAGATTGAGGAAAAACGTGTATTTTTGGAAATTAGACATCCTCAGATTTCCAACGTGCCATCTCAGAGCCTTTTGCGACATCAGGAAGGCCTCCAAAACCTAACTGCAAAAAGACCTTTTTTGGTGCTGCGCTCCTGGAAATTTTTCAAAATCAGAGACAGAGTGCTCCACTCCTGTGTGGGATTGGGTAGAATGTGCGTTTGGAAAGTTTTCTTAGGCATGTCAGGCCTAAAAGTCAATTTTATTTCCATTTATGGTCGTAAAAGATATTTTGTTAGATATTTTGGTGCCTTGGGCTTTGTAAAGCCTCAAGGACAAGTTAGGATATTTCTCTTTGGCCAATAGGCTTCTAGGTGCTCTAGTAGGATCTCCTCTCCATATTTGTTATATAAGGCATGTGGATTTATTGTAAACAATTGGGACTTTATGTGTTATAGAGAAATACATGGTTTATGAGCATGGAGAAGATATTTGGCTTCATGAAGTAAATGAATGACTTGTGTGGCTTGATGTTGGAGAAGCTTTCTTGCAGGATTCCATAGCTTGGTGAATGGTGATGTTTTTCTAACTTGTTAGTGTTTTCTTGTCCTCATTTTTTTTCAGTCTTCTTGCTTGCTATAGATCAGAAAAGTATAGGTTGACATATCCTCATGGAAGCACCTCAAACCTCCTGCATGCTATAGCTTTGATGTTTTCTTCTTTTAGTTCATCTTAAGGAATTTTTGACTCCTTCTTAGGCCTACTAAACTTGTTCTTTGTTTCATAAATGATCAGTATGTTAGATTATAAATATGATTCATGGTATTCCCTATTTATTTAATTTTTTCAAAAAATCATTGTGAAGCTTTCCTATGGAATACTGATTGATTAGGATAATGCAAAGAGGCCTTGTTTTCCCTTTACCCATGCTCATCAAATTGTTTCACAGTTCTCGATAGTTTGATATATGTTGTTTAGAATTTCCCTCTCCATATATTGATTTTTTTTTTTATCTTATATGTTTTTCTCAAGAAATTGAAGGTGGATTTCGAAAGTTAGGAGTTCTAATGCTTCTATGCACCACTAGATTGTTCATCTTGTATGTTTATCAGTTTGAGTACTGTTCATAGAGATTAATGGTTTGCCCTACCTCATGAGTCATTTCTTTCAGATTATATACATTTAATATCTCTTATTTTCTTCCCAAAATTAATGTTCATTACACCTCATCATCACTTTAAGGATCCACTCACCTTGCTAAATCGGCTCTGAATACACTCTACTTCAGCATTTAGACACTTTAGACTTCATCTGACCCCATATACCTATTGATTTGATATTATCTCATTCCACCTATCCTACTTGATCATATTACCCCAACCCAAAACAAACAAACAAACCTACATGTAACAACTAGCTTAAAATCAATCATCCATAGCGAACAAGCTCACATCCTTCGCACAATAGAGAGAGCCCTCTCTAAGTCCAGGAAGGATAGGTCCTAGGACTAGCCAATCTGCCAAATCATGTGATTTGGTAGATTTTCTAACCAAATAGAGTCCCATGCATGATTCAGGAGATGCATGAGGAAGAGGAGGAAGATTCCAGTGCTGGTAAATTGGTAGAAGAGCAGCCATCTCTCTTACCAATAGTTGGAGACACCATTGTTCCGGTTGGAGGAACTCTTGTGTTTTGTCAAGAGGTTCCCACATATCCGTTGATCCAAGGTATGCATACACATTCATCACCTATTTCTCAGTAGATCCTATTGAAACTTATAGGTACATGCCATCAGGGTCAATGCATAACCAAGGGTTAGATCAAAATGCTGATTTGAAGCAGCAACATATCACATAGGGCTATGGGGTCAGATGAAGTATAAGGTGTCTAAATGCTGAAGCAGAGTGTATTGCAGGGCCAATTTAGCATGGCGAGTGGATCCTTAAAGTGATGATGAGGTGTAATGAACATTAAGTTTGGGAAGAAACTAAGAGATCTTAAATGTATATAATCTGAAATTGGTGAGTGAGTCCCTACTTTAGAAATCCACCTTCAATTTTTTGAGAAAAACATATAAGATAAGAAAAAAATTCAATATATGGAAAGGGAAATTCTAAACAACATATATCAAACTATCAGGAACTGTGAAAAAAGTTGATGAGCATGGGCAAAGGGAAAGATCGAAACAAGGCCTCTTTGTATTATCCTAATCAATCAATATTCCATAGGAAAGCTTCACAATGATTTTTTGAAAAATTTAAATAAACAGGGCATACCATGAATCATATTTATAAGCTAACATATTGATCATTTATGAAACAAAGAACAAGTTTAGTAGGCCTAAGAAGCAGTCAAGAATTCCTTAAGATGAACTAAAAGAAGAAAACATCAAAGCTATAGCATGCAGGAGGTTTGAGGTGCTTCCATGAGGATATGTCAACCTATACGTTTCTGATCTATAGCAAGCAAGAAGACTGAAAAAAAGTGAGGACAAGAAAAAAATAACAAGTTAGAAAAAAATCACCATTCACCAAGCTATGGAATCCTGCAAGCAAGCTTCTCCAACATCAAGCCACACAAGTCATTCATTTACTTCATGAAACCAAATATCTTCTCCAAGCTCATAAACCATGTATTTCTCTATAACACATAAAGTCCCAATTGTTTACAATAGATCCTCATGCCTTATATAACAAATAAGGAGAGGAGAGCCTACTAGAGCACCTAGAAGCCTATTGGCCAAAGAGAAATATCCTAACTTGTCCTTGAGGCTTTGCAAAGCCCAAGGCACAAAAATATCTAACAAAATATCTTTTCTGACTATAAATGGAAATGAAATTGAATTTTAGGCCTAACATACCTAAGAAAACTTTCCAAACGCACATTCTTCCTAGTAACACACAGGAGCGCAGCACTTTGTCTCTGATTTTGAAAATTTTCCAGGAGCGCAACACCAAAAAAGGTCCTTTTGTAGCTAGGTTTTGGAGGACTTTCCGATGTTGAAAAAGGCTCCGAGATGGCCCATTGGAAATTTGTGGATGTATAATTTCCAAAAATACCTTTTTTTTCCTCAATCTGATCTCTGGAAGTTGCCCAAAAAGTAGAAATAGTGAAGGTTCCCAGGAGCGCACACTTGTTCAGAAAAGGAGGAAGAAAGGTGAAAAATTGAGTGCTTTTGGCCCTTTTGAGGGACCAAACAACTCCGATTTGGCTGAAATTTTGTGAGCATTATCATCTAATTCCAAGGAATCCAAAACATTAAACTTCACCCTCTGAAAGTGCCCTAGGAAAAAGCGCAGCACCTAGGGTGTTGCGCTCCTAGGCTTAAATATTTGCAAAACAACAAAGTGTTCAATTTTGCTAAAAATTGGTGAGCGAGTCCCTCAAGGGTCCTTAGAGACTTGTATTGAAGCTTGTGCCAAAATTCCAAGCCTATCCTTGTCTTTTCCATAATTTGGCGCCGGGCCCTTCCTTTGGGAATTTTTTAGCTTCTTCCTGGCAAACTGATTTCTCTTTTTGTAGTGCTCAGTCATCTTTCTTTGTAAGCCAAGATATTTGTTTGCATTCTCTAATTTAGCCTCTAAATGTATATTTTCTCTTTCAAGACATGCTTCTTTTTTATGTTCAATTTCCAAGGCAAGGAGCTTGGTGAGTGGAAATTGTTGGGCTTGGGTTGCTTCTTCCTCTTTCTGTTTTGCCAAAGCTCTTCTAAGACCCATAGTCCTAGGCCTCTTTCTAGCTTGCCCTTCTTCCTCATCATCTTCTTCATACACGCCCATGTATTCTGCCAACTGTGCTTATAAATTTTGAGTTTCTCTATTGTATTTGAGCGTCTGGGCTTCATGAATGTGTAGCTGGCCAATCATCTGATGGTTTTGCACCTGTAGAAAATGAATAAGATCTTTTGATATTTCTAGCTCAACTTCCAAGTCTCTGATTTGTGCATTCCAATATTGTAAGAGAGAATTAACTATCCTTGTTTCATTTTCCTCATTACTATCTATGTGAATGAGCTCAACTTCGCTCTCTTCCTCATGATTTCTTTCCCCTTGTTCCATTGTTTTCTTTCCTTTTTCCTTGATTGGATTTTTACCCTTGTATTTCATTTGCAGTTTACCCTTGCTCCTCAATGATTTGGTGACCTTGACCTTCACTGTTTGAGTGACCTTGTCCTTTACTGGTTTTGAGGAGGAGTGCATGTCCCCTTTCCTTTTGGAGGCAGCAAACACATGCCTCCTACCTCTCTGATAAGGGATGGTGAAAGGTGTCACAAACTTAGCTTGCATAATTTGATCATTTACAGCCCTAGGACTATCCTTCTCTTCAAGAATGTTTTATGTGTGTATCTCCTTGTTACTTTTCTATTGGAAGTCCCTTTGACTATTAATTTCAACCTCTTTCATGCTCTCATCACTAGGAGGACCTTAAAAACTACTATATTCTATTTCTGCACTGTCAGAGGTGCCTATGTTTGACACACTTTCACCTTTAGGACTATCCACCTCTTCACCTTTTTCACTATTGTTTTCACTGCCAACATTCTTTCAATCTTTTCCATTATCTCCTTGTTTATTGAAAACAATTTTGAAATCTATTTCTGGGCTATCTTCATCAATTTTTTCATTGTCATGACCACTTATTTCTTCTTTTCCACTATATGTTGTAGGTCTTTCAGTGTCATTTTATTCATTTTGAGACCCATCACTTTGACCTCCTTTCTCATCATTTGTGTCACTGCTTGTAACTCTGTTTTCTTCTTGGTTTACATCTTCATCCTTGTTGTTGTTTTGACTGTTTTCCTCTTGGCCATTTCCTACGACTTCATTTTATTCTTCATCTGCATCATTTTCTTCCCTATCTTCATCACACTCTTTCTCACTGTTTTGTTCATGATCAGCACTGTTTTCCTCACAACCTTCCTCATCTTTTCCCTCATTTTTTTTATCATCTCCCTTATCTTCATTATTTTGGTCATCACTCCCTCCCTCATCTTCATTATTTTCTTCTTCATATTCCTCACATTCTTCCTCATATTCCTCACATTATTCCTCATCTTCATCATCTTGACCATCACTCTTTGGTTCATCTTGATTATCAATATTTTCTTCAGGCCCTCCGCTGCTTTCTTCAAGGCCATTTCCTCCTTCTTTATTTTCATTATTTTCTTCCTCATCTTCCTCACATTCTTCCTCATCTTCATCACACTCTTCCTCATATTCCTCAAATTCTTCCTCATCTTCATCACACTCTTCCTTATCTTCCTCACTTTCATCATCCTCTCTCTCACTGTTTTGTTCATTTTGATCATCACTTATTTCTTCCTGATCACCTTCCTTAGGGAAAGGTGTATGAAGCAGGTTTGTTTGGGAGGGTGATTCATGTGAAGAAGGTGAACCAAGGTTAGTGGAGGGTGACAGAGGGGTATGAGGAGGAATTTATCTTTTCCCTCATTTTTTTTATCATCTCCCTTATCTTCATTATTTTGGTCATCACTCCCTCCCTCATCTTCATTATTTTCTTCTTCATATTCCTCACATTCTTCCTCATATTCCTCACATTATTCCTCATCTTCATCATCTTGACCATCACTCTTTGGTTCATCTTGATTATCAATATTTTCTTTAGGCCCTCCGCTTCTTTCTTCAAGGCCATTTCCTCCTTCTTTATTTTCATTATTTTCTTCCTCATCTTCCTCACATTCTTCCTCATCTTCATCACACTCTTCCTCATATTCCTCACATTCTTCCTCATCTTCATCACACTCTTCCTTATCTTCCTCACTTTCATCATCCTCTCTCTCACTGTTTTGTTCATTTTGATCATCACTTATTTCTTCCTGATCACCTTCCTTAGGGAAAGGTGTATGAAGCAGGTTTGTTTGGGAGGGTGATTCATGTGAAGAAGGTGAACCAAGGTTAGTGGAGGGTGATAGAGGGGTATGAGGAGGAATTTGAAAAGATGATGGCAAAATTTGCAGAGGGATGGAGGGTGAAGTGGTGAAATCATCATGGGTGATAAATAACTCCCAAGGAATTCCTTGTTGCCCTAATTTTTATGATACAATCACCTTGATCAGAGAATGATGAAACGGGCTTGACATTTTCTGGGCTGGAAGCCTCTTTTTCATGATGGAGGACAATTTTTCAAAGCTTTTGTAGAGATAGTAGGGCATGTTCAGTAGCTTAGTCCTGGTGAAATGCATGAGGAGTCTAATATGATAGGAATAGACTTTGGAGAACCTACCCTCATAGGTAAAGTATTTCATATTGATCTTTATGAGGGGGGCATACCTATCCAGTAGATGTGAGAAAGGAAAAATGGCTTTACTTTCAGCTTCACAACTAGGTTTCAAGAATGGATGATAATGGGTTAAGTCAAGATGTTTCTGTTTAAACCACCTCTCTTCGATGGAAGGCATTCTAGTGGCTTCAGAGGTAGCACTGGGGGTCAACTCAAACCTCACCCCTGCTAGATGTATTTTATGCCGGTGAAGCCTTAGGGAAAATAACTTGGTCAATTGAGGATGGCTTTGGATTTCTTGTATTTTGTTACAGAAATCAAAACACCCTAACTCTTGGAAACATGAAAGAATAGAAGGGGAGGTTGTTAGTTCTACAGTGCTTATGGGTTCAAAGCTATTGGTCTTCCCTCCCTTCTTATGTTGTCTTCTTGGTATTTGAGCTTCATTATTTAGGTCAACACTCTCCTCTTCAGACATGGTGCTTACTTTACCCCTTCCTTCAATTATTTTAAACAAAAAGGATTTTGGCTTGTGAAAGGATGAAGAGAAGTGATAAATGATATATTGAGGCCTTTAAATAGGATTAGGAGATTTGGAAAAGTAGGTTCACCTCCCTTTCAATCTTGCTTCAAGTTTTCGTTGACATACATTTAGAGTTTACTAGGCGCTTTTCCCATTTGCAAAATCATGAGGAGATGGTATTTTTAGGAAAAATACCTTTGAAATGGTCTCCTAAAACACAAAATGCAATTTGTGAGTTGTTTTGGGAAAATCTGGCACTTCTGCAGGTTTCTGGGTAGTGTTGCGCTTTTACGCTAGGAGCGCAACACTTCGACGATGGAAGTAGTTGTGAACGCGTAGAGTTTTCGGTGGGCGGGAGCTGCACGTTCGAGTCGGGCGATGGAGGTAGTGTCCATAGCGCAGCACTTGGTCATCGCTGTATGCAGAAATAGGCAAATGTGGCAGTGACAGGCGCGCAACGTCTATGGCCCGGGTGGGTATGCACGTTGGAGTCAGGCGTCGAGGGGTGGTCAATCCTGCACGTCGGGCGAGACTGGAAGAGTGCAACGACACTCTGCAGGCGCACAACGTCTGGTAGAAAAATAGACAAGGGATAGCCACAGGCGTGTAGCGTCCACCTACAAGCGCACGACACCTGTAAAATTTTTCCCGAGGATGCCTTCTGAAGCCAGAAAATTTGCACTATGTTTTTCCAAAGTTGAAATGAGGGGGAAAAGGAAAAAGGAAAAATGGCTTTACATTCAACTTGACAACTAGGTTTCAAGAATGGATGATAATGGGTTAAGTCAAGATGTTTTTGTTTAAAGCACCTCTCTCTGATGGAAGGCATTCTAGTGGCTTCAAAGATAGCACTAGGGGTCAACTCAAACCACACCCCTGCTAGATGTATTTTATGCTGGTGAAGCCTTAGGGAAAATAACTTGGTCAACTGAGGATGGATTTGGATTTCCTGTATTTTGTTACAGAACTCAAAACACCCTAACTCTTGGAAATAGGAAAGAATAGAAGGAGAGGTTGTTAGTTCTGCAGTGATTATGGGTTCAAACATGTTGGGCTTCCCTCCCTTCTTATGCTGTCTTCTTGGTCTTTGAGCTTCATTGTTTAGGTCAACACTCTCCTCTTCAGACATGGCACTTACTTTACCCCTTCCTTCAATTCTTCTAAACAAAAAAAATTTTGGCTTGTGAAAGGATGAAGAGAAGTGCTAAACGAGATATGGAGGCCTTTAAACAGGATTAGGAGATTTGGAAAAGTATTTCAGCTCCCTTTCAACCTTGCTTCAAGTTTTCTTTGACATACAGTTAGAGTTTACTGGGTGCTTTTACCATTTGAAAAATTATGAGGAGATGGTATTTTTAGGAAAAATACCTTTGAAATGGTATTCCAAAACAAAAAATGAAATTTATGAGTTGTTCTGGGCAAATCTGGCACTTCTGTAGGTTTTTGGGCAGTGCTGCGCTTTTACGCAAGGAGTGCAACACTTCGGCGATGGAAGTAGTTGTGAACGCGCAACGTCGTCGGCGGGTGGGAGCTGTGCATTTGAGTCGGGCAATGGAGGCAGTGTCTAGAGTGCAGCACTTGGTCAATGTTGTACGCAGAAACGGGCGACAGTGGTAGTGGCAGGTGCGCAGCGTCTATGGACTGGGCGGGCTTTGTACGTTGGATTCGGGCGTCGGGGGGCGACCAATTCTGCACGCCGGGCAGGATTGGAAGAGACCAGCATCGCTCTGCAGGTGTGTAGTGTCTGGTAGAAAAATACACAGGGGAAAGATACAGGCACGCAACGTCCACCTATAGGCGCGTAGCACCTGTAAAAATTTTCCCGAGGATGCCTTCTGACTATAGAAAAAAGTAGCAATCATGGATAGAGTAAGGGACATTAGTCTAGGATGGGGTCTCATAGGATGATAGAGCGACCATAGCAGACAAAATAAGAGGGATAGAGGAAAATTTCTTTTTGAGGAGATTTCTAAAAGACACAATGATTGTTGAAGTTTTATTTCTAGAAATCTGAGACAAAGAATTTAGTCATCTAAAATAGGTGAAAATTACTGATGACTAACACTACCAATTTACCAGCGCTGGAATCTTCCTCCTCTTGCTCATGCATCTCCTGAATCATGCATGGGACTCTATGTGTCAAGAGCTCAAGACTATCTTGCAAGGTTGCAAGTGTCTCTTCTCCAGATGTAAGTACTTTTGTAGCTGGTGATGAATGCAGTGCCTTCTTGTCTAGAGTGACAAGAATGGCATCCTCCTTTGTTTCCTTAGGAAATGTCTCTTTGTGAAACATCTCTGTCTTCTTCCCATCAAACTTCTTTCTCACCTTGTGAAATAAACCTGAATATTTAGTCACCTTTGCAAGCTCCATGTGACTAAACCACCAATCCTTGGCTTCACCCAAGAGATGAAGTGCTGCAATCTGGACAACTTCTTTTTCAGCCACAGGATGTAGCATGAAAAATGAATCTAACTCTTTCCTCCAAGCCTTAACATTTCTTGAGGAAGACCCATCAAATGTAGGCAAATAGAACCTATTGTGCCTCTTCCTTCTATTTCTGCTATAGGATCTTGTTTCTTCTTTGAGTTCAAAGAATTATTGGAGAGTTATACTCTCTTTGAATGCTCTAGAATATTCCTTATACTCTTCAAGATACAAGCTGAGAGTCTCATGAGTCTCAGGTTCTCTTCTTTCTTCATTTCTATACCTCTCACCTTCTTCAAAGAAAGTGGGCATAGTAGATCTATGAGGAGATCTTTGATTCTTCGGTCTTCTTTTCTGTTGATAGGAAGTCCTTGGACCTTCCTCTTCAAATATTCTTCTTGGATCCTTCCTTTGCCTTTACTTCTTCATTTGATAGACCTCCTTGGAGAGATCTTACATGGATCTAAAGAAAGGAGTGGAAAAATTATCCTCCTTCATGATAGATCTCATCTATCTGCTTCTTCTTTTGATGCAAAAGATGAAGTGTCCACAATTTGAGCCAAAGATCATGCTCTGATACCACTGTAATATCCCAAAAGGGAGAATGCAGTAATACTTAAACACAATATAAGAACTAAAACTAAGTAAAAAATAAATCTCTAGACAACGTCAAAATTTATAGAGAAGCTGAGCAATTTTATTATATGGAGATGATTCAGTTACACAATGTATAAAATATGAGTATATCTAGCCAAAAAGATAACCTAGAATCACCTTGAAAACATGCTAAAGTGGGCACTGCGTAACTAGAGAGATGCTAGAAGCAAATACTGCATTGTCCCTTCAGTATAATATGAATATATGACTATAGACTGAAAAGGAAAATGCAGATCTACTGAAATCTAGAGCTCTGATGATGCCAAGATTCAAGATCTAGCCAATGGTGTGGATTCCCAAGATAACCCAGAAAGGATTTTCTAGATCTAAAACTTTGGAAATTCACCCTCCTAGGGCTTGATCCTTGATCTGCTTGGATTTCAGATCTGAAGCTAGATATGAAAAATAGATGGCTGAAATATTTCACAAGATCAGATCTAAGCTTGAAGGGCTGATCCCTCCTTCAGATCTACAAGCTAGAAGCTCTAGATCTACCTTCTCAATCCTCCAATAATGATTACAACCGCTGTAACACAATTTCTCATAAAAACTGCATTGTAAGGGAAAGAGAGGCCTTATGCTTACTGAAAAATGCGCAATAAAATCCAAGCTGATGGAAATACTGATGGCAAGGTGAGGGGATGACCCCTCACATGATTACTAGCTGAAATGCTAGCAACTTCCTTCCTCCTTTTGGATCTGCAAAATGGACAGCATAATTCCTGAAGGGATTACTGCTGCTAGGAGGTCAATAACTCTTGGCCTAATGCTAGATCTGATATGAAGTTCCAAGAATTATTATCTTTAAGCCCAAGGTGATAGGAATAAACCTTCACCAGTTCTCCAGTTGAAATAATGAAGACAACCTCCACCTTCCAAATTGATCTTCAGAAATATGCAATTTCTGAATATGAATGTTCTGCAGAAAGTAGGAAAATATAAGTGGCACCAATGCCTAATATAGAATGAAGTACAATACCCTTTCCAGAGCTACTCAAATAAAGAGTTGGAATTCCCAACCAAGAACACCCTGTGCTAAACAACACTTGCAATCTCTGTTAAACAGCCCAAGAAAGAAATGGAATGTCACATGACAATTCCAGATCTAAACAAATCCTCAAAATCAATAATCTCAAGGCCCCCTTCAGTCTTTTATTCATCTTCATTATATAGTGTTTGAGCCTTCCCATGCCTTGGCCCTCATCTAAACTGCGCTATGCATGTGGACAAGATCCTCCATGTTTGACTGTGCTGTCTATCCAAGTCATTGTTACAAATTATTTTGTCACCATGACATTTTACTGTCTATATGGGTTCATCAATACCTATATAATGCTCCCTTAGAATTATACAACCCTAAAGTTCCTAAAACAAGTCTTTAATTTGGAGAAAAGCTTGTAAAAATCATAAAAACACTTGTATCGCAGTTTTCCTTATCCTTATCTGTGGCATTGCAACCTTTTGCTCTATAAATTGTGGAGCTGACCGCACGTTTTCTTCATTAAAGGTGTGGACCCTTGTAAAAGGTAAATTGAAGGCAAAAGTAAGTTCTAGAAGCCCAGATGATCGAATATTCTCCCATATGGAAGCTTCTAGAAGGCATTATCCAGTCGAAGCCTGACTCTCTCCATTCATGAACGTTCATCCCTTCACAAAAGGAGCCTATTCCTTGGTATTTGGAACTTAATCCCTTGATAAGAGGACTTTATCCATTCCATTTTGGAGTTGTAACCACTTCCCTTCTGCTATAAATTGAGGCTATGGTTCAGTCTCAAGGGTACTTACTGAGATTTAAGATTAGAGATTGTACACACTTAATACTTACTTTGTACTTGGTAGCTACTGATATGTAAAAAAGTACTTGCTTTATACTTAATATACATTAGAGAAGAGAATTGCTAAGGAAACATACTCTTTTTGCTAGCCATTATCCATGTGAGAATGATCACACACTCGTATTTAGGCTGGTTCAAAGAGTGGAAGGGCTTTTCAGACCAAAGGAAAATGCTTGTTCCGAACCCTGGAAGGACTTGTACAACATCAAAGCGAATATGGTTGTAAGACTCCTTATTTTATTTAAAGATAATACAAATGGATCCTATTTTTTCAATAAGTTGTTTATGTGTTTACTTGAATGAATTATTTCTTAAATTCTTTGATCATTAATATAGATTTATGATTTATGAATTAGTATATTATGCAGGTGCTTTTGATTCTCTTCCATGTCTTAAGAGGTGACTTCTTTGGAGCGACGGAAAGAAGAATACAACTAGCATTGGATCACAGGTAGGTCCTTTCTTCATCATAGAAAATTATAAATCATACATAATCTAGAGAAAGTAGTTTACATTTGTCCTATTTGTTTCTAGCTATCCTTGTGATACTAGGAAGATCCTTCTTATCCGCAAGAACGATTTGTCCGCCTAACAAAATGGCGACTCCACTGGGGATTTTTTGAACTTAGTTTTATTTTTTATTTTTTGAGTTCGAATTTTGAAAGAGTTTTTATGATTTTGATTTGTCTACACTGGGTTGGGTAAATTATCTATTAGAATCCCTAAAAAGCAGATCAGAATTTTCATTTTTTCTATATGTTTTCTGGCCTCTGCACTTTTTCTTTCAAAACAGTGCGGTAACCTCCGCATTTTTTATGTACAAACAGTGTGGTTACGCACCTTCTTGTATTAAAACCTACGAACTTAAGGAAATTTTTTGAAAAACTAAAAATTCTCTTTTCTGGAGCCAGATTACAGGATTCTTTGTATTTACACATACTTGTTTTGATTGTCAAAAGCCTTGTGTGAATTTCTTTCAGTAACTCTTACAATTTCATCAATCTCCGTTAAGTTAATTGGGTGCTTTGAATATTATTTTTGGGAAATTCTTAATTTGATTTCCTTTCATGATTACTTCGAGGTTTGTCTCAGTATCTTAGCAATTTTTCAACTTTTTTCTAAATTGTGTCTAAGTGTTAATTGCCTTTGAGTGTTTTTATTTTTTGATATTTGGAACTCTCACCCAATTTTCTTCACTTACACTTGATTGGTTCTTTAGATTACATTAGAATCATCTTGTGTTTGAGAATTATCTTGCATATATTACATTTTTATTATTAGAATTCTCATTTTCAGAATATGAATGAAAAATGTGCATAGATTAAATTTGCATACTTTTCAAATGAATTGTGCATAAATTACAATTGCATAGTTTACATTCTGAAAAATAAATCGTAGATTTAGATCAGTTTCTTTGATTTGAATTTACATGTTTTTATGCTTGTTTTAAAAACATAAAAATAAAAATTTGGAATTGATTAGCATTAATTTTTCTTGACGAAATTAGTGCATGAGAGGATTTGTTATATTTTCTCTTATTGATCAATTTTTTCATTGTTGGAAGTGAATGGAAACTCTCTCCTTAATTTAGTTAGGATTCATTGAATTGAAAACATTACATTATAATATTTGATTGCATTTATTTTTGGGTTGGGTCATAACACCATTGGTTTCATATCCATTTACCCTTTGAGTAATAACAACCCAAATAACATAGTTCTTAATAAAATTCATCTAGTAATTTTTACATTTTTAGGGCTCCACCAACCTAGCTCAGGATTAGTGCTTTGTAATAGCTTGTAATTAACTTTCCAAAGCAACTAAACAAATAGTATAATCTTGCGGTAGGAAAAATTCCAATTGTTGCATGTATGCTCTGGGAAGCTCCTCCTAAAGGAGTCAAGCACGAGATAATATTTGAACCAGTGAGGTAATCATACCTATCTCATTGGGAATGATATAAGATGTGCACGTATTAAAAATGGTAAACATCAGATAGACCATTTTCAAGTAGCCTTGGGTCACTTGTCGGTAAACTTTAGATTATGTCAAGGAGCCTTCAAGGGGATTGAGCTTGATACTTTGCCCTTGCGTGTATATCAGATCATAGATTGTTCCCCCAGGTATATTTTTTCCCATTAGTGACCTTAGTGGCTATATACTTTAGGATTCTTTCCCAAGGTGATGGTGGAGGGAAGGTCCCACTGTACCTGGAGCAGACGTCGACTAGACTCACGTGGACTCTCTGGAGGGTTATCTTCACTTGAGATGGTTTAAGTGGAGAAAATTGCACCAGTCTATTTCATTAAGTAGGTTTTTGGGGTAACTATTCCAACCGCCATTTCTACATTAAAATTCTACGATGTTGGATTTCATCATCAACTAGTATTTTTAGTGTGGGAATCTACTGTTTGTGCATGGTTTGACTCCTAGATTTGTTAGCACATGTTCATTTGTTTGTTTTTACTTTTTAGATACCATAGGTGTGAATTGTGAATTTTAATTGTTAGGTGTGAATTGCGAATTGTTAATTTTATTTTTGAATTGTTAATAAAATTCATTGAAGTTGAATCTAATGACAATTGTTCTGGAATTTACCAACCAAGAAACCCCTCTTAATGAGAATTCTAGTACTTTTCCTTGCTTTAGAAATGTTGGTCCTCCTTATATGGCTGCATTGTCATTACCTGGATTTACAATAGGTTTACTGGTATGGTTATTTTTAGCTTCTTTGGCCCTGAATACTCCAATTATTCCACCTCAATAGGATGCTTCACCTCAATAGAGTTCCCCATCTCAACATCACCAACCTCATTTTGACCCTTTACCTTGTTCGCCCAATATTTCTTCCTCCCTTTCTTCCTCTTCGCTTGGTAAAAGTCTTGACGCTAGTAACCAGGTGGCTAAGGAGAAGAAGAAATGAAAGAAGAAGAAGAAGAAGCAAGATAAGAAAGAATTCAACCAAACAACCATGGATATAAGTGTTAGTAGTGTTGAGGAAACCTCCAACATGCATCGTAAACCAAAATACCCTTACAAGCTTTGTAAGGGTGACCACTTCCTAATCAATTTTCCTGGTATTCCAAAGGTCTTAGAAGTATGGTCTGAAAAATCATATCAACTTACTATTGATCCATCAACCAGTGATTGTCAGGTTCCTAGGAAAAAGGGTAAAGTTAGGTTTCCTTGTAGGTTATGCAAAGGGAGTCATCAAACTCACATTTTCCCTCACATGGATGAAGCCTCAAAATTATTGGAAAACCTTATTGTTCCATAGCAACAACTTCCAACCGGTTACCCTAAAATTTCTCCCGACCTACCGTCAAATGACAGAGTGATTGATATAATTCCAAGTACAGTCAATCCCACTCTTTCATTGAAGAAAGAAACTGATATCACTCAGGTTGATGATCCATTAGTTGATCAAGTGGTTGACTCGATTTCACATTCAGTCGATCCCACTCTCCTTGTAGAGAGTGAAATTAATACCGCTCAGGTTCTTCTTGTTACATCAGATTCTTCTACGCCAGGGGGCATTTCACCTGTTTCTACAGAACTTCCTCCAAGTACCGAGGTCTTTTCCTTTGATTGGAATAGACTGACAGAACCTCATCTTCTTTCCTCCAAGTTGACACACAAATATTTGATTAGGCCTAAGCATTTGACCCTGCTTGAATCATAGGAATATAGGTCTTTGTATGGTTTATTAATTTCTAAGCCTAGGCTTTCCATTACTACTTTGGGCATAAGATTGTGTGAAGCACCTGAGTCTAGCATGGCATTATGCAATATTTTTTCATGTATATTCAGGCTGACATAGAAGGGAGGGACAACCCCTTATTGGTATTTTCCTTCAACTTCAGGACCAAACAATAAATCTGGTTTATCATCTGTCAAGTTTAAAGTATCAGTGTCACTGCATATATTCAAAGCTTTCAAAACTTGGTTTTTATATACATCCCGAGTTACTAGTTCAGCCAAGGGTATGGTGATTTTAATCTTGGAAATTTCCCCTTCAAGGCTGAAAGGAACTATTGTTATTGACATATTTACATCTGTTTTGTCATTTACAACTCTTTCAACAATTCTGATTTGCTGATTTTTATTTGGACTGCTATTTGGGAAAGATTTGTTAGGGCCACTAGCAGAAGTACTAGGGTAGCTTTGTTCAACACTTTTCTGACTATTTTTTTATTTATTTACATCAATTTTCTTGGCCACAGTGTTGGTGTTACTAGTTGTCTTTTTAGGCTGATTTTCTGAAGTTTTATTAATAGAAGTACTAGCGTTTTTGTCATTAGAATTTTCTGGGCTCCCTTTTCTTCTAAGATTATATTGTTTGTGTACCTCCATGATTGCATTTTCAAAACCCAATCTGTAATCTTCAGAATCTTCATGGTTGTTTTTAATTTATTCTGAAGAGAAGAATCCCTGTTCTTCTTCAGTGAGAAAAACATATGTCTCACTGTCAGTTCCTATCAGACTCACATGAATTTCTTCCAACCTTTCAACTTCCCTTTCTTCTTCTTGATCAATATAATTTTGTTGGAAGGGAGGCCTAATATATTGTTCATTATATCTTTTCCTATCTTGATTAGGGTCTCTTCTGATATTTTGGTTTCTATTTTTGTTTTGGTTTTCTCTAGGAGGCACTCTATCATTCAAATTTATTTTTTCAAGAATCCTCTCCATTACCTTCACTAAGTTATCAATTTTAGTATCTGATGATGAGGTTGATGCCACTGTATCATCCCTGTAAGTAACTCTTTTCTATACTCTCAACCTAGCTCTTTTCTCAATCATATTTATTTCTACACTTAAGGCTCCCCTCTGCATATCTTCTAGAGTGGAGGGGTCTATTTCTCTTAGTTGGTAGGCCATTTTAGGATCAAAGCCCTCTGGAAATTTTTCCAAGGCTAAGCCTAACGGAAGTTTCATGTCTGGGGGAAGTGCATTATAAACACTATTGAATCTAGTGCAATACTCTTGGACAACTTCCCCACTATTTATTTTGAGATTGGTATATTCTGAAAGGATTTGGAGAGGGTTCTTCCTGATTTCCCATTTGTTTATGAATGTTTGATATAAAGAAGGAAGATCATTAATACTGTGAGGAGCTAATCCCTTAAACCATTTCTTAGCTTCTCGTCCTAAACTTTGAACACAAATTCTCATCTTAATGGTCTCTTCTTATATTTCCATGTAGTCAAAGGCATCATTCATTTTATCTACATGCTGTTGGGCAGTAGTAGGTTCATTTCCAGTGAAATGGTAAATTTTGGATTAGTAATCGTTGGGTAAGGGAACCAGAGGTTGTGGTAACACAAGTGGAGCATACCATGTTGCCATGATAGGAAATAATGGGGGATTTACAAGAGGTGGATTAACAAGAGGGAAAGTGGGCTGAAATGGAGTGTTTTGAAGAGTGGATGTGTGGATAGGAGTAGAAGAAACACTTGGGCTAGCAAACTGATGATGAGCAGATTTTTTATGGAAGGAGCTGAAATGATGAAGAAGCTGAGAATAGGGTGGAGTATAAGTTGAAGCTTCTCTGCTAAAGCTCTATTGAAAATCTGTGGTTTCAAAGTCAGCTTGATTTAAATCACTTTGAGACCTATTTCTGAATAAGTTCTTTGTGTAAGGTAAGTCAAAGTGAGGATATTTCAAGACTGTAAGATTTTCAGGGACAGATCTTGTTCTTGGGATGGTCTTATCAGTAGTTGGTTTTCCAGATCTAGAAATATGCCACAAAATCCTTTCTAGATTGTCAACTATGGTAGGGGGATTAGGATTTGGATGGGCTCTAGTATGGACCCTATGTAAAGGCAGATTTCAGTTTTCCAAAATTTAGAGAGGCTGAGGTTTTTAGGACTGTTTTTCAAGATTTTTCCTCTCACAATGATCTCTATAATAGGGGAATAGGTTTCTAAACCTCCTTAAGTCTAGTTAACACAATCCTAATGAAATATGGAGTACTAGTGAGGTAATAAGCCTACTGGGGCTAGTGGAGTCACCAGGTGGAAATTTTTAGCTTTTCTGAAGGTAAAATGTTTTATGGTCCACCACCAATGGTTTATTTGAAAAACAATCTGAAATTTTTTGGGTTTTTCTGAGTTTTAATATGGTTCTCTGGTTATGAGAGTGTCCTATACCTGATTCAACACTTAGCTAAGGTGGTGAAAAAAATAGAGTCTACTGTATGGCTTACTTAGTTGATTTCTTCAAGGTTTGATAAGGGTCTCTTAGAATCCTAAGGGTTACTTAGATTGCCACTGATTCAGAAAGATCCTATCATGATTACCATGATGCTGGTAGTGCTTGAAATAGCTATATTTCACTTGAATGAATACTGAGTGTATTGTTTTAGGGACTTTTACTCAAAAAGGTCCCACCGTGATCGCCAGAATGTTGGGGTCCTATCATTCAGTAGATTGGCATACTAAATGACAAGGAAACAAATAAACCAGTCTTTAGAGCTCTAGGATCTAGCCCTCCTAGTCTCATAGAGGGATCTCTCAATTGTTTTGCAGGATATGACTTGTTTTCTTGTAAAAGGTTGATTTTAGGCTAGTTATTAAGCATGAGTTTGTTTGATTGTTTGATGGGACATGATGATCTAGGTAGCATAGATAGGAAAGGAAAATCTCTAAGTCATTAGGCAATGGAGTCAAGTAGAAGTTTGTAACCAGTTTTTAAATGAATCAGGGGTATCAGAGGGAAAATATAACTTGGCTATTAGATCTTCAAAGTTTTCAGGTGAAATGAAATGAACATTAAGGGTTTAGAATGAAAAGTAGAACTAAGGGAAATTAAGAATCCTTAATTATATGTACTTCTCAAAAAAGGGACTTAAAACATCATTTAAACATGAAGACATTTTCCATAGACAGGGCTAACCATGAATTCTACAAATCACACTTCAACAAATAACAATCTCAAGAATAACTTTCAAAATGAAATCTAGGAGTCGAGGAATGCTCTATTTCATCAAATATTTCACTTTCAAGGATAGGAAAACATTCAAGATTCACAAATAACTGCATTCATAGAAGAGGGAACTCCTAAAAATCTGTGATTACAGCTATAAAGACCTTCAAAACAATTATTTGAGCAAGTACAAAGGGTATGATCAAAACATACCTCTTTGGTAGACTTTGGACAATGGTACTTTAATGGGAGACTTCAAAAACAATTTTCAAGTGGCAGCAAGTAGCAGGGAGAACCATGAATCATTCCTGATGCCACTGTATTGAACTATTTAGGAAATAAACAAGCATAAGGGTTGAAAAAGTAGTCAAACTACTTAATAAAACCTTCAGCAGATGAAAATATAAAGACAGTGAAGAGTAAAAAGGTCTAATGTGCTTCTAGGAGACATTTCTTAGCCTAAACTTTTTACCCTACAGTAAGCAAGAAAATGATGAAAACATAATGAAAAATAGGAAAAACATTAAGAATTTAGAATACTTCACCAACAGCCAATGATAGAGATTTCTCCATCCACAAATATGTCAAAACATCCACAGGTTCCACAACATCAAATATCTTTCAACTTCAGCAGAACTATGTATTACTTCAAAGAGTTATCAAATGCCCACCTTACAATGAATTCCAGTGCAGTATTTATGCTGCAAATGAGGAGGTGGAACTATCTAGGGCTCAAAATGTTATTAATGACATAGTAAATGCACTCCTATCCTTAAAAACCATGCAAGACATAAGGTAGGAATGTTTCTTAACTACTTCTATGTGTAATAAATCTGTCTTTACTTCCTGAGGATGAAATAGTTGAAAAGATTGACTTCGAGGCCTTTTTCTGTCTTTACATTAACTGTTATGACAGTTTATAATATATTATTTAGTGTAATAACCGTTTATTTGTCTTTTGAGGTATAAAGTAAGTGAAAGGTGTCAACTTTTATTTATCAAGTGAATAACTACTCCTTTGATGTATATGAGGCTCTCTTTAAGCCTAATTTTCCTTTATTTTATCATTTAAACTGTTTTTAAGGCATAAATTTTCTTTAATAAATCTTATCCTTCAATTAACCTGCCTCACTGTCCTTTCTCTGTTTTTGTTTAAAACATTTGTTTATCTATCTTTATCCTTTGACCTTCAACTTTTATAATCCTCCTTTTGTTTTTTTTTTAACACTTTCAGACTCTTTCAAACCTTCTAATTCTCTGTCTTTAACCATTTTTTTTCTTCCTTAATGTGCCAATTAAAACTTTAACCCTTTGTCTACCGTTATCATCATCTTTATGTCTTTGAAACCTTTCAGATTCTTTCGAACTTTCATTCATCTTTCCTTTAACTGCATTTTTATTCTTGTAATATTCCTTTTTCAGAAATATCACAAGTCTGTGCCAGAGATGGATTGCAGGGGCATTTATTGGTTTTGTCACCTCTAAAGATAGGGTGATAACCAGAGGCTACCTGGCCCTTTGCATTCTTTTTCTACAGATATGTGATGTTTCCTATTCAGGATTTGCTACAACAAGCTCCTTGGGGACGCTGTATAAGAGAGCCAATATGAAAGTAAGGAAATCCAATGCTGGGGTGCCCTTGAAAATATGAAAAAAAACTCCCTTACAAAATTTAAGCCTAAAGAAATAACCTAGAATGGGTTATTCAGATCTCCCACAGTAGACTAGTTGAAGATTGCAGTGACGTACAAGCACAAAACAACTGTCTTTAGAAAGTAGCACTATATAAGTGAGAAATGGGACTTGGATACATTAGAATACCCAATATAGGACTCATTTTTATAATTAGAGATGAAACAAATAAGTTTAGCTCATATAAACAAATCTCCTTAAAACACCATGCCTCAATGAAGCTCACAACCCATAGTCTAGCTCATGCAGAAAAGACTAAAACAAGGACAACATTATTTTTTCTAGGGTTTATGTAGTAATTAATATGACATATCAGATCAGAAATCCATGAGCATCCAATGGTAATAAAAATGGGAACTCCTTCCTCTTTATACAAAATGAAGATCCCCTGGCAAGGGTTACATGAAGGTATAATGTATAGAAATGTAGATCTGTAGATGTAGAGCTGGAAAATGCAGTTAATACAACAATGAGTATGAATATATTTGAAAATTCTCAAATACAGAGGAGGAATGAAATACAAAGCCTTACAGGAGAAGGGATGGCCCTTTCTCCAAAGAAGGGGTTCACAAGCAAGGGATCAAACCCTGCTACTGCTGCTATCTCAAAATGTTGCAGTTTACCCAGAGAACTATGCTGTAAGGGATGGAAATTGAGTTGGCCACTTGCCAAGATGTGAAATAAGCTCAGGATGTTCTTGTCCAGATCCTCCAATGCAAGGGAAGCTCTCTCCACTGGAAAATATGCTCAAAAACTGATGTTATGAACCTCTCCACTGCACTGCCCAGCAACACAGTGTCCTCTGCTCCAAGGATGAAGTTGTAGAAGAAGGGAATGCTTGGCCTTCAACCCAATGTGGAGAATTTCTGAACAATTCCCTTCAAGATATCACTCAATGAAGGAGAAGGAACTCCTAAGCAGGAGTCCCTCCAAACTCTGCTAAACAGCAGGAGTTTGCAGAAATGTCTAAGCAGACAAGGAATTCAAAAATCATAAGCTAACCCCTCCAATCTGCTCTCCTTCTCCTTATGAAGTTTGTAATATCCTTCACCTTGGGCCCCACCTATTAGGGTTTCAACATCAAATGAATTTCTTCCCTCCAAAACTGCGCTATCTTCCCAAACAAGCTACTCCTCCTGAGGTTTGCGCTGGTTGACTTGGTCAACTTGACCTTGTCCTCATACAATTGCCCCCCTTTTCACACTAGGAGGTGAAAGATAGGCTGCTCCGAGGTTCCCTTTTTACATTGTGAAGGGTTTTATTCATGCTAAGAGCCCCCCTCTTCCTTTTTATTCAACTCCTATATAATATAAGCAAAAATCAATGTTCCAATTTATCCATGAACATTTTGGAGCATTACAGTCCTCCCCTCCCAAAGATTGCTTGTCCTCAAGCAAGTGCAAGGGTAGATTGTGTTATGCCTCCCCCTCTTCCAGTAGCATCTCTGCATAATAATCTCTTCTAAGTAAAATATGCTATCTCAACAATGGATCCTCATAGTGCCTCTCCAAGCAAGAAGATTAGCATTTGGTGGACATCCCAAATGGCTATAAGTCATGTGAAGGATCTTACTTAAGGAGACAACTATGTGTGGCCTAGAGGCCCTCTCAAGACATGGAGTGTAAGATACATGGGAAGTCCTTTTCCCCAAAGTGAAACCTCCACCCCCAAGCTATTATCCACATGAAATGAGCCACCCTCCAGCATGGTAACTCATGAAGAATCCCCTCCACCTTTGGCTACAGAAGTGTAGGTGGGATGAATAACTAAACATGATAGGTAAGAGGGCCTATCCCATGCTGTCCTCCTCCCCACCCATGATAAGTGATGAGTATATACTGATCTTAGGCTGCAACATGAGTGCCCTCAAATGGCAAGGAAGGAACTAGACCTCCAAAGGTCCCTCTCGCAGCGATGTGAATCAAGCTGGCCCAATCCATCACACACACAATGGATAGGAAATCACCACCACATGAAAACCCATCCATCTCATGGTCCGCCTCATTAAGTGACACATGTGTTGCTGTAGAGGCCATGTCTCCTTCCATGTTCCCTTTAGAACATGCACTGCATAAAATATGGGAGCCTTCTCCTCACAAGGATACATCCTCCTTATATGTCTCCCCTCTAATCATGCTCTCCATGAAAATAATAATAATATCAGCAAAACAGAGCATAATCAGCAATAATATGTAGGGAGTTCTGAAGGTCTCATGGTGTTCAATAGTGTATCCACAACCTCCCAAGTAGTCATAGTGCAGTTTCCCAAACTGCTGCTTTAGGAAATGATATGGCAAGTGGTTTTTCTGTGCATTGATAACAATGTATGTTCTCACATCTGATATTGTATGGAAAGTGGCTGAACATATAAGCTGAGCATACATGGAATAAAACACTTTCCCATGGCCATATAAGAGATGTCTGTCTCCATCACATAATTTGGCCCAATATTGATCATGGAGCTTAATGAATAGGTTGCCCTCTCCTTCTAGTCCCTCTAGTGCCTCAAAAGTGAAGTAGTCATGTGAATACTTCATCAACAAATCCATGCCATAAGATGACAGCGCTGTTGAACCATGGAAGTAGGCTCCTTTCAGGATATAGCTCCATCCTTTGACATGTAGCCTGTCAAAGGTGCTCCTCATAATGATGCTACATATGAGAATTACCTCCCATGGTGGAATCACCTCTTGCACCACGATAGTGCCATTCCTGCTCCTTGCAACACTATGCTAAGTGGGAGAGAAAAATTTCCCTTGCTCTCTCTCCATCCTCCAAAGCAACAAAGGTCTTTGCTGCCTCATCATACCTCCATCATACATATTATGCAGTGAAAACATAATGACCATACCATCATAATGTATCCACACTCCATGCTGCCCCATGATGAAAGCACCCGGCCAAGTTCCTTCCTCCCTCATACCCTTGGGAAAAGGATATGTCTTATGATGGAAAAAATCTCTCAAGAGTATCCAGTGCAGCTTTGCTTCTTGTTGCCCTGTGTCATAGATATGCAAGTGGCCCACAAGCCTCTTTCTCTCCATCCATCCTCCCTCATCCAAGTATGGTTGCCCTTGATGATCCTTTCCCTTGGCATCTTCCCAATGAAGACCACCAATCTTCCAGATCAAGTATTCCTCCTTACGCCTCATGGGAGGTTGAGATGTAACCTATTAGAGGTCTCTCAAGAGAGATATCCCACAAATCAACCCCTTGAATCCAACAAAACCCAAGAGTGTTAAAAAAAAAACATCATTAGGAGATGGCACCTCATGCATGATGCCCCCCAAATCCTTGCACCATAATACCTCATGTTGCATGCAAATAAATAAGGGTGAAAAGGGATGAATGTTGATACTTTCTTGGGGAAAACCCAAGTTGTCCAGTGCTGTGCAAGCTTGCCTCTCCTCATCAGCAAAGCATTTCGATCCTGGGCCATGTGAGGACAAATTCCCAAAGCCTTTCATGAACTCTTCAGAAATGTTATAGCATGGAAACTTATGCATACCTTTGGGACCTCTTGAGGAATCTTGTAGGGCTGCAAGAGTCTCTTTCTTCAATGCATTGGCTGATCCAACTGCTAATATGGTTGGATGTCCTTCTCTGAACATGACAGCACTGGTAGAAGCCTCCTCAAGTGGAGAAGAGAGCTCCTCCTCCTCTGGCCATCTACCCTTTCTCTTTTGTGGCCCTCCATACTCTTTAATTCCTCCATGAGGACTTTAAGTGCATCCATCTTTCCCTTCTTCTTGAAACCCTCTAGAGGTTTCTTTGCAGCTCTCTCCCCCTTGAAACCCTCTTGGAGTTTCATTGTGCCTTTATTTTCCCATTAGTTGAACCTCCTTGGAGAGGCTCTTATTTGATCTGAAAATGGATGAGAGTAATCTCATCCTCTCCATAATTTTTTATTTCTTCTTTCTGCCTCTCCTCAACACTTCTCTGATAGCTTAATCTCACAGGCTGGGCCAGAGATCATGCTCTGATACCACTGTAATATTCTTTTTTCAGAAATATCACAAGTCTGTGCCAGAGATGGACTGCAGGGAATTTACTGGCTGTGTCACCTCTAAAGATATGGTGAGAACCAGAGGCTACCTGGCCCTTTTTAGTCTCTATCTACATATATGTGATGTTTCCTATTTAGGATTTGCTACAACAAGCTCCTTGGGGACGTTGTATAAGAGAGCCAATCTGAAAATAAGGCAATCCAATGCTGGCGTTCCCTTTAACATATGAAAAAAAACTCCCTTACAGAACTTAAGCCCAAAGAAATAACCCAGAATGGGTTATTCAGATCTCCCACAGCAGAATAGTTGAAGATTGCAACAACATACAAGCACAAAATAACTGTCCTTAGAAAGTAACGCTATATAAGTGAGAAATGGGACTTGGATACCTTAGAATACCCAATATAGGACTCACTTTCAGAATTAGAGATGAAACAAATAAGTTTAGCTTGTATAAACAGATCTCCTTAAAACACCATGCCTCAATGAAGCTCAAAACCCATAGTCTATCTCATGTAGAAAAGACTGAAACAAGGACAACGTTATTTTTCTAGGTTTTATGTAGTAAGTAATGTGAAATATCAGATCAGAAATCCATGAGCATCCAATGGTAAGAAAAATGGGAACTCCTTCCTCTTTATACAAAATGAAGATCCCCCGACAAGGGTTACATGAAGGTATAATGTATAGAAATGTAGATCTGCAGATGTAGAGCTGGAAAATGCAATTAATACAACACTGAGTATGAATATATATAAAAACTCTCAAATACATAGGAAGAATGAAAGAAAAAGCCTTCCAGGAGAAGGGATGGCCCTTTCTCCAAAGAAAGGGTTCATAAGCAAGGGATCAAACCCTGCTACTGCTGCTATCTCAAAATGACGCAGTTTACCTAGAGAACTCCACTGTAAGGGATGGAAACTGAGTTGGCCACTTTCCAAGATGTGAAATAAGCTCTGGATGTTCTTGTCCAAATCATCCAATGCAAGGGAAGCTCTCTCCACTAGAAAATAAGCTCAAGAACTAATTTTATGAACCTCTCCACTGCACTGCCCAGCAACACAGCGTCCTCTGCTCCAAAGATAACGTTGTAGAAGAAGGGAATGCTTGGCCTTCAACCTGATGTGGAGAATTGTTGAACAATTCCATTCAAGAGATCACTCAATGAAGGAGTAGGAATTCATAATCAAGAGTCCCTCCAAACTCTGCTAAACAGAAGGAGTTTTCAGAAATGTCTAAGCAAACAAGGAATTCAAAAATCATAAGCTAACCCCTCCAATATACCCTCCTTCTCCTTATGAATTTTGTGAGCTCCTTCACCTTGGGCCCCACCTATTAGGGTTTCAACATCAAATGAACCTCTTCCCTCCAAAATGACGCTATCTTCCCAAACAAGCTACTCCTCCTTAGGCTGCGCTGGTTGACATGGTCAACTTGGCCTTGTCCTCATACAATTGCCTCCTTTTCACACTAGGAGGTGAAAGATAGGCTGCTCCGGGGTTCCCTTTTTACATTGTGAAGGGTTTTATTCATGCTAAGTGGCCCCCTCTTCCTTTTTATTCAACTGCTATATAATATAAGAAAAAATCAATGTTCCAATTTATCCATGAAAATTCTTCTTCCATCTGATGAAGACCTTTTGGAAGCCATGATCGAGGAGTGTCCCTTGACATGTCTTTCTTCCAGTTGGAAGCCATGACAAGGTCACCAAGAGGAAAGTTCCTTTTACTATGTCAACCTCATTGAAAAATGAATCAGTGGGTAATGAGGATAATTCCTTTTATTGTGTCAACCTCATTAAAAAATGAATCAGTTCATCATGATGATAGTTCCTTTTACTGTGTCAAACTCGTTAAAAAATGAAACATGTAGTTGAGGATAGTTCTTTTACTGTGTCAACCTCGTTAAAAAATAAAACAGGTGCTAAGGATAATTCCTTTTACTGTGTCAACCTCATTAAAAAATGAATCAATAGGTTATGTCGGTAGATTGTAAAGAGTAGATATGTGGACATTTCTTTTACTATGTCAACCTCCTTAAAAAATGAAACAGACCCATGAGGAAAATTCTTTTCCTGTATCAACCTCATTAAAAAATGAATTAGTAGGTTATGTAGGTAGATTGTAGAGAGTAGATTGAGAGGATGGTTCTTCTGCTGTGTCAACGTCATTAAAAAATGAAACAGATACCAAGAGGAAATTTCCTTTTACTGTGTCAACCTCGTTAAAAAATGAATCAGTGGGTAATGAGGAGAGTTCCTTTTACTATGTCAACCTCGTTAAAAAATGAAACATGTCTATGAGGATAGTTCCTTTTACTGTGTCAACCTCGTTAAAAAATGAAACAGGCCCTTTTGAGGAATGTTCCTGTTACTATGTCAACCTCGTTAAAAAATGAAACCGATCCCTGATGAGGATAGTTCTTTTCCTGTGTCAAGCTCATTAAAAAATGAAACCAATCCTCTCCTAATCAAAGTCGAGTCTTTCATCTAATCTCGTAAATGCACCTTAATTCCATCCAGCTATTAGTAACTAGTAGTATGCTTAGTTGAATGCAATGAAGCTTGGGGGGCATGTGCTCTAGCAAGTTACGCTTGGAGGGCATTCAAAATTATCTCAAGCATGATTTTTCCTTTATTTCAAGCTTGTCTAAAAATGAAGCAAACCCATTTTCAAGCACAGTTTTCCTACATTTCAATCTTGTGTAAAAATGAAACCACTTTCAAGCATGAATTTTCCTTTGTTTCAAGCTTGTGTAAAAATGAAACAAACCATTTTCAAGCATAGTTTTCCTACGTTTCAAGCTTGTGTAAAAATGAAACCTATCTCAAGAAAATTTTTCTTTGTTTCAAGCTTGTGTAAAAATGAAACCTATCTCGAGTCCATTTTAGTTATTATTTTCAAGACTTGTTAAACTCATGAAAATCTCGAGCTTCTTTTTCTATTATTTTCATGATTGTAAAACGTACATGAAAATGCCAAGTTCTTTCCGTATTTTCCTGCTCGTTAATTAAATTGAAATTCGACCACATGAGTACATTTTTATCCCTTTTTCGAACTCGTTAAAACTTATGAAAAATTGAAAGCTATGAGTACATTTTTATCCCTTTTTCGAACTCGTTAAAACTTACAAAAAAGCGAAACTACTGAGTATACTTTTTCGGGCTCTTGAAAATTATGAAAAAGAGAAACCCTGGAGTTCTCTTTTAAGCCCTTTTCAGACTCTTTAAACATGAAAATATTGCCGAGTACTTGACCACTCAAAATCGTTAAAGGAAATGAACAGTCATCCCTTTAGTATAAGTTTACCCCTTTTCCGGACTGAAATGGACTATTTACGAAAAAGGTATACGTTGACTAGTCATGGTCAATAGAGTTCTCTCCTATATTATTTTATCTTTTTTTGGGCTTGAGAGACTAAATTTATGAAAAATTACACCCACAGATTTTTCTTAAGTTTTTTCTTCTGACTCCCTAAAATTGAAAAACACCGAGTTTCTCCTATACTGGACTTGTTAAAATTTAACAGTAAAGGACCTGTCGATTACAAACAAGAACGAACCACTTCTTCTTAGGGTTTGATTTTATACTAAGTCGGACTCATCTGAAGGATGAGCTTATATAACAAGAAAATTTTACCCTCCTCAAGCTTGTCAAAAATAAAGAGGTACTTGCCAGAAATGGTGGGGGAAAAAGAGAGAAAATGGATCCAGTTGTTAAAATTTGTTTAAAAGTAGTATACCACACTTGAAAACAACACTTTTTGTCCTGGGTTTGGAAAATACTTTTCCTATCAGTTAATCAAACCATATTGAAAGTCTTTAGCCAGTTTCTGGGTATTAGCTTTAGGTCAATTGTTACCAAACCATCTGCATTGTTGTTATGTGTTCAAGAGATAGTTCAAATAAACCATTCATTTGCAAACATTTGTCTCCATTCGCGTTGACCATCCCTGAGTCAGTCCTTGCAAAATATTTCTACAAAATTTGATCTAATGGTTTCGTGTCATGGGCTTTCCTATGATGGGTCACTTTCTATCGACAACATCATATCATCTAGGAAGTTGATCTAGAATCCTTTAGTACCTTGGAATATACATGCCTTAATGGCAGGTTTCTTGCTTTTGATGACATATTACATCATTGATCTTCGATCTAATGATTCCGTGAAGTGTTCGACTCCAAATCATTTATTCACACTTCGTGGATTGTACTGAGTGCTTTGAGAGCTATTGTCATTATTGGTGGTTTCTCTCACACTTGTTAACAATTCACATCATTGACTGGTAATCAAGTGGTTTATACCATGTTCGACTTTGACACAATCAATCGCATGGATAGAATCGTACTAGTCCGGGTAGCGGAGATCAAGACCCTGGATCTAGTTTCCACCATCCAGGCTGTGAGGAGTTTTATTATTCATTATGCAGTAGACTTTTCATGACAGATGGCTGTGTCCATACTGTGTCTACCATTAATGTAATATTAGAATCATTTCTATATCAGAACATTTTAGTTAGTTTTGATTTCAGTATGGGAATTCCTACCTCAACAATGATATACATACATACATACATATATATATATATATATATATATATATGTTTGCACTGAATGTTTTTACAGGTCTCAACTGGTGTGTCCACAAGCCAATCCTCAGAATGATAAATCACTTCACTCTTCGAATTATCTCAGACTTTGCGCTTTAGGGGGGAATTTGTTACACATTATTTTGTCACCATAAAATTTTACTATCTATATGGGTTCATCAATACATATATAATGCTCCCTTAGAAGTCTACAACCCTAAAGTTCCTAAAAAAAGTCTTGAATTTGGAGAAAAACTTGTAAAAATCATAAAAACACTTGTACCGCACTTTTCCTTATCCCTTACCTGTGGCACCGCACCCTTTTGCTCTATAAACTGCAGAGCTGACCACATGTTTTATTCATTAAAGGTGCAGACCCCTGTAAAAGGTAAATTGAAGACGAAATTAAGTTCTAGAAGCCCAGCTGGTCGAATATTCTCCCAGCTGGAAGCTTCTAGAAGGCGTTATCTAGTCGAAGCCTGACTCCTTCCATTCATGAAAAATCATCCCTTCATAAAAGGAGCCTATTCCTTGGTCTTTGGAACTTAATCCCTTGATAATAGGACTTTATCCCTTCCATTCTGGAGCTCTAACCATTTCCCTTCTTCTATAAGTTGAGGCCATGGTTCAGTCTCAAGGGTACTTACTGAGATTGAAGATTGGAGATTGTACACACTTAGTACTTGCTTTGTACTTGGTAGCTACTGATATGTAAAAAAGTACTTACTTTGTACTTAATATACATTAGAGAAGAGAATTTCTGAGGAAACATACTCTTTTTGCTAGCCATTATCCATGCGAGAACAATTACACACTCATATTTAGTCTGGTTCAAAAAATGGAAGGGCTTGTTAGAGCAAAGGAAAACGCTTGTTCCGGACCCCAGAAGGACCTATACGACATCAAGGCGAACACGGTTGTAAGACTCCTTATTTTATTTAAAGATAATACAAATGGATCTTGTTTTCTCAATAAGTTGTTTATGTGTTTACTTGAATGACTTATTTCTTAAATTCCTTGGTCATTAAGATAGATTTATGATTTATGAAGTAGTATATTGTGCAGGTGCTTTTGATTCTCTTCCATGTCTTTGATTGCAAGTCTTAAGAGGTGAATTCTTTGGAGTGACGGAAAGAAGAATACAACTAGCATTGGATCATAGGTAGGTCCTTTCTTCATCATAGAAAATTTTAAATCATACATAATCTAGAGACAGTAGTTTACATTTGTCATGTTTGTTTCTAGCTATCCTTGTGACACTAGGGAGATCATTCTTGTTCGCAAGAACGATTTATCTGCCTAATAGTCATCCATCATGTCTAGGTGCAATGTACACCCTCTCCATCATGTGTGCATTAATTGCACAATTTACTCCATCATCTCATCATGAATGCTCCATGATCTTCTGTTTGATCTTTCCAAGATCTTAGTTGACTTTGTCAACCTCCATGATCTATATCATTAATGAGACATGATCTCCAATTCCATTCACATAAATAGTTTTTCAACTTCCTCATTATGTAGATATAGCCTTAATTAATCCACATTCACACAGAAAAAGTGGATATTTATTCATATTGAGAATTATGGGTCCCTCCACCCTTTTATTTACTTAATTCATTAAGAAATTTAAGAACTCTAATATTCTAAATATCAGGTGAAAATTTGGGAATAATACATTCTCTCATTTTTCTTAGTCGTGATCATCGGTCTTGAAATTGGAATTTCCTTTGTAGGGATGTTTTCGACAGTTTCCTGAATGAGTGGGGCCTCCTCTGGACTGAGGGGAAATAACCCTATATAAGTGACATGTGTGGCTCCCATCCCAGTAGGGGGAACGAGGTATGAAACTGGTATTGAAAAAGATATGTTTGGTAGCACCACGATGGCTAAGACCTGTTGGGATATGAAACCAGCTGGGGGGTAGAGGAAAGGGGTTTGGGAGGCGGTGTAGGCTAGAGAGGCTGTCATGGCCGAGGAATAGGTGTCATTACTGCTTGTGTCCTTTTCCTGACTAGCTTTGGCGCTTGATGTGGACATCATGCACATCGGAGCCCCTATGACATCAGGTGATGACTCAGGTGTGACACAGGGATCTTCTAGGAATGACCCTAGGATGGACGACGGTTTGAACTGGTCGGGGCCATATTCTTGGTATCATGAAATCGCATCTACAGATGTGTCTACGTAGGGTAGTGTTGAACCTCATAATTTTCCTCTATCTGACATCCTTTCTCACCCTTTTTTCCTTACCTTCTCATAATTTGATTCACTCCAATCAGTAATAAATGTCATGTTTTATCTCCAAGAATGACTTTAAATGATTTCTATGTTATATTTTGATTTTCTTTCTATTCGAATGGATTTTTGTAATTTGGCTACAGAACGCAGCCTATTCTGCAGCTAATCGTTGGTTTCGTAGCTACTTTCATGGTTTGACAAGTTCCAAGGAACAATTAGAGAAATGAGCCACATGGGCATCTCCAACATAGTTCATACATAGATTTTTTCCTATCTACTTGATCGAGATCGACTGAAAAGGATGCTTGAGATCGTTGTCAAAGTCCGGTCAAAGGACGTAAGCCGAGAGTAGAAGAACTCTTGATTTTGTCTAACGTAGAAAATCAAGATTTAACTAGTTAAAATATAATTCTATGTTTTAGTTAAGATAGCCACATGTAGGTGAAATTAGCTTAGCACAGTTATGCTTTGTCTTATTTAAATACCGGCTATCCAGAAACCGAAGATAGTTGTAATTTTTTGAAACACTATGTATTGTTTTAAACTCCGTTCTTTTCATAATACAAGGATCATGTTTATGGTTCCAGTACCTACTTAATGGATTTATAATCAGCTAGGATGTCGACCAAATCTATTGTAGAGGGCCTCTCCACAGGAGGAGGTTTTTTGTTAATTGTTTTAGTTTAATTCTTTACTCTGTTTTTTCAATTTCCTGAGTAAATTAATGTTGTGTTGCAGTTTCTTTCAGTCTCATAGAATTAATTTATGAATGTTTTCTTAGCATCAATGATAGAATAACTATGTAATATTTTCTTTCCTAAAATATCTCAAGAAGGTAAATTTATCTATTTTCCAATTGGATTAAGTTTGATGCAATAGATCTCACAGTTATTTAGGTTCCTTTCATGTTTTGTCATTTACTTTCCTAGATCAAATTCTCAGTTTATTGTATAATTAGATGTTCCTAAAGATCAGGCCAAGGATGTGATTTGTCATACTTCACAATTGGATGCTCGAATGTATAACCTATGCAATTATCGAGTTTTTCCCTTTGCACACTTTAACTTCTTTCCTAGATTTAAAAAAAAAACTAAAGTATAATTGGTTGCTTGTACATCATCTGAAGAGGGTGATTCGATCATACTTCCATATTGGATGTTGGAGTGATTGAATATACATTGGTTGTTTTCTTTTGAATCTGCTTTCATCTAGAGTAACATTGTAATTTCAAATTTCAATTATAAGACTCATATCCATGGAATAGGACTAAGGTTAAATTAGAATCCATTAGAATAGACAGTTCATTTCAATATCATATTCTAACCAGTCAATAGTCTTTGATTCATTTTTATGCAAATTATTTTAACTTAAGAACACATCCTTTTATTCCTTCTTTTAAAATTAGATTTACACATTTAAATTTCACTAGATTCATTTGATTCCTTTCAAAATTCTAGATTAAAATTTGGACATAAAGAACAAAACCCCCAAAACAACATAAAAATACATACAACCAAGTAAGAGGAAGGTTAAATAAGCAAATATAGTGCACCACACTTCATCAGTTTAAAAAACTCAGTTAATAATTTATGTAAGCAATTTAAGACATTAAATTTACCAAACAGGTAGAATGACATCGGTATTTGTTAGGCTCCACTTTTTGCTATGTGTCAACTAATCGATAGTAACGATGCAATCCTCGCGGGGGAACATCATAGTTCGGAAGATGGAGGAGGTGATGGCTAACATGGCATACATATAACTCTCGCCAAGGAGTATATTGTAGTCCAATTGGGTGTCCAAGACTTTAATGTATATAAGGACCGTATTTTCGGCTAAGCAGACTGAGACTTGGTAGAGACCGACGGGGGCTGAAGTGCGAACATCGTATCCTCTAAGCGTGATGTTTGATGGCTTTAGCTCGGGGGACCCTAACTTCTGCCAAACTTTCTTTGACATGATGCATGTGGATGCATCCTCGTCAATGATAAATCAGTGAATGGTAATGTTTTGGACTGACATTGGTATCTAGAAGGCGACCATTGAAGGAAGCCTAAGTGTGGCTTTATCTAAATCAAAAGCCATTAGGCACGAATCGGCAGGGTCGATGGCACCTAATGCGGAAAATAAGGATTTCCGCTACTTTAGGTATGATTGTAACACCTCCAAAGCTGACATAGCGGCATGAGATTGAGCTAGATCATCCACAATGCTATAGTTATGGGTTGCTTTGGAATAGTTTTCTGCCCGCCTAGTTGGTCCTTTAGCCATCTTTTGTAAAGGTTCAATAGGCATCTTTGATATGGTCAAACATGCTATTGGTGCACTGGTATTATCCCCTGATGTGTTGGTGTCTGGAGGGGTATCTTAATTTCGATTTCATTTCTGAAAAAACATTTCTTCACCAGTCATGTAGATTTCACAGTTGTTTTTTCCCGAATCGTTAAAGGTTTGTTGTTGTGTGCTAACTGTCCCTTGATGGGGGAAAGGCTCCTACATGACTGCTGACTACTTGGAGGATCCTCCTATACACAGTTACTCTGTAGCTTCTTCATCTCGGGAGGTCAGGACAGTGGTGAGTGTAATGGTCGTACTCACCAAAAATCGAACAAGAGTGGTTTGTTCGAAGAATTGGCCTTTTGTTCTGCCTCTAGAAGTCGCTTAGCTCCTGGTTTTGATTTCGGTTGGAGTTGCCTCCAGTATGAGATCACAGAGAGCTTTGTTGATTGTTTCCCCCTGTATAGGATTTATTTTAGGCCTATTTTTTCCTTTTTTCTTAACCATGTTAGGAGGATAATTTGGGTTCTCCTTGTTAAGCATGTAAATCCTCTCTGTGTATAGAGACGATCCCTCTAGCCCTAGGGTGGGTCTAGAAACAAAGGGACATGCTATAATGTAGGTTCCTAACTACATAATGAAATAGGACACGGTAGATCAAACTACCTAGAGTCCAACATTGTTCTTGCAGTTGTAATGGTGGTGACCTCTCGCTCCTGGCTTGGCAAGTCACAATCCGCTTGCAGTCATGCTTAGATACCTGCACATAACACAACACACAAGAGAAGAATACAACATAATCATTTCATTTGCAATCACTAACCAGTCAAAGATGGATAAGCATGTTGCGTTAAATAAAACGAATATAACACAAAACGAGAACCCAAATGTTGGTCATGTGTATTTAAGTAGAAGGAAGAGGTATGACCGATGCTTTGACGTTGCAGTCTCCTCCAGTAGGGTTCAGCAAAAACACGTCTCACTACCTATCAAGGGATTCAGACGGGATGAGGGCATGGAATCAAATTCTCTTGATGATTCCTCCTTGTTCTATCTCTTTCTCAAATGCAACTTCAATCTATGCATAGTTATTCAGCTATAGTATCAATTCTCCAAGTTCATCTAGTTGATGAGAAGAGAGATAGTTTCTTTTATAGAGGTGTAGGAGGAGGTTGGGATCCCTACAAAGGTGGGAGGGATTCCTATCCTTTAGGAGAGTTCCAAGGGAGGTGGAAACTATTAACTAAAGGAGGGATTCCGTGGTTGTTTCAGTTCAACCACTCCCAATGACTCATCCTCGAGGTGGTTGGAATGGAACCTCCACCTCTATTTTTAAAAAAATTCCATAAAAAGCTTGGCGTGGGTGATTAACTGGGATAGAGCACCAATTGGCGTGGGCTTAGTGTTAGATTTCTAGCTCGGTACAGGAGTGTAACTAGCTACTCGCGCCAAGGCAAAAACAAGGGTTTTTACAGTCCTGCTCAGGGAATTGTCAACAGGAGGAATGTTGCTCCCATCAAAAGGCGTGCAATGATGGTATTTGAAAGGCATGACACTTCTTATAAGTCACAGAAATGACCCTCCAATGTGTGATTTGGGGATTGCAGGGCTAGTGAAAAAATGTTTTGTAACACTCCTGGTTGTATGATTCGTGCGGTTGGTTTTGGGAGGGTTGCACGAAGTTCACCTGTGCATTATTCTGCATGGGTGAGTCTTGTGTTGGGGACTGGGTATATTGCGGCCCCTGGTTTATAAATGGATGTTGGGGGGGGGGGGGGGAGCTCTTCCATCAGCATGTCTATCTGCGTACTGGGTCCTTTGAGCTGGAGGATAGGGTCCTCCATGTTGATGGTGGTACAATGACTCCCTATTGGTAAAATTTTGCAGAGGCATGTGATGAATTTTGTAGCTAGGTTGTGGTATGTTCTAGGTAGAATAATACGTCTAATCGAGGTATTGAACGCTGCTGCTTAAGTGATTTTGGGTCAATGACCCAATTAAACTGTATGTAGAGTTCGGCGCACCTGGAAATTCTTTGTAAGTTTCCAGGCACGGGGCGTTCGGTAGGATATTCTAAATATACCTTGAATGTGTATAGATTAGCTCGAGTTGTTGGTCCATACTGATGGCATCCTTTTCGGATATGGGCATTTTTTGTGCCACATCTTTCGAAATCTCTTTAGTGAGAGTTTTCAGGAACAGGTCTAACAAAACTTGATTCAAGTTTGGATTTGCACAAACTATGACACCATCACCATTCGTGGAGTGGTGTGAGATATGGACAGCGGGGGTTTGCCTAAAGTGGGTCAGTAACTCCATTCCAGAATAGTGGTGGATGGGTAACTGAAAATAGGTTAGAACACAGTAGCGAGGGTGCTAAAGGTTCCATGTGTAGTAGAGGGTTGCTCCACATACCATTTCACTGCTACTCCAATTAGAGTGTGTTGAAACAGTCTTAGTCGAATAGTATCATGAACGATGTTGTTCGAAGAACACCATAGGTGGAAAGTCATAACATGATTTCCTGGGTCTTCCACTTGCTTACCTTCAAATTTTGGAATGTTCGAGGGGAGCTTCGTGGGCATGGGATGCCATATGGGGTTGTGAGCAATGGGGTCGTTTGTTAATTTGATTAAATCTGGTAGATTTAACGAGGCTAGAAAATGTTACTGCGAGGTTGTAGCCATTTCCACTTGTGAAATAAAAATTTTCTAGTTAGGAATAGGGTTTTTATGTGATGTACCCTGTTGTGTGTTCACCTGGCTTCCTGAATGGGTAGCACTTTTCTGCTCGTTAAGGGTTGTGGGATGAGTGGTGTGTGGTGACCTTGTGGGGGTGTTCACCGATGTGGAGTTTGGAGACCGACTAGGGTTCCCAAATAAAGATGCCCCGATAAAGGATAAACCAATAAGGGTGGAAGTGTTCCATCTTTGACGCCTAAATTGCGAAAGACCTAGTGTAATGTCCCAAATGGGGAAATTTCTGCAATGCCAGGAATATCTTGAGATATTCCTATTTTCCACCTCTGAGAGTATTAACGATCAACACTAAACTATTTCAAAGATTGACTGTTGGGGAATTTACTGGATATGTCATCTTCATAAGGAAGAATGAGATCCAGAGGCTACCTGGCCCACTAGCAAACTCTGCCGATAGAACTTGTTAAGAGCTAATAATTCCCTTCAAGGAATTTCTGCAACAACTGTGCATGAGGATGCTATATAAGGAAGCCCATGTGAAAATAAGGAAATCCAATGCTGGGATAACTTGGAACATATCTGATACCAACTCCCTACAGAATATAAGCTCAAAGAAATAACCCTAAGCAGGTTATTCAGATCTCCCACCAACAAGTATACTGAAATAATGCTTAATGAGAAACCCTTTCAGTAGCATTAAACCTCCAATATGAAAAGAAGTGAATAATGCATCATATAATGACAGAAGAGTAAAAATATGATACATAATGTATAGTAGAAAATATTATACAATATCCTTGAGGAAAAGACCTCTCAAGGTGAGTGCAAATCAGCCTCTAAGGAAAATGTACATAAACAAGGGAATACATTGCTTCATAAACCCGGCTACTCTATAACTGCGCAGTATATGAGGGAAAATTACTGGAAGCTGATATACATATGAATATACAGAAATAAGAGCTCAAATAAAGATGGGGGAGCAAGATCTCAACCCCAGAAAACATTATTACATCAATCCTCCAAGGGATTGGCTAAAATACATATAACACAAAAATGTCGGAGTTGCAGTGTAGCTGCTACAACTCAAATATAAACCCACATAGGAGAAGGAATTAGATGCTGCAATAAACCATGATACCTCCTTTAATGATCTCCAAAGTGAAGGAGTTGATCCCCTTCCTGAAGATTGCACTCACTAGTGCACAAAATGAGCTCCACTTTCAAACCCTCTCTGAGAATAATAGTGTAAGAAGAAGGGACTGCGCTAGGCATGAGAGAAACACATATGGATTGATGCCAAATCTGAAAATAAGCTCTGATATGATCCTTTCCTGATCTCCTAGAGAAGGAATGAGCTTCCCCTCTACAAACTAGCTCCAGAATTGGTGATGAAGGTCCCTCACTGCAACACCAACAACTCCAGCATTCTCTTGCTGCAAGAATAACGCAGTAGCTACAAATGACTGCTTTAGCCTTAATTCAAGGTGTGAGGAAGATGAAGAAAAATCTCTCCATGGCCTCCCATGGGAGAGAAGGGCATTCCTAAATAGGAATCCTTCTTGTGCTAAGCAGCACAAAGTTGAAGAGAGCTTCAACTTCGAATTCTATCTCGAAGAATGATCTCCACAATGGCTCTCCTTCATATTTTATGCAATGTATGCATGGACCCCACTCACATTAGGGTTTCTCTCATTTCAAATTTTCCCTCCACTCCAACTACGCAATCTTCTTGTGAAAGCTTCCCCTCTAGGGTACGTTGTTGACTTGGTCAACCATGGTCTATCTCACTTGCTTTTTGGCCCTTTTCACACTTGGGGCTGCTAACTTAAGCCACTTTAGTGACATTTTTCACCTTAGGAGTGTTTTTTTAGATGCTACACGGGTCCCCTCACCCATTTTATTCCTTTTATTAATATAAAAGCAAGATTAATGTTCCAATTACTTTATTGCAAAATTTGGAACATTACAGTCCTCCCCTCCCAAAAATTGCTTGTCCTCAAGCAAGAGCAAGGATGAACTGAAAAAAGTCCTCCACTCAAGGCATGGAGTCTAAAATTTCCTCATGTAGATCCTCCATCCTCAAGCAATCAACCAAGAAAAATGAGTCACCCTCCAACTAGGCAACTCCTGAAAGTACTCCTCCACCTTGTGCTCATGAGAAATAGGTGGGCTGAATTTTTGAAATTGGTAAGCTTCATAGCCTACCCCACGCTATCCTCTTCTCCACTTATAATGAATGTGGAGTGAAAACTGAACTTGGGCTGCAATAGTGTTGCCTTCAAGAGGCAATATGAAGTCTATATCCCCAAGGATCTCTCCTCCAACGCTGCAAATCAAGCTGGCCCAAATCATCTCACATGTGATGAGTTGGAATTCATCAACATATGGTATCCAAACAATCATATGGTTGACCTCATGGAAGAAGACATGGCTGAACATGGTGACCATATCATCCCTCATACTCCTCTTGGAGCATGTGCTGCAAAAAGAAATGGAGGTCTTCTCTCCCAAAGGGCACCCCCACCCAATGAGTCTCTCCCTCCTCAAGATACATATGGGGCTGCTGCTGATATATAGCTGAAATGAAATGGTCTTCAAAAGAGATCCAAGCCACCCCATCAAACATAGAAACCATGAAGTGCCTCCTCCAAAAATTCAACTCTCCAAATAGCTCCTTCCACATGGAGGAAAGAGATGAAGTTTGGAAATCATGGGCTGCCCATTGCTTCTCCTGAAACATACAACATGCAAAGTAGGGAGAATCACACTCCCAATGGATAGCTTCAATTTATTTTCCTCCTTCAAAACAATGCCTCCTCTGAACAACTTTTGACTAGCAACATATGGAAGCATAAACTTATGAGAGCAAGCAGGTGAAATATGGTCCCATGCATGGAACCTGCACAGAGCATCATTTTCCTACCTCAATATATGATGCAAAAAGTGTATTTTCAGCCACTTTTTTGCTGCCACATCCATCCTGCAAGCTGTGATCATGAAAGGATACTTTGGTGCCAAAGGTGCACACCAAGACCCCTGTGGCTTCCCCCCACAATCCACTGCTAAAATAGCCATCATATCTGCTACAATAGACCATGAGCATAAAAAACATAGTGTGCAAGAAGTAAATATCCTCCTTGATATAATATGCTGCTCATAAAAAAAAATAAGAGAGTTCCAAACATAGAGAAAATTGTTACCTCCCTCATCAAGTACTTTGGTGTTTGAGCTGAAAATGGCTCAAGTGAATAGTCCCCCTTACTGCAACATAGTAGGGGAGTGGTTGTGCCAACGATCTCATCATTTCCTGGGCTATGCATCTAGCCAAATGCTGATACACATCCATTAGAAATCCCTCCCAAGTGGACTCCTCCATCAATGAAGAATATGCATGGAAATGCATGAAAGAAGAACCCATAAACATTGCATGTAGATCCCTCTTCTTGTGCTTGTGCAACCAAGCCAAGAGAGTCAAAATGTAGTAAGGAGTGCTCTCCTCCATTACTCCTTCATGCTCATCACCTACATGCCTGCAAAGTATATCACTTGTGAAGTGGCTTTGAGAACACTCCAACAAGTAATCCAAGCTCTCAAGTGACAGCACTGTTGGCCTTTAGAGTAGGACCACTGTCAACTCAAAGCTTCCCTCTTTGACATGAATCTTGCCAAAGACTCCCTCCATCATGTTGTTGCAAATATATATCTCCTCACATGAAGAGGTGCTACTTGGAATCCAAGATCAAAGAGAAATCCTCTTGCATTATGCTAGTGCCTCCTCTTGCTCCCGCAACATGCAAAACAAATCTGAGCAAAAATAATGTTTTCTGCTCCCCTATACTTCCACCATACCCAATATGAAATGGGAACATGATGAGTGGAAAGAGAAATTCCATCCCATCATGATGCACCCATGCTCTCCTCTTTGTTCATCAGGAGAAATAATTGTGAAATGATCCTGGGAACTATGGGTTATGGATCCTCCACATTTCTGTTGGGCACACTCCATCCATAAGGCTATGCTCCTTGGTGTAAGTATCCTGCCACTTGGTACCTCTTCACAAGAGCTACCATTGTCCCAAAACATATTTCTCCTTTTGCATTTCATGGGACATTGAAATGCAATCTCTTTCATGAAAAAATTTCAAACCCCACCCTCACATGTGATGCATGGATCATCAATAGTGCATGAGGATGATGAGGTTTTCTTTCCTCAAAATGGAACAGTGCAGTGAAAGTTCCCTTCTCAAGAAAATCAGCATGCAATAATGTACAAGCCTCCATGATAGATGCAAACTCATGCATACCTTGGAGAGACTTGGAATAATCTTGTGTTGCTGCAAGAGTCTCTTCCTCAAGTGTGCTAGCCGCTTCAATAGCTGAAGGTGGAGGCTTCTACTCCATGAATGTAATAGTGCTAGCAGGTGCCTCTGGTGGTGAGGGCTCCTCCCTCCTTTGTCCAAATCCTCTGATCAAGATCTGAGAAAAATCAGATGAGTAGAAACCCTTGCATGCCTCCCATGGCTGAACCACCAAGTTCTTTCCTCTTCCTATTGAACGAGTGTGAAAAGATAGAGTCTCTTGGAATGATCTAGGGTTTTCTCCATATTCAGCAAGATTCTCACTTAGAATTTTAATTCCAAGTGCTCTCCATGCTTCTGCTCTTCTCCTCTGTGAGAATAGGAAGTGCACAGTCCTTCCTCTTCTCCTCTTTTGTCTCCTCAACCTCCCTAGAGAGGTTGCTGCTGGATCTGGAAATTGATGAGGTCAATCTCATCCTCTGCATCATTCTAGCCTCTTCCTCTCTGAAATTTTAAATTCACAGGCTGAGCCAAGTTTGAAGCTCTGATACCACTGTAATGTCCCAAATGGGGAAATTTCTGCAATGCCGGGAATATCTTGAGATATTCCTATTTTCCACCTCCGGGAGTATTAACAAGCAACACTAAACTATTTCAAAGATTGAATGTTGGGGCACTTACTGGATATGTCATATTCACAAGGAAGAATGAGATCCAGAGGCTACCTGGCCCAATAGTAGACTCTGCCGATAGAACTTGTCAAGAGCTAATAATTCCCTTCAAGGAATTTCTGCAACAGCTGTCCATGAGGACGTTTTATAAGGAAGCCCATCTGAAAATAAGGCAATCTAATGCTGTGATGCCTTGGAACATATCTGATACCAAATCCCTGTAGAATATAAGATCAAAGAAATAACCCTAAGCAGGTTATTCATATCTCCCACCAACAATTATACTGAAATAATGCTCAATGAGAAACCCTTCAGTATCATTAAACCTCCAATATGAAAAATAGTGAATAATGCATCATATAATGACATAAGAGTACAAATATGATACATAATGTATAGCAGCAAATATTATACAATATCCTTGAGGAAAAGACCTCTCAAGGTGAGTGCAAATTAGCCTATAAGGAAAATGTACATAAACAAGGGAATACATTGTTGCATAAACCCGACTACTCTATAACTGCGCAGCCTATGAGGGAAATTACTGCAAGCTGATATACATATGAATATACATAAATAAGATCTCAAATAAATATGGGGGAGCAATATCTCAACCCTAGAAAACATTATTACATCAATCCTCCAAGGGATTGGCTAAAATACATAAAACACAAAAATTACGGAGTTGCAGTGTAGCTGCTACAACTCAAATATAATACCACATAGGAGAAGGAAGTAGATGCTGCAATAAACCATGATACCTCCTCCAATGATCTCCAAAGTGAAGGAGCTGATCCCCTTCCTGAAGATTGCACTCGCTAGTGCACAAAATGAGCTCCACTTGCAAACCCTCTCTGAGAATAACGCTGTAAGAAGAAGGGACTGTGCTGGGCATGAGAGAAACACATATGGCCTAATGCCAAATCTGAAAATAAGCTCTGATATGATCCTTTTCTGATCTCCTAGAGAAGGAATGAGCTTCCCCTCTACAAACTAGCTCTGGAATTGGTGATGAAGGTCCCTCATTGCAACACCAGCAACTCCAGCATTCTCTTGCTGCAAGAATAACGTAGTAGCTGCAAATGAATGATTTGGCCTCAAGCCAAGGTGTGAGGAAGATGAAGAAAAATATCTCCATGGCCTCACATGGGAGAGAAGGGCATTCCTAAACAAGAATCCCTCTTGTGCTAAGCAGCACAAAGTTTAAGAGAGCTTCAACTTCGAATTCTATCTCCAAGAATGATCTCTACAATGGCTCTCCTTCATATTTTATGCAATGTATGCATGGACCCCACTCACATTAGGGTTTACCTCATTTCAAAGTTTCCCTCCACTCCAACTACGCAATCTTCTTGTGCAAGCTTCCCCTCTACGGTACGTTGTTGACTTGGTCAACCATGGTCTAGCTCACTTGCTTTTTGGCCCTTTTCACACTTGGGGCTGCTAAATTAAGACACTTAAGTGAATTTTTTCACCTTAGGAGTGTTTATTTAGATGCTACATGGGTCCCCTCACCCATTTTATTCCTTTTATTAAAATAAAAGCAAGATTATTTTTCCAAATAATTTATTGCAAAATTTGGAACAAAAGACCTGGAACCCCTCCCGGTAATGCGGGGAGGTGCAAAATACGTCTAGATTGACGAGGTCCCATTGGGTTCATTCTGGCATCGACTAGGTATGGATTTGGAAATATTTTAGAGGGTAGAGATTATAATCAAAGAAAAATTCTGATCACATACATAAAAAAAAGTGAAAATAAAATAATTTTTCCCTTTAAAATAATCCTCTATGATTAGTCAATTAAAAAATATGGTTTTTTGTTTGTTTGCATATGATACTCAAATACTAGAAGACCTAATCGTGCTCACAAATTCAAATGTCGCCCAGGCCTAACTGCCCCTATCAACGATGTGCCGCTCAACGTCCCGAAGGAACTGGCGACGCCCCCAGTCAATCGAAGAAAATCCGCCAAGGAAAGGGTAGAGGATCTAGTGTTGCCTGCACCGTCACCTACAGGAAAGGATGCCCTAATTTTGGCCACTAAGCATCATCATCCCACGTGAGAATTCAAGTCTTGGGCTTCTTGGTATTTTAGTTAACAGTACCGAGTATTAGCCAGGTCAGGTAGCCCCAACTGATACCGAACGCACTGGGCCTGAGCCTAACCCGCTCTGAATCGAGTCGCTGCCGCGCTCAGGTTTTCTTTTCCGTGGGATTTAAGGTGGATTTGAAAGCTCCCTAAACAGTCAACTTCTATGTTTCAATAAGAAGAATGACCAAGGCGGCTTATTGGATGCCTACCCCCTTGGTCCTAACTTAGACTATAAATTCTTTTGTGGCCCCTATGGGGAGAATTTAGTGAGTTTTGTTAAGTTATTTTTAGGTGTATTTACTTTACTTAGGGTGTGGATGTGTGTGAAAAAAAGGTGAACAAGCACATAGTTTTAACATGTGGATATGCGATGATCTTTTTCAAAATCCCCTATTTAAACTATTTTTTATTATTCCTTGATTAAAAGAAAAACATGCACAAATATGGCCCACTTTCAATATTTCCTAGTTAATCTAAATGATCAACTATAGGAAGATGGTGAGCTGTGAATAGAGAGTGTTCATATTCTTTCCTAGGATCACCGAAGGGTGCAAAGGCAGCAGATATTACTTTCTCTTCTATCGACAATTCGATCTTGGTCCCGAAATCCTAGTGCAAAAATTGAACCAATGACTCTTACACTAGAAAAAAGAATTATCTAGGCATGTGTGGACTTGGGCCACTTACTTTGGCTAATTATCTAGGTGTTTTGGTACCTAAATTTTCAAAACATACATTATTTCAGAATGCAAGTTAATTTACCTCCTACTTAAACTATGTGTTAACTTTGCAAAAATCAACTTGAAATAAAACCAACACCTAAACTACTAAAACCAGCTAAGAGTGGGCATTAGCAAGTTGCGGGGCACCTCAACCAGTGCTGGCAGATGTATTATGGGCTTCCAGTCACCATTACAAGCAAGAAAAAGATGGAAATAGTAGGAAAAATCCTACTTTTGGTTCCCGCGTGCAAAAAGGCTGAAAAAGGCGCGATTTTTGCGCGCAAGTCACCTCTGAACGCGCGCACTAGGGTGTGTATGTCTGGAAGAAAGCCGCAAAATTACCTGCAATGTAAATTTTTGGGAGCTCTTTAGCTTCTGCTTGTCACTTGGGATGAACCAGGCAATGAAATAGAGAAAGGGAGCAATTCCAGCCCAACTCCACAGCAAAGACGGAGGTCTCTGCAAAAAGGCACAACTACATAAACATGGAAATAAAAGTTAGTGGAGTCGAAAATCCTGTGTTGGTGTGTTTGGCTCATGAATGTACCAAATCACACTTTCTTAAGAGGGGTGGTTCTTCCCTCTTAATTTATTGGTCATAGCCAGAAAATAGATGAATCCAAGAAATTTAGTGGAACATGCTCAAACATAAACATACTAGATAGAGAAATAGCATGCATATTCAAAAATAAAAACTAAACTAAAACTAAAACAAATAAAATAAAATCTCTAAATAGAGTCAAACAAATTCAATAATCCAAATGGCGGCGCTTACATCCCCTCTTATTGAGTGATGGTAGGAAATGAGGATGAAACTTTAACCCACTTTCCAAGGGGCCCTTGGAACCTGGAGCTCCAAGTCCCGATGCAAGGATGTCTTTACTTTCGAGATGCCTTGATGAAAAGTATCCCTCTCTTTACTATGGTGGACTGGAGTTGTTGGATTTCCAACCACTGAGTCCCCTCTATCTCTGCTCCGGATCACACACTGCTGGTATTTCTTGGGGAAATTATGGCCAGCATAACAATGTGCTCTCATATTGTTCATAACTTGGTGGCCTTTCATAGGAGAATTAAAATCATCCTTCCCTCTCTTGGTACATTGTGGATGGTGACCCAAGAGAGGAGGGTGATTCCATTGTGTGCCACATTTATTCCATTCTATGCTCCTTTGAGGTCCTAAGGAGGCTTGGGCGGTTGTCCTTAGGTGGCCTTGACTATGGGATCAATGTCCTGGAGTGTGCCTTGTGGTCCCAGAAAGTGACTTCCGCCACTCTCAGGACCGCGCGGCTTTTTGAGGAAAATCCGCGCAAAGGCGCGCTTATCGAAGAATTCTGCGCGCAAAGACGCATTTGACCGGTTCTTTCTGTGTGCAATTTGATTTTTCCTTTCAGACCTTAGAGATTTTTAAATACTTTAGATTCTCTAATGTCTCTCATCCCTATAAATCCTTTTTCCTAACATTAAATAATGTCATCTTTGCTTGTCCTATTTTCTAGTGATAATTGACCATATTCTCTTTTACTCTCATCGTTTCTTCATTTAATTAAATACTCAAGGCACTCTTTTCAACGAATCTTCTTGCAAATTATTATATAAATAATTTCTTCAATTTGTTCTTCTACCCTGGATGCCTTGCTAAATCTTTGTTGCCATTCACTAACTGTACTTTCATTTTTACCCTGCTCTCCCTCATGAAACTCATAAAGGTATGCTATAATGAATCTAGGCCATATTTCAAACTTATCTGGAAAATTCAAGTGATAAGAATTGTCTAAAATATTCTTTAGGATGCAGCGGGCGTTAATCTTCTTATATTTCAGCTCGTTATATGTACCTCTCAGAAACCTTTCCTTCCTCAAGTGAGTCATAACCATCTTATATTCAAGGAATAATTTCCTTCTCGTTCATTGATATACTCTCTATTTATATATTTCATTGCTAAAATACAACTTCTTCTTGTCTTTCTCCTATAACTCATGTATGTTTTCCACAAATTCAATTGCATGTACACTATTTTTATTGTCCAATTCCAGCAATGACACTAAATGAAACACACTTTTGGTTGATCTTCCATATACGAATTGGAATGGAATATTCCCTGTGGATTGTGTTGTACCTTCAGAGACAACCCTCGGTTGAAAATAGGTCAGTTCCCAAGACATTTATTGAAAACCATGATGAAAAGAATTTATTGTCCCAATATTCTTGAACCCCTGATATTTAATCCTTATCAGTCTTCAGTGTGAGAACAATATTTCAAGGTGGCCTTCTAGTGTTGAATACAAATGGAAAAGATAGGACAAAAAGAAGTGATCGTGGAAATTCTTTAACAATAGGTTGCTTATGCAGAATCTCTTGTTTCCAAATTTAGAAGAAAAATGTAAGTATTAGAAAGTGAAATATAGAAAAGAGGAGCGCATCATTAAGGATTTTAACTCTAATTTACATAACTAAAAAATTAAACACAAGGAGATTCATTACTCATTTATAAATATGAATGACATAAAAATAACATGTAAATGGAAAGAAAAATCAGACTCAACGGATTCTGGAATCACTTAAAAGCTTTATTCATATGCACATGAAGACCCAAAATAAAAAAAATTATGCTTCTAAGGCCAAAAACTTGGAACCCTCACCTCTTCCTCTTAATTGTCTTTTATAAGGAATTTAAAAAGGGACAGTTATAAAATTGTCAACTTACTATAACTACTAACTAGTGAGCCTTGGTATTGCACCAAGAGTGTTGCAACTCCTAGGGGCTGCCCTAATTTACTTTATCAACCCAGGGTTCGTAAAAACTTGGAGGTCACAATGCTATATACACATCAGATGCAATATTTTCATGTCATCATCTTATGCTTTACGAAAGGGTGCTATTCTTTTAACTACGATAAGAACTGGAAAGTAAATTGCTGGAAGGGAATGATAGAAAGGAAACTAAACTAAATTTCTGAAAAGAAATGAAAAGAATGAAACTAATTTAATTTTCAGAAAGGAAATGATAGAAAGAAACTAAATTAAACTGTTGAAAAGAAATTTCAAAAAGGAAACTAATTTCAATTGCACTTAACGTTAGGCAATCGGTTAAACCCACCCTAATTATCTTATGCGTTATCTACCATGATTCTATCCATGCAGCTAAACTATCCATGAATTAATTCTGACTGAGAAAAGGTGTTTATTTTACAGCTTAGAGGAAAGAAAAAGGGCTAAAGAGGCTAATGGCAGGCTTAACACATGAAGTAGGGCTTAGAAGTGGAAAGTGGGGGTTTAGACCTTATAAAACCATATAATATGGTGCAAAAATGACTTTGGAGAGGAATAATGTGAAATATGCAATGGCAGAGATGCAAAGGAGGCAAAGGTTGTGATATGCGATGTTGTAATCACAATATCTCAAAACTAAAGGGATAGTGGAAGGGTCATCTGGGAGCAAGAGAAAAGTGCGATGAGGTAAGTCTTGCAAAGTGCGATTTGCAATGGGTGACATGGTGGTGGGACCAGAGGCAGAGCGCGATTGCAATGTCACAATCGGTCGATAGGAGCGGTGAGTGTTAAAGAAAAGAACAAAAAAACACGATATGCGATGTGCGATGCAGAGTGGTGATGTTGACGTGGGGCCGATATCGCAATCAGCGTTCGGAAGTGATAAGTGTTAAAGGAAACATGGAAATGTTGCAGGTTGCAGTGAGCGATCTGTGATGCGGTAGCAATATTGCATCAGCGTTCAGAAGTAGTAAGTGTTGAAGGAAACAAGGGAAACTATTGCCGTGAGCAATTTGCGATGCGGTGAATATCGAAATCAACGTCAAGAAGTGGTAAGTGTTAATAGGAACAACTCAAACCATGAGGAGTGTGAAAGGGGGAAGGTAGAGGTCGATTTTTTGATGGTTTTTGAATGGATTTTATGTGTTCTGCATTAAAAATGGTAAGGTAACCCTAAACAACATAACAAAGGAATAAAGTGGGCCAAAGGGCTTAAATGCGTTTAGAGAAAAAGGTAGGTGCAACAGTAAAAAGAAGTGAAAAACAGGAGGGAATGGAGCCGCACCAGCAGTGCTCAGAAGTGTAACACACCTGTAGATTAATGCATGGAAAATAGACAAAAATGCATGATAACAAGAGTGAAAGAGAGACTCGGACTCGGTAATGTAGTTTCTTTCCTAAACTAAAAAATAAAGCAATTTTTTGCCTGTGGGAAGGTCTACCTTGCTCGAACTCTATTGACGGAGATGAGAGGGGGAGGCTTGACCACAAATTTTGGATTTTTTCCTCTATTCTAGTACTCACAAGAAAATGAACTACAACAACACACTGGAATCAAATCTAAACAACAATGAAACTATTTAAAATCAAAATTAATTGAATGATAGAAATAAAACTAGCTAAATGGAAGAAAGGAAGGAATGAAAACAATAGAGAAGCTGAGGCACATGGGTTGGGCCCTAACCCACGAGCCCAACTCTATGGAACTAGATCAATAAAATGGCATCTCTCGACTCATTTCATGAAAAATAACAGTCTCTTGCATCCATAAAAGTTTTAACAGGGCCTAATGCCTTTACAGAAAAAAATTGAATCCAATGGAATGGAATTTTAATATTCCTAAATTAGCATGCAACTAATTGGAATATTATTTTTTCTCTAAAACTATAGTTATATGAATAAATGTGTAAGGAGGCCCATAAAAATTTCTAGCAGCAATAAAAACCCTCTTAATGTGAAAACGGATCATGTAAATAATTGGATCTAGCACCCTCATGTGTGAACAAGGGTCAATGCATGTGGACAAACTAAAGTTTGACCAAATCAACAACACTACTATGGGAGGAGTGGATCCTCAATATAGACAGCTCAATATGAATATGGATTAGTTTAGACAGCTATATGAGAGCTAGATTGAAGGTCCTTAGGTGTGAAAAGGGCTAGAGTAGGTTGAAGAGGTCAACCTTTACCAAATCAAAGAACGCTGTTATGGAGGAGTGGCTTTAATGATGGGACATCATAGTTTTGGAGGGAGATTGATTGTGTGATGATGGAAACCATAATGAGTGGGGCCCAAGGTGAGAAGACTCACATTATTTATAAGGAAGAGGATGGCAGCTATATGGGGTTAGCTTATGAATTATATTTGATATGTTTGTTTAGACCTTTTCTCTCTTTAGTTGTTTAGCTAAGATTGCTGGTGTTGTTTATCACTAAGTATTCTTCTTTAGGAATTCCATCTCTTCCCTTTGAGATGTTGGGAGAGACCTGATCTATCATTCCACACATCCAGAATTGGGGCCAAGCTTCAGTCTTTAGCTACAGCGTAGTTGCTACAGAATATTGTGTTGTGTTGCAGGGTGTTGCAGTGGAGGGTTGATAAACCCACTTTCTGAGTTGGTTTTGCATAGGAAGGAAGATTCCTTCTCTTGGGAGATCAGTTTGGAGGGTTCTTGAGCTCATTTCAGATCTTTGGTTGTAGGCCAATATATTCCCATCTCCTAACCTATAGCGTGATTTCAGCCTGGAAATTGCGTTATTTTAGAGGGCAGCTTAAGTACGGGATCTTGTGGTTCCTTTGGAGGGTTTTCCTGTGATTGAAGGGTTCATCCTCTCATGGGGGGATACCTTTGAGAATATCTACACTAGATATACATTATTTCAGCCTTCTATACTCCTATGCTTCAATTTTCAGTGATTATTCAGCCTTAAGGCTGTAGATCACCATTTGTTTTTGGGTGTATTCCTAGAAACCCTTCCCGGGTTATCTTGGATTTGTATAAAGGAGAATAGATCTCAGTTTTTGGGCCATATTGATTAATATAATATCATATCTATTTTTCTCTACCATTTCTATGTATAAACCCACATTAGACTGCGCTAACTCTTTATGCAATAATTTTATGTTGCAGTAGCTTTGGGGTTTTAGCAATTTTGAGCCATACTAGGTGTGGGAGGCTTATTTACCTCACCTAATATGGTTTGTTTCTGGTCTCCTCTTGGATTTAGATGTCATATTGTTAGATATAATGAATCCAAGGGTTGATTTTTATTTTATAGCATATATTTCTAAAAAATGCGTTTTTCATGCATGTATTGTTGATTTTCCCATTTTGGGATATTACAGTGGTATCATAGTTGTATTAGAGTGGTATCAGAAACCCAGATACAGATGGATGGGTGTGGATGGTGAGAAAGATGTTGGTGAGCCACTTGCATATTTATGGCACTGGGCAGCAGGAGGCATGACTGCGTTGGCTACTCTTAAATGAGGTTGGCCATCATATGGCATATCCTTCTCCTAAGGGTATGATGGTGGAGGAAACTTCGCAGGACACTTGCATAATTTGGAAAAAAGGAGGTTGGGTGCATTATTTTGATGTGACATTCTTCATGTCAATCATCATATCTTCACCTCATGATTTGTATGATGGAGGTGTGAGGGAGCAGCAAGAGTTATTGTTGCTTTGGATACTCTTGGGAGAGTATGTGTTACACCATTTTTTTGGTCATCTAACCTATTGTCATTAGATGAACCCAAGTACATCATGTAAGACCAATTTTACCCTAAGTAAAATTGCTTTCACTATGTGAAATAACTTAGTAAAACACCTTTATTAAGTTGTTTATGGTCTAAACAGGAAACCCCAAAAGGAAATAATAAACAAATCTATATTTGTTTATATTTCCTCAAGGAATAATTAGTTAAACATCAATTCAATTATTATTCCTGGTCATATTTAACCCAAAACAAGGAATTCAATTAAATAAATCCTTATTTATTTGATTATTTCCCAGGAATAAGTTATTTAATCCTTATTTAAATAATATTCCTAGTTAAATTTGACTAAATCATTTATAAATAATTAAATAAATCATTATTTATTTAATTATATTTCCACCATTTCATTAAAATAATAAATAAATCATCTATTTATTTATTATTTATAAATAAAGGATTTGACCCAAGTCAAAAATCCTTTTCCCTCCAATAAATATAATGAAATATTCCTAAAAGGTGGTTCTAGAATTTGGTTAATAATATTTTATTCATACACCAAGTTCTAGAGTACCCTAATATTTTGCTATAAATAGAAGGGTTTTCCCATTCATTTGTCACCTTTCATTTGCATATTAGATCACTCTGGATCTATACTCTTGGTCTGACTTTGAGCCGTTATCATTGTCACATTCTTCATCATTTGTTTTGTGAACTCCCTTTGAGTTCTATGTTTGTCTGTGTTTTCTACACCAACAAGAGAGAGAAATTTTAGATCTGAAATGCTAAGGACTTTCAAGAACCCATCCCATTGAGGAGAATTGGAAATACCTTTCTTGTTTTCCTCTTAGGTGCCCCTTTAATATAAAAATTCTTTCAAAAATATTGTTCTTGTCTTATCTATTGGATGCATGGAGCAACATTTCATTTTTACTGCTTAATGTCTTTTTATGCATAGATCTGGATTTGTGTAGCTTTATTTAGATCAACTAATTGTAGATTTGAAGATATTGGCAGCCATAATTGATGTTAGGGCTATTTTTTATGTGTAGCTAAAGTGGTCTTTTTTCGACAAAAGATTCATACTAACAATTGGCGACTCCACACGAGTTTTATTTTGCGACCGCTGTCGTTTTATATATTCTTGCATATCCAGCTATTTCAAACCCTAGGGTTTCTCTTCAGTTTTTTATTTTTCCTATTTTTATGGTGTTTTTCACCTCTAAAACCCTCAAACATTAAAATTTTTAACTTCAGTGTGTTTCTGGCCCTATCGCGCAGGTGACAGACATCAGCCGCAGCTGAGACGACAAGTTTTTTGAAATCTGCCGCCGAGAGACCCGGATATACAGGTCACACTTATCGGCCCAAAACCTGTGACCTGGCCTAGAGGGCACACTTTTCTGCCCCAAAAATACGACCTGGACTGAAAATAGGTCAGAACCTGTGACCTGCACTTTTTTTTGCACTTTTCTAGCAATTTTTCTGGGTTTGTCTGAAGCTTCTGTCAAGGTTTTCCAGCCTTTGTCTCTGCCTGTTTAGACCTATTTCTGATCTGTTCTACTCAACTAAGTGGTAATATCACCCCTTAGGGCTTTAGTACCCTCCACTTTTTGTGGAAGAGTTTTAGCTGTTTCAGACGTCTGAATTTTCAAAGTTTCAGCCTTCTTCTTTTCAGATTTGATACCTCATTTTCAGATCCCTTTTAGATCAACTCTTCTCCCTTTCAAATCACCTCATATAGTTTTGTTTGGGTTTGCCTCTAGGGCCACCTACTTGTTCCTTATACTTTTAGCTGATTTCCTCCTTTGTTGCAGCAACCTTGCCTCTGTCTCTTTGCTGTTTTTTGCACCTCTTTTTAGCATAATTCTCCTTTAGATCCCTGTCCCTCCTGACCTTAGATCTATTGGTCTCTTTTTTGTGTGTTTCGATTATATTTTTTCCCTCTTTTAGACTAGTTTTGAGAGAATCACCTTCTTGGGTTAGATTGATGCATTGTTAGCTGTTAATTTTCTGTTATTTCAGCCTTATTTACTGTTGTCTGCAGATTTATTTTCAGTTATGCAACACACTTTTTCTTTTACTCTCAGAAAGTCTGGGTTTAAAAATTAAAATCAACACATGCCACACACTGACCCTAAGTGAAGAAGAGCCTGGTTAACACTGCCTGACAAAGACTTTAAAATCAATTGACGCTGCACCTCTCTGCCCTTGTTTCGACATTGCCTCACTTGATTCTGCACCTCGCTACCTTTGTCGGTTATTCTTCTTCCCGTCATCATTGTGCCTCCAAGGTGTTTATCCCGAAGACTTCTTGGACTTCACCCTTAGTTTCCAGTTGGTCAACTTACTCTCTCCCGCCGTCGTCGATTTAGTCCTCCCCCGAGTCTTCACTCCGAATCTTCTTCTGATTGTTCGGGTTCTCCCCCTATTACCTTAACCATGTCTAGTTCAGGACCTAACACTAGCAACACCGGTCCTACTACTGGGTTTGTTATTAGCAGAACCACCATGAGAACTACCTCGACTATCCCTTTGCTCCCTTATATGGCTGGTCTCAATCTCCCCGATTTCAATCAGTTGATCAACGATCCTATCTTCCACAATGTTAGTTGCCTTGCTATGCCAACCAAGCTGCCCTCCAACATTCCCAAGTTCGAAGGCCTTGCTAGTGAACATCCCTCCAACCATATCCGATCTTTCCACATGTGGTGTTCCTCCAACTCCATTACTAATGATTCCATCTGTCTTAGATTGTTCCAACGCATGATTACCGACGAGGCTTATAAATTGTATGTTGATCATACCGCCTCTTCCCATACCACCTTTGCGACCATTTCCCAAGCCTTCTTATCATATTTCTAGCCCCCTCTCCGATATGACACTGGTACAGAACTCTTGACTTCTTTTCATCAATCCTCTTCGACCCACCTTTCCACCCATGTCCAGGAATGGCGGAGAAGAAGGAGCTTATGTCGAGTTCCCACCTTTGAAGATCGGGTCTATATGGACTGGTTCCTTCGCTCTCTCTTACCTGCCATCGGTAAATATGTCGCCTCCCAGTTCCCTCAAACTGAAGAAGCCACCCTCCAAATATCCTTGAAATATGACCTCATCTATGCTCAATCTGGTTATTTTTATACTGTCCTCCCTGACCTTCCTAAACCCGGTGGCACTAACACCCCAGGGGCGTCTCACTCTTCTAAAAGTATCGTTGGAGCTCTTTCACATACCTACGCTCAACCTCCTATGGGCTATGGTTTCCCTCCGGGAGGGGCCAGCACCTCCAACACTTTCCCCCCTCCAGGTAGCATGTATTCAAGATACGACATGCCTCCTCCTTTTTCCCATCCTCCTGCTTACCCCAATGTTACCCATCCTAACCCTTATCCTTACCCACAGCCTGGTGTCCCTGCTCCTACAGCATTCAGACCTCCAATTCCCTTTCCTTCTCCACCCCTGCAACAGTAACAACTGCCCCCTCCAGGGAAAGTATTTGCACAATAGGGCATGACTAATCCTTCTTCTTCTCAAAGAAAGTGGAAAGGCAATAAAAATCAATCTGCCCCTGGTAATTGTGGATCCAATCCTCTAAGTATTGATTCTAACACTGCTAACCAGCCACAGGGCTCTCAGCCCAAGCCGGACAGGCCTCTTCGCACCAATAAGCCTTGTTCGTGTTGCGATGTTTATGATCATTACACTCACGATTGTCCCCTATTACCACAGATGCGGCAGATGTGGGAGTCTTAGGCTACATTGCGGGGACAACATACCTCCCCTACTGTTTCCCTCAATGCAGCTACTTCTCAACCAGCCATGTTTACCGATCCTTTCCCTCAACAAGGATTTGTGGCTACTCAACCACCTCATGCCATGGTAGCCACTCAACCTTCCCTTTCTAGTTCCTCCAATTACCAGATTCTCATGATGACTTCTGACCAACCTCTCACCGTCGACCTTAACCTTCAAACTCGGTCTCATCAGTACCCGCCTCCCACTCCGTCTGTCCCCGAGTCACCTTCTTTAGGTCCTACAGAGCCTCTTTCGACACCAAATGGTCCTTTGCAGATCCCTCAACCCAAATTTTAGGTCCCTATCAAGGTTCCTAAGGGCCCATTACGCTGAAATGATGCTTCTAGTCGAGCTGCTCATTCATATAGCATAGTAGATGATTTGGCACAGTCTCCTGCTGCCATTTCAACACTGGAACTCCTCCAGTCATGTCCTTCTCAAAAGAAGGCTCTACTATCTACCATGGGTGCTGTAGATCCTGCTAATGACCAATTGATTGTTTTCGACGCCCACCAATTAGATCATCCTCCTCTTCCTTCTTCCATTGCTTTCCAAATCCCAGTCAAAATCCGGAACGCTAATGTAGCTCGGTGTATTATTGATGAGGGGGAATCTACCTATGTGATGTCTGCTTCGTTTTGGAAACAACTCGAATCTCTTGAGCTAGCTCGTTCCACCATCACCCTTCATGCATGGGATGGCCATGCCTCCCAGCCCATTGGCCTCTTCCGTAATTACCCTATCACTCTTGCAGGCAAGATGGTTTGCGTCGATGTTGAAGTCATCGATGCCCCTCTTGATTATAACATTCTTTTGGGGTGTAGCTACACCTATGCCATGTCCTCTGTCCCATCTGTGGTTCATCGCAAAAAAATTTTCCCTCATAATTGAAAGATAGTCACTATTGACCAGTTGTCATATCATGAGCCAAAATCTCTGACCTCCTCTGAGTCGATCATCTCTTCTGTAGCCAATAAGCACACTATCGATTCTTTGACCAGTGTCTCCCCCGATGTCTAAAAAAACTCCTCCTTGCTTGGAACCTTCCCTGGTCTTCCTCCTCCTCTTGTCTCTGATTCCAGCTTAGCGAATGTTTGCATGATGCAATCATCTCGGGCCGACCTCAAGTGGCCTGCTTCGGCTAGTCAGCAACCTCAACCTTGCCCATCGCAACCTGCTCCTAGCCCTTCACCCCCGCTAATCAGACCTCTTCCTTCTGGCCCTCCCCCTATAGCTGGTACCCATGAGCCTCTCTACCCTCCTGGGTCGGTTCCCCCAAGTCTCAACCATCTTGGCGCTGTCCCTCCCGGCCATTACCCCGCTGGTCTAATACCCTTTCTTGCTCCCCCTCCCGGGGTCTATTTGGTACCCATCATGGCCACCCTTTCCCTCCCCAATCTGACCCTGGGAATTCCTGTCTGGTACCTTAACCCTCCAGCCGCTACCCCACCAAGTCACCCCAAACCATACCTTGCTTTGACACCGGTTCAACCAGTTCCCATAGCTGCTTCTATCGCTACAGTGCCACCCGCACCTCAACAGGACCCTTCTCCTGTTGTGACCACTACGGGAAAGAAAGGCAAAGCTCGTAAGGGGGCATCCAAGGACAAGGCCACCCCGACTGACCCTGCCCCTCCTCCGCCCGAAAAGCCTTGTGCCTTATGTGATGTCATCAGTCATGCCACCCATACTTGCCCCGAGTTGCCCCGTATTAAACCCATGGTTAAATTCGCGTTCCCTGAGTCTACGGTCCCTGCACCCTCTGTTGCTTCCTCGTCCATACCAAAGAACCCAAATACTCTTCACACCAACAAACCCTGTGCTTTTTGTGGTGTCCATGGCCATTATTCTCACCATTTTCCTCACCTAACGCATTATCATGCCTCTTTAGAGGTCATTCGCGAGTATGAATTTGAGCAAAATCAATCCGCCTCTCCCATCCTCGCACAATATGCATTAGGTCAGTTTGAGGATCCCTCTACTACCATTGACATTCCCCTCCCCCCCCCGATGTTGAGATGATAGAACCTGCCGCCCCCATTCTCTACCTATCATCATCTTTGCGATCCTCGGAGTACATTCCCTCTGAATCCCCTCCTTCTGTTTTGCTCGATCCCCCCTCAGTGACATTCTTGGACTCCATATCGTTTGACCATATTTTTACCTGTTCTTCTGTCATCTCTCGTGATGATTTGTATGTGAGCCTCTCCTCCCACACTGATGATTTAGGTAGCTTTGCAGCATCATGTGGGTTCCCTGACCTTTTTCTTCCCATCCCTAACTAGGATAATACCATCTGTATCTATGATGTCCTCCGCAGCCTGAGCACCAACTATCCCTCCCGTAGCTCTCATACACCACCCTCTCATCGGTTTATGAGTTATAGCCATCCTCTCCAGACTAATTCCTCCCGTTTTTGTCATTTGATGTCTACTCTCCACTCACGCTGCCATCATTTTTCTTCCTCCTCTCATTTATTGTCTTCCGACACTCTTCCGTAGGACCTCCCGTCCACACTTTATATTGGCTACGCCGATGGTGCAAGTCGCTATTCCCGGAATATAGCCTCGGTAGCTTGGGCCATCTTTACCCCCTTACACACTGTCGTTCTCTCCCATGGGATCTGCATTGGTGCTGCCACCAATAATCAGGCCGAATATGATGTAGTGCGTGGTCTCTTAGCCGATGCCCTTTCTCATCGTATCCTCCACCTGCATGTTCATTTAGCTTCCCTGCTTCTTGTCCTACAACTCAATGGTGTTTATCGTGTGCATAATCCTATACTTTTTAGATGATATTTACGAGTGAAACTTTTGATATGTGAATTTAGAGTCATTACTTTCAGTCATGTACCCAGAGAACAAAATCACTACGTAGATAGCATTGCAAACCACATTCTAGATTGGCATTTATCACACACATTTCCCACACGACAATAACATTCAAAATCATCAAAACAATTCATATCCATAATATGTGTCGTACAAATTTTTTTTAGCGTCCATCTACTTGGCTACATATGACATGCCCATAGCATGTTACAAACAACAAAACTCAAAACTAGGGGGTAGCACTTGCCCCTACATACATACTAGGGGGCACCACCTCTCCCAAATCTAATCACTATCTGGAGGATCCCGAGCCAATGGCTCTGCCCCCGTAGCTCGTATATCACACACAGTCTGACTAGCCATCTCCATGCGCCGCATGATCCCTCGCCATTTCGAGGGCAGCCCAATACATAGCTCTATGTACTGGTCGTCTAAGTCTTTCCAACCCCGCTCCGACACACCGGTCAGCAGCCCTTCACATCTACGATGGATATCCTCTAGGAGGGTGACCATGTCCTCATTTTGTGCCATTCTCGATCAACTAGCACCTGTAGGTCCTGATATTGAAGGTCATCCCATATATCTGATTAGTTTTACCGGAGCTATATCTGCATACCAAAAGTGTAAGAATCAGTACCATATATATTATTCCCAAACTTTACAATGCACATACAATATTAGCCACTTTTCACTTACCATCGGCCCCCCATACTCGACCAGGCAGAAGTGGTAGGTTCGGATCACCCCAATAACTCATCCTACTATAGGGATAGTCGTCTATGTACAACAACATCTGATCCCAATGGGCAAAGAACTCCGGTCGGAACACCCGTTCGACCGCCCCTCCTCCTCCTCTACTCAGTATTCGGCCCCATCGATGCATCCTGGGTTCTCTAAAACCCCCATCTGGAAGCTGTACACAAGGTCGTAAGGTTGTGATCTTCTCAAAAAAGAAGGAGCACAATATGGTCCCATACGCACAATCATGGTTCACTTGCTGCTTGCAAAGCGACAGTTGTCGTTTCAATGACACCAACATCATCTGGGCCTAGCCATAGTAGGTCCCACTCATCACACTCTCCACAATCATCATCTGCCCTCTAGTGATGTGATGGAGCACCTAGCTGCCTAGGATTTGCAATACTGCTGCTGCCACTGCACGGGTCTCTAACCTCTCTAGATCCCCAATAGGTATCCGAGTCCCTTTGACTCAGAGGCCTGGTCGACAATGTCACTCTACAAACTCCATGATGTGACGCCCCCAAGGTAACACTGGCTGTGTGTTTCCCACCATCCCTAATGGTGGGAGACCAGTCAGGAAATACAGATCCTAGACTGTCAACTCGATCCTATGCCCCTGCACTATAAAGACCTCATGGTCTAGATCCCAATAACTAACAAATCAGGCCAATAAGGGCTCTCCAGCTCTCATCAGAGGGTTCTCCACAATATTGAGAACCCCAAACCTGGCCAATGCCTGATGGACACCCTGATCCGCTTGGATTTCCAACCGTAATGTACCCAAGTCTCTCTGTCTCCACTTGATCCATATGTATACCATATCTGCACAAAAACATCATCTTTGTTAGTATACAGACCAAAAAGTTGTATTCAATTACACAAAACCTGAATATCAACCCAAAACAACATTAAAATCACCTCCATCTGACAGGTCGCACTTTTTGGCCAAATCCTGGTACAGGTCACACTTTTTTGGCAAAAACCTGCTTCCCAGGTCACATTTTTTGGCCCAAATAGTGCGACCCAGCCATGAAGATGAAGGAGGGTCTGTTCTTGAGATTTGGGACCCTAATATAAACTTTCAATCCATCAAAAATAAAGAGTAGGATTAGGCCTCTTACGTGCAACTGACGGATCTCGATTCCAACAGTCGGTTTGTCCGCTATGATCGCCGCAAGATTTAGGGATTTCTCTGTTGGGAAAAATACTGAGAGGGGGGGGTGAATCAGTATTTAGGACTTACTCAAAACTTTTTACTTTTCCATTCACTAAAACCCATACGCTACTTTGATGAAGCCAACTAGCATATACACGCAGATATCCTTCATAAAACTCGCGTATGAACAGAGATCTAATTATACGGATAATTCATAGCTTAGTTATTTGCAACATTCATTCATCTGATGTTAAGTTAACAGTAAGGATGTGAAGTAATAACATAATAAACCATCACACATAAGCATCACACATGAACACCAGGATTTAAGGTGGAAACCCAAGTCGGGAGAAAACCATCGCTGCCGTCGTCTCAGTCTTCAATATTTATTATATAAAGAAAACATGTTACAACCATGTACTAGCGCAGAATCATACCAGCGCATAGGCACCCACCTGCAGAAGGCTACAACCTTCTCTCGTTTACCAGCCTCTCCTGGAAGGGAGCTACAACCCCCTGCTCTCGTTTACCAGCCTCTCCTAGAAGGGAGCTACGACCCCCTACTCTCGTTTACTAGCCTCACCTGGAAGGGAGCTACAACCCCCTAACTGAAGGCTACAACCCTTAGTACCACCATGGACCACGTTTCATCAATTTTCACACTGGATCCAATAGCTTCTTTTAGAACACAAATTGCAGGCCACTTTTCATCATATTTTCAGACTGGACCCACTCCACACATTTAAGCTCAATCATACATCAAACTGAAACTTATAGCTCCATCACTTCATTCATTGAATCATCAAGAAATCAATCAACAACTTGATCTTTCATCAATATAACCAGCAGCATAATCATAATTCAAACAACCCAGATCTGTATGAATACATCACTGTCAGATAGTAGTAAAAAAACAGAATAGATCAGACATTTCATACCATATACTTCAGCAAACCCTAGTTGTCATACACACTTTCCCTTCACTGATCTGACGTATATACACACTTTCATGCATATAAACCCGCGTATACATCTGCACATATTACAGAACTAATTTCACAACCCATACGCGCTTTCTCTTAATACAACCCATGTATATACGCGCTTCCTCTGTTACAAACTAGCGTATAGATCTTCAGACATCTTAGGGCAGCACAATTATTCAAGATAGATGCATAGCTCAGATTTTACTCTTCACTTCATGAACATGTTCGCCTCATCTCAGATCTAAACATTCCATAAAAAAAATCTAGAAAATACAAATACATTTCAGATCTAGATACCCTTCTTCATCATTCTCTTCATAGGTGCATTATGAATTCAGATCTATCATTCAATTGTTACCCATTCCATTCAGATATACTTCAAAGAGAAGTATTCATTCAAACCCAGACATCTTGCAACAAAACCTTGCACATTGATTTTCTTCTTTCTCCTTATATAGATTTAGCCTTGGCCAATACCATGAGCCAAAACCACACCACTTCCGATGGTATTCAGACGGACCAGCTGTATAAACCAATAATACAATGGGTCAATACCATGGTAGTAACCCTTGGTTTTATTCTTTTAGAGCACAATTGAGCATACGCGACTTGGCACGTACTTTTCCGCGTACATACGCTACTTTGCCTTAACAAATCCGCGTATGCCTTGTGACATACCTTGTTTAACATTATTCTGGCACTTTCTCGAATTTCTTTCTTTTCTACTACTCCTGGAAATGATATATAGATACATCGCATTTCATCGTGGACAGCTTCATCAAGTATGTTTCCATCAAGTACAATAGGTTTCCATCAGGAACAACTTCATCAAATAGGTTGCCATCAACTTTCTCAAGTAGGTTGCCATCAAGGACAACACTCTACATCATATTGCCAACAATCTCCCCCTTTGGACTTGATGGCAACCATGATGGTGTTTGATCACCACAACAGATAGATACATTAAGCATAATGATATTCTTCCCTTATTCAAACACAATGTCACTCTCCCCCTTTGACATCAAGGGCAAAGGGCGGATCAAAAACCAAAACAAGGTTTTTCTCCTCATGTAGAAAGAAGAGCGCTATAGATCTGGTGTGCACTGAAGTTACCATGCTCCCCCTGAGTTCATGTTGAATGTTCAAACATATTTTTCAATGAAGTACATGACTCTATGAACTTCCTATCACCAAGGACTCATACTTACATCAACGATCCAACCAAGTTAATTTACATATGAGACTCAAGTACCCAACCAAGTGGGTTTACACATTTTAACTCAACTACCCAACCAAGTGGGTTTACATATTTTGACTCAACTACCCAGCAAAGTGGGTTTACAAATTTGAACAAGTCCTTACATGACTGAATATTACAATTTTACATCATAGGTCTCAATCATGACCTTTTCATCAAATTACAAATATGACCTTTTATGACCAATACCAGAAAGACCTCAAGAGAGAGAGATCTTATTTCAGAATCATCATAATGCCAACAATGCATTACGCTCAACAAGGCTAATGATCCCCCTGAAAATGTGCATCCAAGCATCCTTTCCATATGACCAAGGCTCCTCCTTAGCTTGTGCAACCTGAATACTTTCAACAGCAAGTCATCAGCAACAATCTCTGCATGATCTGTCCATATCTCTGAATCATAAGACTTCCATCTCATCCATGTGTGAAAGCAAATAATAATCTTTAGCAAAAAGAAAACAGGGCTCATCCATAATCTCATCATAAGAAACCATGTCACATGTCATCATTATTTAGAACTGAGATATAAGAAGATATAGTGCCAATAATACAATCATTAGTAGTCAGACTGATGCTCCCCCTGAACCTGTGCACCTGATCTTTAGCTGTCATACCAATTTTCTTATCATCAATGCATACGCGTCTGTCTCCACTGTAACTCGCGTGCATATGCAGATTTGGTTCATCAAACTCGTGTATGGAAGGTGAAATATAGAAAATTTCACATTCCTTCATCTCCCCCTGAAATTGTATCTCATGTACCTGTCTTCTTCACATCAGATGCACTGTCAGAAATACACATACCCAGAATTACCAAAACAATCATGGGAATCACCATACATTGCTCCCCCTGTGACGATACATTACTAATACCTATAATGTATCTCACATCACTTCTGCAGTCATTAAGAGAAGTAGGTGTTAGACTCCTATACCAATAGGTGTCATTTTTCATGATTGTCTTGATTGAACTATGCAATATGTTCAAACCTTTTTCTTGTGCAAAGGTGTTCCATATTCTTAAAAAATCAAAAATCAAAAAATTTAAAAAATGTAAAGAGGGTATACCCTAAAAGAGAAATCAAAGGGTGAAAAGAATAAAATGGTCAAAAAAGTGAAAGAAATGAACCCCAAACAAAAATAGACCAGGGAAGTGTGCAAGTCTAAATGCCACTACTATTTCATTTTTGTAATAAAGCAATTGTGTGAGAAGATTAACTTTTGGTTACTACAATTCATGAATAGTCAAACTGTTTAAGCTTGGCTAGTTCATTTTTCAATTTCATGTTGTAGAATAGAGAATAAATATTTGACCAAACAGTTTAATCTTGGCAGATAAGTAGATAGGTAGAGTTAATAAAAGGTGCTCAACAATTTAATCTGAGCCCTTGGATGTAATAAGGGTAGAATTAGATAGATTTGCCTTGTAAAAGAAAAGAAGATTGATAAGGGTTTTCCAGTCTAAGTGCACCCTAATAAAGAAGAGAAAATGGTAGTGTAAAGTAGATAGGGTAGGTAGATGGTGTTGCAAAGTTTCATATGATGAATGATGGTGTTAAATGTGTTTGATCTTTAGCTTTCATCACAAGTACTGAAGCAGAATATACATTGGAAAATTTACAGAAAGCAAAGTCAAAATCATTAACTTCCCACATCACTTTCTCCCTAAGAGTTTTACTAATTTCCCCAAAGTGCTAAGGTATTTGAAGATTAAAGGGGCTCAAGGCATTTCCTTGACTTTTGGAGGGACCGAACCCTCGGCCTGATGATCAAAAATACCTAAGTATTTGAAGTTATTTATTATTATAAACATTCCCTTTTAATCTTTTCCTAAGTAAAATTATATTTTACTGAGGAAAATCATGCAAATTTCCATAATAATCCCTCAAAATTACTTACTATTCTATGTTTAAGTGTTGAAATTGAAATGATACAATTTACTTCAAAAATCTCCACTTTCCTAGTTGTGTAAAGTATTTTGAGTTTCCCTTGTCCCATTGTCATATTAACATTTAACTTTAAATATTAAATCCTTATATAACTTACCTTTTCCTATATGTATAACTCTTTCTACATAAATATCCCAAAAGCCCATCTTATTATAAAATTTCAACCAAAGTATTTATTTTCCAATTATTCATAAAAGACCCACATTATGTGCCCTTTGGTTAGAAATATATCTTTATAATCTATCCCTGCCCCTATGGATAATAAATTACATTGATTTATTACCATATAATAACAATATTGAAAAGGTTTTAAACATATGTTTTATGTTTTAAACGGAAAAAACAAATAAAACCAAAGCCCCGCCGCAACCCCAACTCTCATTAAACCACGGGATTAATTAATCACCCAGATTAATTAATAACCAATCCCTTAGCCAATAAGACGCCGCCCGGAATAGTTAAATTAAAATTAATTACTTTGGGCCCGCGTGTTAAATCCCCTAACTTCTTCACGTCATATCACCCGTCTGATCGCCCATTCCCGGATCAACGGCCCGCTGTAATTCCGCCAGCCATCCATCGTCCGATCGTTAACATGCGGGATCACGGTGGTTTCGAAACAATGCACCCGCCACGTGTTGATCTCCGAATGGAATCGCTGCCTCCCCGCGGAAAACTGCTTGCTCCCGAAAGCGGTGCGGAATTTACTGCTTACCGCCCGACCCTGGTGACGCATCCATCGTACATCAGTGACGTCATCCCATAAAAATAATAAAAATCCCCCCCGTTTGACTTTTCCGATAAAACAAAACGTTCACGTCTTTTTCATCATTTTGTACGCCAGTGAAAGAAAACGCCTTCCACGCAGAAAAATTCAAAATTCGAATTTGTGAAGTCCACTTACCTTATCCTTTCGAAGAAGATTGCAGACAAGCCTCTCAGAAGATTATCTACCTTAGCCGGCACCTATCCAAACGTTGTTTTCTCCAAAAACAGGTATTTACCCTAAATTCAAACTGAACTCTGTTGAAATCTCGGCTTTCCTTTTTTCCTTCACTAAAACAGAGTTAGAATTAATTACTAGTTCATTCCGTGACCCCGAGAACTGTAATTGAATTACTAAATCTGCAAATGGACCTGTTTTTCCCATGAATTTACTCAATTCCTCACCATTAGACAAATTTCCATTTTTCCACAAGAACCAAAATGTGAGTTCCTGTAGCCTTGAATGATGCTCCATTTTGAACCTGGTCAAAACCTCACTCCCTTGTCCATTGGGGAATTGCTTGGAAAATCTACTCGGTTGTCCCCTGAAGAGGTAATCAGAAGATCACATCCTTGGATAAATAGTCTTAATACTAGTCATGAGATTTGTTTACTCCAATATTGTTATCAAATCTATTGAAACAGAGGTTAGAAAGCATAACAGCTAAAGAGTATCAGTGGTTAAAGTGTATCAGGTAAAAGTTAGTGAAAGTTAAAATGAAGTTACAGAGCAGTCAAAGGTAAACAGTAAAAGTAAATACAGAAGGCAGTAAAATGGTAAAAAGATATGAGAATACTTTCATCAATAGTGAAGTTTGTCTAAAGTGAAAGTAAAACAGTCAAAAGAGCAAGAAAGTAAAAAGATGAAAAAACATAACAAGAAGGAACATTTTTGTAGAAATTGCATATTTTAGTCATAGTTTTGCAGAAACTATTGTGATCAATCCAAGATTAATTTTACACAACTGAAGGAGGTTTATGTTTTTAAGAGGTCCATCTACAAAAACCTCTCTCACTTTTCTAACAACCATTATGTTTTTGGAAATATTAAACAATGTTGGAAAGAACTTTTTGCAGAAAATTCCTGTTAAGTCATCATTTGGAAGAGAATATTGTGGCCAATAAGAAATACATCTTACAAAAATGAAGGAGGTTTTTGTTCCTAAGAGACCTATCTACAAAAACCTATCTCAAATTTTTCACAGTGATCTTATAATGAGAGATACATGCGCATATTTATAGGCCATTTTTCAGACTCTGTAAAACTCTGTTTTACACATATTGTTTACAGAGAATATTATGCACAGCGGGAGAGGAATTTTGGGACACTGAAAGAGGTTTATCTCACCAACATATTAATCCAAAATAACCTCTTTCACTTTTTACATATATATTACTTATTTAGAAATAAAAAGGTATCATTGGACCCCAAATTTTCAGAATTATTGGAGCAAAATTGCACAAAGAAAGGAAGCAGTTAGTGACTTGGATGCCTCATCATCAACTAAGATTTGGATCAAATTCGAATTCTCCTCTTTGTCATCACCTATCCATAAAAAATAGTGCCAAAAAGATGCATTAGTTTGAGTGTCCTTTACTTTAGTTCTATTTATGTAAAATAGTTGGAGAGATTTGTGAACCAATTTTGATATTTTTTCAAGATATTTTAGTTTAGAATTTGTATAAATACTTCCCTCTTGGAAGTATTTTGGGTGGATTCTACTACTTCGCTATGAAATTGATGTTTTTGGAATAAAAGCGTTTTGGAGAAATTTATTTGTGGCTTGCTGGATGACAATTTGAAGCTCAAGACTTTTTGCAGGATTCATGTGTCTGACTGCAGTTCAATAAGTCTTTCTATCCTATGTCTTAAAGTTTTATATTTGTTTATAATATCATTGTGTCCATTTCTGAATACTTGACATAAAAGAATAACTTAGAATTTACTTAATTTTACTCTGAGTTTAGTTGTGATTATTCTAAATGTTTTCCTCTAAATTAGTTATAAGCAACGAATTCTTAATTGCTCTTGCTTCGCTAATTTAAACATTTTGGTTACTATAATAAAGAATTCTTCACTTCTCTTTATTTGTAATAATTTCATTTCTTTCTTTTGAACATGGCGAAAGATTCTTAACTTCCTTTCATCCCTTAAAACCCATTCCATCCACTTTAAATTTTAAGGATTGTTCTCTGTTTGGCTATCTTGCCCTGTAAAGCCATCTTGTGTGTAGAATAAAAATCCAGTAAAGCCATCCTTTGACTCCATAGCCTAATGGACTGAAAATATTCAACCTTGCCCTTAGTTGACGAATTCCACCATTTTCAAACAAATTCTTGGATCTATAACTAGCCTAAAACCTTCTAAGAACAAAGATAAATTATAAAGAGAGAGCCCTCTCTGGATGCAGATTGGCTAGATTCTGCATCTGAAGGTTGGTTTGTGGTTACCTCGGGTATACTTTCCTTTTCCACAACTTCAAGGAAAACCTGAGTGATAGCAGTAGGCTTTAGAAGCAGATGACTACAGTAGGGTCAATATTCCCTATGTTTCTGACCGGTCCTCCTTCTTTTTCCAGCTTTGCTTGAAATTTATTTTAGTGCGCTGAAAATTCTCCAATTTTTCAGATCTGTTCATTCTGCATTCTTTTTCCACATGTCCATACTTGTTACAAGCATAACATCTTGTGTGACCAGAAAAATAAGCATAAGGATCATAATGTGTTGTTATATCCTTCCTTCTATTGCAATCAGCTGCTTTATGACCATACTTGCTACATGAAAAACAATATCCCTTGAAGAAACCAGAGTACCTTTCTGTGTAGAATCTATTTGTATGTGACTGAAACATTTTGCTTCTGCAATTGGCAGCAACATGCCCATAATTATGACATTTAAAGAATTCAACATTATTTAATGATTTCTTTTGAGTGTTCATGATTGTCGGTTGACTTCTTGTTTCTTTAAACTCTTCAGGTTTTGCATTGACATCCTTTGAATCTTTAGCACTTCCTTGTGAACTAGATTCTCCTTTAACAGTTTCATGAAAACCAAGACCAAGTTTAATAATAGGAGACCTTTGATTACTAATAATATTGTCCAGAATCTTAGTACTATCTTGAAACCTCAAGATTTTATCCTTTTCTTCTAATTAAACTTTGAGAATGTTTACCTCAACCTCCAATTTTTGGCATTGCTTCTTCATGCTTTCTTCGACTCTTTTTCCTTCTTCTACTTGATCATTTAATTTTAAATTTCTTCCTTCAACCAATTTTCTTGTTCTTCACATGTTTGTAGCAGTTCTTCATTCTTCTTATTTGATTTTTCCAGATCTTCTTTGAGAGAGATGATTTCTGCTTCAAGTCCTTCCTTTTCAAATGGTAGGGGTTCTTCATTCTTGTTATTTGATTTTTCCAGATCGTCTTTGAGAGAGATGATTTCTGCTTCAAGTCTTTCACTTCGATTGGTTGCATAAACATACAAATTTTGATACTTGTCTATCTGTCCATTCAGTATTTCTTTCTATTCATTCATTCTAGAGATCATATCTTTGTAGATAGATTCTTTCTTATGAAATTGATTCCAATCATTGCTTTCATCATTGATCTTGAGATTTGCTTCTAGACTTATACTGTTACTTTCACTATCTTCACCATTGCATGCACAAGAAAGTGAACCACAAGAACAATAATCAATACTTGTTTCATCTTCTCCATTTTCTGCTGCACATATTTTCTGAGGTATCTCCTTTCTTTGAGTAGCCTTCTTCTTTTGCTTCTTTGCCATGAGCACTTGTAGATCTTGATCAGAATCTTCTTCATCCTCATCATTCTCTTCATTTGTATAATAACTCTTTCTCTTTTCAAATTGTTTCCCTTTACCATGATTTTATTCATAAGGACATTTAGCAGCATAATGACCAACTCTTCCACAAGAAAAACACTTGAAGGGAAGCTTACCTTTGAATCTTCCAGTTCCCAGTTGGAGTCTTCTCACAAAATTTGCTTCTTCTTCTTCTGATATATAATTTGATTCCTTGAAATCTTCCTTTTCTTTTCCTTTTGCACATGCCTTAAGAGCAGCTTCTCTGATTTGAGAGGGACCTCCTTGTCTCATTTCATAAGCAGTCAGGATACCATTTAATTGAACAACAGTAAGAGTTTGCAGATCTTGCCTTTCTTCAATAGCTGATACTTTAGATTCAAATTTTGATGTCAAAGATCTTAAGAATTTTTCCACCAGAGTAGTATCGGTTATGGTTTCACCCAAGTTTCTCATTCAATTTACAATATCATCTAGACGTAAGAAGAAACTGGAAATAATCTCATCATTATGCATTCTTAAATTTTCATATTCAATTCTGAGAGTCTGGAGTTTTGCACTTTTTACCTTTGTATCTCCTTCATATCTCAGAATGATTTTGTCCCATATTTATTTTGCTGAATTTAGCTGCATCACTTTGGAAAATTCTGGTTCATACATGCTTCCTAATAAAACATTGACTGCTTTGGCATTGTTTTCATATTTCTTCCTTTTTGCTGCATCAGTAGGAATAATTCCCGGATACTGATAACCTTCTTCCACGATTGCCCATACTTCTGCACCAAGACTTTGTAGATATTATTTTGTTCGTATCTTCCAGAATATCAGATTACTTCCATTGAATAGAGGTGGCCTTATAGACATTACCCCTTCATGACTTCCCCTTGCGACGGATCTCCTTCAAGCGATCAAGCTTCTGCAAAAGGACCCCCTCTGATACCAATTGTTGGGAAAAATACTGAGAGGGGGGGGGGAGGGGGGGGAGGGGGGGGGGTGAATCAGTATTTAGGACTTACTCAAAAATTTTTACTTTTCCATTCACTAAAACCCATACGCTACTTTGATGAAGCCAACTAGCGTATACACGCGGATATCCTTCATAAAACTCGCGCATGAACAGAGATCTAATTATACGGATAATTCATAACTTAGTTCTTTGCAACATTCATTCATCTGATGTTAAGTTAACAGTAAGCATGTGCAGTAATAACAGAATAAACCATCACACATAAGCATCACACATGAACACCAGGATTTAAGGTGGAAACCCAAGTCGGGAGAAAACCACTGCTGTCGTCGTCTCAGTCTTCAATATTTATTATATAAATAAAACATGTTACAACCATGTATTGGCACAGACTCATACCAGCACGCAGGCACCCACCTGCAGAAGGCTACAACCTTCTCTCGTTTACCAACCTCTCCTGGAAGGGAGCTACAACCCCCTGCTCTCGTTTACCAGCCTCTCCTGGAAGGGAGTTACGACCCCCTGCTCTCGTTTACCAGCCTCACCTGGAAGGGAGCTATAACCCCCTGCTCTCATTTACCAGCCTCACCTGGAAGGGAGCTACAACCCCCTGACTGAAGGCTACAACCCTCAACACCACCATGGACCATGTTTCATCATTTTTCACACTGGATCCAATAGCTTCTTTTAGAACACAACTTGCGGGCCACTGTTTCAGGGAAAATCACCCTAGAGGTTTGTTGGGTTACAACCTCCACAGAGTAGGGCATGCTACTCAAGAAGGACTCACACAACCATACATGTTCATGAAAAAATAAATAGAGAAGATCGAGGAATTACCCGTAGGTCCTACGGTTGAAGCAGATCCCGCGGGGTCCAAACCCCCAACAACCCTTCTTCCTTCTTAACCTGAAATACAAGAAGAAACAAGCACGAATAACTGGTTGTACAACATATATCTACTAGTGAAATCCATATGAAACATTAGATAAACCATAATAAATTCTTAAATAACAATATTCTCATATATGCAAGCGGACACTAACACGTATATTTCAGGAACAAGATGGTTCTTCTGTATTATAAATAGCATGTACAGAAATAACAAGTGGAGAGATCACCTGAATCCTTCCACGATCTTCGAGCAGACTGTCGTCCGGATCCATCCCACCCTTGCCTCGCTAAGATTCCTTCCGAACTGGTGCATACGAGATGACATATAGGGAGATGAGCATCTCCAGGAAACAAGGGTTTCCTGTAATGAACTGGGAAGTGCAGGAGGCATAGGAATTCAGACTTGGATAGAGGATTCCAACAAAGTATAATATCAATAATTTCTCTCTCCCTTAGGCCATGCACATGAGGGGCTTTTATACTCCCTCAAAGTAGTTTCAACAGTTGGAAACAATTGGCCGCGTGCTAGGGTGGTTGAACTACCAGAGTAACCATCAACCCAGCCCGAAAATAGGGAATTTTAATATATATTTTTAATGATTTTAATGGCATACACGGAAAAGTACATGTGGACTCGCGTATACACGTGGAAATGTCTGGGCATAACTGCGTATGGGGATTTTTATACTGTTTTTTAGTGAATTTTGTCCAAGTCTGTAGGAATGGGTGCCCAAAGCCATAAAAGAAATCATGAATCATATGAAGGTGAGAAATGATGCTATAACAGATGCCCCCTAATATATGAGGTCAGAAGGGGTACATGATGGCCGAAATGTATTATGTACATAGAAAGAACTTCGCAAGGACAAGAGAGGACTTCACCAGATTTCAGCCTGCCAAAAACCAATGAAAGAAAACAGAGAGTCAACTCATGCTGAGGCGGGCATACCCATGCTCAGTCAAAAATACATCATATAGAAAGTACTGAATAGATCCAATATGTATACAAGTATAGTTGAACTGAAAGTACACAATGAATCATCTGAGCATGGCCCGGAAATATAAGTCTGAATCAATGTCCAAGTATCACATATAGAAAGCTGATCAAGGATGGTGCAACTGGATGTCTGATCATATAAGTAACTGAATCTCCAAGTACCGAATCATAAGAGGTGGAAAAAACGGTACAATCACGCAACTCGAGAGCCAACATATAGGATGCTACTGTACTGAACTACAACATATAAGGGTGGATGGCATCACTGGCAGAAACTGAATGGACTGTCAAAAGTGAACCGAGAAATGCTGATGCAACTCGAGGTCTTCACCGATCACTATGGCACAATTCTACACAATGGGAATAAATGAGCTGAAGTCGACCATGTGAGAAATCGTTGGATTACCGGTCAATGATGTATACCATTAACCAACGCGAGACAACCCACCAATAATGAAAATGAGCGTCAAGGTGCCCCAGTACAATCTAACAAGTGTGAATGAATGAGTTGAAGTCGAACACTTGAAAGAATCTACCAATCAGGAGGTAATGATGAATCCCCACTGTCGATAGCGAAGAGTCTGCCACTGATGACTGCAAACCCTAAGGTACTGACAAAAAGACTCTAGACCTTATTCCCAGAGCAATGATTCGGAGTCGATGGGAAAAGATCTGCTGGAAGGAAGGCATTAAGGCATCCCACATCAGTCCAGCGCGAGTGTAACCCGCAGGCCAAGATTTGGAAGGAATCGGACGAAGGAGAGTGATGGAACCAAAACCGAAGTACGTTTCCGACGTGCACAAGATGAAGCTTGCGCACGGAAGAAACCCTCTGAACCAACCAATAATGAAAGCTGACACAGAGGCGAGAAATCCACCGATAGGGTCAAATGGAAATCCAGGTACTGCACGAATCCCAAGTGTGATAATGTGTGCTGACGTCGAACACAGGGGAAACCACTCGGTCAAAGACCCATGATGATGATCAAATGCTGAGCACGAGGTCACCTATCAATGATGGAAATAGGCCCAAGGTGCGGCTCTAGGTTTGCTCTCAGAGCAATGTGTCGTAGTCGATAAGAGACAAACCCGTCGGCAAGAAGTCAATGGGGACCTTCTCAAACCAGCACGAGTAGAAGACCAAAACATCTGATGTGATAGAACAAGATACTGACCAGACCGGGAAGGCCGACTGAATAATGAGTCAAGAGACACCGCAGAATGGCCGACTCTGGTTAGACTTCCCTTGAACAAAAGCACGACTCATGATGACCATGGCAGTAAAAAGTGACACTGTATAAGTCTGTTATGTAGGAGGCAGAACAAACTCTCCATATGATTGGAAGAGATAACCAACCGGGGGAGGACTGACAAGTGAAACAAGGTAAAGGCTGAACCTAGGTCAAAAACTAAAACCATCCCAAATGTAGGAAATATATATAAGTATATATGCTTTGTTCAAGGGTGACAAACTGACTCTGTACTGCCATCAAAACAACGAAGATACATCCCGTTCCCGCTCTTTTTGTTATATTTGATTTTTTTGTCTTTTTCATATAATAAGCCTGAAAAAGAATAAAAGAATGCTATGGTACAATGGATAGAACGAGTATCAAGAAATAGATGCACTAGTTCCTGGGATTGGAACAATCCTATGCTCAATGCAAGGTGGCAGAAACTGGTAAGCGATACTCAAAGGAATGTTCCATCCATGGTTAAAAGGGTGTCAAGTCGCGATAGCTAAGTGCATGCAATGGTTAACTTGTATAGATAGTCAAGGTCAAAATTTTGCTTAAACATCGAGTCCAAATGAAGCCGGCTAAAGGCCAGGATAAACAAGCAGCCAATATGCAATGCAGTAATACAACTCAACAACACCAAGGAGCCTCTAGAGTAATAGCCAGAAAAATGATAGTGAGGAAGAAGAAAAATGAAGCTTCAACACATAAGCCATGGCGGGACTAAAGAGGACTCCCGAGCCTACATAAAACGCAGCATGGGCAACAAGTGATAGCGAGGAACTAACTAGGAAGCCCATGTAAAGGAAGGCTCTACCACCAAGTCATGATTAAATAATCGGCGAGTGAAATGGGTGTAATAGTCATGACCTGATGGGATCGACCCTAGGGAAAGTGATCAGTATGGAGGCTAGTATGCAAGATGCAGCGGAAAATTATTTCCCTAACCTATATGCCAGTGAAGATCATATACCTGCCATGACGAGTCAGTAATCATGGGTCAAAAAATCGGGAAAAATCTCAAATTCGTCAAAATGTACCTGAAAACATACCAAACTGGGCACTTCCAGGCATCCGGGTTATGCAGCTTAAGATAGAGTGAAAAAATAAGCATAACAAATTTTTGCGACAATTTTCAACTTTTTAGCCATAAATAGAAAAATTACCTCATATTTGGTTCATTATTACATTGCTGAATTGGAAAAAAGTGCTCTGGAGAAAAAAACTTTTTTCGTCAAATTAGGAGCAACCGACCGTCGAATCGCACCGAATTTGTCAGCTAGGATCCTCAATCATACTTGCAAATCATTTTTTCCATTTATAAATTAAAATTTAGTGATTTTCACCATAGAAACCCTTGCTAAAAAACACGGGCTTGCGCATACGAGGGTTGATAACGGTAAAGTCGCGTATACACGCGACTGTGCATAAAGAAAGCCGCGTATGCGCAGGCCCAAATGAAAAATGCGTGGCTAATGAAGGATTTATTGAATTTTGACAGGATGAAAATATCATGGAGAGAGCGTGAACACAGTGCAATTGATCAAGAAGTCATGCAAGATCGAGCATCGCAAAATATTCTTCGGAATTGCGGATTGCACAATTTTTTTAAAATGCAAAATATGAAAAGCAATGTCCGGTTGCTAGAAATTCTCATGAATTATTGGGAACCAGAAGAGGACTGCTTTATGATAGATCAGATGCCAGTACGCATTGAAGTGGAAGACATATATTTTATCACTGGACTCTCCCGGAGGGGAGAACCAGTAGACTTGCACGGGAAGCCCCTGGGAGGGCTAACCGTGGAAGATTATGTCCACGTGTATTGCGTAGAGGGTTCCAAGAAAGTTGGAACTCAGATTGCAATTAAAGATTTAAGGGATTTGCACATGAAAATCCTCCTTTTCACCATTGGCAGAGTGGCAGGATCTGCCTCCCTACATCAGGCGTCCAGGACGCAAATGAGCATAACAGTGGAATGCTTGACTCATGTATATGATTGGTGCACAACCCTTTTACTGAACATGAAGCAAAAATTGACCTCAATCCGCCAAGAAAAGACAAAAAACTTTGGATACGGTACAATTTTGATGACATTCTTCTTCGAGAAGATACCAGCATTGAGACCCATAATTATCTCTACCATCAGCAGCCCGAGAGACCCAAGAATTGCCCGTTGGGCAGACATGATGAAGAGATTAGGGGGAAGTGAAGTTCCCCGGACCACTTGGGATGATGAGTTCTTCCTTTGGTGGGGAGAACAAATCATCGTTGTGGACGACTATCACTATGCTGGGATGGACTTTCGTGGAGATCCAGATCTTGTTCTTCCACTAGGCACAACATGGGGCACAGTCGGTAAGTTTGCAAATTTTTTTGACTTATATAATTTTTTTTGGATTTTTTCAAATATGTATGAAAAAATGAAAAACAAACATGTTTTTTATTGGATTCATAATGACTGACAATGTAAACATGATCATGATACAGATATTGGACCAGTTCGACCTGAGGGTTTCCCGCACCACAAGCGTCGCAGGGGCGAAGCAGATCCAGTGGATTCAGACAGGACCCTCCAGGCTGTACAGAGGAACTTAGAGGGGTTAACCCGCCAAATACCTATGGCTACCGTGGAAGATCTGCTGGAAGCCATCCAGAGACGGGTGGTAGGAGTGCCCCGAGACTAGGTACGGTTATTCCGCCGAGTTGCCACCGCGATCATGTTCTATAGGAACACGACTTCTGGGCAGGGACCTCAGGAGTAGATAGATATTATGTATCAGATGACTGTATATTCTTTTTTGAGACTGAACATGATCGGGCATAATCCCAAATTTTGTATGAACTTATGGATCCAAATTTTGTAAAGTTTTTGAACACTCTGATGATATATATACAGCGATATTTGATGTGATGTGATAAATGTATCAAAATGTATGATGTTTTCAATGATTAAATTTTATTGTATGGAATGATTAATATTCCAATCTAGTGCCTGATTAGCTAATGAGTCAGCCAACCAATTGTCAGCTCGAGGAATATGAATGAAAGTTAAAAATTGAAATGATATTTGTAACAAACGTACCCTCAAGAACAACCGTAATAAAAATGGATCTCGAACCCGATAAGTATTGTTCAACTGCGACACCACCAGCTGAGAGTCCAAGAAAACTACCAATGAATCAACACCCAAAGATATTGCCTCCGAGAGTAGATAAACAACTACAATGTATTCTGCTATATTATTGGAAGCAGGACCAATGCAGGCCCCTCTTGATACTAACAGCTGACCAGAAGGATAATGAAGCACCCAAGCCGCAGAAGCTAAGTTCCGAGTGTGTCTACTAGCACCATCGGCGAAACCAAAATGACTCATGACATCCGACACAACCTGCCAAAGCAGATCAAAAACATCACCAACTCATCAAAGATTGAAAATCAACCAGATATGTACAAAGCAAAAAACTACTATATACAAAAGCAACATGCCAGGCCGAAGCCTAGGCATAATAATTTTTCAAATAGAGCCCATTTCGGGGCTTCGTCAACTCGTTCCCTTTGAAATCAACCAAGGTATACACTCCTTTCTTAAGGACTTTTTTAACGATGAAGGGGCCATACCACATAGACTTAAAATTTCCTGCCCCAAGGGCATATTTTTCTTGGGCATAGACCAAAACAAGGCCACCTTCCGAAAAAACCCTGGGTTTGACCGCCTTATCGTACTGAACTTTAACTCAGTTTTTATGCGCTTCATTCATCGTAGCGGCATCCCGATGCTGCTCATCGAGATGTTCCAAATGAAGGAGCCGTTCTTCAAGACTAGAAGTGTCAGGAAGAAGTTCAACAACTAACTTAAGAGAAGGAATCTCGCATTCACTGGGAAATTCGGATTCCAACCCGTGCACTAGCTGAAACGGAGTAAAGCCAGTTGCAGTTTTCACTGACGTCCTGTATGCCCAAAGTGCAGGATATAGCATAATATGCCAGTTGGATCTAGCTTTATCAATTGTCCTTTGAAGAATTGTCTTCAAGGATTTATTCACGGCTTCCACTTGCCCATGGGCTTGAGGATAATACGGAGATGAATGCTCCTGCTGGAAACCCAATTTGAGAGCCAACTCAGCCATCATACTATTCTAAAAATGATTTCCATGATCAGTGACAATCTCTCTAGGAATACCAAAACGAGCGATAACCTGGTTGAAAAGAAAAAGAGTTGCAGTCTCACCATCATTCCCAAAAGTAGGCATAGCCTCGACCCACTTCGTAAAGTAGTCTATTGCTACAATAATGTACTTGTGACCTTTAGCCGAAGGCGGGTTACAAGTAGTATAATTTATACCCCACTTTGTAAAGGGACCGACAGTAATGACTGGAAAAAGCGGAGCTGGATGAGCGCGCATTTTTTAAGTATAGACTTGACACGGATGACACTTTTTGACCGATTCTATACAATCTTTGAAAATTGAGGGGAAAAAGTACTCAGCACGCAAGATTTTTTGGGCTGTAGCAAGCCCAGATAAATGACCCCCACAAGCTCCACTGTGGGAATCATTCAGCACAGCCTCAACTTCTTCGAGAGTTAAGCAGTGTCTCAGGATTGAATCAACCCCTCGATGGTATAAAGCATCACCAATAATCAAATAATTCTTGGCCAAGTGACGCAGCTTACGACGCTCATCTTTCGAAAAAGTAGAGGGAAACTTCGCAGTCTGAAGATACACAATTATATCTCCATACCAAGGATCTTGTGAAGAGATAAGAAACAAATGTTCATCCGGGAAGGATTCATCATAGATCATCTCTTCTCCACAGGGAAACTCGGAGATCAATTCTGCGAAAACCAATGATTTCTTGGACTTGCCAGACATAAAATCAAGATCAAATTCTTGCAAAATCACAATCCATCTATTGTATTTGCCCCCAATCACTCGCCTATTGAGGACAAACTGAAATGGATTGGCTGCTACCAAAACATAAGTTTTTCGAAGAATAATGTAATGTCGGAGTCGCTGCACAGCATGAACTGCTGCTAAAGCTAACTTTTCTATCGGAGTGTACCGGAGTTCAGGTCCTACCAGGCCTCGACTAAGGTAGTATATAACATGCTATGCAAGAGCATCATCCTCCTGAACTAGAACCATACCAATAGTAGATTCTGCTGTTGCCAGATACAAAAGTAAATCCATGCTATAATCATGTGGACTCAATAAAGGGGCAGAGGTCAATGCTTTTTTCAAAGCATCGAACGAGCGTTGAGCGAAGTCATCCCAAAGAAATGGAACTCCTTTCTTCAACAATCTCATAAATCCCTTTGTAACTTTAGCATAATTTACGATAAATCTCTAAAGAAAATTATACTTTCCTTGTAGACTTTGAAGCTGACGGATAGAGGACGGTGGAGGCAACCGAAGTATTGCCTCAACCTTGAAGGGATCTACCCTAATCCCTTCCCTAGACACAATAAATCCCAATAACCGGCCGGATGTAACCGCGAAAACGCACTTGTTCGGATTCAATCTAATCTTGTAGAAACAACATCTTTCAAATATTTGCCGGAGGTGAGCAGGATGATCCATCCTCTTTCGAGAATGAGCAGCTAAATCATCCAAATATGCCTCGATAATATTTTTGATTTCGTGGAAGGCATATGACATGGCCCGCTGAAAGGTAGCCCCAGCATTTTTAAGACAAAAAGGCATCTTCTTGTATGCAAATGTACCCCAGGGACAAATAAAAGCAGTCTTATGCTGATCTTCAGGACGGATAGTAATCTGATTATATCCAGAGAAACCGTCCATGAAGGAGAAAATCTCATTACCGGCACACTCGTCAATGATTTGATCGATGAATGGTGTGGGGTAATTATCTTTAGGACATGCTTTATTTAGGTCTCTGAAATCAATGCAAACTCGAATCGTTCCTTGCTTTTTATCTACGGGAACGGAATTTGAAACCCATTCAGTCAAAGGAACAGGGAAAATGAATCCCGCCTTAAGCAGCTTCTCAACCTCAGCTTTGATAGCTGCTGCCTTCCTAGGATTGACCGGATGAAGTTTTTGCCTCACCGGCTTAGCGTTTTCATAAGTCTTGATCTCATGCTGGACAATAGATGGATCTATTCCAGGCATTTCCTCATAAGACCAAGCGAATACATCCCTATACTCTTTAAAGAGTTCGGTGTAAATTTGAATCTCTTCATGGGAACATTCAGCTCCGATGAAAACATTCTCAATAATATTGGGATCCCTGGAAATGTTCACCGGGATAGTAGGAGAAATCACAGCCATGTTCCCTTCAGCATAAACCTGTGTTGGTGCTAAAGGGTTCAAGACTGGGTGAACAAGACCAAGAGACTGAGGACTTGGAAAACTTGTTTCAACTTCGCTCAAGTCAGGTAAAAAATAAGACCGATGATGCAAATCATCCCACGGTCTATCTATACCAGTCATGGCTTCCAGGATGGCCTCTTCAGATGGAAGAGTGGTATCAAGGCAATCCTGGGCCGAAGAAGAACTAAGTGTCCAAGCCGGAGCCACATCTCCATCCAAATCTTCCGGTGAAAGAGGAGTTGGGATGGATTCTGCAGAGTCAACAATAGACTGATAAGCAATCTCAGTTGCAGAAATAGGAAATGCCATTCCACCCACTTGACCTTCCGCTGATGTGGTAGTAGGGGAAGGTAAGGTCCAAGGGTCTGAAAAATAATGAGTTCTGAAGAACTCTCTTCGAAGAGGAGCCTTGGAGGATGAAATTTCATTAATATGAACCATAGGAGGAGGAATATCGAATGTACCCATCAAGGAAGAATACATTCTAACTCCTAAATTCTCAACAGGTGCCTTAGTATTATCCAACTTAGGAACAGATGAGTCAGTAGACACATTCGGGTCTACAGGAGGACAGTCCAGTTGATCCATTGTAACAATCCTCCCTTCGTGGGGGAAACATATAATCTGAAATAATGAGGATGCAATGGCATCCATCTCATAAATCCAGTTTCTCCCCAACAGAAGGTTGTAGTCCAAGCTTGCGTCAACTACCTCAACCTCTATATTGACAGTTTTGCCCCCAACACAGATGGGCAAAGCTGGGACAATACCATGGGGTTTGTGAGAATGACCATCAAACGCAGTCAGAAGAGTGGTAGATGGAACAACTTTGGGAGATCCAATTGTCTTCCAACATGTGAGAGACATCACGCATGTGGAAGCACCCTCATCAACAACCGTTCGAAAGATATTACACTTCTGGTACGATGATTTAATATGAAAAGCCATGTGATGGGGGAGTCTCTTCTTAAAATTAGTCATATCAAAAGTAATCAGAAGAGAATTTTTCAGATCAATAGCCCTAATGGCGGTGAACAAAGCACTGCGCTGAGCCGGACAAGACTGGAGTACCTCTAAAGCTGACATAGCACAAGGAATCTGCGCCAGATCTTCCACAATTGAGTAGTTCTGGGCAGCCCTAGCATTTGGATTAATCGTCGATCGCTTAAAAGATGCTTTGGGCATCCAAGGCATAGACTCAACAGTAGGCTTGGTAATGTGAAGCGGCTCAGTAGCATCAGGAATATCCTTAGCTTTCGAAGACTCTTCTCCGCCATAATCACAGGATCTCGTAGCGATATCCGCGTGAGAACTCATCATGAAAATGTTCGATGGAATTTCCCCTTCCTGGGTGCCCCCAGAGGAAGCCCCAGGATTTTGATTCGCGCCAAAAACTAATTGTTGCCCTTGGGGAAAAGAGTTTGTTAACACAGCCTGGGAACTAGAAGAACCCTGCTGAGCTAACAAGCGTTGCGCATCCTGAATTTTAGGTCAAAGGTGCGTAAGATGGTCTCCAACACATAGCTTGCATGGAAACTTCACTTTCCTTTTCTCCTTTGGACCCTCACCAACATGCTCGTTGGTTTTATTCGCATTACCCTTCCCCTTCTTGCCCTTTTTCTTATTATTTCGTCCCTTCTTCTTCCCTTCAGATTGTTGATTTCCTTTGGGATCAGAAGCTTGGACAGCATTTATGGACAAAGACTGGGAAGGTGATGACTCAGCAGGCACAGCCTGACCAAAAGGTGCAGATTGCAAAGACAACTGCTGCAATTGAGTAAGCAGGCTGGCTGCACCACTATTGATCGATCCAATCAGTCTGTCACCATGAGGACCGGGCTTAGTTTTAGATAAATCTAATTTGGAGTGAGGAGCATTGGGCAGATATTTATGGAGGACCCCAGACTGAGAATAGATCAGTTCTAGCTGCTGGGCCCTAAAAATGGCCCGCTCCTCAGAAAATACCCTAGAAAGGGATACATCTTTCGAAATATCTGACTGCAGGGATTTTAGAAACCATTCCAAAAGGAATTCTCTTGGAATATGAGATTTAATAAGCCTCTTCCTTCTCCTCCATTCCTGAATGTGATCAGAAATGTGGGTTGCGTCGTCCTGCTTAAAATTAGCTAGGAGTTCAGTCTCAGCGTCATATCGGACAAGCAACTGAAAATGGTTCAGAAATGTAACAGCCAGTTCTCCAAATGTAGCAAAACTGCCCCCAGTTAGCTCAATATACCATTTGGCAGTGTTTCTAGTTAGGGTGCGTTGAAATAATCTCAACCTAATCGAATCATCGATCAGGGAGTTCGAAGAACACCATAAATGGAAGGTAGTGATGTGGTTAGCCGGATCTTCTCCATTCTTGCCTTCAAACTTCGGAATGTCTAGTTTGGTGGGAACCGGAGGCCACCCCGGACCATAACGAATCGGATCATTAGTCAACTTCGACAGATCTGGCAAGTTTAATGTTTCCAGAAAAGGTAAACGAGGCGGAGCCTGAGGATTCCATCCTTGCTGGGATGGATTCCCAACATTCTTAAAAGAATACCCTAGATTTGATGAGGCACCAGGTTGCCAAAAAGGACTCGTAGAAAAAGGTGAAGAACCTCCTCCCAACACAGAGTTACCAAAGCCCAGACCAGTTCCCCCCGTTGAAGTATGAAATGAAGAGGAAAGCCCCTGATAGGGGTTCCAGGCATTAGAAAGAGGAGAAAAGGTCTGATAAGCACTTGACGAAGGGAAAGAAGTATTCCCTTGGTGACCAGCGTAAAACTGATTCCCTGCCCCCACTGTAGTGAATACAGGGTTCCATCCTGTAAAAGTGGTCGAATTCTGACCTCCAGACCAAGGATTGAAACTCTGGGTCTGAGACGTAAACGGAAAGGACCCTAAAGAAGGATTGGAACTAGGAATGTGCCCAGTCCCAAAGGGGAAACCCTAAAAATAAGCTGATCCACTAGCCATGGAAGACATGGGTGTAGATCCAGCTGCAGCAGCGGAAAAGGAAAAAGAGGGATTCCCACTAGTGGGCATCCCTGAACAGAAGGGACCAGAATGAGAAGCATGTGCTTGGGTGAAACCAGAGCCTAACACAGCAGCACTAGAAGCAATCGAAGATAAAGCAATAGTGCCTCCTCCTTCAACAGAAGCAGGAGTCTGAATGCCGGCAACACTCACAGCAGAAGCTGCATTCCCAGTCGTGGCCATCGAAAGGTATGAATGATATGGAATATCTTCCGGTCTCTCTGAATCAGGTCCGATGTATTGAACAACGAACGGATAATCAAGAGGAAGAGGAGATGGACCTGACGCAGGAGGTTCAGGTACTTCTTCAATTTGAAAATCTTCTTCCTGAGGAAATAAAACTCGCGAGGTGAGTGGAACGCTCCTCTCGGAACCGACACCAGAATCAGCTATGAAACCTTCAGACCCTTGTGGAGGATCTCTCTCCACTGCGTCAGACGTCACAGGGTGGTAACCACCTGCTAAATCACTCCTACGCCTTCTCGAAGAAGGCTCTGGACTCTCGGAAGATAACCCCCGGATTCTCCTCGATCGACGAGGCGCTTGATCAGCCACTTTAACAAATTTTAATTAGACTCAAAAAATATAAATCTAAGAAAGCTAGGAGCAAAGAGCACTCACTATAAGAAAAATATTTGAGATACAATCAAGCAAACAACCTTCAAGTATTTCCGCTCTGGGTGATGAGGACCGGACACCAAAATACAGGAAAACGAAATATAGGACCTCCCGAAAGTAGTCTGGGATAATTACGGCCCAGGCCTACTAGTGAAGGTATCAGAAATAGTTACGCCAACCTCCTAACGACAGCCTTTTCCGGCTCAAGCACCCAAGCTTCGCAAGGGCACCCCCCAGAAGTACTGCTGAAAGTGATGCGACGTCTGCCTTAGGTACCACGGGTATTCCCCCCCGCAGTCACCTGTGTGGAACCTAGGAGTGGCAACTATGGGCACCAATCCGTGTCAGAAGCCGGGAAGAATGGTCTTGAGGTCGGATTCAGCTAATCAGAGAGGGGGTATCCCTCTTCTTAGCCTTCACTTCCCCTCGCGCTTGACTCTCTGGAGGAGAGCTTTCCCGATCCACCTAACGGAGTTGGATTTTGCTCAATTAATCAACTTCTATGTTTTGTTTGAGTGGCCTTGGAGGGTTAACTCTCCACTCACCTAATCCAAGGCCCTACAACCTAGCTAGTTGGTGTATGACACTTAGAAAACTTGCTAGTTGATTTTAAATTATATCGCTTATTTTAATGGGCTGTTATGTTAAGTCAAAGGGATGCATAAATGAAACTTATGATGTTTTGACGGAGAAAGAAATTAATAAAAACCAAACTACATGCAAATGCAGTTATTTGTCTTTCGATGAAAAGCAACTTCTACACAGGTTCTACAAGATTAAAAACTATATTTTTCTTTTCAGATAACAAACTCACACTCACAAAAACTATGAAAATGACTAAATGCTTAAGTGCACCTGATGCAAATCACCACAAGCATGCAAATTCTAAGATGCAAAATCTCCTAAAGCAGAGTGAAATTTCCTAAAGATCCTTCAGTTTTATCCCTTTTTGGTTGTCCAGAAAGCTAGTTCCCAAAATCAAGAACTCTTAATATGAAGACACCAAAAACGCTTAAAAACAAGAGGAAGAAATCAATGACAACTTCTTTCCAAAATCAAGCCAAAATCCAAAGGCAAGAAACCTCAACAAAGCTTCAAAAGATACAAAGAAACGAAAACAAAAATGCAAAAACAAAAGCAAACAACAAAGCAAAATGTTTTTTGAGCTTTTGAGTTTTATAAAAGAGTTCGAAAAGACCAAGTGAAACTATAAAATCCCCAGCCAAACAACATTGAATTTCAAGCAAAAACTTCAAAAATGCTCCAAATCTTATAGGGCTAACTAGTAGCAAGATCAATATGAGAAAAAGAAGACAAGAAAACTCAGCCACTCAGCCTAGAAGAATAGTGCAACCTTGCCGCAAACAAAAACTTCAAAGAACCAAGAAAGACTCTTCAAAAGTTGCAACAAGACCTAGCCAACTGAACTCAAGAAAACCAACCAAGAACGGGCAAAAATCGTAGTGCAAAGCAAAACACAAAGATAGGAAAGAGTAAATGAGTAGGAGCTCTCTGTTCTGATAAAGCAGAACAACCAAGAATCCCCAGAAAGAGATCTTGGTACTCGAACCAGAAGTGCCAGCACCAAAGACAACACTTTGCCAAAAAGAATAGTTTTCAATCAAACAAGAGAGAGAAAAGTCCAAAGACCACTTTATTCACAATCCAGAGAGTACAAAGACACTGCAGGAACAGGTCTCCACAGACCGAAAGGACTAAAAAGTCAAGAAATCCAAAATTTCAAAATCTGCCTAGGTATACGCAACTTCACAGTTTAGCAACAAGTGTGCATATGCGACTGTGCTAAAGGAAACCCGCGTATACGTGACTCCCTTTAACAAAAAATGCGTGTATACGCAACTGTGTGAAGACAAAACCACGTATATAAAGGTAGATAATGAAAAACAAAAAGGATCAAGCCTGGACAAGAAACCAGGACTTCAGTCTGACTGAGAAAGAGTAAATTGGACTAGAAATAAAAGTTAAAACTGTTGGAAACCTATCAAACAGTTGAAACCACCCAATAGGGGAATCACAAGAATGCGATCCCCAGCGGAGTCGCCAGTTCTGTTTTGGGGAAAATTACCCTAGAGGTTTGTTGGGCTAAAAACCTCCACAGAGTAGGGCATGCTACTCAAGAAGGACTCACACAACCATACATGTTCATGGAAAAACTAAATAGAGCAGATCGAGGAACTTACCCGTAGGTCCTACGGTTGAAGCAGATCCCCGCGGGGTCCAAACCCCCAGCAACCCTTCTTCCTTCTTAACCTGAAAGACAAGAAGAAACAAGCACGAAGAACTCGTTGTATAAAGATATATCTACTCTAAATGTTAGTGAAATCCATATGAAACATTAGATAAACGATAATAAATGTATTAAATAACAATATTCTCATATATGCGTTTTATACTAACACGTATATTTCGGGAACAAGATGGTACTTCTGTATTATAAATAGAATGTACAGAAATAACGAGTGGAGAGATCACCTGAATCCTTCCACGATCTTCGAGCAGACCGTCGTCCGGATCCGTCCCCCCCTTGCGTCGCTAATATTCCTTCCGAACTGGTGCAAACGAGATGACATATAAAGGAATGAGCATCTCCAAGAAACAAAGGTTTCTTGAAATGAACTGGGAAGTGCAGGAGGCACGGGAATTTAGACTTGGATAGGGAATACCAACAGAGTATAATAACAATAATTCTGTCTCTCCCTTAGGCCATACACATGAGAGGCTTTTATACTCCCTCCAAGTAGTTTCAACAGTTGGAAACAGTTGGCCACGTGATGGGGTGGTTGAACTACCAGAGTAACCATCAACCCAGCCCGAAAATAGGGAATTTTTATATATTTTTTAATGATTTTAACGTGCATATGAAAAGTACATGTTGACTCACGTATACACGCGAAAGTCCGGTACAACTGCGTATGGGGATTTTACACCCGTTTTTTAGTGAATTTTTGTCCAATTCTATAGGAATGGGTGCTCAAAGCTATAAAAGCAATCATGAATCATATGAAGGTGAGAAATGATGCTATAATGGGGCCCACTTTTCATCATATTTTCAGACTGGACCCACTCCACACATTTAAGCTCAATCATACATCAAACTGAAACTTATAACTCCATCACTTCATTCATTGAATCATCAAGCAATCAATCAACAACTTGATCTTTCATCAATATAACCAGCAGCATAATCATCATTCAAACAACCCAGATCTGTATGAATACATCATTTTCAGATAGTAGTAAAACAACAGAATAGATCAGACATTTCATACCATATACTTCAGCAAACCCTAGTTTTCATACGCGTTTTCCTTTCACTGATCCAGAGTATATACGCACTTTAATGCATATAAACCCGCGTATACATATGCACATTACAGAACTAATTTCACAACCCATACGCGCTTTCTCTTAATACAAACTGCATATATACGCGCTTCCTCTGTTACAAACTAGCGTATAGATCTTCAGACATTTTAGGGAAGCACAATTCTTCAGAACAGATGCATAGCTCAGATTTTACTCTTCACTTCATAAACATGTTCGCCTCATCTCAGATCTAAACATTCCATAAAAAATCTAGAAAATACAAATACATTTCAGATCTAGATACCCTTCTTCATCATTCTCTTCATAGGTGCATTATGAATTCAGATCTATCATTCAACTGTTACCCATTCCATTCAGATATATTTCAAAGAGAAGTATTCATTCAAACCCAGACATCTTGCACACACCTTGCACAATGATTTTCTTCTCCTTATATAGATTTATCCTTTGACAATACCATGAGCCAAAACCACACCACTTCCGATGGTATTCCTGGACGGGACCAAATAGAAAAACTAGCGCTCAATACAATGGGTCAATACCATGGTAGTAACCCCTGGTTTTATCAATTTAGAGCACTATTAGGCATACGCGACTTGGCACGTCCTTTTCCGCGTACATACGCGACTTCGCCTCAACAAACCCACGTATGCCTTGTGACATACCTTGTTTAACATTATTCTAGCACTTTCTGAGTTTCTTTCTTCTGCTACTTCTAAACTGATCTGTAGATACATCAGATTTCCATCAAGGACAACTTTATCAAGTATGTTTCCATCAAGTACAATAGATTTCCATCAAGAAAAACTTCATCAAATAGGTTTCCATCAACTTTATTAAGTAGGTTTCCATCAAGGACAACACGTTGCATCATATTGCCAACATTCTCCCCTCTCCAAATTCACCACAGCTACACAAGAAAATGAATGCATTTGGAGGGAAAATGCCTTATTAGAAGAGAAACCCCTGATTTTTCTTTCGCTCGCTATGACCAAACCGTAGCCACAATTGAAAAACCGTATGCACCATTGGAAAGCTCTCACCGAGCACTCAACTGGGCATATGTTAGTTTTTCATGACTTGATACTTCACCAGGACCCATTTTGTCCACGAAGAGTCTATTCACCTCTCCTCTAAATCGAATTTCCTCACTTACAACACTTGTACTTGGGGCACCAATTTGCCTACTTATTTGTCCTTGTTTGTGTCAATTTTCGTCATGATATACCCCCTTGTACTCATGTTTTTATGGTCCCCCATTGGACCTTTACTATGTGGCAGCACCACTGAGTCACCCTTGTTTAGCGCATCCGAGTTGAGTCATCATCACATTCATGGAGTCTATTCCGAGTCCCTTTGTATCCTACCTTAGTCCTCCATATTTCATTTCTTAGTCCCCCTCTCATGTCACACATTATGGCCTTCAACCCCATTGTCCCCTATCCCTCATGCTATTGTGTCAGTCGCTACCAGGTCATCCATGCCCTTTATGCTCTAACAAGGGAAGTCATCCATTCACTACTTAGTCCTCCCCCATTCCATCATCATCATTAGTGTTAGTCTATCCATCACTCGACTATTTTCTCTCACGCCTTAGTTGAGGATCCCTTATTTCCTTACCTATGGCGTACCTCCTTCTGTCGACATCAACTCACTCATTCCAAAATATAGGTCTATAGGGCAGTGCACCTTGGTTCTAGCTTCCACACTTGTTCGCATGATTGAGATCCGTATACTTGATGGTCTAGTGATGCAGCAACAGATATTGGTGATTCCCGGGTGTGTGTGAGATGTCTCAACCCTCATGAGGGGGTGGCCCTGCAGGTAGCCCCCCACATGCCTGGATGACCTCTTCATTCCAGCCTTTGATGCAGCTCCCTATATTTGATGATGTCATCCTTCGCCACTTGCAACACCTTTTTGATTTGCATGTATCAGTAAGATTTTACGAGCCCTTCCCCGTTTATAGGGGGAATTTGGGTTGTATTTGTATCTCATGTACTCAGATATTAATATATAAGTCTTGGCTGTTATCCCAGGCATAGCATGTATGCGGGATTCATCATTCTATCTCTTTTCTGGCTCGTGTTTATGCTAGCATGTACTTTATAGTTCGGTTCCTTGTTTACTGGACGCACTATTATTTTGTACTTTGTCTTGGCGGGCATAGGTATGCCTCCCCCGCCGCCTTTAGCACAAGTACCATATCATAAAAAGAGACTTGTTGCACCTGTAAGTCTCGTCTCCTTAGGGTCTAGTACTTTAGCACATTAGACTACCTTACATTTCTCTCACTGACTTCCCTCTTGATGTTTGGTGATTGATTTCTTACAACGTACTTCGGTCATACGATTTTCTCCTAACACTCGTACGCTGGGGGGCAATGTGTTACACCATTTTTTTGTTCATCTAACCTATTGTCATTAGATGAACCCAAGTGCATCATGTAAGACCAATTTGACCCTAAGTAAATCTGCTTTCACTATGTGAAATAACTTAGTAAAACACCTTTGTTAAGTTGTTTATGGTCTAAACAGGAAACCCCAAAAGGAAATAATAAACAAATCTATATTTGTTTATATTTCCTCAAGGAATAATTAGTTAAACATCAATTTAATTATTATTCCTGGTCATATTTAACCCAAAACAAGGAATCAATTAAATAAATCCTTATTTATTTGATTATTTCCTAGGAATAAGTTATTTAATCCTTATTTAAATAATATTCCTAGTTAAATTTGACTAAATCATTTATAAATAATTAAATAAATAATTATTTATTTAATTATATTTCCACCATTTCATTAAAATAATAAATAAATCATCTATTTATTTATTATTTATAAATAAAGGATTTGACCCAAGTCAAAAATCCTTTTCCCTCCAATAAATATAATGAAATATTCCTAAAAGGTGGTTCTATAATTTGGTTAATAATATTTTATTCATACACCAAGTTCTAGAGTACCCTAATATTTTGTTATAAATAGAAGGGTTTTCCCATTCATTTGTCACCTTTCATTTGCATATTAGATCACTCTGGATCTATACTCTTGGTCTGAATTTGAGCCATTATCATTGTCACATTCTTCATCATTTGTTTTGTGAACTCCCTTTGAGTTCTATGTTTGTCTGGGTTTTCTACACCAACAAGAGAGAGAAATTTTAGATCTAAAATGCTGAGGACTTTCAAGAACCCATCCCATTGAGGAGAATTTGAAACACCTTTCTTGTTTTCCTCTCAGGTGCCCCTTTAATATAAAAATTCTTTCAAAAATATTGTTCTTGTCTTATCTATTGGATGCATTGAGCAACATTTCATTTTTACTACTTAATGTCTTTTTATGCATAGATCTGGATTTGTGCAGCTTTATTTGGATCAACTAACTGCATATTTAAAGATATTGGCAGCCATAATTGATGTTAGGGCTATTTTTTATGCATAGCTAAAGTGGTATTTTTTTGACAAAAGATTCATACTAATAGTATGGGAAGAATTGTTCCCATACCTGGCATGATATTTTTGGAGAAAAGGATGGCTCAAGTGAGATGCAAAGAGGCTACCCTTCAACATTGGAGGATAAGGAGGTACTTCCACATAGGAAGGATATCCCCCCACATTGCAACATGATGGTGGATGACTTTGGCATGTGGCATGTCAAGGAAAGGAGTCATGGAGTGACAAGAGCCTTATCAGTTTTGCCAACAATGCTGTCACTTGGGAGTATGTTTCTATTGATGGAGTGTTCCAAGGGGAGTATGCATCCCTTCATTTTGCAGACTTCTATGAGGATATTCTCCTGGGAGGACTCATCAATGGACCTCACTTCCAGCTTACTCACTATGCATGGTAAGAAATGTATTTATGTACTTATTGATTATTTCTTTGAGTATTTTCATCTTCTCACCATCTATGTACACAAGAGGGAAAGATTATTTCCCGGTTTTATGTTTATTCTAGGACCAACATTTATGATGGAGATAACCCTTCTCTACATGACTTTGGGAAAGTGTTTTGTTATTATTACCATGCTCAGCTAATATATAATGCTATTTACTACCTCATATTAGATGAGAAAACATGCACAGCTAGCAGCTTGTTGGAGGACAACTTGCCACATGATGTTCTAAAATAGCAGTTGGGAAGACTGCGCTGTATCCACTTGAAAGATCATTGGTATCATCCAAAATTTCACATAACCTAAACATTTTTCTGATTTTGATGCCATATGGTGATGATGTACCATTCATTTTGTATGGGATAGGTTGGGCTAGCATGATTCATGACATTAGAAGGAGGATCTTTAGAGATCTAGTATTCTTCTTTCCACTTGAAGGCAACCTTATTGCAGCCCAAGATCAGTAGCCACTCTACAATTATCATAAGTGTAGAGAGAGATAGTGTGGGGTAGGCCATCTTGTCTACCATGTTCAATTATTCAGCCCATCTACATTGCAGGAGCCAAAGGTGGAGGAGAATTTTCATGGGTTACCATTTTGGAGGGTGGCTCATTTTGTATGGATGATAACTTGGCGATGGGAGATTCACATGGGGATGATAGATCCCAATATATATAAGATCTCATGCCTCAAGAAGGCCTCTAGACAACAAATTTCTGCCTCCATGGGTGTTTTACTGCTATATGATGATAGCTATTTAGGATGCTCACCAACAGCTAGCTTGCATACTTGAGAGGGGAAACTTGGAGATGTATTGATGAGACAACATCTTTTTCCTTGGAGAAATTTATCATAAAAGGATTCTACAGGAGGAGGAGAGGAGGATCTTTAGTTCTAAACTTGCAGTTTCTTGAGGACAAGCAACATTTGGGAGGGGAGGACTTTAATATTCCTAAATTAGCATGCAACTAATTGGAATATTAATTTTTCTCTAAAACTATAGTTAGATGAATAAATGTGTAAGGAGGCCCATAAAAATTTCTAGCAGCAATAAAACCCCTCTTAATGTGAAAAGATATCATGTAAATAACTGGATCTAGCACCCTCATGTGTGAACAAGGGTCAATGCATGTGGAAAAACTCAAGTTTGACCAAGTCAACATCACTACTATGGAAGGAGTGGATCCTTAATATAAACAGTTCAATATGAATGTGGATTAGTTTAGAAAGCTATATGAGAGCTGGATTGAAGGTCCTTAGGTGTGAAAAGCGCTGGAGCAGGTTGAACAGGTCAACCTTGACCAAATCAAACAACACTGTTATGGAGGAGTGGCTTTAATGATGGGACAACAAGTTTTGGAGGGAGATTGATTGTGTGATGGTGGAAACCCTAATGAGTAGAGCCCATGGTGAGAAGGCTCACATTGTTTATAAGGAAGAGGATGGAAGCCATATGGAGTTAGCTTATGAATTATATTTTGATATGTCTATTTAGACCTTTGCTCTCTTCAGTTGTTTAGCTAAGATTAGTGGTGTTGTTTAGCACTAGGTATTCCTGTTTAGGAATTCCATCTCTTCCCTTTGAGTAGCTCTTGGGAGAGACCTGATCTATCATTCCACACATCTGGCATTGGGGTGAAGCTTCAGTCTTCAACTAAAGCACATTTTCTACAAAATATTGTGTTGTGTTGTAGGATGTTGCAGTGGAGGGTTGAGAAACCCACTTTCTGAGTTGGTTTTTCATAGGAGGGAGGATTCCTTCTCTTGGGAGATCAGTTTGGAGGGTTCTTGAGCTCATTTCAGATCTTTTGCAGTAGGCCAATATATTCCCATCACCTACAACCTGATTTCATTCTGGAAATTGTGTTATTTTAGAGGGCAGCTTCAGTAGGGGATCTTGTGGTTCCTTTGGAGAGTTTTCCCGTGATTGAAGGGTTCATCCTTTCATGGGGGGAGACCTTTGAGAAGATCTATATCAGATCTACATTATTTCAGCCTTCTCTACTCCTATTATTTAATTTTCAGTGATTATTCATTATTAGGGCTGTAGATCACCATTTGTATTTGGGTGTATTCCTAGAAACCCTTCCCGGGTTCTCTTGGATTTGTATAAAGGAGACTAGATCTCAGTTTCTGGGCCATATTGATTAATACAATATCAAATATATTTGTCTCTACCATTTCTGTGTATAAACCCTCATTAGATTGTGCTAATGTTTTATGCAGTAATTTTATGTTGCAATAATTTTGGGGTTTTAGCAATTTTGAGCCATACTAGGTGTGGGAGGCTTGTTTACATCACCTAATATGATTTTTTTCTGATCTCCTCTTGGATTTAGATGTCATATTGTCATATCTAATGGATCTAAGGGTTGATTTTGATTTTTATAGCATATATTTCTGAAAAATGTGCTTTTCGTGCATGTATTTCTGATTTTCCCATTTTGGGATATTATAGGAATGGAATGGAATGGAATTCGACCCTAATAAGCTCCTGATCATCTTTATTTATCCTAAAGGGAAGCTAAAAATATCTCCCTAAAACATAGTGATTGATGTTGATCAGTAGTTGTCATTGATGTCAACCCAAGCAGCACCAGGGGCTAACCCAATATTGCATGGGAATTTTGACCTACCAAATTAATATATTTTGGGTCAATAATTCCTTTGATGGTTTCTAATTGTCAATATTTTTCTGTTGATATATGGCACGCCATGTAATTCTTCACGGTTTGAGAGATATTCATGTTTGAAGTTTGTGCCCCTAGTTAGTGGGCTAAAACCCCATGGGGTTGGGGCATGGGTCATTGAAAAGTCATAATTAATATTTTTTAAGCTCCTAAAATCCCTCCCACGTTCACTTGTTGAAGCCCCTCTCAACCTAAACATTTATATAAATTGTGATCTTCATTTCCTCCTTAGGCAAGGGATTTCTCCATCTAAAATCGGTCATCGTGGAATTTTTGCTCTAACGTTTTTTCTACGAAGGTTCAGAAGCTGAAATTTTTATGAGGTGAAGCTGAAATCCTGAGGAAGTTTTTGTAAAAATTTCATATCAAGGTGTGCAATATTTTTGGAGATATTATCTGTGGAAGTCAGGGTTTTTGCAGGCTTCTGAAATTCATCTCAAAGAAGTGACCTTGGTAAATTCATCATAACTCTCTCTCTGAGTATGGGATTGGAATTCTGTAAAAAGTGGAAGATAGTGAACAGTCTTTAATTTTTTCTCTATCAATTTCAGATCCAAATGAAGAAACAGTGACACGTGGCATATCGTATAAGTGCGCTCTGCTGAAACAGTCCATAATTAGGGCATTGTGAGAGATTTGGTATAAATCTCTCTTGAAGAACCCAAATTGGGTCAGACCTGTGGCATTGGAAAGAAGACTCAGAGGACTACTACAAGAACGGAAATCAAATATTTAGGATCTGAAACAACAGAGATACACCAGATTCAATATTGAACTCCTAGAAGGCAAGAAAAAGCTAGATCATGTGTTGTCAAGGGTTGCAAAGGACCAGAATTTCTACGGCAGAAAAGCAAAGAAAGGTGGAGCAGAGGGTAGCATGACAAGATCAGAAACCAAGGTTCATAACAACAGCAATAAGTTCATCATATGAAGTCTTCAAATGGGCAGCACTGCATACAATCATTGTAAATGTATCATTGTACTAAGTCATTGTAAATACAGTATTGTAAAAATTGTACTAGTGTCTATCTGCCTAGGGTTGAAGAGGCAGTGTTGGGAGGTCTAGGATCTCATTAGGTGGTTGTGTCAAAGTTGGGGTTATGGTCTAGTATATATTCTTCTTCTACATCATTCTATATCATTGTAAAGTGGACCATTTTCCCTGGTATGAGAGTTCATTCTTATTTTATTCTTCTATAGGGTGGTAGGGTGGTGCTAGGGTGAGTTGTAGCTCATTGGGTGTTGGGGAATCCATTCAGTTGACTACTAAATAGTCTTGGGCATTGGAGCATCCATCCACTGGGAGCGGGAGAAGAATGCTTTTCTAGATTCTAGGAAGTTGGAGCTTTATTTTCAATTGGAGTTGAATATTAAAGAATTATTAGAAAAACATTCGGTGGTTTTTGTCTCAGAGTGGGTTTCCACCTTAAAAAATGTGTGCATTTGTGTTCCTCTTGTTTTCTGCTATCATTGTACAAACACTGATAATAATTGAAGATTAACTAATTCTCTAATTGAAAGGAACACTGATTCACCCCCCCCCCCCTTAGTATTTCCAACAATTGGTATCGAAGCTTCGTTCCTTCAATAACAGTTTAATAGATGGAAGGAGGTCATGGAGCATACCAATATTGGTGTACCTCTATTCAATGAAAATAATTATGCACTCTGGAAAGGAAGAATGGAGGTCTATCTCTTGGTGCAAGGTTACGAAGTATGGGACACTGTTCAAAATGGATTTACATCAACTACGAATGAACAAGGTAAGAAGAATTTGGTAAATGATGCAAAAGAAAAGAATATTATTATCAGTGGACTTATTGAATATGATTATTATAAGGTGTTGTGTTGTAAAACTGCCAAAAATGTATGGGACAAGCTTGAGAATATATATGCAGGTGACTCAAATGTTAAAGAAGCAAAGCTTCAAATCTATAGAGAAAAATTTGAGCAACTCAGAATGAAAGAAGATTGCAACATTGCTACATACTTCCAATACGTTGATGAAATAACCAATACTCTGGAAGGATTGGGAGAGCCAGTTGACAAGAATACTATTATACGGAAGATTTTTAGAACGTTACCAGGGAGATTCAACCCAAAGGTATCGGTCTTAGAATACAGTGAAAATCTGGAAAAACTCAGCAAAGAGGAATTACATGGAGTTCTCATAGCATATGAAATGAGACTTGATGAAGAAGAGGGTACTTCGCATCTAGAAACTGTGTTCGTTGCATCTAAGAAAACCAATAATGATAAACAACCTTCAATTGAAAATACATGCACTTGCAAGTGTGAAGAAAAGGGAGATGATGAAGAAGGTCTTTCAGATGAAGAATATGCTTACTTCATGAGAAAATTCAAAGGTAAAATTCCATTGATATGTTTCAGCTGTAATGAGGTTGGGAATTTTGCAGCAAAATGTCCAAACAAAAGTAATGGCAACTCAAAAGGAAAGAAAGGCTTTAAGAAATTCAACAAGCAAGGATCCAAAAGGAACTTTCTCTCTAAAGAAGATAGCCCATCATCCGATGAAGGTAATGATAGTGAAGAAGAAGCCAATGAGAGAGTATTGTTTATGGCCAAGCACAATAAACAAGAGGTATCAAACAACGAAGAAGAAGGATGGACCATAGAAGAATTTTATGAGGAAGCAATCAAGCTTATAAAAGATCTCAAGGTGGAGAAGATCTGTTCCAATACACTTGAAGAACAAGTACAAGGTCTCAAAATTGGAGTTTAAGAACACAAATGCATTGAAGAGTCACTTCAAAAGAAGTTGGAAGAAAGCAACCAAGAAAGGGAAGAATTAGAAGCCAAAGTAGTCTCGCTGTGTGAGGAAGTGAAGAAAGGAAAAACTATCCAAAACTATGCCAACAACTCAAGGGCATTGGAAGAACTCATCAACAATCAATGATCTTACAATGACATAGCTGTCATCGGTTACAAAGAAGAAGAATTAGGACCTTTTACAACAAAATACAATGAACCTATGAGATCTGACATGCATGTAGACTTAACTGGACAAGATTCACAATAACAGCCTTGGAAGACAATTCCTCGACGAAAATTTCCATCGAGGTACCAACATATTTTTTATGGCTACTGTTATTCATGTGGAAAATTTGGTCATAAAGCTATAGAATGTCGCACGTACCCTAGGAAAGAACACAATTCTAGGAGATCTGTCAAATATGAACCTCCCAGGGCTCAGCGAAACATCAATAGATTTGAACATTTCAGAAATAATATTGAATGTTACAAATGTCAAAAATTTGGACACATAGCCAAAGATTGTAGACTTGAAAATCCTCTAGAATAATCTTCAAAGCCACAAAACAAACGAACATCGAAGAAGAAGAAGAATGCTAATTGTGCTCTCACTTGCAAGGCTCAAAAGAACAATGATGTGTGTTATGTTGATAGTGGTTGCTCAACGCATATGACTGGAGATAGAAATAAATTTGTATCTTTGAAAGAGAAGAAGGATGGAATTGTGTCCTTTGGAAATGATGGATCTTCAAATGTTATATGATCAGGTACTGTCACTCTCGGAAGCAAAGATGCTCTAGCCAAGAATGTTCTATTTGTTGAAAACATGAATCACAATCTGCGCAGTGTTGGAGAAATGTGTGATCAAGGACACACAATACTATTCAACTCCACGAAATGTGAAATCAAGAAAGGTGTGTATGGTGAAATTGTGGCTACAGCAAGTCGAGCTCCAATTGACATATATGTTCTGGATGAAGCAACGAAATCATGTCTAATAGCTAAATAGTATGATACAATAATTGATAACAATGATGATCGACTAAGTAAGAAGTTTGCTCAAAGGTGAAAAGTGATTTCAAGATGTCTTTACTTGGTGATCTGACATACTTCTTAGGGCTTCAAATATCTCAACAAAAGAAAGGAATATTTATATGTCAAGACAAGTACATCAAGGAAATGCTCAAGAAATTTAAAATGGAATATTGCAAACCCATCCTTACTCCAATGGTAATACATTGCAAATTGAGCATAGACAACTCATCTAAGGATGTGGATCAAAGGTTGTACAAATCTATGATTAGTAGTCTTCTATATGTAACAGCCTCCCGACCAGATGTTATGCAAGAAATTGGACAAGTAGAAATATTCCAAGCAGCACCAAAATAATCACATATTAAATATTCACTAGCATTGGAATATCTTTGCCAGAAGCTTGGGATTCTCCCAAGTTCTCATTAGATTTTCCTTTTTCAGAATATAAATGGGGAGTGGAAGTAGATTATAGGTCTGCAGGATGGTTGTATTTCAGGGGAAGTGGAAGTATGTATAGGTCCGCAGGATGGTTGTATTTTAGGGGAAGTGGAAGTATGTATAGGTCCGCAGGATGGTTGTGCTTCAGGGGGAGTTACCCTTTGCCATTGATTTCAAAGGGGGAGAGAATGCTATAGGAAGAGGTGTCATGATAGTAGGGGGAGTACTTGTGTTGCCATCAATGCCAAAGGGGGAGATTGTTGATTAGCGGTTGTCATTGATGTCAACCCAAGCAGCACCAGGGGCTAACCCAATATTGCATGGGAATTTTGACCTACCAAATTAATATATTCTTGGTCAATTATGATTTTTATGGTTTCTACTTGTCGAGATGTTTCCGTTGATATATGGCATGCCATGTAATTCTTCACGGTTTGAGAGATATTCATGTTTGAAGTTTGTACCCCGAGTTAGTGGGCTAAAACCCCATGGGGTTGGGGCATGGGTCATTGAAAAGTCAATTAATATTCTTTAAGCTCCTAAAATCCCTCCCACGTTCACTTTTTCAAGTCCCTCTCAACCTAAAAATTTATATAAATTGTGATCTTCATTTCCTCCTTAGGCAAGGGATTTCGCCATCTAAAACAGCTCATCATGGAATTTGCACTCTAACTTTTGTTCTACGAAGGTTTAGAAGCTGAAATTTTTATGAGGCAAAAATGAAATCCTAAGGAAGCCACTGTAAAAATTTTAGTTCAAGGAGAGCAATATGTTTTGAGATATGATCTGTGGAAGTCATGGTTTTTGCAGGCTCCTGAAATTCATCTCAAAGAAGTGACCTTGGTAAATTCGTCAAAACTCTCTCTCTGAGTATCGGGTTGGAATTCCGTAAAAATTGGTAGATAATGCACAGTCTGTAATTTTCTCTCTATCAATTTCAGAGCCAAATGAAGAAAAAGTGACATGTGGCACGCCATACAATTGCGCTCTGCTAAAACAATCCATAATTAGGGCATTGTGAGAGATTGGGTATAAATCTCTCTTGAAGAATCCAAATTGGGTTAGACCTGTGGCATTGGAAAGAAGACTTAGAGTAATACTATAGGACCTAAAATTAGATATTGAGAATCTAAAATAACAGAGATAAACCAGATTCAATATTGAGCTCCTAGAAGGCAAGAAAAAGTTAGATCATGTGTTGTCAAGGGTTGCAAAGGACCAGACTTTCTACGGAAGTAAAGCAAAGCAAGGTGCAGCAGAGGGTAGCATGAAAAGAATAGAAACCAAGGTGCATAATAGCAGCGAGAATTTCATCATATGAAGTCTTCAAGTGGGCAGCACTGCATACAATCATTGTAAAGGTATCATTGTACTAAGTCATTGTAAATACATCATTGTAAAAATTGTACTAGTGTCTATCTTCCAAGGGTTGAAGAGGCAGTGTTGGGAGGTCTAGGATCTCATTAGGTGGTTGTGTCAAAGTTGGGGTTATGGTCTAGTATATATTCTTCTTCTACATCATTCTATATCATTGTAAAGTGGATCACTTTCCCTGCTACGGGAGTCCATTATTATTTTATTCTTCTGTAGGGTGGTAGGGTGGTGGTAGGGTGAGTTGTAGCTCATTGGGTGTTGGGGCATCCATTCAGTTGACTACTGAAGAATATTGGGCATTGGAGCATCCATCCAATGGGAGCTGGAGAAGAATTCTTTTCTAGATTCTAGGAAGTCGGAGCTTTATTTTCAATTAGAGTTGAATATTAAAGAATTATTAGAAAAGCATTAGGTGGTTTTTGTCTCGGAGTGGGTTTCCACCTTAAAAACTATGTGCATTTGTGTTCCTCTTGTTTGCTGCTATCATTGTACAAACACTGATAATAATTGAAGATTAAATAATTCTATAATTGAAAGGAATATTGATTCATCCCCCCTCTCAGTATTTCCAACAATTGAGTCCACTTTGACTCCAAGTGAAGTATGGCTTGAGTGTACTTGGTCTTGAGTTGCTTGGCTACCTCTAGAATTCGAATTGCTAGAGGGGATCTCATGAGGATCCTTTGGCTTCCTTTGAGACTTAAGGAGGGTGGACAACCCCCTTGAATCTCTCCAAGATTTATCCCTAATTTCCTAATATTGTGCTCATTTATTCTCCAATATTGATCTTCCAGTGGCAGGGATCAAGTCCCTAAATCATCTCCTTCTCCAAATCTGTATAATTTGCCAATTATTCTCACAATATTCTACAAAAATAACCAATATTAGGAAAAAATATGCAATTACCTTTAAACCTTCCTAAGAAAATATTGAAGCACAAGAAAACATTATTAAGTGTAGAAGGAGAGATTTAATATATCCTTTTATGTGCATAAGGAAGGTAGATGGGCCTAAGAAAGGTTATATGGGCCTTATTTTATGTCTAATTTAGAAGCCCATTATCACCCCCTACTGAAACTGTTGCTCATCCTCTAAGCAACCTATTCATCCTCCCTGCCTTATGGTTCTTCCTATATGCTGGCTTATTCTATTTTCTCTTTATTGGCCCATGCGTTGTTGATCCAGGTGGATATCGGTGGCCACCCATCTATTCCATTTGAACCCTTGCCATCATTTCTTTATGTTTTTAAGTTTAATCATAGCTTACTATTTTTAGCAGTTTTTCGGGTCTTGAATTTCCGGAGCCGTTTTGAGGCCCTAAACGACATTTTCTAGGGAAATCGGGAGCAACATGGGTCCATGGATTGATTATTATCACACCAAAAGTTGTATTCCTTGGACCTATATTTCTAAAAAGCTATTGAGCGTGTCAAATGGAGATCGGATGCCAACGTTACGTCCCCGAGAAGTTGAAACACCAATTTACCCAAACGGGACCCACAGTTTTGGTGCTTCATCTCCTAGGGTTATTTTTTTGGACGTTTTGGGTTTTAAATTGTTTCTCAACAATAAGTAGCCCTTTGAGCCTCATTGTAAGACAGTGGAGAGGCCTGTAGTCGTCACATCTCTTCTCAGGGATACACTACTAGTTCCCTCGCCTACTCATTTCAATTATTCCTGTAAGCATGTTTCAATCATTTGTTTTGTAACACAGTTCAGAGGCCTGTAGTCGCCACATCTCTTCTCAGAGATAATCCTAATAGTACCCTAGATTTTTATTTACATTATGTCTGTGAGAAAATTTCAGTCACTCTTTTATTAATAAAATGAAGCATTATTTCCGCTGCACCTCTCTGTTTATGGTTATATGTGTCTTCTGTTGCGTTCCTACATAAATCTAGATCAGTGGTATCAGAGCGGGTCTACTCTTTCTATGATTTTATTTGCATGTCCCCAATGCAGTCATGGTATAAGGAGTTCGGGCTCTATTTGGATGACCTATTGCAAGATCAACCTCACAACCCTGACGAACCCCCATTGTGGAAGGAAAGAAAGATGAGGGAGCAGGATATGTTATCAAAATCTTTCTCGAGGAGGCCTTAAATAAATAGAGGAACACGATGATGTATAAATTTTCCTAGATCCTTCAATGACTATGCACTGACGACACATCTACATCCAGCACGTCTGTCAATAGGTCCGTGACATCCTGGAAAAATCCAATACCAAATTCAACAGAATCCCCCCCCCCCCCATGGAGGAACTTAACACAATGGGGAACATTGCTTCCTAAGGAGGGAGGAATGATATTGGTGGATATCAGTGGCCACCCATCTATTCCAGTTGAATCCACACCATCAATTCTTTCCATTTTTAAGTTTCAGCACAACTTACTATTTTTAGAAGTTTTTTAGGTCCTCAACTTCCAGACCCATTTTGAGGCCCTAAACAACATTTTTTGGGGAAACCGAGAGAAACATGGGTCCATGGATTGATGTGTCTCACACCAAAAGTTTTAGTCCTCGGACAGATATTTCTAATGAGCTATTGAGCACGTCAAACAAAGATCATATGTCAAAGTTGTTACACCATTTTTTGGTCATCTAACCTATTATCATTAGATGGACCCAAGTACACCATGTAAGACCAATTTTACCCTAAGTAAAATTTCCTTCAGTATGTTAAATAACTTAATAAACCACATTTATTAGGTTATTTATTGTCCAAACAGGAAACCCCAAAAGGAAATATTAAACAAACCTATATTTGTTTGATTTTCCTCATGGAATAATTAATTAAACCATAATTTAATTATTATTCCCAGTCATGTTTAACCCAAAAACAAAGAATTTAATTAGATAAACCTTCATCTATCTTATTATTTTCTAGGAATAATTATTTAAATCTTATTTAGATAATATTCCTTGTTAAATATGACCAAATCACCCACAAATAATTAAATAAATCATTATTTATTTGATTATCTTCTAACTGCTTCCTTAAAAGGATAAATAAATCATTTTTTTTATTTATTTTTGACAAATTAAGGGATTTGACCCAAGTCAAATACCTTTTCCCTCCAACAAATATAATAAAATATTCCATAAAAAGTGGATCTAGATCTGGTTAACCCATGCACCAAGATCTAGAATGACCCAATATTTTGTTATAAATAGGAGGGTTTTTCCTACCAATCTTCACCTTTTGTTTCCTATTAGATCACTCTGGATCTATACACTTGGTCCCATTTTTCTACCATTTGCCGTGTGAGCTCCCTTTGAGTTCCATTCTTTGTGTGGGTTTTCTACACCAACAAGAGAGAGAAATCTTAGATCTGAAGTGCTGAGGACTTCCAAGAACCCATCCCACTGAGGAGAATTGGATACGCCTTCTTGTTTTCCTCCCAGGTGCCGAATTAATATAAAAATTCTTTCAAAAATTGTTCTTGTCTTGTCTATTGGTATATGGAGCAAACCCTTGTTTTTTCTTCTTAATGTCTTTCCATGCATAGATCTGGTTTTTGCAGCTCTTTTATGTTCAACTAATCGCAGATCTGAAGATATTGGCAGCCACTTTTGTTGTTAGGGCTATTAGTTATGTGTAGCTAAAGTGGTCCTTTTTCGTACACTTCGACAAAGGATTCATACTAACAAAAGTTACGTCCTCAAGAAGTTGAAACACCAATTTACCCAAATGGGACCCACAGTTTTGGCGCTTTATTTCCTAGGGTTAGTTTTTTGGACATTTCGGGTTTTACAATGTTTCTCAACAATAAATTGGCCTTCGAGCGTCATTGTAACACAATGGAGAGGCCTGTAGCCATCACATCTCTTCTTAGGGATATGCTACCAGTGCCCTCGCCCACACATTTATATTATTCTTATAAGCATGTTTCAGTCATTTGTTTTGTAACAAAGATCAGAGGCCTATAGATGCCACATATCTTCTTAGAGATAAGCCTACCAGCGACCTAGCTGTTTATTTACATTATGTCTGTAAGAATATTTCAGTCATTCTTTTATTAATAAAATGAAGCATTATTTCTCTACACCTCTATGATTATGGTTATATGTGTCTTCTGTTGCATTCCTGTATAAATCCAGATCAGTTGCTCCTCCTGCTAATCTTCTTGCTATTCTTCTTGCATTTATTCTTATAGGTGCTTCATGGAGGTCCTTAGATGCCTTAAGTAAATATGTTTTTCATGTCAAGAGGTGGTTGATCCACCTTTTATTTGATTTTTTTTGTTTGTTCTCTCTTTCTTTTTTTCTTTTTCTTTTTATTGCATGCAAAGTCAACTCATAGTTCTTTTTTCTGTGAATTGAGTTCACCCTTGGTTACCCCTTGGCACTCCTTGTCCTCTATTACAATGAGCTTCTTACTACCTACTTTCTCAAGTCCTTTTTACTTTTGTATTGTTACTTTTCTTGGTAGAAAAAGTGAGGCTAGTCACTAGATAAGGTTGAGGTTGCTCTGCTACTGATTTTGGCTATATAAAAGACTTTCCTTCTCACACCTTTTAATTTTTTCTTAAGAAAAAATAGATTCAAAGAAAGGGTTATATGATTGCATAACTGAGCCTTACCATCGATTTTTTTTTGCATGTGATATTGAAGCTGCTACTGAAGTTGCTACTAAAGTTGCATGTGGCGGTCTACTTGAGGTCCTTTTGGAGCTTCTGAGCACAGGAGGAGGAAGTCCAAGTTTGACTGCCTTTGACCAGTGTGTTGACCAAGTTTAATTTTTTTTCCAACTTACTATTTTTATTCTTGCAAAGGTTGGAGAGCATCTGCATTCATTAGAGAGAGATACATGGAGAAATGCATATTTTTTTAGGCCCTACTACTTCCTCAATGAGGTTTTCAACTAGAAGGTTTGCCTGGGCACCTCAAAGGAGGTTTTCACCTAGGATATTTTATTTTTCTCTCTCTTTTTTTTTTCAACCCAATGACCACCTCATGGAGGTTTTCAATCATTGAGCCAATCTTAGATGCCTCAGAGAGGTTTTCATATGAGATTTTATTCTTTCCCTTTTTTTACATTTTTTCACTTTCCTACTCTACTTGAAAAAAAAAAAACCTTTTTCAAGTATAGGAATACTTCCAATGGATCCATGTACACATCAAGATAACAGATAAAATCATGTGCACACTTGGAATACATGCTTTGACATGTACTTGAATATGAGAGATGAATTTCTTTGAGTGGGATTGTACCAAGTATTGTTGGAGAAGAGTGTGTTGTTGCAACTTAATCACTGTTTGGAACCATATTTCAATATAGTTGTGATCTCCCTAGTCCACTTTGATAAGTTGGATCACCTTGGATGTCCTCTTCTATTATGACATTCAAATATTCCTCTTTTTGTTGACTGTTCTCTTGAACACATGGAGGAAATGCGGGTAAACATGAAGAAACTTTCTCAACATTTGATTCTGATGTCGGCTCTTCATCAAGTCCAGCCCTCGATCTCTTGATATCCTCATCTGGATCTTCTTCTTCTTGATGTTGTCCTTCAATGACATTAATAAAATCTCTTCTTTGCAATACCTTTCTTGAACTAATATGAAGACCATTTAGATCAAGAGGATATGTTTGGTAGTTTTGTACCTCAACATTTTAAGTGGGCTAAGATACTTCATGGTGTGGGTTTGGAAATGGTGGTATAGGTAGTTGAGTGGGGGTGTGTTGACGGAAAAATCTGTTCAGCCAACAGCAGGGGATCTCCTCGGTAAAAATTCCCAACTAGACTCTAAACTGTTTGGAATAGGGATCCCGTCCGGGGTGTGGGTCTAGCTACCACTTAATTCTCCTTTCCTTGGGTCTCAGTAGGACTTTATGAACCTGAAGACACACACTTATTCGGATGATACAAGACACATGATTGATGAATTAAATGAACATACAACACTATGCATAGCAAGCTAAATTATAAATATGGGGTCAAAGGAAATGCTGTCAACATCATATCATTAGGGTCATGCTTGTACGGTGTTCTAACCATAGAAGAAAAAATTCTTTATGGAAGAATACCCTTCGCTTCCTTAAATGGTTTTGGTGATAATATAAATGTCAGTAAACAAAGTTATTAACATTCATTCAAAAAGTGAAATAAACTTAGCACCATTAACAAATGTTTAGAAAACTATAATGCATAAATGATGTAATTGGAGACACAGTTTCATTAATCAAAAGATGTTAGAAACTGAAAACAGAATACTCATAGTGTTCACACATTGACCAACATCAGATCCAAAAATGGAGTTAACAAATGCTTGTATTCATACTTAAAAATGTGTATTCCTTCTATACAATACTCTATATCTCTTTGAGTCCCAAAAAGAGTCCACTACAATTTTCCCGAAGGAATTTTTTATAGAACAAGACTTGCCCTTTGGGCTTCCTAAATTTTTGCCTTATTGACCATTGGGCTGCCTTGCGACCTGAATGGAAGATGCGACCTGTGACCTGGTTGGACAGTGTGACCTATGACCTAGTTGGATAGTACGACCGGCGACTTGGTTGGATAGTGCGACCTTGCAATCTGATCATGGGAGTGTACGCGCAATTGCGAGGTTGGGAACATCAACTTGTTGTTCCTTAAGGAAATTATGCCATGCACGATAATGTAAAGTGACTAGGGAGATTAGAGGAGACTCTTCCCTTAACCGGTGCAGGAATTCTAAGGCATTTGGAATCAGAGTTTCTCTCTTGAGTGTGACCTAGTTAGCTAAAGAAGCCAATTTAGTGTAGATCCAAACTAGTGTTATGACGAACTTAACCAAGTTCTCCTGTGATGCGGGAAGATCAGGTGTAGTGGCAGCTTGTCTGATAGGCTATAGAAATGCTTGAATCTCCTGATCAATCTGTCCCCACATCTTCTCCTCGCTTAGTACACCTAGAGAAGTAATGTGGTGTAGTTCATGCATTGAGTCGATGCCACTGATCAAATGCTCATATGTGGTCATTACCTTTTCTAGATCTTTAAATAATTTCTCCTTGGATTGCATCTTGATACGGATTTGGACCTTGTCATTCTGAGTGCGAATCCAGTCTTTCTTGGGAAATTTTTCCGAAGCCTGTGGGTATCTGCCTATCCATTCTATCATTCTATCCAAGGTGGCAGAGGCCTCTTTCAGTTGATCGATTCTCTGCTTCGTCTCTACTTGGGCTCTTAGTAGAGGTGCAATTGTTTGTTTTATGGTGAACATCTCCTCGTAAACCTGTCTCATGGTGGCCTCCTGCATCACCAACTCTCTCTGGATGGTGAGCGGTACTTCGTTAATAAGAGTATTTTTGTCCCGGAGCTGTTGGATTTCTTCCCTTAGTGCTCTCTTTCCTTGCTCCGCCCTTGCTTCCCTTTGTTTAGAGTCTTGTAATATATTTTGTAGGGAAAGTATTTCTCTACTCATCCAGCTCACATTTTCTTCTGTGGCTATGGAAAAAGCAGTGCTGGCCAATGCTATCATCATTGGGTTGGTCCTAGTGTCTAGAACTATATCTTTCTCTGTCGTGGCTGTGAATGGGGTGGAACGGTTCTGTGCTATGCATCTCCTCTTTTCCTGTCAAATTTTGAAGGTGATCTGATCATAAGTGAGTATTTTTAGGTTGAACACTTCCTCCTCCTATCCTTCAAAGGAGCCTGGCTCAGAGAGTTCAAAACGTGTGTTAATTACAGGTACTTCGATGGGCTGCAGCTCGGTTTGTACTCCTATTACTGGAGGAGGTGTCTCAGTGTATTTTGATCTTTGATCCTCCTCTTCTTTTCTCTTTTGTTCTTCTTCCTCTTTCTGAAGCCGCTCCACCTCCGCCTTGTCCTGTTTTGCCTTCTACCTGCACTCTACTTCTGTTTTTTTTTCCTGCTCTTCCTTCCTTCTGCATTCAGCCTCCACTTGATCCAATTCTTTCTTGAGTTTCCGTTCAGCTTCTGCTTTCGCTTCCCACTCTTCCTTCCTCTTGCGGGCATCCTCCGCCTGTTTCGTTCTGTGTTCTACCTTCAGGTTTTTCTTATGCTTATCTTCATATTATTTTTCCTTGTTTTCAGCTTCTAGCTGAGCTTCTACTTCTTTTTCTTTCTATTGGGTGGTAGAGTTGTGGCCCGTGCTGGTTTGAGGCTTCTTGGCCTAGGAAGAAGAGGCGCCTCCCAAATCACGGATTCTTTCCTCCAAAGTATGGTCATCTGAATCCTCCTGATCGTACCATGCTCCCGGGGTGAGTTCCCTATCCGTGTTATACCAGTTTCTTTTCTTATCCTCATATGGGCGTTCAGTATGTTGGTAGCTCCATTTGAACTTGGCTCATTTGCAGTGGTCAGTGACTATCCTCTCAGGATCGTATGTCCGGTGATCCAAATGCCCCAGGTAGAAACCTTTGATTTGTTTCGCTTCCACCTCTACCTCCCTGAAATCCTTGACTATGTAGGTGTTAGTATGATTCTTTCGTCGTAAAAGATCACTTTAGCTATGCATAAAAAATAGCCCCAACATTGATTATGGCTGCAAAATATCTTTAATTTTGCTGCACAAATTCAGATCTAAGCACAAAAGACATTAAGCAGATAAAATATAACATGGCTCCATAAATCCAATGGACAAGACAAGAAGAATGTATTTAAAAGAATTTTGTATTATATTAAAGAATGGGGCACCTGAGAGGAAAACAAGAAAGGTGTCTTTCGGTTCTCCTCAGTGGGATGGGTTCTTGAAAGTCCTCAGTGTTTCAGATATAACATTTCTCTCTCTTATGGGTGTAGAACAACAAACATAGAACTCAATGGGAGTTCACAAAACAAAATGGAAAATGGTGACCAAGAGTAGATCCAGAGTGATCTAATGCAATGAAGGTGACTAATGAATGGGGAAAACCCCCATATTTATAACAAAATATTGGGGCGGTCTAGAACTCGGTGCATGAATAAAATATTATTAATCGAATTCTAGAAGCACCTTTTAGGAATATTTTATTATATTTGTTGGAGGGAAAAGGATTCTTGACTTGGGTCAATTTCTTTATTTATAAATAATAAATAAATAAATGATTTATTTATCATTTTAGGGGAATGATGGGAATATAATTAAATAAATAATGGTTTATTTAATTATTTATGGATGATTTAGTCAAATTTAACTAAGAATATTATTTAAATAATTATTTAAATAACTTATTCTTAGGGAATAATTAAATAAATAAGGATTTATTTAATTAAGTTCCTTATTTTGGGTTAAATATGACCAGGAAATATAAAAAAATGAGTTATTTTATATGGTGAAAGAAATTTTACTTAGGGTAAAATTGGTCTTACATGGTGTACTTGGGTTCATCTAATAATAATAGGTTAGATGACCAAAAAATGGTGTAACAGATTTCCCCCCAACGTACGAGTGTTAGGAGCAAATCGTATGACCGAAGTACATTGTAAGAACTCAATCACTAGATAACGAGAGGGAAGTGAGAGAGAGAAATGTAAGGTTGTCTGATGTGCTAAAGGACTAGACCCTGAGGAGATGAGAATTACAGGTGCAACAAGTCTCTAGTTTATGAAGTGGTACCTGTGCTAAAGGCGGCAGGGGAGGCATACCTATGCCCACCGATACAAAGTACAAAGAATAAGGCACCCGGAAAACCACAGAACGCAAGAAGTACAAAGAGGAAGGCACCCGGAAAACCATGGAACGCAATAATGAAGCATGTGCTGGCCGAAACATGAGCCAGATAAATCATAGGATGAATCCCACATACATGTGATGCCTGGAATAATCGTCAGGACTTATACAGTAATATGGTAGTACATGAGATACAAATATACCCAAATGCCCCCTACACACGAGGAAGGGCTCTCAAAATCTGACAGAGACATGGGAATCGAAAATGGCGCTGCAAGCAGTTGAAGCCGATATCATCAAATGAGAGGAGATGCATCAAGGGCGGGAATGAAGTCATCCGGGCATGTGGGGGGCTACCTGCAGGGCCACCCCCTCATGAGTATGAAATGGTATCTCATGACGGAAATCGACACAGAAAATAATAACGATGGAGGCTAAGTGGTGCCCCAAGGAGAAGTGTTGTGAGTGAGGAAATCCGATTTGAAAAAGGAGGAAAGGAAGACTTCGTGGACAACATGTGTCCTGGTGAAGTAATGACTGATGAAAACAAACATATGATGGCTATCTACAAGAAAGTAAAACATGCATTTCGAGCAGGAAATGCTAAGGGTAATACCTTTTGAGATAGAGTGCATTGCGAGGATTAGGAAGGGGGTGGCCTTCAAAGTCCTCTAAAAGATATGCCCTCTTCCCAAGATTTTTACTGATGATGTAAGGACCTAGCCATAATGAGTCGAACTTCCCATGACCGAGGGTATCGTGGGCCTGGTCATATATTAGAACAAGGTCACCTTCATGAAAGGTGTGAGGATGCACTTTTCGGTCATACTAAGCTTTGGTGCGCTTTTTGGCCGCTTCAAGAGTTTGTAAGGCAACACGATGATCTTCCGAAGCATGCTCAAGCATGATAAGTCGTTGTTCTAGAGGTTGGGTATCAGGGAGAAGTTCGACGGCCAAATGAAGGGAAGGGATTTCACATTCGATGGGTAAGACTGCCTCCTCGCCAAAGACAAGGTGGAAAGGAGTGAAACTGGTGGCGGTTTTAACAGAAGTACGATAAGCCCACAAAGCAGGGAAGAGCATGAGATGCCAATTGGTTTTATGTTTATTCATCATTCGTTGAAGCATGGTTTTAAGAATTTTGTTGACCACTTCAACTTGGCCATTACCTTGGGGGTAATAGGAAGATGAATATTGGTGTTCAAAACCCAATAAGGAGGAGAGCTCATTCCAAATCTGATCTTTGAAATTTTGGCCATGGTTCGAGACTAATTGTTTTGGAACTCCAAATCGAGCAATGACATGGTTAAAGAAAAAAGGGCTGCAGTGGCTTCCATATTATTGAACGTAGGCATAGCTTTGGCCCATTTAGTGAAGTAGTCAACTGCCACGATGATATATTTGTGGTTACTAGCAGATGGAGGTCAACATTCCATAATGTCGATGGCCCATTTACAAAAAGGACCAGCTATGGCGACAGGATGGAGAGGAGAGGGAGGGGCTCGCGCCTTGGGGGCGAAATGTTGGCAATTGGAACAGTGTTTGACTGCTTCAATGAAATCACTGAAGAGAGAAGGCCAAAAATACCCAGCACGCATGATTTTTTGGGCGGTGGTGAGGCCAGAGAGGTGGCCATCACAAGCACCACTATGACAGGCATTTAGGACTTTCTCGGCTTTTGCGTGGGTGAGGCAACGACGAAGGACAGTATCTACGCCGAGACGATAAAGGTCATCGCCGATTAGAAGGTAGCGAGAGGCTTGGTGTCGGATACATCGTCGAGTATCGTGATTAAGGTGAGGGGCGAAATTTTGGGTTCACAAGTAAGTAAGGATGTCACCGTACCAAGGATCATCGATGGTGATGGCAAAGAAATGTTCATCGGGAAGAGCGTCATTAATTGGAGTATCTGGCGTCCGGGTAGGTAAATCAGAAATGAGTTCAGCTAGGACTAAACCTTTCTTACTTTTTGGGGTGACGAATTCAAGGTCGAATTCTTGGAGAATAACGACCCAACGGGCGTACTTCTCATTGAGGATGTGGCGAATCAATAGGAAAGCCATGGGGTTGGAATCAGTCACGACCTTGGTGGAACACATGAGGATATAATGACGCAATTTTTGGACCTAGAACACGACAGCTAGTGCTAATTTTTCTTCATGCGATTAGGACACAGGTGGACCAGCAAGGTTCTTACTGACATAATAGATCACATGTTCGACACCGTTATCATCCTCCTAGATAAGGACACCAGCAACCGAATATGTGGAAGCGAAAATGTAGAGGATGAAATCTCGGTCAAAGTCAGGGGGACGGATCAAGGGAGTGGATGTGAGAGCATGCTTGAGGGCATCAAAAGACTCTTGAGCGTATGTATCCTAGACAAAAGGGGTGTGAGATCGAAGAAGTCTAAGGAAGCCATGTGCGGTAGTGGCGTAGTCAGGAATGAATCGGCGAAGAAAATTAGCTTTAACTTGGAGACTTTGTAGCTGGTGTAAGGTACGAGGAAGAGGAAGTTCAAGAATGGCTTGAACCTTCAAAGGGTTGAGAGTTATCCTGTCTTTAGACACGATGAAGCCGAGGAGATGACCAGCGGGAACACAGAAGACACATTTCAAAGGGTTAAGGCGAATGTTATACTTACAACATCGGAGAAAAATGGTACGCAGGTCATGAAGGTGTTGCGCCCGATGTTTAGAACATGTGGTAAGGTCATCTAAATAGGCAAGGATAATATGGGCTAAGTCATGGAAGCAATAAGACATGGCTCGTTGAAAGGTGGTGCCAGCGTTTTTAAGGCCAAATGGCATGACTCAGTATGCGAAAGTGCCCACGGACTAATGAACGCGGTTTTAAGTTGATCAGCACGACGGATAACAATTTGGTTGTATCTAGAGAAGCCATCCATAAAGGAGAGAATCTCGTGCCCCGCACAGTCATCGATGATTTGGTCAATAAATGGTGTGGGGAAGTTTCTTTGGCACAAGCTTTGTTCAGATCGCGAAATTCGGTGCAAACATGAATGGTACCTTGCTTTTTGAGGACAGGAACTGGGTTAGACACCCAAGTGGTATATTCAATAGGGTAAATGAAACCATCATGCCGGAGCTTGTCGATTTCAGCTTTGATGGCTTCACGTCTAGAAGGATGGATGGGTCTCGACTTTTGATGAACTAGAATGGCATCTGGCCATGTGTCGATGTGATGTTCGACAATGGCAGGATTGAGTCCGAGCATTTCTGAGTATGACCAGGTGAAAACATCACAGAATTCTTTGAAGAGTTTCGTGTAGGCTTCAATTTCTTCCAGAGTGCATTGGGCGCCCATGGTGATATGTTCTTCAATACCTGGCTTGACAGAAATGTTTATTTTGATGGTGGGAGAGATATTAGCCATATTTCCTTCTTCGAAAGCATCAGGTGCAGGGGATCCGAGTTGTTTCCAAACCGAAGTGGACGTTACACAGGTAGATGCCCCCTCATCAATAATACACTGAGAAACATTGGCGTTTTGGATTTTGACTGGGATTTGGAAAGAAACTGAAGGAGGAAGAGGGGGATGGTCTGACTGTTGGGCATCGAAAACAATCAATTGGTCATCAGCAGGATCTATAGTGCCCACGGCAGATAGTAGAGCCCTTTTTTGAGAAGGACGCGATTGGAGGAGTTCCAGTGTTGAAATGGCAGCAGGAGATTGTGCCAGATCATCTACTATGTTGTATGAATGGGCAGCCCAACCAGAGGCAACATTTCGGCGTAATGGTCCCTTACGAGGCTTGCGATGAACCTCGGATTTGGGTAGATGGAGTTTCAAGGGACCATTGGGTGTCGATAGAGGATCTGTAGGACCTAACGATGGAGACTCAGAGACAGAGGGAACAAGAGGTGTAGAATACTGAAGGGACCGAGTTTGAAGGTTGAGGTCGACAATGAGAGGTGGGTCAGAAGCCATCATGAGAATTTGGTAATCAGAGGAACCAGAAGGGGAAGGTTGAGTGGTTACCAGGGCGTGAGGTGGTTGAGTGGTCAGGAATCCTTGTTGCGGGAAAGGATCGGTAAACACAGCAGGTTGAGAAGTAACGGGGGTGGGAGGGGTAGTAGGGGAGGAGTGTTGTCCCCGTACGGTGGCCTGAGAATCCCAAAGTTGCCACATTTGTGGTAATAAGGGACAATCGTGAGTGTAGTGACCATAAACAACACAACACGAACAGGGCTTATTGGTGCGAAGTGGCCTGTCCAGCTTGGGCTGAGAGCCCTGTGGCTGGTTGGCAGTGGTAGAGTTGATATTGGAAGGATTGGGTCCACGATTACCAGAAGCGGATTGATTTCCTCTTCTCCTTCTTTGAGAAGGAGGAAAATTAGGTGCCCCCTACTGTGAAAATACTTGCCCGAGAGGGGGTAGTAAGTGTGGTTATGGGGGTGGAGAAGGCAAGGGAGTGGGAGGTCCAAATGCTGGAGGAGCTGGGACACCAGGTTGCGGATATGGATAAGGAGTAGGGTAGGCAGCAGTAACGTAATCAGGGGGGTGAGAAAAAGGAGGAGGCATGACGTAGCCTGAATACATGCTTCCTGGAGGGGAAAAAACGCCACGGGGGCTGGCCCCTAGAGGAAAACCATGGCTCGGAGGAGGTTGGGCAGAGGTATGTGACAGGGCTCCAACGATACCGTCGGCAGAATGAGATGCCCCCGAGGTATTAGGGCCACCAGGTTTGGGAAGGTCAGGAAGGACGGTATAAACATAACCAGATTGGGCATAGATAAGGTCATACTTCAAGGCGATTTGGAGGGCGGCTTCTTTGGTTTGGGGAAAATGGGATGCGACATATTTTCCAATGGGATGTAAGAGAGAACGAAGGAACTAGTCCATGTAAGCCCGATCTTCAAAGGGTGGAGCTCGACATAAGCTTCTTCTGCGCCACCATTCCTAGACATGAGCAGAAAGGCGGGTGGAGGAGGATTGACGGAAGGAGGTTAAAAGCTCGATACCAGTGTCGTATTGGAGAGGGAGCTAGAAATAAGATAAAAAGGCTTGGGAAATGGTCGCAAAAGTGGTATGGGAGGAGGTGGCCTGTTCAACATACCATTTAGAAGCTTCGTCCGTAAGTGTGTGTTGGAATAATCGAATACGAATAGAGTCGTTAGTAATGGAGTTGGAGGAACAACACATATGGAAGGATCAGATATGGTTGGAGGGATCCTCACTAGTAAGGCCTTCGAACTTGGGAATGACGGAGGGGAGCTTGGTTGGCGTAGCAGGCCAACTAACATCATGGCGGATAGGATCATTAATCAGCTGATTGAAGTTGGGGAGACTAAGGCCGACCATATAAGGGAGTAATGGGGCAATCTAGGTAGGTATCGAGGTGGTTCCACTGGAAACAGACCCAGCAGTAGTACTGGGGTTACTACTGGTGGTAGGCCCTGAAGTAGACATGGTGAAAGTGACAGGGGGAGAACCAGGAGGGGGAGAACCCAAACAATCAGAGGAAGAGTCACAGTGCAGACTCAGGGAAAGAATTACTCTATGACGACAGGAAGGAGGAATTCGACCAAGCGGAACTGAGGATGAAGGCCAAGAAGTCTCCGGGAGAGGCGCCTTGTGGGCGCAATGATGACAGGAAGAAGAAAACCGACAAGGGCTGGGAGGGACAAAATCAAGTGAGGTCAAGGGCAGAAAGGTGCAGTGACAATTGATTTTAAAGTCTTTTCCAGGCGGTGTTAACCAGGAGCTTCTTCGCTTAGGGTCAGTGTGTGGTGTGCGTTAATTTTAATTGTTTAAACCCAGACGTTTTGAGAGTAAAAGAAAAAGTGTTCTGTGTAATGGAAAAGAAATCTGCAGTAAATAAGACTGAAAGAATAGAAAATTAACAACTAACAATGCAACAATCTAACCCAAAAAGGCGGGTCTCTCAAAACTAGTCTACAAGAGGGAAAAAACTAGGCAAAGCACGCTAAAAATATGCCAATAGATCTAAGGTTTGGAGGGACTGGGATCTAAAGGGTAAATCTGCTGAAAAGTGGTGCAGAGAACAACAAAGAGGCAGAGGCAAGGTTGCTGCTAAAAAGGAGGAGATCAGCTAAATATAGAAGAGACAAGGTGGTGGCCTTAGAAATGAACCCAAAAAAAACAATATGAGGTGGTTTTGAGAGGGAGAAGAGCTGATCTAAAGGTATCTGAAAAGGAGGTATCAGATCGGAGAAAAAGACGGCTGAAACTCTGGAAATTCATACTTCTGAAATAGTAAAGACTCGTCCACAAAAATTGGAGGTTACTAGAGCCTTAAGGGGCAAGATTCCCTCTTAGTTGAGTGAAGAAGATCATAAACAGGTCCAAACGGGCAGAGACAGAGGCTGGAAAACCCTGACAGAAGCTTCAGACAAACCCAGAAAAAGTGCTGAAAAATTTGCAAAAAAAGTGCAGGTCGCAGGTTCTGACCTGTTGTCAGTCCAGGTTGCAGGTTTGGGGTAGAAAAGTGCGTCCTCAAGCTCAGGTCGCACTTTTTGGGCTGATAACTGCGACTTGCAGATCCGGCTCTCTCGGCTGCAGATTTCAGAAAAATTTGTCGTCTCAGCTGCGGCTGATGTCTGTCTCCTGCGCAATAAGGCCAGAAACACACGGAAGTTAAAAATATGACTATTTAAGGGTTTTAGGGGTGAAAAACACCATAAAAATAGAAAAACAGAAAAGGAAAGAGAAACCCTAGGGTCTGAAACAACTGGATATGCAGGAAGAGATAAAACGACAGCAGTCGCAAAAGAAAACCCGTGTGGAGTCGCCAATTGTTAGTATGATTCTTTCGTCGTAAAATATCACTTTAGCTACGCATAACAAATAGCCCTAACATCGATTATGGCTGCAAAATATCTTTAAGTTTGCTGCACAAATTTAGATCTAAGCACAAAAGACATTAAGCAGATAAAATATAACATGGCTCCATAAATCCAATGGACAAGACAAGAAGAATGTATTTAAAAGAATTTTGTATTATATTAAAGAATGGGGCACCTGAGAGGAAAACAAGAAAGGTGTCTTCCGGTTCTCCTCAGTGGGATGGGTTCTTGAAAGTCCTCAGTGTTTCAGATCTAACATTTCTCTCTCTTATGGGTGTAGAAAAACAAACATAGAACTCAATAGGATTTCACAAAACACAATGGAAAATGGTGACCAAGAGTAGATCCAGAGTGATCTAATGCAATGAAGGTGACTAATGAATGGGGAAAACCCCCCTATTTATAACAAAATATTGGGGCGGTCTAGAATTCGGTGCATGAATAAAATATTATTAATCGAATTCTAGAAGCACCCTTTAGGAATATTTTATTATATTTGTTGGAGGGAAAAGGGTTCTTGACTTGGGTCAATTCCTTTATTTATAAATGATAAATAAATAAATGATTTATTTATCATTTTAGGGAAGTGATGGGAATATAATTAAATAAATAATGGTTTATTTAATTATTTATGGATGATTTAGTCGAATTTAACTAAGAATATTATTTAAATAATGATTTAAATAACTTATTCTTAGGGAATAATTAAATAAATAAGGATTTATTTAATTAAGTTCCTTATTTTGGGTTAAATATGACCAGGAAATATAAACAAATGAGTTATTTTATATGGTGAAAGCAATTTTACTTAGGGTAAAATTGGTCTTACATGGTGTACTTGGGTTCATCTAATAATAATAGGTTATATGACCAAAAAATGATGTAACCGTAGGCACCAATGGTGAGCGGCAATGTAGGCCACGACTTTTTCTTACCTTTAGTAAGGACCTTTGAGAAACCGGAAGTCATCTAATAACATATTTCCTGAAGAAGCATCTTTTCCATAACGAATCGAGGCAGAGCATGAGGAGTCTTGAATGAACTGAAGACTCGAATAAAGGTGTATTCTACGAGTGGAAACCAATGTGCTACCTTGAATAACATTTCCATGGTTCGCCAGGACATGCATGGGGTATCCTGACCGAACAATTTCCTGTAGAGTGCAAGGATGAAATGTTGTGAGATTGAATCTATATCCTTCTTGTACTTAGAGTCCCAAAATACCTGCATTTCTATGTGAACTGGGTGTGCCCGCTCTGGGTCCTAGTTGTGAGCCCATAACGTTGTGGTGGCACCTGGAACAAACTACATCCAATAGATAGGAGGCCATGTAAAATTTGGACGAGTATCCCTCCTCTGGTGCTAGTGCCACAGATATGCTTGTTTTGAGAGATGCCACTAGTAAGTTGGCCCAATTGAAACGAGTTCCATATACAGTAACATAGTTCATCAGGGATACCCGAGTGCCACTGAATGTGGTGGCATCGGGACAACCATATATCCTACAAAGCATAGCTTCCACCAGCTTGTATACCTTTCTTAGGCCCGCCACTAGATACTCCTGATCCTTCTTGATTTTTAACTTCTCGGGTTCCTCCCACCATCCTCCCATGGTGTCTGCTATAGGGACCACATGGGTGGTGGCCCATTCTTCTGTGAAAGTTTGTTCTCGTTTCAAAAGCGCGTAATAAAACTTTGCATCCGAGCCCTTTAGAGTTGCAAAAGTTCTCCCCTCGTGGTCTCGAATTACCCACTTCTTGGGGTTGATATTCTATATGATCCATTCAATTAATTCTGCACATGGGAATATAGTAGGGTGGGCACCCGTGTAGTGAAGCTTCAACCTTTTAACTTATACATATACTTGCTGGTCGGGGAGGTCCTCTGGAAATTCTGGTCGTGCGAATTCTTGGTATACTTGATATCAACTCATGTTGTCTCCTTTTCCAAATGTACATGCGGTGTCCCCATAGATCGAGGGATGAGACATTGATATTTCAATTTCTGTGTCTTCTATCTCTAGGCTCTTGTTTTTCTTGTGAACTTCGAGAGGACCCATGTCGCTTGAGGCTGAAGAGATGGAGACGCACTCTAACTCTACTTTGAAATCACCTGGCATGTTGATAAAATAGTCCCAGGATAAGACATATGCCATAATAAAAAATGCCTAGGTACTAATTTTTTTAACTTTGCCCGACTGAAACCTAGGAAAGGGAGAATTAGCGACTTGCGACCGGGTCGCTGGGTCGCAAAGGCTCAAACTTCTTGAAGGGTGTGACCTTGTGACTTAGTGACTTGTGACTGGGTCGCTGGGTGCTGGGTCGCAAAGACTCAAACTTATCGAAGGGTGTGACATTGTGACTTAGCGACTTGCGACCGGGTCACTGAGTGGAAAGGTCGCAAATGTCAAGTTTTGAATGAGATGCGACTCAGCGACTCAGCGACCAGGGGTTGCAAGGTTGCAGGGGTCGGAAGTCGTGCTAGGGCTGAGCGGAAGATTTCTTCGGTTATGCGGCCCCTTTTGTTCCATTTTAACATAACCAATACTGGGATTAAATGAGGAAAACCAATAAATGAGGATGAAGAAATCATGAGGGGAAAAGACAAACACATGGGTGGCTGGTTGGCTCCATTTACAAGTCTGTGTTAGGAATGGCAGGGTTTGGATCATTTGAAAAGACTCAGGCTTCAAAAGGATCTCAAATGGGAGATGCTAGGTGGCTTTAAAGGACTATGCTCAGTGGACAAGGGAAACAAAAGGAAAAAATGGAAACATCAGGTGGATTAGGCAACTTACCTGAGAAAATCGTGCTCCAGTTGGCCTGTTAGAAGCATTTTTTACTCTCCGTCATGTGGGTTAAGTGCGACCTAGCAACCATTCTATTTATAAAGGGGTCGCGCATGCGAGAAATAAAATAGGTCACGGGGTAACAAATATCCCGCGCTTGTGAGATGTGTGACCTTGCGACCTGGGAGGGTCGTAGGGTCGCAAGGTTTCTAGGTCACGATTTTGGAAATTGAGTGAGATTTGCAACCTGGCAACCTGATAGGTCGCAAGGTTGCTAGGTCGCAAATTTGGAAAAAGAACTAAACTGCGACTCAGCAACTTAAGGATTTTTCTGAAACAGACTTGAACTTCAGATTTTGACTTAGCTTTTCGATGTTCAGAGGGGCTCAAAAAAATTTAGATGGTGAATTTTTGGAGGGTGTTGTAGCGGCTACAACAAATGGCGATTCACTGGTAGGGCCCAGAATCTCTAATGATGATTTATCTTTGTGGGGGTTGCAGGGGGCCTTAGCGGGCTGTTCCTTTCACCCTTAGGTTTCCATGATTTTTCCTTTTGTACCTTGCGAGGTTGCTTCGCTTGCTTGCCTGTTTAGGTGCTGGTTGACCGAGGTTTTACTTCTGGATTCCGGACCGAAAGGGTTGGAGCACTTCAGGTATTTCTGGGATCCGGTATAGTTATTTCGTCCTCATTATGTTGCTTCGCTGCCTTGGAACCTCGCGGTCCCAGCGGAGTCACTGCCTAGGAGTCACAGATGTTGCTCTGCTGCCGGTGAGACTGATCAGTACCCCGGTAGAGTCGTCGCATCGCCTCTATGCACAGGAAGCCTTTCTCAATCCTTTACCCTTTATCGGTGTGCTACTGCACTTATTTTAAATGTGCTCAAGGCACTTATTTAGATGTGATCAGGGAACTTATTTGATAGAGGCAATTTTTCTTAGGCAGATGAGGGATCTCGACTTATTTTACTTGCAAGAGAGGATGATCCTGGTGTGTATGAGGACTTTAGGTTTTTCCGGATATCTTTGTGTCACCTGAAGTTAGCCTTGTTCCCTTTCAGTCTAGTTTCCGATTTAACCAACTTTATTTTCACACACACCCTTCAAGCTTGCTAGGTGAGCTATCTGCACTTAGTAGCTAGGACTAGGTCATGTTTTACCATTGGGTGTCAATCATAGACAAGCTCCTGCCACCTTTTGTGATTTTCAGGAAAGAATTTTCATTAGCAAAGATCCTGGCACAACATACCAATTGCGTGAGTTCTACAATGCCTTCCACCTTTTGAAGTTCTTAGAAGGACACTTTTACTAAGGCGCTGATTGAATAAGCGCTTTTATTGCGAGAAATGAAAAACCAAAAACTATTATAAAAGAAAAAAAAAATTACGGTACAGGGGTGGTGATGGCCCTCTAGAGCCATTAAGTGAAGTAGTGCTTGAGGTCATGCCCATTTACGGGGAGGACCTCGATTCTTCCCTCTAGAGTTTGCAATCTGAAAGTGTGGGAACCCAGATTCTCTTTAATCTGGAATGGACCTGTCCAAAGGGCTTGGAATTTGGAATGTTTCCATTTCTCCTTGTGAGCTTTATCCCATTTAAGAACAAGGTCTCCTACTTCGAAAATTTTATTCTAGGCAGACTTTTTATCAAACCATCTCTTAATCCGACTTTGGTGGATGCCGATTTTTTCCCGGGTTTTTTGCCTTTCCTCCTCCAGTTTCAATAATGCATTGATTCGAGCTTGCAAGGTGGGGCATGCGGTGCCATGGGTCTCTTGGGAAAACTGGAGGGCTGGAAGTGATAGGTGGGGAGTAAGGATGGCCTCTTTTCCATATACAAGAAAAAATGGGGAGGTGCTGAGCGAAGATTTGGGTGTGACCCGATCAGCCCAAAGGGCGTTATGGAGGGCATTATGCCAGTTTTGTTGGTGGGACAACAGGGTCTTTTTGATGATGTGGAAAAGGTTCTTATTAGTCGACTCAGCTAATCCATTCCCTTGGGGGTAATAGTTTGTAGAGTGTTTAAGTAAAATACCATTTTCTAAAGAAAAATCATACAACTTGAAAGACGAAAAATAAGTTGCATTGTCAAAAACAAGGGAGGTTGGAACGCCAAACCTGGTCATGATACAATGAGTGACAAACTCTATTACCTCTTGATCATTGATTTGGCATAGTGGTATTGCTTCAACCCACCTAGTGAAATAGTCGGTAGCAATGAGGATATATTGGTGTTGCTTGGAGGAGTGTGGTAAGATTTCTCCAATCACGTCCAACCCCCATTGTTGAAAAGGTTCCTCTATTTCCGCCGACTGTAATGGACTGGCTGGCCGTGTTTCCTGGTTGGTGAATTTTTGACATTGAACACATTTCTAGACATATGCGTGAGCATCCTTGAAGAGGGTTGGCCAATAGTAGCCAGCACCCATGATTTTGTGGGCAGTGGTATCACCTGCATAATGCCCTCCGGCTGGTCCATCGTGTAGTTCGGTCAGGATGCTTTGTGCTTCATCGTGTTCCAGGCAGAGTAGTAGGACTCCATTGTAATGTTTCTTGAAATTTTTTCCTTGTACTAACTGGTAAGATACAGCTTTCAGCCTTATTGCCCATTTCTGTCGAGCAGTTAAAACAGGATCCATAACACCGTGAGCCAAATATTTCAAAATGTCAGAGTACCAAGAAAGGTTTCCCTGCTAAGACACGTTTTCAATCTGATGCATGTCGATTTCTTGCTCCCAACGTTCTTCTTCGCACCCACGTGAATTTGTACCCTCCGCAGCCATTTGGCAGAGTCCTTGACCTTTGACAGTATGTGCCGGTTTGAACTCCAGGTCATACTCTTGGAGACATATCATCTAGTTTCCTCGTCTTTCACCCAACTCTTGCTGCATGAAAAGTGAGTGAACAACTGGGTGAGGGATGAACACCGTGACATGGTTCTTAAAGATGTACGGTCGGAAATGCTTGACCGCTTTGTATACCAAGTAAGCCTGCTTGTCAATCCCAGGGTAATTTAGTTCAACACCTTGAAAATCAGCACTCATGAATGATATGGGTCATTCATCATTGTTAGCATCTTTCTATGTGAGGACAACCGCGAGTGATGAATCCAAGGCAAAGGTATATAAGATGAAACCTTTGTTGAAGTCTGGGCTTTGGAGGGATGGTGCTTCTGCAATGGCCTGCTTGATCTTATCAAATGCTTCCTTTTCGGGTGGATTCCATTTGAAACTTGCATTCTTTTTAATCATCCCTTGCAAAGGCCTGACTATTTGGGCAAAATCTGATATAAATTTCCATAAAAAGTTGATTTTCCCAAGGAAGGATTGCATGGCCTTTTTTCTACTAGGAGGTGGAATCTGGGCGATGACATTCGCTCACTTAGGATCTACAACTATACCATTCCTGGTTATGATATGACCCAGCAAATTTCCCTCGGACATAGTGAAGACACTTTTATTTGGGTTGAGTGAGATCCTATACTTTCTGCATCTTTCGAAAATCTGCCTCAGGTGACGTATGTGATCGCCTCTGTGCTTTGATAATAAGGTGACATTGTCCAAGTATACTACCACACTTTGTCCTATTAGACCTCAGAAAGCTATGTCCATAGCCCATTGGAATTTCACCCCAGCATTTATCAATTTGAAGGGCATGCACCTAAAAGTGAAAATCCCCCATTTAGTCCGGAACGTAGTTTTTAATCTGTCGGGTTCAGCTACCAATACTTAGTTATACCCGAAAATACCATCCAACAACAAGAACATCTTCAATCCAGATACGACTTGCAGTATCTGTTCCATAGGGAGAACTGGGTAGTTATCTTTGTCTAAGGCTGTGTTTAGATTTCAAAAATCCATGCACAAACGGATCTCACCGGATTTTTTTCGTACCAGAACCAGATTCGATACCCAAGCGGAGTGTTTGACTTTGAAGATTATGCACGCATCCAAAATCTTCTTAAGTTCTTTTTGAATCATTGGTTCCAGCATAGGGTGCACTTTTCTTAGCTTTTGCTGGAAAGGCTTCACTCCTTCCTTCATAGGGATCACATGCTGAATAATTCGAGTGTCATAAGTACGAAGTTCATCATACGCCCACGTGAACATGTCTCAGTATTTCTAGAACAGTTCGGTGAAAGCTTGCCTCTCCTGATCAGAACATTCGTTCCCGAGGTTGACGAAATTCGGGTCCTTATCTGTCCCTAAGTTTACATGTTCATGTGCAAGAGTGGAGCTCTGTACTTTAGTGTTGGGGGTTCCGCGGAAGCGGTTCTATAGGTCAAACAAATTTTCAAGCGACACTATTCCCTTGGGAATGGGATTTTCCTTGCGTTTCTCTTATTCTTCCTGCAAGGCTTGATCATGGTCCACTTCTTCTATTACTGCGTCTTGGAACACCTCAGTGTTGAGCATGAATTCAAGTACCTGTTGGTCATCATCAAATATGTGTAAATTAGTGATGTTATCTGGCATAGATGGTTTATACACTATTTCAATAGAAAAACCATCCCCTAGAGGGGTGAACCTAGCAGCAACGTTAGCCATAGTATCAGCTGCTGCATTATGCATCCTAAGCACAGATTTAATACCAAATGCATCAAAAGAAGAAATTAAATGCCATACCTCTTGTTGGTAAGCTTTCAAGTGTGGAGATAAGCAATGGATGGTATTGTGTACCTGGCGAGTGATGATTTCGGAATCTCCAATAACCTTTAAGCATTTCACCTTTAGGTCCAACGCTTTCTTGAGTCCAAGGACTAAGGCCTCATATTTGGTGGTATTATTGGTGCATTGAAATTCTAGCCAGCATGAGATCAAAAATTTTTTTTTTTGGGGGTCCAATAGGATGCAGCCCACACCTGCTCTGTCATGCGTCTTGGAGCCATCATAATACAAGGTCCATACATCATCTTCTAGTTTCTCCGGAACTATGGGATGGGGAGAGATTTCAGTTTGGTTTATGATGGGTACAACTTGATCTTCAGTGATGAGCATTAGCTTTGATTGGACGTCTGGGTTTACCGGGGACTGAGGGGGATGGTAACATTCGAAGATGGCATCTAAGAAACACATGCCGAGATCTTCTTGGGAAAAGCTGACAAGTTCATTGGTAGTGTCCAAGTTGGTCACAGTATGTTTCATATAATGTTCACTCTCAACTTTGATTTGGTTATTTCGACCCTTGTAGGGAAGCCATAGGTGAGACCAATCGGTAGCGAAGTACCCTTGTAGCTTACTGGACCAGTCCCTGCTCAACAAGAGACCGTAGGCTTCCAGGATGTCTACGACTACTATGTCTTCGCAATGGTGGACTCTGGAGTCGGAAGATAGGAAGATGGTGACATTATTTAGTTCACCTATAGTGGGCACTTGCGATCTATCGATATGAATAATCCTAACATCAGTTTTCCCTGGGTGAATGTTTAAATTCTTGCAGACAGATAGGGGCATGAGATTTGTGGATGCGCTGGAGTCGACCAGGCAGTTATGAACGTTAAAGTTAAATATTTCAAAAGACAGGAGAAAGGGGGGAGTAGATACCCTAGAGTTCACATTTATGGCATTCACAATAGATTGGAGACTTGCACTAGCTTGGGCAGATGTGTTGCTCACAGGTTTGGTTGTCGAGGAATTGGTGAAGGCTTTGAGAATAAGCTTCTGTTGGTTGGTGATGCAGGTGAGATCATAAAGAGAGATGTTGGCTCTAGTTTTCTTCATGTCCTCAACAATGTTGTAACCAGAATCAGAGTGTGGAATAGTCTCGATGGGGGTTTTTGGTGACCCTACCGGCAGTTTTCTCTTTTGGTTTGTTCGGGTGTTGCTAGGAGCAGACTTCTCAGGAATAGCAGCTTGCTGCTCATTCCCTGGGGGTAAGATTTTCCTTAAGAAGGCCCTCCTCTTCTCTTCAAAGGACTGTTCAGGAACTGTTACTTTGCTTCTTAGACCATAGGTTTGCATAGGTTTGGCTTTATGATCATCGGCCATGTTAATATTGGTGATGGTATGGGTGCTTTCCCCGCGGATCACATCAAACACAAGGAGGGTAGATCCTGGTTCTTCATTTTGGGGCAGGTTTTCTTCATTTTCTGAGACATCGTATTCACCCACTTCCCCTAGGGTTTGATTTTCTAAGAGTTGATTCACTACCGCAGTCATGCTGCCAATCCATTGGGGGCATGTCTTCTCGGAGTGGGTGGCCTGGTGGAAAGAACATAAATTATATTTTATGATTTCTTCCACGTTAAGAATAACATTTTTGTTTGGTGGGGGCGGGCTGATTTGGGGGGTATTTTTTCTAAAAAAAGGCTTTTGCATGTTGGTGCCAGTAGTGGGTTCAATGCCTTTTCTCTTCAGATCAGATACTTCATTGGTTAATGACTTAAGGGAATTTGCTATACCTTCGAAGTCAAAAGTATCTTTGTCCTTATCCCCAGTTTTGAATGTGGAAGATTGGTTCCTTTTCAAGGCAGGTTTATGATTTTCTCGACCTTCATGGTCAATGACCCCTATGGAAAGCATGTCCTTTTCTACGGCAAGGGCAGTGGCGTAATTTGCTGCAAGGGTAGCCCTAGCCTCGCACTTTACGAATATAGTGATGTCTTTGGGAAGAGCCTTTGTGTATTAGTCTATAGTGATGGAGTCATCCAATTCCAAGTTGGGGGGGAATTTGTTCAATATGGTAGCAAAAAGTTGATTAAAATCTCTGACCTTCTATTTATTTTGGCATTTAAGTGTACTCAACTCTGTGAGGAGCATGGAGGGGGTCTTGTCCTCCGAAAACTTCTGAAGGAAAGTGCAGCGGAATTTATCCCATGAATTTATCAAAGCACTTGGGAGAGAACGATACCAGGTGGCTGCTTTGTTCTCAAGGGTATGCGGAAAAAGACGTCAGGCGACATCATCTGCTTGGAATCTCATCATTTGTAGTGAAAGGTAGAAGTTTCTTATGTGGTCTTCAGCCAGCGTGCCTTTCTGAGGGTCAAACTTGGGAAGGTGTTTTTCAGGGTGCTGGCATGTCATGAAGGGGGCCCTAGATATCTAATGGATATTGGGCCATCCAAGAAAGTGTTTGTGCCCGCCTGGCATGCTCTTGGCGAGGTATGTATATGTGCCCTATTTTTAACTTAGATTCACTTCCTGCACCTGCCACAGATGCTTCTCCTTCACGGTGGGAGTGCTCATCTTGACGTCCCTTGTGGTTTGCCATATTTCTAATGTTTCTCCAATTGTACATGGGGAATCTATTTTGGTTTTGATGGTGGTGGGCGATATTGTGACCTTGGCCATGGCCTCTATTTTCCTGACCTCTATTCCCTTGGCCTCTATTTCCCTTGCCGCCCCTGGTGGAATGTGAACTTGGGTGTTGTCATTTTGGGTCCGATCAGGCTCAGGGCGAGCATGGGGTCCATTCATGTCGGGACCTTCCTCTTCTGTTCCTTGGGGCCCAGTAATAGGTTCATTATTCTCAACTGTCGTTGCGAGGTCTTCAACCATTAGATTTATCAACTAGGGCAGGGTATTTACAAGGGCACCATTGCGAGTGAGGTTAGTTGCAGGGGTCCTGGTATGGGTCAGCAAACTCATGACTGGAGTGACTTGAAAATCTCTGAAGAGGTTGCAGGAAATCGGGCGTAGAACTCTTAACTGATCCCTAGTAACCTCATAATAAGGAGCTTCCTCCCCTTGAGAATCTTCTACAGGGGGAGGACCGATGTCATCGTGTATGGCCTCCCCTTAGGGAGTTTGTAATAGAATATTACTCATGTGGTGGGAGACTTCCATAAGCCCTCGTTCTAGTGCCAATTCTGTTGACAGGAAAATATGTCTGGCCAACAGCAGGGGATCTCCCTAATAAAAAGTCCCAACTAGACTCTAAACCGTTTGGAATAGGGATCCCATCTGGGGTGTGGGTCCAGCTACCGCTTAATTCTCCTTTCCTTAGGTCTCAGTAGGACTCTATGAACATGCAAACACATGCTTATTCGGATGATACAAGACACATGATTGATGAATTAAATGAACATACAACACTATACGTAGCAATCTGAATTATAAATCATGGGGCCAAAGGAAATGCTATCAACAACATATCATTAGGGTCATGCTTGTACGTTGTTCTAACCACAGAAGAAACAATTATTTATGGAAGAATACTCTTCACTTCCTTAAATGGTTTTGGTGATAATATAAATGTTAGTAAACAAAGTTATTAACATTCATTTAGAAAGAGAAATAAACTTACCACCATTAACACATGTTTAGAAAACTATAATGGATAAATGATGTAATTGGAGACACAGTTTCATTAATCAAAAGACGTTAGAAAATGAAAAAAGAATACTCATAGTGTTCACACATTGACCAACATCAGATCCAAAAATGGAGTTAAAAAATGCTTGTATTCATACTCAACAATGTGTAGTCCTTCTATACAATGCTCTATATCTCTTTGAGTCCCAAAAAAAAGTTCACTACAATTTTCCCGAAGGAATTTTTTATAAAACAAAACTTGTGCTTTGGGCTTCCTAAATTTTTGCCTTCCTGACCATTGGGCTACCTTGCGACCTGAATGGAAGATACGACCTGTGACCTGGTTGGACAGTGCGACCTGAAAACTAGTTGGATAGTGCGATCTGCGACTTGGTTGGATAGTGTGACCTTGCGATCTGATAATGGGAGTGCGCACGCAATTGCGAGGTCGGGAACATCAACTTGTTTCTCCTTAAGGAAATTCTGACATGCGCGATAATCTGCAACGACTGGGGATATTAGAGGAGTCTCTTCCCTTAACCGGTGCAGTCATTCTAAGGCATTCAGAATGAGATTTTCTCTCTTGTGTGTGACCTGGTTAGCTAAAGAAGCCATTTTAGTGTAGATCCAAACTGGTGTTTTGACGAACTTAACCAAGTTCTCCTGTGATGCGAGAAGATCAGGTGTAGCGGCGACTTGTCTGATAGGCTGTAGAAATGGTTGAATCTCCTGATCTCTCTGTCCCCACGTCTTCTCCTCGCTGAGTGCACCTAGAGAAGGAATGTGGTGTAGTTCATGCATTAAGTCGATGCCACTAATCAAATTCTCGTATGTGGTCATTACCTTTTCTAGATCTTTAAATAATTTCTCCTTGGATTGCATCTTGATATGAATTTGGAACTTTTCATTCTAAGTGCGAATCCAATATTTCTTGGGCAAGTTTTCTGGAGCCTGTGGGTATCTACCTATCCATTCTATCATTCTATCCAAGGTGGTGGAGGCCTCTTTCAGTTGCTCGTTTCTCTGCTTCATATCTACTTGGGCTATTAGTAGAGGTGCGACTATTTGTTTTATGGTGAACATCTCCCCGTAAACCTATCTCATGGTGGCCTCCAACATCACCAAATCTCTCTGGAGAGTGAGAGGTACTTCGTTAATAAGAGTATTTTTTTCCTGGAGCTGTTGGATTTATTCCCTTAGTGCTCTCTTTTCTTGCTCCGCCCTTGCTTCCCTTTGTTCAGAGTCCTGTAATCTATTTTGTAGGGAAAGGATTTCTCTACTGATCTGGCTCACATTTTATTTTGTGGCTACAGAAAAAGCAGTGACAGCTGATGCTATCATGACTAGGTTGGTCCTAGTGTCTGGGACTATATCTTTCTCCACCGTGGCTGTGAATGGGGCGGAAGGGTTCCGTGCTAGGCATCTCTTCTTTTCCTGTCGGATTTTGAAGGTGAAATGATCATAAGTGAGTCTTGTTAGGTTGAAAAATTCCTCCTCCTGTCCTTCAGAGGAGCCTAGCTCAGAGAGTGCAAAATGCGTTTTAATTATAGGTACTTCGATGGGCTGCAGCACGGTTTGTACTCCTGTTACTGGAAGAGGTGTCTCGGTGTCTTTTGATCTTTGATCCTCCTCTTCTTTTCTATTTTTTTCTTATTCCTCTTTCCGAAGCCACTCCACCTCTGCCTTGTCCTATTCTACCTTCTACCTAGGATCTACTTCCGCTTTTGCTTCCTGTTTTTCCTTCCTTCTACGCTCAGCCTCCACCTGATACAATTCTTTCTCGAGCTGTCGTTCAGCTTCTTCTTTCACTTCCTGCTCTTCCTTCCTCTTCTAGGAATCCTCCACCTGTTTCTTTCTCTGTTCTACCTTCAAGTATTTCTTACGCTTATATTCATCTTATTTTTCATTATTTTCAGCTTCTAGCTGAGCTTTTGCTTCTTGTTCTTTCTGTTGGGCGGCAGAGTTGTGGCCCGTGCTGGTTCAAGGCTTCTTCGCCTGGGAAGAAAAGGCACCTCCCAACTCGTGGATTCTTTCCTCCAAAGTATGATCATCTAGATCCTCCTGATCAGACCATGCTCCCAAGGCAAGTTTCCTATCCGTGTTATACCAGTTTCTTTTCTCATCCTCATATGGGCATTCAGTATGCTGGTAGCTCCATTTGAACTTGGCCCGTTTGCAACAGTGCCTTTCTAAGAACTTCAAAAGGCGGAAGGCATTGTAGAAGTCACACAATTGGCATGCTACGCTAGGATCTGTGTTGATGAAAATTATTTCTTGAAAATCACAAAAGGTGGCAGGAGCTTGTCTGTGATTGACACCGAAAGGTAAAACATGACCTATTCCTCGCTACTAAGTGTACATAGCTCACCTAGCAAGCTTGAAAGGGTGTCTGTGAAAAGAAAGTTGGTTATAGTAGAAACTAGAATAAAAGGGAACAGGGCTAACTTCGGGTGATGCAAGGATATCTGGGAAAACCTAAAGTCCTCATACAGACCAGGAGCAACCTCTCTTGCAAGTAAAATAAGTCGGGATCCCTCATCCACCTAGGCAAAATTGCCTCTATCAAATAAGTGCCCTGAGCACATATAAATAAGTGCCTTGAGCACATTTAAAATAAGTGCAGTAGCACACCAATAGAGGTTAAAGGATTGAGAAATACTTCTTGCATAGAGAGGCGATGCGATGACTCCGCTAGGGTACTGACCAGGCTCGCCAGCTGCAGAGCAACATCCGTGACTCCTAGGCAGTGACTCCGCCGGGACCGCGAGGTTTATAGGAAGCAGAGCTACAAAATGAGGATGAAATAACTATACCAGATCCTGGAAATCCCTGAAGTGCTCCAACCCTTTCGGTCTGGAATCTAGAAGTAAAATCTCAGTCAACCAGCACCTAAATAGGCAAGCAGGCAAAGAAACCTCGCAAGGTACAAAAGGAAAAAATCATGGGAACCTAAAGGTGAAAGGAACAGCCTGCTAAGGCCCCCTCCCCCCCCACAAAGATAAATCATTAGTAGAGATTCTGGACTCTACCAGTGAATCGCCATTTGTTCTAGCTGCTACAACACCCTCCAAATTTTTCCCCCCTTTCAAAATTTTGAGCCCCTAAGTCGGCAAGGTGAGGTCAAGCCTAAATATTTTTTTCTCTAAGTCTCCAAGTTGCATGCTTCTTCAATTTTTTTTCATTACGTGACCTTGTGACCCAATGACCTAGGTCGCTGAGTCGCGGGATCGCCGAGTCGCAAACCAATAAAATTCCAAATTTTGCAACTTTGCAACTTGGCGACCTCGTGACCCCCGGGTCGCGAGGTTGCACCACCCGTAATTTCTGACTTTTGCGACCTAGCGACCCGCATTTATGGCACACACGTGTGACCTCTTTATATATAGAAAGGTTGCTAGGTCACATTTCACTTGCGCGAAGAAGAAGGAAAATGCCTCTGATAGTCTGACTAGAACGTGTTTTTTTCGGGTAAGTTGTTTTTTCCTCCTGCTTTTTCCTTATTATGACTACCTATTTCTCCCCCTTTACCTCACTGATACTCTTTAAAGCTTCATGCTTACCATAATATTGCTTCCCGTGAGCCCTCGCATGCTTATATTCTCGATCTATTCTTTCTACTCTCAGCCCATCCATGTTCCCCATCCGAGGCCCAGTGCAACTCTGCGACCTTACAACCATGCGACCCAGTCGCAGGTCACTAAGTTTCTAAGTCACAACTCATTTCAAGTTGAACGACCAAGTGACCAAGAAACCCAGTGACCTATTCACTAGGTCTCCACGTCGCTAAGTCGTATTTCCTTGCAAATTGATCAATCAGTGACCTAGCGACTCGGTTTCCAGGTCGCTAAGTTGCATTTCCTATTGAACACACCCTTGAGCGACCCAACGACCCAACGACCTAGTCGCAAGGTCACTAGGTCATAGGTTTTCCCATTCCTTCGGCTATACTTTGTCAGAGATAGGCCTGTTATTATTAATATGAAGTCTGTCTTATCGTGGGATGGTTTTCTGACAATACCAGGTAATATTGAAGCAGAGCTAAGTTGCGTATCCATCTTGTCAGCCTCAAGCAACATGGGTCCCCCAGCAGTCCAAAAGAGGAAAAAAATTTCTGAGGTGGAAGTTGTGGAAGAAGAAGAGCTACAATTCTCCCCTGCCCCCATCTATGGGGACTCAGTATGTACCTTTGGCCGGGGAGACAGCATGACCTGGTACCAAATATACCAGGAATTCACCAAACCTGATTTCCCAGAGGACCTTCCAGATAGGCAGGTATATATACAGGTAAAATGGTCCAGGTTGCATTACGCAGGAGCCCACCCAAAAATATTCCCTTGTGCAGAGATTGTAGACTAGATCTTGCAGAGAGTCGATCCCGAGAACTGGGTTATATGGGATCATGCCGGGGATGCTGTGGCTACTCTGAAAGGAAAAGACACTGAGGTGTATTACAGAATTCCTGCTAGGGAGAATACATTCAATGAAGAATTGTGTAACACCCATACCGTGCCCATACTTGAGATTTTGAAAGGATGGTGGGAAGAACCGGAGAATTTACGGGTTAAAAGGGACCAAGAATATCCGATGCAAGGCCTCAGAACGACATAAAAAATTGTGGCCACGATGCTGTGGGGAATGTATGGCTGCCTGGATGTGACCTTTTTCAGTGGTACATGGGTCTGTCTCATGTACGACATCACAGTACATGGCACCCACTTTAATTGGGCCAATGTAATTATGGCAGCCCTCAAATCTAACATCAATGCAGCACTTGTCCCTGACGATGGTTTTTCATCTGAGTTTTACATGGCTTCGTACCTTTTAGATGTAGTATGTGTAAGGTGCAACTTCAACGGATGGGCACACAACTGGGTAGTAGACAAAAGAGGCCTGATTCATAAGCATCTCAAGGTGTTTTGGGACTCCTGGTACAAGCAAGATATGGAATCAATATCAAATATTTTTATCCCAGCCCTCTATCGCAGATTATTCGAGACAGAGGCTCCTTGCATGTCCTGGCGGGAAATGGAAAAAATAACTCAGGTAGCCCATTGGTTCCCGGATGCATAATCTACTACTATCAGAGTGTTCGGGTCCCTCAAAGCCCCTCACACATTGCCCAAGTTTGCGACAGAAAAACTCCTGCTCTAGGAAATATGCTATCAGATGTCTGAAGGGTTCACCAAAGTACTTACCAAAGGAAAGAAAAATCCATGGCCAACTCTACCACTCACCATCGGTGCCTATACAGTCAAATAATTTAGAGAGGTGGAGGCAGAAACCAAGCAGATGAAAGGATTCCATTTTCCCACTTTGGCGCACTGGACGTATGACCCTAACAGGATCATCCCCACACATTACAAATGAGCCAAATTCAAGTGGAGCTATCAACACACTGACTGCTCCACTGAAGATAGAATCCAAAACTGGTACAATAAAGATAAGGAGTATGCCCTAGATGAATCCGTCGATCAAGAAGGTTAGGAAGGCCAAGACGACCAGAACTTAAAAGAAAGAGCACAGACAACGGGGGGAGCTTCGTCATCCAAGGGAAAAACTACAGAGAAAACACCTGATCTCGTGGCCCAGCGACGAGAAAGAGAGGCTAAATCTTAGAAGGAGGCTGAAGAGAAGGCAAAAGCAGAATAGGAAAAAAATGGGAAGCAAGTAAAAGATGACCCAAAAAAGATGAAGAAAGAAGAAACCCACAAAAGGAAAGAGGAGTAATAGAGGGCTGAAAGCGAACGCTGGTTAAAATAAAGCCAAGATAAAGTGGAAGCCGAATGAATCTTAAAGGAAGAGCAGGATAGACTGGGGGCTGAACAAAGGAGGAAGGAAGAAGAAGATAGGAGCTCAAAAGACAAGGCAACCAAAGAGGCAGAGGGCAGCAAGATGCCTCCTCCTGATACTGATATCGAGATGCTTCAAATGAGCCCTTGAGTACATCTCGCGTTTCCCTCTCATAGTTGGGCGTTGTTGTGGGACAAGATGAAGATGTATTTGATCTTACCAGGATCTCCTATGACCAATACTCACACAAGATTCAGCAAGAAAAGAGGAGATGCCTAGCATGAGGGCACACTAAACCTCTCACAGCTACCACTGGCAAGGATATCATACTAGAAACTTGGATGAATCTAGTAATGATCGCCTCAGCTAGCACAAAATTTGCAACTGCCACGGAGGATAATGTTAACAGGATGAGCAAAGAAATTTTGGCCTTATAGAACATGTTGCAAGCTTCGGAGCAGAAAACATCCAAGGCAAAGCTGGAAAAGAAAGCATTGGAAGAAGAGGTACAGGAGTTGTAGGCTCACAACACTTCCTCAAATGAAGTAGCACTGACCATCCAAGGAGATAGGGTCACATTAGAAGTCACTATAAGGCAGGTGTACAGAGAGATGTTTTCTATAAAGAAAACTGTTGCACCACTGCTAAAGGCTCACGCTGAAACAAAGAAAAATAAAGCCTAGCTTAAAGAGGCCTGCACTGCTTTAGATCGCATCCTGGAATGGTCCAATGCATACCCACAATCTCCAACTACCTTGTTGAAGAGGGACTGGATCAATACCCAGAATGATAAGGTTCAGATCTGAATCAGGGTACAATCTAAGGAAAAGCTGGTCAAAGATCTGGAGAAGGTGATGACCACATATGATCACTTGATCAATGGCATAGAATCAATGGCTGAGTTAAATCAAATTCCTCCTCTCAGCCCTCTGAGTGAAGATAGGACTTGGTAGAAAATCGATCAACATATCAAAGCCTTGATGCAACCCATCGAGCAAGCAGTAGCTTCCCAAGATTTATAGGCATCAAGGGAAATCTACTTCAGTTTATCGTGACACCGGTGTGAATCTACACTAAGTTGGCATCCTTGTCAAATCAGATTAATATAAAAAGAAATACTCTGATTCCAAATGCACTCGAATGCATACACAGATTAAAGGAAGACACACCTCTGGTCACCCCGATTGCAGCTGATTATGAAGCATGGCAGACCTGCCTCCAAGACCAGCTACAAGTGATCATTCCCAACCTAGAAATCACTCAGCTCATAAAATGATCAAGGCATTGCACGGGTCGCAGAACAAAGAAGGTCGCAGGTCGCAGAATCCATCAGGTCGTAGGTCACAAGATCCACCAGGTCACAGGTCGCAGAATCCACCAGGTCGCAGGGCAGCCCAATGGTCCGAAAGGCGGAAAGTAGGAAGCCTAAAGGGAAAGTATTGTGTTACAAATACCTCCTTCGGGAAATTGAACCTGAGGACTTTTTGTTTTGGGACTCAAAGAGATATAGAGCATTGTATAGAAGGACTACACATTTTTGAGTATGAATACAAGCATGTGTTAACTCCATTTTTGGATTTTACGTTGGTCAATGTGTGAACACTATGAGTATTCTGTTTTCATTTTCTAACATCTTTTGATTAATGAAATTGTGTCTCCAATTACATCATTTATGCATTATAGTTTTCTAAACATGTGTTAATGGTGCTAAGTTTATTTCGCTTTCTCAATGAATGTTAATAACTTTGTTTACTAACATTTATATTATTACCAAAACCATTTAAGGAAGTGAAGGGTATTCTTCCATAAAGAATTGTTTCTTCTGTGGTTAGAACAAAGTACAAGCATGACCCTAATGATATGTTGTTGACAGCATTTCCTTTGGCCCCATGCTTTATAATTCAGCTTGCTACGCATAGTGTTGTATGTTCATTTAATTCATCAATCATGTGTCTTGTATCATTCGAATAAGCGTGTGTTTGCAGGTTTATAGAGTCCTACTGAGACCCAAGGAAAGGAGAATTAAGTGGTAGTCGGACCCACACCCTGGATGGGATCCCTATTCCAAATGGTTTAGATTCTAATTGGGACTTTTTACTGGGGATATCCCCTTCTGTTGGCCAGACAGACTTTCCCGTACAACACTGTGGATATATGAGATGGATGTGGTTGAGCCTATGGTTGTGGTGGAGGTGGATGGTAGGAATAGCATGGAGTTGGGTATGGAGGATATGGAGTGAAATATTGAGGATATTGTGGATTTTCACAATAAGGAATTTGCCAACCATGTTTCCAATATTGGTTTTGGGGTTGAGATGGCCAAGGTTTCCAAGGAGGGAGTGTGTCCCAATTAGTTTGATATGGATTTTAATAAGCTTGAAATTGTGAAGTGGGTCCTTGCATCATATCAAGTTGACTAGGCTACCATGGTCTCCTTGGAGCTACATAACATAGCTTCTTTGGTGATTGCCTTGCTCCATTGTCTTCCCGGTAAACTTCTTTAAACCTAGGGAATAATGAACAAAATTTAGTAGCACATGATTCTGCATGGATAACAAAAATATCAGCATCTTATTTTTGCTCATTTTGCATTCTTAACATTTCTATTTGTTCACTTAGATTGCTAATAATTTATGTTTTAATATTGTCAAGAAAATTTCCAAGTTCATCTTTCCTTACCAATGTTGAGGCAGATTTACTTAATATTTCCCTTCCTCTTGATATGTGCTTGCATGTTTCACAAATTTCTTCAAGTGACAGTTGGTATACATCTCCTCTACTCATGAGATTAAGGAGATCAATCCACTCATCCCTAACTGTTCTAAGTAAGAGGGGTTTTAGTGTGTTAAATCCTAGATGATGCAATTTTTCCCTCTTAGCATTATACATGAACCTATCTATTAGATCCTCAAGGCTCTCATCTTCTTCTTGGTTCATTCTAAAAATTTCTTCTCTAAGATCATGATCTTTGTATTTTTATAGAAATTTCTTTTGGATATCATTCTATGATCTTATTGAATTAGTACCTAGAATCATGAACCATTTAAGAGCTCTATCCTTCAATATTGCAGGAAACAATATTATTTTTTGAGTGTGTGATAAGTAGCCATAAGACATACAAAGTATCTCAAATTCAGAGAGAAATGTTTCTGAATCCTCTATCCTCATACCATGGAAGTTGGGAGGGAAAGATGGAGGGTTTTTATTCATATGTACACTGATGTCCATATCTTGAATGGGAAACCCAATAAGATATTCTTCATTGTAATCATATCTATCCATCTCTTCTACCTTCAAAACTGTATGGTGATGTGTTTCTTACTGCACCATGTGGTCTAGTGGGGGGGTGGGGGGTTGGTATTGGAGAAGTTTTTTTTTATTTTTATTTTTTATTTTCTGAGTATCCCTACTCCTATGAGGCATGAAAATCAGAATTGTTTTGTATTTTTCAATATTTTGGAAACAACATGAAAAAGGAAAGCATAAAATAATGCTAAAACATAATAAAATCATATACTAGACACCTCCTTGGCAACGACGCCAAAAAGTGGTTAGCCCTGGTATTGCACCAAGAGTGCTTCAACTCCTAGGGGTTGCCCTACTTTACTTTTTAAACCCAGGGTTCGTACAAACTTGGAGGTGAAAATGCTATATACACATCAGATGCAATCTTTTCATGTCATCCTCTTCTGCTTTATGAAAGGGTGCTATTTTTTTAACTATGATAATAACTAGAAAGTAAATTGTTGGAAGGGAATGAGAAAAATGAAACTAAACTAAATTACTGAAAAAAAATGACAAGAATGAAACTAATTTAATTTGCAAAAAGGAAATGACAGAAAGAAACTAAATTAAACTGTTGAAAAGAAATTGCAGAAAGGAAACTAATTTCAAATGCACTTAATGTTGGTCGATCGGCTAAAACATACCCTACTTGTCTTATTCTCTATCTACCATGCTTCTATCAATGCAGCTAAAATATCCATGACATAATTTTGATTAAGAAAAGGTGTTTCTTTTTTAGCTTGGAGGAAAGAAAAATGGCTAAAGAGGCTAATGGAGGGCTTATCACATGAAACAGGGATTAGAAGTGGAAAGAGAGGGTTTAAACCTTATAAAAATTTATAATATGGCACATAAATGAATTTGGAGAGGAATAATGTGAAATATGTGATGGAGGCAAAGGTTGTGATATGCGATTTCGCATTCGCAATATCGCAAAAGTAAAGGGATAGTGGAAAGTTCATCTAGGAGAGAGAGTGAACTGCGATACGGTAAGTCTTTCGAAGTGTGTGTAATATCACAAAATAGGGAAAATAATCAGTAACAGGAATATCTTAAAATATTCCAAAAATGGATTGATCAGCAATGCATTCATAGAAAAGTTCATTTCCACACATATAAGCCATAAAAATGTAAAACATCACTTGGATCCATCAGATATATCCATCTAGCATCTAAATCCAAAAGGAGATCAAAAACAAAAGAAACTAGGTGAGGTAAACAGACCTCCCACACCTAGTGTAGCTGAATATCACTAAAACCCCAGACACTGCTACTCAGAAATTATGCACGAGAGAAACAACGCAGTATTAAGAGGGTTTCAACTCATAAATTAGGAGGACAATTATATATTCTCATATATTAGAAATTCATGCTTAAAAACTGAGATCTAGTCTCCTTATTACAATTACAAGAAAACTCGGAAAGGGTTTCTTGTCATACACTCTAAATACAAATGTGACCTTCAGAAAATTACTAAATAATCACTGCAACACTAAAGAATAAGAGTGTAGAAGGCTGAAAGATATCTGATCTAATGCATATCCCTCAAGGGCTTCCTCCCATGAAAGGATGAACCTCTCAATCACAAGGAAACGTTGCAAAGAAGCCACTAGACCATCCACTGAAGCTACCTCCAAAAATAACGCATTCCCTAGCTGGAACAACACTGGGAATGTGGGGAAATGTGTGGTTTAATACCATAGATCTGAAATGAGCTCAAGACCTCTCCAAACAGATCTCCCAATGGAAGGAAACCTCCCTCCTATGAGAAACTAGCTCAGAAAAGTGGGATTCCAATCCCTTCCACTGCTGCACCCTGCAACTCAGCAAAATAACCTGTAGAAATTGTGCTGATGAAGTAAGATGAAGCTTGGCCTGAAAACCTGATGTGGAAATGCATGCAAGAACTCTCCCAAGAGGCTCCTCAAGGAAAGAGGTGGGATTCCTGCTCGGGAACACAAGGTGCTAAATAGCACAACAACCCTGCTAAACAGCAAGAGGAAGCAAAAGTTTGAGTAAACCAAAATAATAATCTAAAACATCTATAATATCCCAATATAGGGTATTCCTACAACAAATAGAATATCTGAAGATATTATAATGTTGGAGCTTCAGCAAATCATGAGCATGGAAATTTAAATCAGCTCATTAGATGTAAAAGAACATCTCACCAGCAGATGAATGAACATGAACAAGAATATGGCCTATATACTTCTTCCCAAATGAGGAAATGCAGAAATATAGGGCATAAAACGACTGTCTTAAGAAAATAATGCTATATATGTGAGGAATGGAACTTGGATCCCTTAGAATATACCATATACAACTCACATCCAGAATTGGAGCAGAAACAGATCACTCTAGCCAATATAAACAGATCTCCCCAAGCCAATATGACTCAAACTAGCCCAAACCCTATAGCATAACTCATGCAAAAAGGAATGAAGCATGTACAACATTATTTTATTTAGGGTTTTTGCAGCAAATAATGAGAAATAATAGATCTAGAGTCTACAAGCATCCAATGGCTGATAAAATGGAGATTTCTCCCTCTTTATACATAATAAAAATAACCCGACAAGGGTTTCAAGAAAGTACAAGGTGTAAAAGAGTAGATCTGTAGATCTGGATCTGGAAAACATAGTTATACTACAGATCTGTATAAATATAGCTGAAATCTAAAAATAACAGAAGGAGAATGAAATACAGAGCTTTGCGGGAGAAGGGTTGGCCCTTCTTCCTAGGAATAAGCTCACAAGCAAGGGTTCAAACCCTGCTACTGCAACACTCTAGAAAAGGACGCAGTTTTTGCAAATAACTGAACTGTAGAAGATGATGAATTATTTTGCCACATGCCAAGATGTAAAATATGCTCTGGAATCTCTTATACAAATCTTGCAAAGCAAGGGGAGCTCCCTCCTCTGAAAGATAAGCTCAGGAGTTGGTGTTGTAATTCTCCCACTGCAACACCTTGAAACACAATGTCCCCTGCTACCGGAATAACACTGTGGCTGAAGGAGGATTCTTGGCCTCAAGCCTGGATGTGGGAAAATTAAGAACAGAGCTCCTCCAAGAGATCACTCAAGGAATGAGAAGGAATCCCTAAGCAAGAATGCCTTGTGCTGAACAACACTGCATACTCAACTCAACAGCTGAAGAATGCTCAATAGTCTAAGAAGAAAAAAATCAATAATCCATAAGCTAACCTAAAATGTCTGCTATCTTCCTCCTTATAAAGTTTGTGAGCCTCCTCACCTTGGGTCCCACCCATTAGGGTTTCCAACACCACATGGTCTCTTTCCCTCCAAAACTGCGTTGTAGCTCCATCAAGGCTACTCCTCCATACTGCGCTGTTGAATTAGTCAATTTGACTGAATCCACATGATTCTCTTCCTGTTCATACATGGAAAGTGCAAAATCCAGCCACTAGAATGTCCCCTTTTCATACCAAGAGGGTTTTTAGGTTAATGCAATGTAAGTGTGGGTATTTTCCCCCATTTATTCATCTACTAGGTGCAAAGATCAAAATTAATATTCCTATTAGCTGCATGCTAATTTTAGGAATATTATAGTGTGATTTGTGATGGGCGATGTGGCGGTGGGACTGGAGGTGTAGCACAATCATAATGTTTCAATCGGCCGATAGGAGCGGTAAGTGTTAAAGTAAAGAACAAAAAAACACGATATGAAATGTGCGATGTAGAGTGGTGATATGGAGGTGGGGCCGATATCGCAACAGGCATTCAGAAGAGATAAGTGTTAAAGGAAATAAGGAAATGTTGTGGGTTGCGGTGAGCAATCTATGATGCGGCGGCAATATCGCATCGGTGTTTGGAAGCGACAAGTGTTGAAGGAAACAAAGGAAATGGTTGCGGTGAGCGATTTTCAATGTGGTCATTAGGGTAATTTTGAGGTCTAAAATGGGCCTCCTAAGGAAATTATAAAATAATAGTGGAAAAAATCAAATAAGATTTGATGACATCATCAAATTTTAGAGGGAAAAATAAAAAAACTACCTTTTCAACTCATATTTTCAACTTATCTCCCAAATTTTTTACTCAAATTTCGAGCGGGAGTACTCGTTTGATGCGAAATTTAATTCCTCATCCAAGGAGTACCCATGTTGCATACTTTTGATGGGTCCTACTACACGAAAAATGAGAAATACATTAAAAACGTCATTACAATCACGTTTCTTATGTATTTCTCATTTTTCGTGTAGTAGAGTTCATCGAAAGTATGCAACATGGGTACTCCTTGGATGAGGAATTAAATTTCTCATCCAACGAGTACTCCCGCTCGAAATTTGAGTAAACATTTTGGGAGATAAGTTGAAAATACGAGTTTAAAAAGTAGTTTTATTATTTTATTATTTTTAAATATTTTTACCCTTTTTATTTAAAAAATGGTAAATCATCCCCCATGGTTGACATCATCATCTTGAATCCTATTGGTTGTTATAAAGTTTATTTTTGTTGTACATTTTTCTTAGGAGGCCCATTTTAGACCTCAAAATTCCCCTAATGGAATATTGCAATAGGCATCGGGAAGTGGTAAGTATTAACAGGAACAACTTAAACCATGTAGAGTGCGAAATGCAAAGCATGGTAGTGGGGATTTCGAGGAGGAAGGCGGAGGTCGAATTTTTGATGGTTTTTGAATGGCTTTTATGTGTTCTGTGTTAAAAAGGTAAGGTAACCATAAACAAAAAAACAAAGGAATAAGGCAGGTCGAAGGGCTTAAATGCATTTAGAGAAAAAGGGAGGGTAAAACAGTAAAAGGAAGTGGAAAACAGGAGGGAATGGAGGCACACCAACAGTGCCCAGAAGTGTAACACACCTGCGGATTCATGGACAGACAATAGACAAAAATGCGTGACAACAACAGTGAAAGAGAGACTCGGACTTGGTAATGAAGTTTCTTCCCTAAACTCAAATAGAAAGCAATTTTTGGCCTGTGGGAAGGTCTACCCTACTCGAACTCTATTGACAGAGATGAGAAGGGGAGGCTTGACCACAACTTTTGGATTTTTTCCTCTATTCTACTACTAATAAGAAAATGAACTACAACAACACACTGGAGGCAAAAATAAGCTGCAATTAAACTATTTAAAAGCAAAACTAATTGAATGATAGAAATAAAACTAGCTAAATGGCAGAAAGGAAAGAATGAAAACAATAGAGAAGATGAAGCACATGGGTTGGGCCCTAACCCACGAGCCCAACTCTCTGGAACTATATCAATAAAATTGCATCTCTCTACTCATTTCATAAAAAAGAACAGTCTGTTACGTCCATAAAAAATTTAACAGAACCTAATGGATTTATAGAAAAAATTCGAATCCAATGGAATGGAATTGAAGTGGGATGGAATGGAAGTCGACCCTAATTAGCTCTTGGTCAGCTTTATTTATCCTAAAGGGTCGCTACCAACAACTCCCTAAAACATAGTGATTGATTCCTCTTTGACTCCAAGTGAAGTATGGCTTGAGTGCAGTTGGTCTTGATTTTCTTGGATGCCTTTGGAATTTGAAATACTGGAGGGGATCTCATGAGGATCCTTTGGTTTCCTTTGAGAGTTAAGGAGGGTGGACAACCCCCTTGAATATCTCCAAGATTTCTCCCTAATTTCCTGATATTGTTCTCATTTATTCTTCAATCTTGATCTTCTAGTGGTATGGAGCAAGTTCCTAAATCATCTCCTTCTCCAAATATGTATAATGTGCCAATTATTCTCACAATGTTCTACAAAAATAACCAATATTAGGAAAAAATATGCAATTACCATTAAACCTTCCTAGGAAAATATTGAAGCATAAGAAACCATTATTAAGTGCAGAAGGAGAGATTTAATCTATCCTTTTCTGTGCATAAGGTAGATGGGCCTAAGAAAGGTTAGATGGTCCTTATTTTATGTCTAGTTTAGAGGCACCTCACTAACTTCCTAACTTCTGAAACTACTTTGAAATTAATAGTTCTTTCAAACTTTAGATTCTAAAACATGGAAATATAATTACATCACTTCAAAATTTTAAAAAATGGTTGCATGATAAGTGGTTTTGTTTCATTGAGAGATTTGAGACTCAGGTGCATTCAAAGGTTCATCTCCTGCACTCATTGTTGCTAATGACATCCATTCTATGCACTTTTTGCAAATGGTTGTATATGGACTTGGAATTTTGACAAATCTTGTATGTGTCATTCTAAAGTTGGTGATCTTGATGTATGTTGGTCTATCAACAAAAAGGGTTCTCATCAACCATAAAAGTTAAAAATCCCTATGTAAAAAATAGAGAATGGTTGCTTATTTTAATGTTGTTGTTCTTTCATGAGATGAACCAATTTTTCTTTTAGCCTCCACCAACAATGTTTCATATAAGTTACCCAGGGTAACAAATTCCCGTTTTGGTCCCAACATAAAGGCATACCTACTTTATTTCTGATCTGAATGGGAAAATTAGTTTTGTTGTGCTAAATTCGGCTTTAGAATATAAACAAAGTTCTTGAGTATTATATGGTAAAGTGCAAGTTAAAACTGATTTTTAGGTGTTTTATGTAAATTCTATGAAAAAATTAACATGAACAAAACACTGAACAACAACATATAATAGACATGAACATCACCAAAACAGTATCACAACAACACATGATGAAGGATTTCACTCCGCCTGGGCTATGTCTCCTTGCTCCAACTTCTAATGGCTTGGCCCTCTTCTATTATGCTCAAAATGTGACTACAAACATTTACAATGCTCAAATAGCTCTGAAACATGATCCAATGGATCTAGAATTCCCAAACATTCTTGTCTAGCCTCTTTATGATTTAAAATTGGTCAAAAATTAGAGATGTTATGAGCCTCCCTAGTTTTATTTCTAACCGCTCCACAATTTCCCCAAAAACTGGATTGGTCCTACAATTTCCCCTTAATTCGGCTAAATAGGCGACAATTTCCTGGAATTCCAGGCAAAATTTTCAGACAGTTAAAACCCAACATGGTGCCTAAAATATGAATTTCAAACTATATCACTAGCACCACAAATATATTTTTAATATAAAATCACTAGCAGTTAACTCTAACTGTCGACAGTTAAGGAAAATGAGGTCACATAGTCTCCAAATTTATGGTGATGGTGGCGGTTATGGTCTTCATGCCATCAGTGTTGTGGTGGTCACATTTTCAAGGTTACCATGACGTTTTGACTGGCGATTTAAACCTCCGTCGCACCCTCGGTCTCCACCGTGAGGTTGTATGCAATACATGGGGGGGGGGGGGGGCTAATTCCTGGCCCCTTCCTCCAGGAATTCAGTTGGGAAAGATACTGAGAGGGGGGGTGAATCAGTATCTTGATCTATCAAACAATTTTTTACTTTTATTTTTCTCAAAAACCCATACGCTACTTTACAGAACAAAACTAGCATATATACGCGGTTATCCTTAAGGAAACTCGCGTATGCTCAGATCTCTTAGTATGCAGATAATTCTTATCTCTGATTATTGCATCATTCATTCATTAGATGTTTAGTAAGCAGTAGATATGTGCAGTAGAAACATAATAAATCAACACACATAAGTATCACATATGAACACCAGGATTTTAGGTGGAAACCCAATTTGGGAGAAAACCACCGTTGCTGTCATCTCAGTCTTCAATATTTATTATAAAGAAAACATATTACAACAATGTACTGGCGCAGACTCATACCATCATGCAGGCACCCACCTGCAGAAGGCTACAACCTTCTCTCATTTACCAGCCTCTCCTGGAAGGGAGCTACAACCCCCTGCTCTCGTTTACCAGCCTCTCCTGGAAGGGAGCAACTACCCCCTGATCTCGTTTACCAGCTATTACTGAAAGGGAGCTACTACCCCCTTACTAAAGGCTTCGACCCTCAGCACCACTACAGACCACGTTTCATCAATTTTCAAACTAGATCAAACCGCTTCAACACAACCCTTCACTTATCAACAATCATACTTTTCCCATTGCTTCCAACAGAACAGTGAAACCACTGTAACCAGAATATCAGAGATAACCCAGACTTCAGAATAGATATGTAGAATCACATTCAAACTTGAGCAACTATAAGTTCAGATATCATATGCACCTTTAGTTAAACATATTCGTGTATACTCGTGCTTTTCACGAAATTAACCCGCGTATACATCTGTGCATTTTTCAAAATAACTCTAACTGCCCATACGCGCCTTTGTTTAAACATATCCGTGTATATATGCGCTTTTCAAAAAATGAACCTGCGTATATATCTATAAAGGATAAACTTTGCAAAACAGACCAGATCTATCAACTTACCCATATTTCTTCAATTTATTCAACAAATTTGCGTTAGGTCTTCATTACTTCTTTTCAGATCATCCTAGAGATTCATCATTTCCAGATCTAGAGATTTTGGACCTTCATCATATTCATAGGTGCATCATAGATTCAGATCTATCAATTAAGAAAAGAGTTCAACCATAGACAAACTTCCAGTGAAGTATTCATTAAAGTCAGACTTTGTAACTTCTTTGCATAATGATTTTCTTTTCCTTCCTTATATACATTTTAGCTCATTAATACCATGAGCCAAACCACACTGTACTTTTCATGGTATCCCGGACGCATCAAATAGGTAATCCATCAATACACGAGTCAAAACCTGTACCTTCGGTTTTATGAATACATACAATAGGGTTCGCGACGAGTATGTACTTTTTCAAGATACGCTACTTCGCCTGAACAAACCTGCGTATGCCTTCTGACATACCTTGTTCAACATTATTCTGGCACTTTCTGAATTTCTTTCTTCTGCTACTTCTGAACTGATCTGTAGATATATCAGATGTACACTATTTTTATCAAGGACAACTTCATCAAGCAGGTTCCATCAAGGTCAATACATTGCCAACAATCTCCTCCTTAATTCAACGTCATCAAGTATGAGTACAATAGGTTTCCATCAAGAAAAAATTCATCAAATAGGTTGCCATCAACTTTATCAAGTAGGTTTCCATCAAGGACGACACTCTTCATCATATTGCCAACAATCTCCCGCTTTGGACTTGATGGAAACCATGATGGTGTTTGATCATTACAACAGATAGATACATTGATAATAACCGTTATGCAAACATATGCAAACACCATGATACTCTCCCCCTATTCAAACACCATGTTACTCTCCCCCTTTGACATCAAGGGCAAAGGGAAGATCAAAACCAAAACAAGGTTTTTCTTCCCTTGTATAAAGAAGAGCTCTGTAGATATGATGTGCACTGAAGGTACCATGCTCCCCCTGAATCCATGCTGAATCTTCAAACGAATTTTTCAATAACTCTATGACCTTTCCTATCACCAAGGACTCAAACGTACATCAATGATCCAGCTAAGTGGATTTACATATGAGACTCAAATACCCAACCAAGTGGGTTTACACCTTTTGACTCAACTACCCAACCAAGTGGGTTTACAAATTTGAACAATCCCTTTACATGACTAAAAATTACAATTTACATCATAGGTCATAGCATTTTCATCAAATTACAAATATGACATTTTAAAACCAATACCAATACCAGAAGACCTCAAGAGAGAGATCATATTTCAGAATCATCATAATGCTAACAATGCATTATATTCAGCAAGGCTAATGCTCCCCCTGAAGCTGTGCATCCAATGCATCCTTTCCATATGACCAAAACTTCTTCTTAGCATGTGCAGTTTGAACACTTTCAACTGTAAGAACATCAAGGCATATTCACCCCATAACAGAGAATGAAACAGAAATATAAGAGCTGAAACACCACCAGAGACACCAAATAGCATCAGAGAAACCAAACAACACCACAGCTTGTGCTGAAGAAATTCTGACCCAGTAAAATTGTCAGCAACCACCCATACGCAGTTTTCTTTGTATGAACTCGTGTATATAAGCGACTGTCTTTCAGGAAACCCACATATCCAATTTAATCTTCTAAATTTAAGCAGTTCTGATTTTCTGCACAGTAGAGACTACTCCCAGCTTCTGTCTGAGATATTTGAACACTTCCCTGGGCAGAGGTTTGGTAAATATATCAGCAACTCGTTCTTTGGAGGGAACATACTCCAACTTCACCTTTTGTTCGAGCACTTGTTCTCATAAGAAGTGATACTTGATGGGAATGTGCTTGGTCTTGGAATGCATAATAGGATTCTTTGAGATACTGATGGCACTTGTATTATCACACATAATGGAGATAGGAGGTGAACATTTGATTTGAATGTCTTGTAAAGTTTGCATCATCCAAAGAAGTTGAGTGCAACATGATGCGGCAGCCACATATTCTGCTTCTGTTGTAGATAAGGCAATAGAGCTTTGCTTCTTGCTGAACCAAGATACTAACCGGGGCCCCATATAGAATGCACCACCACTAGTGCTTTTCCGATCATCAACATTTTCAGCCCAATCTGCATCAGTGTAAGCATGAAGAGTAAGATCAGCATTCTTTGGATACCATAGTCCAAAGTCTTGAGTTCCTTGTAGATATTTGAATATTCTTTTGACAGCCTGAAGGTGAGACTCTTTTGGATTAGCTTGGAATCTTCCAACAATCCCAACTGCATGCATAATTTATGGTCTAGTCCCAGTGAGATAAAGTAGACTTCCTATCATAGATCTGTATTCTGGTTGATTCACCGTGGGAGAATCATCATGAGAACTGAGATTACATCCGGTTATCATTGGTGTACTTACAGGTTTGCACTCTTCCATGCCATACTTCTTCATAATTTGCTTAAGGTATTTTTCTTGTGATAAGAATATGCCATCTGTAGTTTGATGCACTTGCAAGCCAAGAAAGAATGTTAGTTCCCCAAGTAAAGACATTTCAAATTCTTGCTGCATGACAGAAGAAAATTTCTGACTCATATATTCTTCATTACTTCCAAAAATGATATCATCAACATATACCACCACAATCAATAGTTTATCATTTTCAATTTTTGTGTATAAGTTGCTATCAGCAGACCCCTTTGAAAATCCTTGTTGATGAAGATATTTTTCAAGACGATAATACCATGCCCTTGGAGCTTGTTTGAGACCATATAGAGCCTTTTTAAGTCTACAAACAAGTTTTTCATCATTTTCCAAAATGAATCCTTCTGGTTGTTCTATATAAACTTCTTCTTCTAGATCACCATTGAGAAAAGCAGATTTAACATCCATTTGATAAACTTTGATTTGTTGGAAGCTTGAAAAAGCAAGAAACATTCTTATGGCTTCAAGTCTAGCTACAGAAGCAAAAGTTTCTTCAAAGTCTATACCTTCTTGTTGAGCATACCCCTTGCAAACAAGTCTAGCTTTATTTCTTATAACATCCCCATTCTCATTTAACTTGTTTTTGAATATCCATTTAGTTCCAATGACATTTTTGTCATGAGGTCTTGGTACTAATTCCCAAGTGTGATTCTTTTTAATTTGATCAAGCTCTTCATTCATGGCTTGAATCCAACATTCATCTTTGCAGGCTTGACTGACATTGTGTGGTTCAATAGTGGACAGAAATGCCAGATTGCTAGAAGATCCTACAAGAGTCCTTCTTGTTTGTACACCTGATGCCTTTTCTCCCAAAATTTGAGATTCTGGATGATTCTTTTGAACATATCTGGATGGAGCTTTTTCAGATAAATCATCTTTAGGTTCTTCATTGGGTTCACTGTCTATATCATTTCTATTTGATGTAGAAGGACATAAGTCACCATCGTCTTCATTTGAAGTTTGTTTTTCTTCTTTTGGGGCTGCAGGAGACTCATCAATAACAACATCAATACATTCAAAAATCTTCTGAAGTCTTTTATTGTAAAATTTATATGCTCTACTCCTAGAGGAGTACCCAAGAAGTATTCCTACATCTGCTCTAGGTTCAAACTTGCCAAGTTTTTCATCGTTATTTTTGATAAAGCATTTGCTTCCAAAAACTCTAAAATGCTTCACAGTGGGAGGATTACCATACCAGAGTTCATATGGAGTTTTATCACTATTTACACGAACATGTGCCTTGTTAAGAATAATTACCGCTGTATGTGCTACTTCACCCCAAAAGGTGTCAGGTGTTCCGGAATCATCAAGCATAGCTCTAGCCATTTGTTGAATTGTTCTATTCATTCTTTCTGCTACGCCATTTTTTTGCGGAGTGCCAGCTACAGAAAACTGTCTTTTTATGCCATGTTGTTCACAAAATTCAAGGAATTCATCTGATGTATATTCTCCTCCTCGATCAGATCTAAGACACTTGATTTTTAGATCTAATTCATTTTCAACCATTGCTTTGAAGATCTGAAATTTCTCAAATGCTTCATCTTTGTGTTTAATCAACCCAATCCAACACATTCTAGAGAAATCATCAATAAATAAGATATAGTATTCTTCACCACGTGGTGAATTTTTCCTCATAGGTCCACATATGTCAATATGAATGAGTTCAAGAGGCTTACTTGATGATCCTTCCTTGGCATTAAATTGTACTCTGGTTTGCTTACCGAATTGGCAAGATTTGCATATGATATTTTCAGGTAGAGTAATATTGGGAAGATCACGAACAACTTTAAGTCTGCTTGATTTGTTGATTTGAGAGAAGCTCAGATGCCCCAACCTTCTATGCCATAGGAATTTTTCTAAATATTTACTCAAGTAACATTGTTCTTTGTAGTTCTTCAATACATACAGGTTGCTTGGAGTTCTTTTTCCTTTTATAATTGTTTTACCTGTATCAAGATCACGAACCACACATTCTTTTGAACTAAAGACAACTTCAGTTCCTTGATCACACATTTGACTTACGCTTAACAGGTTATGCCTTAATCCATCCACATACATGACATCATTAGCCTTCACCTTTTCTTTTAGAAACACAGACACTTTTCCTTTAATTACAGCAAGAGTATCATTTCCAAAAGTAACTTTCTTTTCCTTTTCAAGAGCACTATATGCACGAAGTTTGTTTTTGTCACCTGTCATGTGTCTTGAGCATCCGCTATCAATGTACCATTGATTTTCTTCTCCTTCTGCAAATAACGCTATGCCACAATTTTCAACCTGTAATTCCTTCTTTTTCCATACTATGGAGTTTGAAGGAAGACGCTCTTTTGGCTGAACTTTGCTCCTGCATTCAGATTCTTCATGGCCAAAGTTATTGCAATAAACACATTCAACTTCATTTAGAAGAGGAGAGAAGTTGTTATAGGTATTCTTCTTTGTTTCAATATCAATCCTTTTCTTTCTTGCTTCTCTTGTCATGATGGTTTTATATGCAACACATTGAGCAGCTTTATGGCCAAAATTGTGACATGAGAAACATTGTCCATTGAAGAAGAAATTTCTGCGATCATGAAATCTTCTACTTGAATTTACCTGTTGATTGGTGTTTCTTTGAAAGAAATTACTGTTAGTGTTATTTGAATTGAGATGATCATGCTTTACCTGTAAATATTCTTTATTTCCTTGTTGAGTGGCAGAATGCTGTAGACCAGCTGTAGCTGCTTTTAGATAATTTGGTGCTGAAGCCTGAGAAGATTCTCCGGTATATCCAAGACCTGTCTTTATAAGAGGAGAACGTTGTACCTTGATAATATCATCTAAGGTTTCTGATCCTTTAGCAAATCTAAGATTCAAAGTTTTTACTTTCTCAAGTTCTTTTCTTAGACTTACCACTTCACATTCTAATTTCTCCTTGTTTTTCTTGTCTTCTTCAATCTGATTTTTCAGCGTCTCTATGATTATTTTACTTTCTTCTAAGCATATTTTGAGTTGATTGTTTTCATCAAGAAAATCATTGTCCTCTAGAGCATCCACAAAAGTATCATTTTCTTCTCTAGATTATTTTTCAAATGCCATGAGAAGTCTAAGATCTTGTTCACATTCTTCCTCACTATCAGATACCCCATCACTGTCTTCATGAGTATAGTAACTTCTTCTAGTGCTAGATTGGTTCTTATTCCTTCTTGCTACTTCCTTTCCTTTTGTAGGTGTTTCTTTGTAAGGACACTTAGCAGCATAGTGACCAACTCTTCCACAATCAAAACATTTGAAAGGAAGCTTACCTCTAAACCGTCCTGTACCAAGTTCAAGTTTCTTTACAAAGTTTGCCTCATCTTCTTCTGAAATATATCCTGATCCTTCTACTTCTTGTACTTCTTTCCCTCTTGTAGAAGCTCTAAAAATAGCTTCTTTGACTTCAGATGGTCCTCCTCTTCTCATTTCATATGCAGTTAGTATGCCATGAAGTTGCACCACAGTAAGATTTTGAAGATCATGTTTTTCTTTAAGAGCAGAAACTTTTGACTCAAATTTTTCCGTTAGCGATCTTAAAATTTTCTCAACCAAAGTAGATTCGGTTATTATTTCTCCCAGATTTCTCATACGATTCACAACATCATCAAGACGTAAAAAGAAACTGGAAATATTCTCATCACTATGCATTCTTAAATTTTCATATTCAATTCTGAGAGTTTGAAGTTTTGCACTTTTTACCTTTGCATCACCTTCATAACTTAGAATGATTTTGTCCCATATCTCCTTTTTTGTATTCATCTGCGTAAATTTGACAAATTAAGATTCATTTAGACTTCCCGTTAGAGCATTGAAGACCTTTGCATTTGTTTCATACTTCTTCTTTTCAGTTGGATCTGTTGGTACTGCAGCTGGATATTGATATCCTTGTTCAACAATGGCCCATACATCTACTCCCATAGACTGAAGATAAGATCTCATTCTTATTTTCCAGAAGATTAAATTGCTTCCATTAAAGAGCGGAGGCTTGATAGATGCTACTCCATCTTGATTGCTCATCTTGCTTGATCTTCCTTCTAGCGGCTAAGCCTTTTCAGAAGGACCTGCTCTGATACCAATTGTTGGGAAAGATGAATCATTATCTTGATATATCAAAAAAAAATTTACTTTTATTTTTCTCAAAAACCCATACGCTACTTTACAGAACAAAACTAGCGTATATACGTGGTTATCCTTAAGGAAACTCGCATATGCTCAGATCTCTTAGCATGCAGATAATTCTTATCTCTGATTGTTGCATCATTCATTCATTAGATGTTTAGTAAGAAGTAGATATGTGCAGTAGAAACATAATAAATCAACACACATAAGTATCACATATGAACACCAGGATTTTAGGTGGAAACCCAATTCGGGAGAAAACCACCACTTCCATCATCTCAGTCTTCAATATTTATTATAAAGAAAACATATTACAAGAATGTACTGGCGCAGACTCATACCAGCACGCAGGCACCCACCTGCAGAAGGCTACAACCTTCTCTCGTTTACTAGCCTCTCCTAGAAGGGAGCTACAAACCCCCTACTCTCATTTACCAGCCTCTCCTGGAAGGGAGCTACAAACCCCCTGCTCTCGTTTACCAGCCTCTCCTGGAAGGAGAAACTACCCCCTGCTCTCGTTTACCAGCTATTAATGGAAGGGAGCTACGACCCCCTTACTGAAGGCTTCGACCCTCAGCACAACTGCATACCACGTTTCATCAATTTTCACACTGGATCAAACCGCTTCAACACAACCCTTCACTTATCAACAATCATACTTTTCCCATTGCTTCCAACAGAACAGTGAAACCAATGTAACCAGAATATCAGAGATAACCCAGACTTCAGAATAGATATGCAGAATGACATTCAACCTTGAGCAACTATAAGTTCATATATCATACGTGCCTTTAGTTAAACGGATCCGCGTATACCCGCACTTTTCACGAAATTAACCCGCGTATACATCTGTGCATTTTTCAAAATAAATCTAACTACCCATACGCACCTTTTTTTAAACATATCTACATATATACGTGCTTTTCATGAAATGAACTTGCGTATAGATCTATAACGGATAAACTTTGCAGAATAGACCAGATCTATCAACTTACCCATATTTCTTCAATTTATTCAACAGATTTGCGCCAGGTCTTCATTACTTCTTTTCAGATCATCCTAGAGATTCATCATTTCCAGATCTAGAGCTTTTGGACCTTCATCATATTCATAGGTGCATCATAGATTCAGATCTATCAATTAAGAACAGAGTTCAACCATACAGATAAACTTCAGAGTGAAGTATTCATTAAAGCCCAGACACTTGCACCCCCTTGCACAATGATATTATTCTCCTTATATACATTTAGCCTTTGTCAATACCATGAGCCAAAACCACACCACTTCCGATGGTATTCCTGGACGGGATCGAATAGGTAACCCAACGCTCAATACAATGGGTAAAAACCATGGTAATTCCCCCTGGTTTTATGAATTAAGAGCGCAATAGGGCATACGCGACTTGGCACGTACTTTTCCGCATACATACGCTACTTCGCCTCAACAAACCCGCATATTCCTTCTGACATACCTTGTTCAACATTATTCTGGAACTTTCTGAATTTATTTCTTCTGCTACTTCTGAACTGATCTGTAGATATATCAGATGTACATTATTTTTATCAAGGACAACTTCATCAAGTAGGTTCCATCAAATTCAATACATTGCCAACAATCTCCTCCTTAATTCAACGTCATCAAGTATGAGTACAATAGGTTTCCATCAAGAACAACTTCATCAAATAGGTTGCCATCAACTTTATCAAGTAGGTTGCCATCAAGGACAACACTCTTCATCATATTGCCAACATTTCAAGGTTACCATGATGTTTTGACTGGCGATTTAAACCTCCGTCGCACCCTCGGTCTCCACCGTGAGGTTGTATGCAATACATGGTGGGGGGGGGAGGGGGGCTAAGTCTTGGTCCCTTCCTCCACCTCCACAATACATACACCATAAAAATAAACCTTTTCAATAGTATTAACAATGAACAATGTGTGGCATAGCGGTAAGGCTCGGAACTATTACAAAGGAGGTTGTGGGTTCAACCTCCACCCTCCGCACTTGGACTATAAACACAATTTTGGTGGCCCTCGGGCTACCATGTGCTGGCCCCTGACCATGCCACATGGTAGCATATGATTTGCCATCTATAAACCAATCAAAACCTGCCATTTCAAAATGATGAAAATGTGCCACTTGTCACAACATGATTCGTCAGAGAAAAATTCCTTTGACCAATCAACCTACCACATGGGCATGCCCATTCACGAGTACAGACTGCTGACTGGGTTGTCCCTGCATTTTTTTTTTAAATGATTGTTTGAAAAAATAGACATAACGTGTTTCTGGGAGCATATGGTGTCGTTTTTCCACAAAACGAGTTGCGCCAGATTTAGAACAATGACATCTACGTGATCGTTCAAGTTCCACACCATTCTGGAAACTTTCTTTTTTTAGCACAATTTTGAGCACCTGATCACTGATCGCCACTGGAAGCTTTTGGACCCCAAAATATCACTTTCAATTGTTCAACATATGAGGGTATAGTTTCCTCACCTTTCCAATCTCGATCCATTTGGCCTTGCTTGGATTTTTTCCTTTGAGCCCCACACGAAGGTAGTCTACACTCTCTCATTTTCACATCCTTGTTCTTCTATCAAGAATGGTGTCTTGATGAAGGTCATCAATGTATTCTGGAGAAAATTCTTCAATAGATGGAATCTGAAAATTTTCTCCTTGATCTTCAATTAACACAAGCTCATACAATCTTAAGTTCTCAACATTAACAATAGAGTAAATTTTCATGTATGAAGGAAAATCTAACTTGAAGGCATTATCACCAATCTTTTCCAAAATTCTGAAAGGACCATAACAAATTGGTTTCATTTTTTTACCTTCCCCTTGAACCCTCTCTTTGATAATTTGAAGCCAAACTTCATCAAAAACTTGGAACATGTGATCTACACGATGCTTGTCATGCCTTGCTTTGTACTTTCCTTGTCTCTTTTCAAGATGATATTGAACTGTTTGATGTATCAATTGGATTTGTTCTATGAACTTCTTGGCTTTTTCTATGTCAATATGGCCATCAATAGTGAAATCCTTCCCAAAAATGAAATCCAATGGTGATCTAGGAAAGTATCCAATACATGCCTAAAATTGTGATGTTTGTGTAGAGGAGTGTTTTGCACAGTTGTAATCATGCTAAATGTAGTGCAAGTTTTCATCCCAAAACTTAGGATACTTGCTGCAGTATCCTTGATGAAGATGTATGATTGTTCGATTGACCACTTCATTTTGACCATTTGTTTGTGGATGAAAGGCTGTAATATTTCTCAACTTGGTACCCATCAAGTTCCACAAATTTGACCGAAAATTCCCAACAAATCGAGAATCTCATTCAGTAACAATAGATGTGGGCAACCCAAATGAACCAAAAAATGCTGAAGTAATAGTTGAGTTTTTTTTTTCGACTATGATTTTCTTTTTACATGGCATTAATTTACACATCTTGCTGAACCTATCCACAACTACATACAAATAATCATGACCTATTTTTTGCAATGGAAGACCTCCTACAAAATCCATAGAAACACTCTCCCATGGACGTGAAGGTACGGGAAGAGGTGTGTACAATCCTAACTTCCTATTTCTAGGCTTCTGAAATGCACACAATGAACAACCTTTAATGAAACATGACACACTTTGAAGCATACGAGGCCAATAACAATACCTCTGAAGATGTGACATTGTTTTTTTTACACCAAAATGTCTAGCAATAAGAGAAGTGTGTGCTTCCCTTATGACATTCACTCTCTCCCTGTGTGGAATACAAAGCTTTCCCGAATGATACAACAAGTTATTATGTACATGGTAATCCAATGGCTCTACTTGGTTTCCTTGACTGAAGTTTGCATAAACATCTTGAAAGTCATTATCAAATGCATATTGCTCAACATAAATTTCATGCAAAATAGAATTATGCTTGACTAAATTAGTTGCACTAACAATAGGCCTAGAAATCATATCAGGAACCTTTTTGTATATACCTTTCTTATACCTAATGACCAAGTGGAATCGTTTTAGGAAACCCATCCATCGAAAGTGTCTTTATTGTAGCAACTTAGTTTGCGATTGCAAGTATTGCAATGGTTTGTGGTCGGTGTGTATGATGGTTTCCTTTCCCATCAAGTAGTGTTTCCACTTTTTCATACTTTGAACCAAAGTATAAAGCTCCTTGTAATAAGTATGACAGTTAATCATTGCACCATTGAAATTTTCTAAATGAAATTAAATGGGCTTACCATGTTGCATAAGGACTACGCCCATGGCATAGTCGCTTGCATCAATTTGAATCTCAAAGGGCTATCTCAAGTCCGCTAGTGCAAGTATTGGGGCTGAAATAATATTCTCTTTCACAGAATAGAATTCTTTTTTCTAATTTCCTGCCCACTGGAAGACCTCTTTCACACTATTCAATCCATGAAATGGAGTTGTGATAGAAGAGAAGTTAGCAATAAACTTCCTGCAATATTGGGCTTCTCCCAAAAATATTCTTACCTCCATGACTATCTTAGGCATTCGCTAATTCACGATGACCTAAACCTTACAGGGGTCTACCTTCAACTCACCTCCTCCAACAATATGCCCCAAGTACACCAATTTTTTTTTACCAAATTCACATTTTTACTTCTTCAAAAACAATTGTTCTTTGCTTAAGACATCAAGTACTTTCCTTACATGCATGACATGTTCATCATGTGATTTACTGAAAATAAATATATCAACTAAGGAGACTATGAAAAAATCATCAAGAAATGGCATTGACACATCATTCATAACACGCATGAAGTTAGCATGAGAATTACATAAAGAAAAAGGCATAACAAGCCATTCAAAAAACCCTTGTTTTGTCTTCAATGTTGTCTTCCAAATGTCACCTTTAGCAATTATAATTTTATGGTAGCCACTCCTTAAGTCAATACTTTTCATATTTCAATTGATCAAGTAAATTATCTATTCTAGGAAGTGGATAATGGTTGTTTACCATAATTTTGTTCAATGCATGTAAATCTACACACATGAGCCATATTCCATCGTTCTTTGGCACCAACACAATAGCTGACATGCATGTAAAAGTACTTGCCTATATGATCCCTTTGTCCAAAAAATCTTGAATTTTATTTTTTATTTCAACACTCTCCATCACTGATATCCTATACATGCCAATGTTAGGAAGAGGACTATCTTTCTGCAACTGTATTTCATGTTGGATTCCCCTTTTGGGAGGTAATCCCTTTGGTTCCTGAAACATCTCATTATTTTTATTAGCCACTTCAATAAAATAAGTTTTCAAATTTGGGTCACAACCTTGAAATGATTCATAATCAAAATATTTCTTTCGTTTAATCATAAGAAGCACAAAATTCTTACTTGAATTCACTAGTCTTTTAATTTTTCCTGCATTAACTAATGAAAGATTCAGTTTCTTGCGATGAGCTCTCAAAATATAATCCACACCATCTTTGAAAAAGTGGTACTTGCTTTCATGGTGATAGAATATGAATTTTCTATCATAGAGGTAAGGAATACCCAAAACAATTCCTAAAATATCAAATGGTACAACATCTAATTCAACTTCCCGAATGAAGTTTGTTGTGATTGCAAACCAAAGAATACACTTTCTTGTAACCTGTAGATTTGTGTTCTTGCATATCCAACAAAATGGATATGGTTTGGGATATGGAATGGTTTCAAGATTAATTTTCTTGACTAAGTATTCAGATATCAAATTGGTTTGAGACCCACTATCAAATAGTGTGTCAATTTTTTTATGTTTTACAATAACCCTCACATGGAATAATTCAACCCTTGTTTCTTCATTTGGAGTACTAGTGTGACAATTTGATGAAATAATGCTAGCAATGGATTCTTTTCCTTTCATAACCATGGTTGTAATTTTAGTTTCATCACCCCAATTAGATCCCAAATCGTGTTCAGTGGTTGCAGTTATTTTTTGTTTCCCCTTGTTATTGAATTTCTTTGGCCTCATCTCTGGATGAAACATCCAACAATGGTCCTCATCGTGACCATATTTGGAACAATGTTTAAATGTTTTTTTCTCTCCTTCCTTTTTAATGGATTCATTTTTATTTCCTTTTCCTTTTAAATTCTTTCCTTTCTCTCCACCCTTAAATGGCTTTTTTTTACCCTGTTTTGTAATATTTTCCCAACTTGCCTCAAGGTGACTGCCTTGCACACAAAACTCATCTAGACTAGTGGGATTGAACATGAGGATAATATGCCTTAGGTAGCTATGTAAACCCCCTATATAATTTAGCAGTGTGTCTTGTGATTGCAAATAAACACCTAGAATAAGAGACCTTATTCTAAATTATTGGGTGTAATCTTGCACATTTTGACCTTCAAGTTGTCTAAAGTTCTGCCAATTCATGATGCATTTTTGCATATATGCTAGAGGGTAAAATTGTATTTTAATTGTAGCAATGAAATCAGACCAAGAGATTGAGATCTTACCATATTTCTTTTATCTCATCTTGTGTCTTGGCTTCCCACCATACTAGTGTTGCAACCTCTAGTAAGAAGAAAACTAGATGAATATTCGTATCGTAATCTTGAAGGTTTTGAATCCTACAGTAGACTTACAACTGACGAAACCAATTTTCAAGCTTCTCTGCATTCACTTCACCGTTATAAATAGGCAAATCAAATTTAGTATCAAGTTTTAACAGTGGTGTTTTACCATTTTCTTTTGAGGTATGTTGATGAGTATGAGTAAGGGTTGTAGTAGTGTAAGAGGATGAAGATGAAGGTGAAGATGGTGGTGAGGATGATGGTGGATTAGATGGTGGCTTATCACCATTTTCATTACCTCCTCCTCCTGGAGAACCCTCTCCTCTTGGAGGCCTGGAGCTTTCACCCTGTAACCTTGTATTTCTCTCTTCATAGAGGACTTTCACCTTCTCTGTCATGTCAAAGAAAACCTTTCTAAAAGTCTTCTCATCCTCTGTCATGTTATCATTTCCTCCTTCATGAGACATCCTTACTAAATCCTTAGGTAAAACAAGAGGTGAATCCTGTGGTGGAGATTGTGGAAATTGTGCCCTCCTTCTCCTTGCTCCAACTTGAGAACCTGCACCCACAAGCTTGCCTTCTCCTCTTTTGAGCTTCAACCTTGTAAGAATTTAAACACTTGAAAAAAAAATTAAATCCGCCTTGCAAAAGTAAACCTAGTGTTCTGATACCAACTTTATCTGAATGGGAAAATTAGTTTTGTTGTGCTAAATTCCTCTTCAGAATATAAACAAAGTGCTTGAGGATTATAAGGTAAATTGCAAGTTAAAACTGATTTTTTATATGTTTCATGTAAATTTCATGAACAAAACATTAAAAAACAGCATATAACATAGATGAACATCGCCAAAAAAATATCACAATATCACATGATGAAGGATTTCACCCCTCCTATGCTACGTCTCCTTGGTCCAGCTTTCAATGGTTTGGCGCTCTTCTATTATGCTCAAAAGTGTGATTACAAACATTTAAAATGCTCCAGAATTACCAAAAATATTTTTCTAGCCTCTTTCTGGTTCAAAATTGGTCAAAATATGGAGACGTTATGAGCCTCCCTAGTTTTCCTGCTAACTGCTCCACTATTTCCCCAAAATTTGGACCAGTCCTACAATTTCGCCCTCAATTTGGCTAACTGGGTGACAATTTCCCGGAATTCCAAGCGAAATTTTCGGATAGTTAGAACGCACAATGGTGCTTAAAATCTGAATTTCAAACTATATCATTGGCGCCGGAAAAAAAAAAAAAAAAAACTTTAATATAAAATCACTAACAGTTAGGGCAAATGAGGTCACATAGGCTCCTAGTTTATGGTGATGGTGGCAGTTATGGTCTTCACACTGTTAGTGTTTTGGCGGTCACATTGGCGTGGTTACTGTGACTGTTTGACTGGTATTTTAAACCTCTGCAACTCCATTAGTCTCCTCTATGAGGTTGTATGCAATACATTTGGAGGGGATCGGTGCTAAGCCTTGGCCCATTCCCCCACCTCTTCCACACATGCACCATAACATTAAACATTTGCCATAGTATTAACAAGGAACAACATGTGGCATAGCATTAAGGTTCATCTCTTTTACAAAGGAGGTCACGGGTTCAACCCCCACCCACTTCGCTCAAACTATAAACAAAATTTTGGTGGTCGTCATTTTGTCGCGTGGCGTACCCTGGTTATGCCACGTGGCAGCCTATGATTGGCCACTTATAAACCAATCACAAATTTCCATTTCAAACCAATGAAAACGTGCCACTTGGCACAACATGATTCGCAAGAGAAAAATTCCTTTGACTAGTCAACCTGCCACATGGGAATTCCCAGTTAGCAGTACGGACTATTGACTCGGTTGTCCCTGCATTGATTTTTCAAAAAATTTCTTGTTTGACAAAATAGATAGAACACGTTTCTAGTAGCATACCACGTCGATTTTCCACAAAAAAAGTTGTGCCCGATTTAGAATGAAGAGATTTATGCAGTCATTTAGGTTTGTCACCATTTTGAAAATTTTCATTTTTTAGCATAATTTTGAGCACATGATAAATTTCTTTTATGAAATTCAGAATTAAACTTCATAACAACTTCTTTTAATATTTTCAATTTTTTCTATGTTGTCTTCCTATACAAGTTTTTGAAAATGATCTTATTTATATCTAAACACATTGAGTTCTATCTTCAACTCCTAATTCCCTTAACTGTTGTGCAGATATTGAATTAGGGAAATAAATAATTCTTTTTGCAAATTGAGCTCATTGTTGTAATTTATATTTATTGGAAACAATTAAATTTTCTAGATCCTTGATGACAACATTTTCTTCCTCTATTATGCATAATGGTTCCCAGATTTCTCTCATAGTTTGGAAACTATTTCTTTCTAGCCTATTTTGATAACTAGAGGGAGGTGATAAGTATAATGTTGACTCCCCAACCTTGGAAGCAGATTCTATTTGGTTAGTGAGATGGTGCACATCCTCCTATTCAAGTAGACAATTCACTTTCACTATGCTACCAATATGTGCCTTCCAACCCAGATTGAGCAACCAAATTTCCATACCTATAAATATCATTCCATGTAATTTCTTTTGCTTGAATAAGGGACAAATTTCCCTTCACCTTCTCCTTTAATTACTTTATCTCCTAAGAAGCAACCTGGAAATAATTTCTATACTTATCATCATTTAATTTTTTCATTTTCGCCTCTCTTTCAGTAACCGTTATAATATTAAAGGCACTTTCGTAGTGCCTTTGAATTTTATTCATCTCACTCTTTGAAATATTCAACTCAATCATAACCCTTGTCAACTTTTCAGTTGGGTCTTCAGAATCAGATTGCACTACAAAATTACAAACATCAGAATGAATTTTCTGTTGTAGATTATAATTCATTTCCTTCAACTCAAAATTCTCATTGTTCCCTCGTTTAACTAATCAGTTAATGTTTCCTTTTATTTTTCCACTTGTGCCACTCCTATAGCCATAGGATTCTCTATGGAGGGCATCTCAAAATTATTCCTCAATACCCAAAATTCTGTCTCCGCTCCCTTTAACAAATTTTGCACAACATTTCTCTCCTATGGATTTACTCCAATTTTAATTATCCTCTTATTTAGTTCTTCATTTTGGGTGGTTAAGGCCTTGAAGTTTTCCTTTTCTAATTTTAACTGGTTAACAACTTTTTTTAAAAAATATTAAACTTTGATAGTAGTGAAATAACTCTTTTTCAAATCACTATAGATTAGTTTCCAGTTTTCCTGTATAAATTTATTTTATCAGGCAGTGGAATTTTTCTAGCATCTACTGTCAAATTAATAGTCTTGAATCATGACGAAGTAGTTACTGTTAAAGTAGAAGGATGATAGAGAGCTATTTTAAGTTGATTCCTTTCCAAATCCATAGCTGAAAGCTGTCTGGTATGGTAATATGAAACAAATTGTGCCTCCAATTGAGACTCCATGCTTTCCTTGACCTTCATGTTCTTCTCTTCAATTTGAGAATGCTCAACTTCATGATGTATCCTAATATTTGAAGAACAGGTCTAACATCCTCAAAAAAATTATCTAAAGGGAAATTAGAAGGTTCATAGGAAAATTCTTCCCATCCGAAATTAAAAATAAAGACAATTGAGAATAATTAGATGTTGACAGGTCTAGAAAAGTAGAAAACAAGGTTTCTTCAGAGAAAGGGAGGTAAGAACTTGTAGAAGGAAATCATAATGCTTGTTGAACCTACAAAGAGGACACCTAGAAGACATGTTCTCATTTATTTATCACAAATTTTTTTTTAGGATATATTGCAGAGACAATCCAATATATAAACTTTCGAAACACATGGGTTTGAGGAATAATAACATCTAACACACCTGACGTAACAACAGTTTCATACACAGGAGTCTCTAATTGGTTGATAATAATTTTCTGGTAGATTTATATACAAATCATGGAGAAAATTAGATCGAAAATATCTCTTTCAGTTTCCATTAATGGAATGTGGGAGGAAGAACCCGCTAAAACAACCTTCTTAGACATTTTAATGATTTCCGAAGGATAAAATTTCGTATAAATACCTGGGTAATAGTGGCAATGTGAAATGGAACTGGAATTGTGCAAAATTGGATCCTCGGAAGTGCGAGAAGATGTCGAAAATGATTAAAAAGAAGGAAAAATAGGTTTTGATAAGGTAAAATGGAAGAATGGGTGGGAAACATAAATTAAATGCAACTTGTGGGAATTCAAGAAAATGGCATGGTGATAATATGGCTAATGATCTAGCGGGTGATGTGGATGATGTGGTGAGGGAGAAATGACAGCTAATAATGGAAAAGGCAGAAGGGTTATAAAAACTACGCTCGCTTATTATCATCATATGAGGGCATACTCCTGTATGGGAGAAACCGGACGGAGTCCCCCCACAACCATCGTATGTTGTCGATCTGTTGTCAAATTTAACTGCAAGAAGTCCATTCAGAGGCACCAGAAGGGCTAACCATCGGGAGCTTTGTGTTGTCAGGTTTTCTCTATCTGTTGGGCCTCGCTACCTTTTTACAGTGCGCACTGAATCATAGCCAATGTTTAAATTACCACAAATTCACTATTGTAGTGTTTAATTTAGGGACCCACCTTTGAATATTTTGTGCTTACACTAAAATATGATTAATGCAAATTAATGCATAGTCATAATTTAATCAAAATTTCAAAAATCAAAATTTTGACCCTGATCTTTTCTTATTCCTTTGAGCATAGAGGAACATCAAGATTATTTACAACATCTAGCTTCACCCAGGGATAGTATTTTGGTAACAAAGTGCTAAGAACCATATAGAAATAGCCTTATTTGGGCATGGATTCATATCCAAAACTGAAGTTGATCCCAATTTTAATTGCTGAAATTTCAATCTCCCTTAAAACCTTGTCTTTCCAGCTTTTATTTTTCTTCCTAACAATGAAACTATAAATTATGAATTCTGAAAAATACTACTTTCTCCCTTATTATTTTTTTGAGTTTATTTATATACAATTTCCTACCTATGTATGGAGTTAAAATTTTCTTTTCAAGTGAGATCCACTTTCCCGTGATGCCAGACCAGCATTTGGGTACTGGATATAATGCCTCTATTCTATTGAATTTTAAAAATTAAAAATGATATGCACCATGAAAAATCTTGCAACAAAAAATTTTGTGCATAACCCAAGAAAAATATTTTCTATTTGTTGGGATTCCCATGTTTTGGCCAGATTGGCAAGACCAAAAGATGAGACAACATCAGAACCACTTTCAGACCTCAGGATCTAGCCCTCCTGGGTCCAGAGAGGGATCTCTCTATACGAGCAAAGGTTTATGTCTATGAGGCTCTAATGTTATGATTTTAGGCTAGTTATAAGGCTCTTGGTTTATTTGTTGACTGTTTGTTTTGGTTGCTGGTTATCAGGAATGAAGGGTTCAATGTGCCAGGATAAGAAAAGAGGGATAAGGCAGAGGTGAAATATTCCAGGAAATATTCGAAACCATTGGGCAATGGAGTCAGGAAAGGATTTTCTTGCTAATCAATAGGCAGGCTTTCAATTGGGCTAGTCATCTGGAACTTAGGATCTTCAAGATGATTATGTGGTGTGGAAAGTAGGAGGGGAGGGGATGACACAGATTTGGAGCATAGAGTTATATATCAGCAAGTCGTACAAGGATCCTAGTGGACAGGGCTAACTCTAATCCCCAGTGTTCCCAAATCTTCCAACTAAGTCTATAACAAGAAGCATCTAAGAACTGAATTCATTCAATTCATACATCAGAGAGCAGGCAATAACATCCACTACACTGGTTAAACCAAATGAAATCATGTATCAGATAATACATTTAGAAGAGAAACATAAATGGAAAGGAGAGCAGAAACATAGGGTACCTAACAAGGGTAAATCCTATGCCAGTATTCTAATGCAAGCCAGTAGAAACGAAATGAAATGAATGTAAACACAGAGATAGGAAAACATCACCACTGCTTCAGATCAGGATCCAAAGAAATGTGCTTGTGATATTAAATAACAATACCAATCAAGTACAATATTTCCAATAGCTGAATACTCAGTCTGAAAACATCTCCTTCAACCTATCTTACAATATTTACACAGAGACTGTGTCTCAAGAGAAACTACTCGTCGTTCTCTGATAACTGGTCAACAACCATTACAATGAGTTCTTCATGAATTTATAGCTCCGGAGGAGCAGAGTAGGTAGGTGGAGAACTAAATGCAGTATTAAACTTCTGAAAAGAAAGAGGGCCGAAGCCCATTCTGTATAAATCTTATGCATTAATCTCTGGTGTTCTTTGGGTGAACGAATGATCTTCTTGAGACTGGGGATTACTATGATATGACTCTGACTGCAGTACTGTGTGGTGCTATTGGTGAATAAACAAAATATAAAGAAATGATAAAGAAATTTGCCATACTGATGAAATGACTGCTCTGATAGTACTAGGGTTGTTTTCAGGGTAGGAAATCTTTCCAGAACATGGCATAGATTGAACATTGCATGGGCGCTCTGTCCTTCATGGAGGGAAAAAAATTCTACTACTATATAAACCCCTGATATGCATTGATTTCTGCGTTCTGTACCTTTGCATGATCTATGGGATCATTGATCTGGTGCTTTGCCTCTAAACTGATGTATTAAAACTCAAAACACTTAATGTCGAATGCTGAAATCCTTGATTGTAAGCTGGTTTTTTTATCCACGGCTTCATAAATGTCTCGATTCTACAAGATATGGGCTTTAATGGCGCGGGATAGAGTCTGTGAAGTTTCAAACTCTGTCCTTCGACGAAATTTATACTGCCTCCACCTTTCTTTACATTTCCCTGTAGTACCAGCTTCAGTTTTAATTCTGTCTGCTCAATGCGCCGCTTACAATGATTCCTATGAATCATGGTGGTTTTCCGCCTCTCTGGAAACCCTGCAAAAACACACAACTTGTTAAGAAAACAATGGGGGTGGTGGACGCGAAGGGGGGTGGCTAGACTGATAATGCGGACTGGTTTGATGGTGAAACCATCGTGGAAGACCTGTAGTGTGGTGAAAACGATACAGATTATAGTCAGAAGGTGACGCGGGAGGAAAAATGAACGAAAACCTTTGAACTTCGATCCTTTGAATGAAAATATAAGACGGGAGGGGCGAATGTATGGTGAGGCATGTGGAGGTGACGTGGTGGGACCGGTTGATAGTGGAAGAGTCAACAGCGGGAAGACCGAACTGGTTTTTCGGATCCCAGAGGAGATCGATGGTCGAACACACAGTGGAGGGCGATGACCGGGGGGCCCAGGGTACGGAGACTATGGTTTAAACCCCACGCAACTTCGTCGAGCGATGATTGTTGGATGAGCGAGGGCAAATCTAACGGCTGACATGGATATCGTTGCGTGTCCTGTACCAAACAATAACGCGTGATGGGCAAGCGATTTTAAAACCATACAAGATCCATGCGTCGAAATGTGTACGGAATTGCTGGCCGATGAGGGAATACCGCCTACCGCCCGAAGGCGGTGCGATGAAAACCGGGTTGTTTTATGGCATGGCGCGTGGCGGGGACCACATTGGCAGATACACTCTGAACCGTTGATCTGGCGGTGAATGGACGACGATGGCGTGATCAGTGGTTTGAACGGGTGAATCTCGAGTGCCACGGGTTTGAACGATCACCATTCGATCTATATGGATCGACGGTTGATAAAACGCCCGACAAACATATGGGATAAGCGCCTTCGGGCTAGCGCTTTGGTCACAGCACTAGTTTCTGTGGGAGGAAAAGGTGCGGAGGCTAGCGAAGAAGGGGCTGAGGCCTATTATATGGTCCGAAAGTGGGTTTTTAACCCTTTTTAATGCATTTTGAGGCCTAAGGAGGGTAACGGAAAAGAGATAGAGGGGAAATTTGAGGAAACCAAGGGCAAGGGTGGGACTTGAGGTATATTTTGGAGGAATTTAGGAGGTCGATGGGGATATTAGGGGGGAACAAAGGGGATTAAGAAGAAATGGAAAAATGATAGAATGGGGAAAAAATGCAGGGATACAAGGGGTGACACAAAACCTTTTGGAGCATAATTCTTTAGCAGCAAGGCTTATTGGCTTAAATCAATAGAGGGACACAGTTACAAGGAAGGGAACAACAAAAGGCTGCAAGTATGATGTGTTTTCAAGGGGAAATGCATTCCTTGCAGGCTTACAGCACAAACTAGCCCCTTGCTTGCTAGTCAAGAAATTTATAAGGGGCTAACACTATTGACTAAAGAAAACTCTCATATAGTTAGCCATTGGGCCATAGAACTGACAAGAAAAAATTTTATATGCCTCCCTTTCCTAAATATTTTGTTGAAGGACATGTTTTCCAACAGGGGAGACAAAAAAATTTATTATCTCTTCACTTATAGGATTTTCTTGAAAAACTTCCTGCAGGGCGTTTCCTTACCATTCTCCAGCAAGCTAGTCCTCTTGAAAATGTACAACATAATTTTCATCTTCTGTACTATAAATGTCAAATTTTGGATAATTTGTTGTAGAGAAATAATCCTCCTCAAATGAATAAACATCATAAACAGGAGCACCATATAAATGTATAAAATATGATTTCTGAGGGTTTGTTTGCAACTTAATCTTTTCTCCTTATTCTTGATTCTTTTGGAATAAGATTAACAAAATTTGTTCTTGAGGGAGATTCCCTTTAATTATTTTAGCATCATTTTTTTAAAAACATAGCTTTGTATTCTCAACGACATATTCATAGTTAATCTGTCTATGAGCTCTTTGAATACTTGATACATTATCAAAATCATCATTTGTTTCTTTGGTGGTATTTTTATGAGCTTTTGAAGTCTATTTAGTTTCATAATGTTCACAACAATCTTTGAAAAGAAAGTTGTGTGCATATAAAGAACTGTAGAAGAAATTAAAAGCTGCATGAAAATATTTCAAAGAGGGAATACTTGAACAAGATAAACATCTATACCAAACCCCTCCTTATTGATCCAAAGAAAACATGAAAAGCTTCATTTTCACATCTTCTTGAACAATATTTTTTTGATCCATACATTGATGAAAACTTATAAGATGTTGATTGGGTTTTCATTTGCATTTCCACTCAATCTTAGAAGATACTTATTCCACTCATGAAATTTAGGCATATGATGAGGATAAACAAGGATCTTAGTGAAATCCCATGGGGAAAACTTATTGGCCAATAATTCAGGGACAACCATTAAAACCAATAAAACGAAACCCTAAAGTGAGGATCATAGGTGAAAATATGCAACCAACTGTTTAATGTTGTCACCCTCAAGAATCAACTTCAAACTTTATAAAAACCCATGGAAAAATAACCTCGTATCCCAGCAACAGTGCCAAAAAATGGTTTACCTTGAGAGAAAACCCCCAATTGAAAAGAGGTTAGTTCCCAAGACATCTATTAAAAACCATGATGAAAAGGATTTATTGTCCCAATGTTCCTAAACCCCAAATATTTAATCCTTATCAGTCTTCAATGTGAGAATAGTCTTTCAAAGTGGCCTTCTGCTGTTGAATACAAATGAAAAGGATAAGACAGAAAGAAGTGATGGTGGAAAGTGTTTAAAAAAAGCTATGGAGAACATCGCGTTTCCAACTTTAGAATAAAAATTTAAGTATTAGGAAGTGAAATATAGAAAAGAGGAGTACATCATTGAGGATTTTAACTTTAATTTACAGAACTGTAAAATTAAAGACCAACAACTTCATTACTCATTTCTAAAGATGAATGACATAAAAATAAGATGTAACTGGAAAGAAAAATCATACTCAATATATCACTGAATCCCTTGAAAGATTTATTTATATGCACATGAAGATCCAAAACACAAAACGTTATGCTTCTAAGACCAAAAACTTGGGAACCCTCACCTCTTCCTCTTAATTTTCTTTTATACAAAATTTCTGTTGAGATTGCAACAAGATGATGAGCTTAGTGCAAAGAAGTCGCATTCACTAAGTGGACCCGCAGGCTATTTTTGGCACACAATCTATTTTTAGACTATGTCTATTTTTAGACATGTCGATCATATTCTATGAGTTGCAGGATGCTATTTGTGGATGGTTGGTCAAGTTGGAAAAATAGATGGACTTCTATTTTTAGACATATTGGGCGGAATCTATTTTTAGATTTCCATTCTAAAAATAGATATGTCGAATATTATTAGCTCTTAATAATATTTGGACTATAAACATTATCTTATTCTCTTGGAGCACTTCCAAATAAGATTATAGATGTATGGCACAGAGTCGAAGGGCAGAATTACGTCATTCCCGAGGGTTATGGAGTCATTGCATGGAGACTTCGGGGAAGCAGAAAATCATGTGACAGAGTTTGGTAGAGTTATTGAGGTAGTTAATGAGTCGTGTTCAATTTAACCAGCTAGACACAATGGAGCTAGTTGATATTCAGTCTAACTGATTGATACACTAGTGAGAGTGGTGTGAATTAATTATTAATTAATTCACTAATTATTAACTCATTAATCAACTGAAGAATACATCAGTTAACTATAGTGCATGGACAGTTTCAGTGGAGACGAGTGGAGAGGTAGGTGAAAGAGCAGTGTGACTATCAGTTGTGACTATACTGGTGCATGAGTTTGCACCACACATTGATGGAGATGCCAATGAGGATTGCATAGTGCAAGGCAGGTGGATTTGAAATCATTTAGAGCCCATATTTAGCAGGTATTGTGCAGTAGTGGCAGGCTAGCAGGTGGCAGAGATCGGTGCATGGGATTTGCTAGATCAGACCTGATTAGTGTGTAGCGATTGGATATTGTACTAAGAGCTTGTGAGAAGCTTTGTATGATTATTGTTACATGATCTCTATGACATATATTATACAGATAGTTGGGGGTTTTCAGCTTTAAGATTTCCCATAAATCATTGTGTTAATGTGTGTGAATTTTTATGGTTTTAATGTGTACATGCAATTGATTTAATTTCCGCATATGATGATGTTAATGGTGGAATAGATTTTTCATTGTGCATGAAGTCAAATATTGTATCATCGAGTGAATATTAGGAATATAACATATAATTTATATAATTTCTACATGGTATCATAGCTATAGTTGATCATTGGAGCAATTGCAAAAGGATTGAAGCGGTTGATTTTTGTGCTGGTGGAATTCGAATTTGTAGTAGTGTTTTCTTGGTGTCAAAGTTGAGATGTATTTCAACGGATTGAGATTGGAGTATACCCTTGAGGGCAGCTCGAATTATATTGCATGGAAGGATAGGATGAAGGCGGTGCTGGAGGATAATGGGTTGAAGGAGTTCATAGATGCAGAAATTTCAAAACCTGCTTCTAGCGATGCTGCCGCACTTGATGCATGGCAAAATAAGATAGCAAAATGTCGAAGGATTCTGTTGGAAGGTGTGAAGGATCACATAGTGTCCAACCTTCGTGGTAAATATTCTCCATTCTTGATGTAGAAATCTTTGACAGACTTGTTCTAAAGCAAGAGCGACTAGAGGAAGTTGGCGCTCAAGGATAAGCTCAGGAAAATAAAAATGGAGAAGGGCAAGAGTATATCCAAGTACCTCACAAATTTCATCCAGTGTAGGGAAGAGCTGGGAAGTGTGGGGGTTACTGTAGATGAAGAGGACTTGGTGAGCTTTTCTCTCCTTAGGCTTCCAAAGAGTTGGCATTCCTATGAGGACTCTGTCAATGGTTGGGAGAAACTGCCAGGATGGGAGGGACTTTGGTCGGATCTTGTGGAGGAGGAGATAAGGCAGAGTGCCAGGGACGGATCTTCATCAAAAAATGAAGATGAAGAAAATTGCGCTTTGGCTACCAAAACAAGGAAGGGGAAGAGCAAGAAAAATAATTCTCAATCCAGTGTGAAAGGAAAGAAGTAGGACATGTCCAAGGTGAAGTGCTTTCACTATCACCAACACGGACATTACGCCACTAGTTGTCCACAAAAGAAGAAAAATAAGCAGGCTGCTAGATCTGTAGCTGGAGAGGCCTTCACCTCAGAGTTTGAGCTGGGATTTTCACTGATCGCATACTTGGTTTCAAGTGTGATGGGTTCAGTGTGGTTTCTTGACAGTGGTGCGTCCTTTCATATGGCAGGAGACAAATATTTGTTCATTGATCTGGATGAGAAGGATCTTGGAGTGCACATCGAGATGGGCGATGATGGTAGATACAATGTGACTCGTATCGGGACCATTTCCTTTGAGAGGGAGTCTGGTAAACCTTTCATATTGAAGGATGTCATGCATGTTCCAGGATTGAAGAAGAATCTGATCACGGTGGCCATGTTGGAAGACAAGGGATATGATGTTGTCTTTAGTGAGGGAAAGGCTTTCCTGTGCAGTAAGGAAACTGGTGAAACCCGGAGGATAGGGGTTTGAGTTAAGAACCTTTATCAGTTGCAGGTATATGGATGCATAGCAATGGCAGGCAAGGCAGAAGGAGTGGTGAGCCGGGATGAGGGCGAGCTATGGCATAGGAGATTGGGCCATCTTCACCATGGTGCTTTGAAAATTTTGCAGCAGATTTCTACTGGGATTCCCAAGGGTACGCTTGCATAGTCAGATCAGTGCAAGGGATGTACTTTTGGGAAAATTCGTGAAAGCCACCTTTCACGAGAAGGATAGTCACGCCACGAAGATCCTTGAGATAATTCACACAGACATGTGTGGACGTTTCTCAGTAGCTTCGACAGAAAAGCACAGGTATTATGTGATATTTGTTGATGAATTTTCTCGTAAGTGCTGGATCTTCTTCATGCAGAAGAAGAGTTAGACATAATCAAAGTTCTGTGAGTTCAAGGCACTAGTTGAGAAAGATTCAGGGAAGCAGGTGAAGGCTCTTAGGAGCGACAATGGTGGTGAATTCATCTTTGGCGAATTCAAGGACTTTTGCAGCGCAGAAGGAATTCGAAGAGAGATCATAGCGCCTCATAACCCACAACAGAATGGGGTCACGGAGTGAAATAATAGAACGATCGTGGGTGCTGCATAGGCGATGTTGCATGATCAGGGCCTTCCCATACACTTGTGGGTTGAGGCATGCAATACTGCAGTTTATGTGAAAAATCATTGTCCTGACAGAGTACTTGGCATGAGTACACCCGAGGAGACTTTTTTTGGTAAGAAGCCTGAGATTTCTCATTTGAAGATTTTTGGCTCACCTGTTTAAATTCATGTGATGAAGGATGCCAGGAAGAAGCTGGAGCCAACCGCAGAGGTTGGGATATTTTTGGGCTACACTGATCCACCCCACAACTATCGTGTGTATTTTCCAGATAGTCGAAAGACTATTGTGCGATGGGATATCAAATTTCATGAGGAGAAAGCCATGAAGTGTTTTCTTGAGAGGGAGCCACACTTGCATGCAGATGAGGAGCTATTAGTTCCTAAGGATGAGCCTCAGGATGTGGGTCAACCATAAGAGGAGGTTCATGGAGTGGAAGAAACCACTCATGCAACGCCAACCATCAGAGGGCGGAAGTGCACTACAAAAGCTGAGCGACTGAATTAGGATGCAGAGAAGATTTTAGGAGCACCTACATCACAGTGAAGACAAAGACAGTCACTTAACCGATATACTAGATACATGGCTCTGATGAGCAAGTGTATTGTGACAGAGCCATCCTTTTTCGAGGAAGTTGTGGAGGACCCTTCATGGGTAGATGTCATGGTGGAAGAGTATGATTTGATTGTCAGAAACAGTGCATGGGAGATTGTCCCAAGGCCAGAAGGGAAATTAGTGGTAGGTTTGAGATGGATCTACAAAGTGAAGCGAGCAGCTAACGAGAGCATCGAGAAGTACAAGGCAAGATTGTTTGCGCGGGGCTTCTCACAGATTGAGGGGATTGACTATGAGGAAACCTTTGCACCTGTCGCAAGGTATTCTTCCATATGGAGCATCCTAGCTCTCTCAGCGCAGATGGGGTGGCACATTCATCAGATGGATGTGAAGACTGCATTCCTAAATGGAGTCATTGAGGAGGAGGTGTACATAGAGTAGCCCAAAGGTTTTGAGATCTTCAGCAGCGAGTCGCATGTGTACAGGCTCAAAAGAAAACTCTATGGGTTGAAATAAGCACCTCATGCTTGGTACACACAGATAGACAGTTATTTCACTGGACTTGGTTTTACCAAGAGCGAGGTGGATCCCAACCTGTACCAGATAGTGGTTGAGGGTAAGTTTTTGATCATTGTACTTTATGTAGATGATTTGATACTGACCGGTGATGAACAGTTGATACTGTCATGCAAGGATGATCTTGCAAAATATTTTGAGATGAAGGACTTGGGCCTCCTTAATTATTTCCTGGGATTGGAAATTTGGCAGCGCAATGATGGACTATTTGTGTCTCAAGGCAAGTATGCTCGGGAGATACTGGAGAAGTTCAACATGAATGGTTGCAAGCCTATCAAAACTCCTCTTCCTGGTGGATGGAGGAAAGAGGATGCTACATCGACAGAGGTAGTGGATGCCACTATTTATCGACAGTTGGTGGGGTCACTTATGTATCTAGTCAATACATGACCTGACATATGCTACACTATTAACTAGCTTTCACAAGCTATGATTAAACCTACCAAGCTCTTTTGGAAGGGGGGGAAGCATGTATTGAGATATCTCAGAGGCACATTGGGATATGGACTTTGGTACAGACATTCGGATGAGGTGAGGCTGCATGGCTTCACGGATGTAGATTGGGCAGGGAGCCCAAAAAACAGAAAGAGCACATCTAGAGGGATTTTCATTATCAGGTCGAAAATAGTTTCTTGGTACACAAAGAAGCAGAGATCTTTGGCACTCATTTCAGCAGAGGCCGAGTATATGGCAGCAAGTTTGGCTGCATGAGAGGCTATATGGATGAGGATGATCCTGGTCGGGCTGTTCGGTTCACACTTAGATCCTACTATGATATATTGTGATAATCAGAGTTGCATCAAACTCTCGGTTAATCCATTATTTCATGATAGATCTAAACACATTAACATCCAATATCATCATATGAGAGATTGTGTGCAACGGAAGATCATGTTACTTTCTTACATTCCTACGGAGGATCAGGATGCTGATATCTTGATGAAGGCGCTCGCCAAGAGGAAATTCGAATACCATAGAGGCAAGATCGGGGTGGCAGATAATCCCTATCTTGTTGAGAGGGAGTGTTGAGATTGCAACGAGATGATGAGCGTAGTGGAAAGAAGTCGCCTTCACTAAGTGGGCCCACAGGCTATTTTTGGCACACAGTCTATTTTTAGACTATGTCTATTTTTAGACATGTCGATCATATTCTATGAGTTTTAGGATGCTATTTCTAGATGGTTGGTCAAGTTGGAAAAATAGATGGACTTCTATTTTTAAACATATTGGGCGGAATCTATTTTTAGATTGCCAGTCTAAAAATAGATATGTCGAATATTATTAGCTCTTAATAATATTTGGACTATAAACATTATGTTATTCTCTTGGAGCACTTTAGTTAAGTGCACAGATGTGGCACAGGAGCTGACAGAAGGAATTACGCTATTCCTGAGGGTTAATTGGAGCTATTGCATGGAGACTTTAGTTAGAACTCATGTGACAGAGTTTGGTGGAGTTATTGAGGTAGTTAATGGAGTTGTGTTCAATTTAACTCAGTTAGACACAGTTGAGCTAGTTGTATCTAGTCTAACTGATTGATACACTAGTGAGAGTGGTGTGAATTAATTATTAATTAATTCACTAATTATTACCTCATTAATCAACTGAAGAATAAATCAGTTAACTACAGTGCATGGACAGTTTCAGTGGAGACCAGTGGAGAGGTAGGTGAAAGAGCAGTGTGACTTTCAGTTGTGACTATACTATTGCATGAGTTTGCACCACACATTGATGGAGATGCCAATGAGGATTGCACAGTGCAAGCCAGGTGGATTCGAGCTCATTCAGAGCCCATATTTAGCAGGGATTGCGCAGTAGAGGCAGGCTAGCAAGTGGTAGAGATCGATGCATGGGATTTGCTAGATCGGACCTGATTAGTGTGTAGCGATTGGAGATTGTACTGAGAGCTTGTGAGAAGATTTGTATGATGATTTTTACATGATCTCTATGACATATATTATACAGATAGTTGGGGGTTTTTATCTTTAAGCTTTCCCATAAATCATTGTGTTAATGTGTGTGAATTTTTATGGTTTTAATGTGTGCATGCAATTGATTTAATTTCCGCATATGATGATCAATGGCGGAATAGAGTCTGTATTGTGCATGAAGTAAAATAGTGTATGATCGGGTGAATCTTAGGCATATAACATATCAGTTGTATAATTTCTACAATTTCAAAAGCGACAATTATAAAACTGTCAACTTACTATAATTACTAACTTCCTAATTTCCGAAACTACTTTGAAATTTATTGTTCTTTCGAACTTTACATTCTAAAACATGGAAATATAATTACATAACTTTAAAATATTAAATAATTGTTGCATGACAAGTGGTTTTATTTAATTGAGTGATTTGAGACTCGGGTGCAATCAAAGGTCTATCTTATGCACTCATTGTTGTTCTTGATTTCCATTCCCTGCACTTTTTCCAAATGGTTGTATCTAGACTTGGAATTTTGAAAAATATTTTATGTTCCATTCTGAATTTCGTGATTCTTATGTATGTTGGTCTATCAACAAAAAGGGTTTTCATCAACCATAAAACCTGAAAATCCTTGTGTAAATAATTAACAATGGATTCTCCTTTTCATACTTCTATTCTTTCATTAGATGAACCGATTTTTCTTTTATCCTCCACCAACAATGTTTCATAAGTTTCCCAAGGTAACATATTTCCCTACTGGTCCCAACATGAAGGCATGCCTGCTCTATTTATTTTATCAAATTGAGAATTAAAATTCATTACAACTTCTTTTACCTCTGTCAATTTTGTCTTTTTTTTCTTCCTACACAGGTTTTTGACAATCATCTTATTTATCACTAAAACATAATCAGTTCTATATTCAACTCCTAATTCCCTTAACTGTTGTTCAAATATTTAATTACTGAAATCAATCATTCTTCTTGCAAACTAAGTTCGTTGTTGTAATTTATATTTATTGGAAAAAATTAAATATTCGAGATCCCTGATGATAACCTTTTCTTCCTCTATTATGCATAATTATTCCCAGATGTCCCTCACAGTTTAGATAATATCATTCCATATAATTTCTCTACCTTTAATAAGGGAAAAATTCCCCTTCACCTTCTCCTTTAATTCTTTTATTTCCCGAGAAGAAACCTGTAAGTAATTTATGTACTTATCAACATTTTCTTTTTCATTGACGCCTCTCTTTCAGTAACCTTTATAATCTTCGAGGAACTTTCATAGTCCCTTTGAATTTTCTTCATCTCACTCTCTCAAATATTGAACCCAGTTATAACCCTTGTTAGCTTGCCAGCCGGGTCTTCAGAATCTGATTGCACTATAAATTACAAAGATGAGAATCAATTTTCTATTGTAGAGTAGAATTCATTTCCTTCAACTCCGAAATCGTATTTGTCCTCTATATAAGTTGATCAGCTAATGTTTCCTTTTATTTTTCCACTTGTGCCACTTTTTTAGCCATAGGATGTTCTATGGAGGGCATCTTCAATTTATTCCTCAATACTTGAACTTCAGTCTAAGCTCCCTACAACAACTTTTACATAAAACTTCCATCCTCTAGATTTACTGCAATTTTAATTATCATCTTCTTTAGTTATTCATTTTGGGTGGTTAAGGCCCTGGAGTTTCTCTTTTATAACTTTAACTGGTTAACCACTTTTTCTAACAAAGCTTCAGCTTTGCTAGAAACAAAATAATTCTTTTAAAAAACACTATAGATTAGTTCACTAGTCTTCCTGTGTAAATTGATTTTATCCAACAAAGAATATTTTCTAGCATATATTGTCATATCAAGAGTATTGAATCGTGATGAAGTAGTTATTGATGAAGAAGAAGGATGAGACATAGCTAGTTTAAGTTGATTCCTTTAGAAATCCATAGCTGAAAGTAGCCTAGTCTGGTAATATGAAACAAATTGTGCCTCCAATTGAGATTCCATGCTTTCCTTTACCTTCATGATCTTCTATTCAATTTGATAAAATATTTGTTTAATCATTGAGACAAAGATCTGGGTAGTCTCTTCTGGAATAGGAGAAGATGGTATACAAACAAATTTTCCTAGTTTTAATTGAAAAACTTGTAGCATATGGTTATCTTCCTTCCTCAGATAATTTAGTTCTTTTAGAGCTTCTATCAGCTTCATGTTCCAAATCGATAACATCCTCACTGCCTCTTTTTAAAATATTTTCAGTTTTTAGAGGGGCTTCAACCTCCATCCCTCTAGTTTGTCCTCCATTGGCCATATTTTCAATATTTGGTCGAATTTCATGAACATAGGGAAAATAAGAGTTATCTACTCTTTTTTCTGAGATAACATAATAAGGGCCATATGCCCATTTCCCCCCAACTGTAAATTCATATCATCCAGAGGTTTTTTCACCTCTTCAATAGCTTGCCTGTTGTTCACAAAAAGGGTCCTACTGTCCTTGGAAACTTAAAAAGATGGCATTTTTTGGATGGAACAAAATTTATTTGGTCCACATTCAAACTCTCCCTAATGAACTCCAATGAAAACAACCTCATAGGCACAAATGTAGGCAACCTGAAAGGGGAAACTTATGCTCCATATAGCCTAATTTCTACATAATATTCAAAGAAAAACTCATCCCCTACTTTGACATCCTTACTGAGGTGAAATAAATACTGGACCTTTGGAAATATACAAGGTGTAGGTGAGAAGTTGATAACAAAATATGCAACTATAAAAATAAAGCTATGAAATACATGAAACCTTTACCCTTTGGATCATCTCTTACTTTATCAGTCCAAAACACCACTGACTGCTTGTTCTTATGGGGATCCATAATGTTCAACCCTAGGTGCATGAATTTTTCTACATGGGTATATAAAAAGAGATAAGTAATTAAGGATGGGAATATGAAACACATAGTGAGGGAAAGATCAGTCAATTGAGAATTAACCATCTTTTCCCAAAATGTCGATATGTCAAAAAAGAATTCAAGATTCGTCATCAAGATGAACATTCCTAAAATAGATTTATCAATAGTATTGGTCTCTTCCCTTCCTAATATTTTGGCCACAATTTGAAGAACAAGTCTAACATCCTCAACAAAAGTATCTAAGGGTAAATGATAAGGTTATAGAGCAAAATTATTCCCATTAGGAATTAAAAAGAAAGACAATTGAGAATAATTAGATGTTTTCAAGTCTTGAAAATTAGAAAACAAGGTTTCTTTAGAGAAAGGGAGGTAAGGAATTGCAAAAAGAAATCATAATGCTTGTTGAACCAGCAAAGAGGACACCTGGAAGACATTTTCTCCTCGTTTATTCATCACAAAAAAAAATTGAGTATATAATGCAGAGGCAATCCAATATATAAACTTTGGAAACACATGGGTTTGAGGAATCATAGTAGCTAAGACACCTGACATAATAGCAGTTTCATACACAGGATTATTTGCTTCATTGATAAGAATGTGTTGGTAGCTTTCTATATAATTTATGGAGAAAATTGGATCAAAAATATCTCTTTAGGTATCCATTAATGGAATGTGGGAGGAAGAACCCGATAAAACAACCTTCTTATACATTTTAATGATTGCAGAAGGAGAAAATGTCATATAAATACCTGGGTAATAGTGGCAATGCTGACTGGAGCTGGAATTGTGCATAATTGGATCCACGGAAGTGAGAGAAGAGGTCAACAATGATTACAATGAAGGAATAACAATGTTTTATAAGGTAAAACAGAAGAACGGGTGGGAAACAGAAATTAAACGCAACGTGTGGGAAATTCAAAAAAATGGCATTGTGACAAGACGACTGATGAGCTGGCGGTTGACGTGGATGATGCAGTGATGGAGAAATGGCAGCTAATAATGGAAAAGGAAAAACCATTATAAAACCTGGGCTCACTTGTTGTCGTCATACAATGGAAGACTCCTATATGGGAGAAACCCGATGGAGTCCCCCAGCAACCATCGTATGTCATTGATTTGTGGTCAAAGTTGATCACAAAAATTTCATGTGATGGCACTTGAAGGGATAACCCTCGAGTTTGCTCTATCTTCTGGGCCCTGCTCCCTTTTTCCATCACTCACCAAAATATAACCAATGTTTAAATGACCGCAACTTCATTGTTGTCAAGTTTAATTGAGGGACCCACCTTTGAAGATCTCGTGCTTACACTAAAATATGATTAGCACAACTTAATACATAGTCATAGTTTAATAAAAAATTTGACCCTGAGCTTTTCTTATTCCTTGGAGCGTAGTTCTTAGTCCTGTAATTTACAGTATCACAAGGTGATTGAGTATTGCTTATGTTGTTTTACTGAAAATAATATTCCATGGATATCATTTATTTTCAGAGAAAGAAAGGGAACTCCTGACTGTAAAGAGCTTCAAAGGATTCAATCTGCCATTCTATTCAGTAGAAGGAAGGAAGTGTTGTTTATAAGGTGTGATAGGAATCAAACTCCATTTCTACCCTCATTCCATTTCATTCACCCTCTTTTCCCCCTCATTTCCTCCATATTCTGAAATGCTCTGAATCCCATTCAAACCTCAAAACCCACATGCATCATCTTTGGGAATTATTTCTTTATAAACCCTTTTATATAAAAGTCTGAAATTTTGTGGTTATAGCTCCACCCACCCACTAGCAGCCACATCATTTTCTTACTTAAACTTTCCTTATTCATAGCTCCGCCCCCACAACTGTTCTCTTGATATATATATGTCACATAAACCACAATAAATACCTCACTTCCTTTATATCCTAAGCCCAAACCTCTACCTCTCTTCAAAATCGCACATCGCAAGATTCAAAGGATAAGCGCCTAAGTGTAATATTCCTCAATTAGCATGCAACTAATTGGAATATTAAAATCTGATTTTTCTTGTTAGTTAGAAGAATAAGAGTGTAGGGAGACCCATAAATCTCCTTAGTAGGAATAAAACCACTCCAAATGTGAATGGAGGGCATCAAAAGAGCTGGATAAAGCTCCCCTATTTGTGAAGAAGGGAAGAAGCATGTGCATTGGGTCAACTTTGACCAAATCAACAGCGCTAGTATGGAAGTAGTGGACATTCAATGAGGGACAACATAGTTTTGGAGGGAGATCCCTTGCATGGAATTAATGCCTTTAATGAGTGCAGCCAAGGGTGAGGAAGTTCAGAAAGAATATAAGGAAGGGGATGGAAGCCATTGTAAGCATGTTTTGGATTATTATTTTGTTATGGTCTGTTAAGACTCTTGGCTCTCTTCAGCTCTTTAGCTAAGATGACAGTGTTGTTTAGCACAAGGGTGTTTCCGAGCAGGAATACCACCTTCATCCTCGAGGGACTTAGAGTGCCTACTCAGGAGAAGTTCTTGAGAATTATTTCCACATTCCGGTATTTGGCCAAGCTACAACTTTCTTCTATAATGAAGATTTTGTTTAGATATGTGCTAAGTTGCAGGGTGCAGTAGTGGAGGGTTTCATTGGATCATTTCTGAGCTTGTGTTTCAATGGGGGAAGGTTATTTCCATTGGGAGATCAGAAAGGAAGGTCCCTATGCTTCATAATATATTTTGGCATCAGGACAAGTCACCATCATCCCCTACAACGTAGTTCCAATCCATGACTGCGTTATTTTATTGAGAAATTGCAGGGGTGAGTTCAGTGCTCCAGTTGGAGCGTTTTCTTTTCAATGGAGGGATCATCCCTACACTTGAAGAATAATTTGGAGGAGTTCCTTTCAGATTTACATCAGATTCAGCCACCTCCTTTCAGGTGCCTAGTTGCAGAGTTTATTTATCCCTAGGGTTGCATTCTAGCATTCTGATATTTTGTATATTTATGGAAACCCTTCCTGGGTTATCTAGGAAAAGTGTTGAGGAGCATATATCTCCATTTTTTAGCCTTGTTTGAGCATGTATTATCAGATCCATTTATTTATATTGTTGATTTGCATTATTAGCCACTAAAACTACATTGTCTTGGCTTCAGTGTGTTGTGTAGTAGTGGTATTACATGTATTGGTGCTTTTAGGCATTGGAGGCTTCTCTTGCCTAGCTTGAGGGACTTGATCCCCAATATATTGTACTTATGTTCTTGCTATTATACATAATACCATGGATGTATCTTTTCCTCACATGTAATGTATTTTTATTTGTTGCTACTTTCCATTATTGTGAGCTATATTGTTTCTTTCCCCATTTGGGAATAATACACCAAGGGTAAATGTTATAACTGCCGAAGTGTGATATGCGAGATTGGTGGGACCCATATTATCCTCGTATACACCTCGAATGCTTTGAAATCATTCATATAATGGTTCAGGTAGATTTTTCCATTTCTTAACTAAAATCACTTGTTCGCTCGGAAGAGTTTATGGAGGGGTATGTTTCCCGATCGCAATCGCAAATCGCAAAAATTAAAAGATAAGTTGCAAAGGTAAAGTGTTAACTGTGAAGTGCGGTATGCGATGACACTGTGGGGCCCAATTGAAGATCACATATTTTAGAAAACAAGTACAAGGACAAATGTTAAATTCGTCGATATGCGATATGAAGTGACATGGCATGGTGATGTGGCATGATGACATGTCATTGTAACGTGGCAGGTGATGTGACAATGATATGGCAGATGACGTGGCTAGGCTCATGTACCACACATCGCAGATCTCACAGGTTAAGTTTATGGTTAAAATTTAAAAGTTGCGAAGTTTGATAAAGGCCCGAACACGATGTAGTTTCAAAGGCACATTACAAAGGATTTCAAATACGCAAGAAGGGCCTTTTCTGTGTTAAAGCGCATCGGAGGAGGAAAAGGGATTACTATGTAAAATCTATGCAATGCTAAAGTGCGATATGCAATGCGGTGGGACCCAATCGCAATTGAAAATCATGAATCTTAGAAGATAAAATGCAAAGGTAAATTTTTAAAATGTGATCTATGGGCTGCGGGCGGACCCACCTTCCTTAACACGTCATGTTTATATTAAAACCCCTGCAACTCCCAACCATATCCACTCATCTCCGCGCATCGTATGGCCTACAATTCATTTCGGCCTCACTGCACTCGCCGAAGAATAAAAAAGGAGGGGGGTCCAGAATAGGTGGTGTTATCACTCCAGTAAATTCTCAAGTTGTGGGATTTTGGTTTTTATTCAAAGAATACTATAGGTAACCACAAAATTACTTCAAACTCTAGGATCTAGCCTTCCTAGGGTTTAGAGAGGGCTCTCTCTTTAAAGTTTGTGTTTTAATTTGTGAATATTAGGCTACTTATGAAAGTGCAATTTCGGTTTGGTTTTGTTAGATTTGGTGGGAAAATCTCACTTGGAGGGATAGATAGAGGGAAATATACTTTTCCATTAGGCTATGGAGTCTAATTCAAGCTAACAGAACTAGGATCAAGGCCTAAAAGGTCAAATGTCTTCAGGGCAAGATAGATAACCCTTGGAGATATTGGAAATTTGGTTTTTGAGATGGTATGATAGGGATAAAGGGAACTTAAGGATCCTTTGATCCAGAAAAAGGAATTAGTAGATAGAGGTCAAATGGGAGAGGGAGAAATTAAGGGTTCCCTACACCGGAAATCAGAAGAAAAAAAAGAAATGATAATTTTTAGGTGTCTGTAGTTTGCAAGATTGGCAAGAACAAACGCTGTAGAGCCAACATCGAAACCACTTTGGAATATTAGGATCTAGCCCTCCTATATTCAGAGAGGGATCTCTCTATATAAGTGTTTTCAAAGATATTATATTTAAGGCTTATGATATGATATTAGGCTAGTTATAAAGCACAAGGGTTTTTGTTTGTTTTGGTTGGGATGAATACCATTAAAATGAAGGAAGTCTTTTGCGGGGTAAAGTTGTGAGTAGGTTGAAAATGGTTTAGCTGATAACATAGGTAAGAAACAGTGTCAATCCATTGGGCTATGGAGTCACAAAATGATTTAATTGCACAACAATTTTCAAGAGTGGTCTATGGGGCAAGTCATCTATGCCAATAGATCTCTTTAAGTTTATTTATGTTATGAAACATTAAGAAGTAGTGAAAGAAGAAAACATATAAGAAAACAAAAATTAGCTTAAGATCAAGTAAGGACATTTAACCTAGCATGCTTTTAGCATACTCAAAGGAAAACAAATAATAGCTTAAGATCAAATAAAGAATTTTAACCTAGTCTGCTTTCGACATATTCTCATAAGATAACACTTAAGAAAACAAAGAATAGCTTAAGATCAAGTAAGGAATTTTAACCTAGCCTGCTTTTAGCATATTCAAAGGAAAACATTCAAGATTAACATAAAAAGTAGTCTAAGATCAAGTAATGAATTTTAAACTAGCCTGCTTTTGACATACTTTCAAGAGATATTTTCAAAGCAACTGTTGGAGAAGAAACTAGAGGATAGGGCTAACCATAAAATTCTCTAATTCAACTTTAGTTAGAAAACTTTGTAAGAACATTCAAGGACAAAATCTCAAGTTTTACTCAGCAAGACAAGGGCTCACCAACATTCCTTGACTGACCACACTCTATTGAATTATCCTCAAATACACAATTAGTAGAAAACATAAAGATAAAGATTTATTAGTGAGATTTAGGGTACTTGACAGTAAATCGTAATCTATATTTTCTGTTCTTTATCAGAGAAAATGGACAATATGGAAAACATGAGAAAAATAACAATTTACAATAAGAAAGACATCACCATTGGCATAGACCAGGATCCCATAAATAAGCTTGTATATTTGATGTTAAAAAAAGTTACAATCTTAAATTCTAGTGGGTCTTTACAACTTCAAACTTCGCATCTCGGCCTATCTTTCTTCTATTACAAAATAGAGCTTCAACAGCCTCAATTTCTATTTAAATTCAATGAGTATTCAAAGACCAACCCTTACAATGTGCTCCTCCTGGAGCTTTTATAGAATAATGAGGAGGTGAAGTGTAAGAAGGGTTCATTTGTTCAATTAATGAAGAGTAAGTGCTTCTCAGCCTTTGGGAGGCCAAATAGAGAAGCTTTCAAATGTTTTAACTCTGCTAATTGATTATTACATTAAATTTTATCAACTTCAGTCACTTTTGTTGACTTTGGGGGCTCTTGGTAGGCTGGCAATTAATTTCGAGCTGTCTTTGGAAAAATATCTCTAACTGTGCATTTACTGTGTATTCTTTTGAGGAAAAAAGTCTGTAGGTGGCATTTTTGGTCTCCAGAGAAGTAAAGGCTTCTGATATTTGGCATTTAAAACCTTTCTTCTGTTGATCTGTCTACCTTATCACTTTTAAACCCTGATTAGGCCTTGATATTTCTTTTGGGCCTTTGTAATCATCTTTGAGCTTTAAACTTTATTTGCTGACTGTATTTACTATTAAATATCCCTTTTTCTTTGACTTTCGGTCTTCATTGTAGGGTTAAGCTGCTTAATCTTCTATTCTTATGTATTTAACCCTTTATCCTTGAATTTTTGATGACTTTCTCTTTAATCCTCTGTGTTTAACCTTCAAACTATGTATTTATCCTTAAACTTATAATATTAAGCCTTTAATCTTCCAATCTGATGTATCAACCCTTTTCACTTTGATTATTTGCTGGCTTTCCATTTAATCAATTGTTTTAGTCTTTAACCCCTTTTTTTTTACGTTTAAACTGTCCTTTTCCCCTTTTAAATTGATTTAGGCCTCGGTTTTGTGCTTTAGTCTTGTATTTGGACCACAAGGGTCCTCATCTTTGTCCCTTTCCCTTATGAACTGTGGGGAGGGTTTTCGCTTCAAAAACCATCATAAAACCTGCAAAAAACAACAAAATATGTTATAAAACCTGCGATGGAGGGTTTTGACTGCTTAGGAGGTTGGCGGAGGTGGAGGAGTAGTGGAGAGGAGCGGGATATGCAGGTAGAAGAGGTTATATGGAGGAAACCATAAAAAACCAGGTTTAAAACCGTATTTGGCGCAAAATTAGAGATTGGTGGTTTTTTGAAAACCGTCGGCGGTTTTCACGTGATGATAGAGTGATAAGTGGTTTAGTCTGGAGGGAACGCGATTGAATCACAAAAAGATGTGTGGCTTTGGAAAAACAAGCGATCTCGCATGATGTTTGGTTGTTCAAACCTTGGTGATAAAAATTGTGTGAAACACAATGTGGGCCATTGGATTAAGTGGGGCAAATCCAACGGTGGAGGGATAAGCGCGAGGAAGAAAGATGCTCGAGCAGAAGCTCTAGTGGGAGCCAGGTGGCATGCAACGGTTGGATGGGCGGCTGGGTAGTGGGAGGTAGGCCCCGATGATATTTGATGTCAGGGGTAAACAAGAGCCGTCAGATCTCATAGATCGACAACGGAGATCGTTTATAGGGGTGAAAGGATAGAAATGGGTCGGGCGATCACAGGGCGAAAGAGGCGGTGTAATAGCTGTTGATCTTTAAAGATAAACAGTTGGGATTGCTTTGTGAAGTGACAAGGTGGGGATAAGGGAAAAGAAGGGAAGGAAGGAAGGGACAGCGGGATTAGGTTGAAGGATCAGTCCTGTGGAAAGATAAGGTGACCAGGAGTAGAGGGAAAGGAGCTAAGGAAATGGTGAAAATGGGCGATCGACGGGTCAAATGTGGGCTGTCAGATCCTATGGATCTACGGTGTAGATCTCATCAGGATATCATTTATCGGAGTGGGAAATTTATAAAGAAAGTTTAGGTTTTAAATGAAAATGCTGATGCGATGGGGGCTTGGGATAAGGAAAAAGGCATGGTCCTATGGGAGAACAAAGAATTGGGGCTAAGGGAAAGGGGCTAATGGTTAGGCGCTTGGTCATAGCGCAGGGTTTTATGGCGGTAACTGTTGGGCCGCTAATATGCCATTATTATTATCACTTTTTAACACCTATTTCATACATTTCTACTCTTCTTTATCATGTCATTTATCATAATTTATCATATAATTCCATTTTATAATTAGTTATGCTCTTATGGATAAATATTATTTTTTTCTCCTTTATTTTTAATAAATTGATGATTATTATGCATGATTTTATCAATGATGGTTTATTAATATATTTTGTAACATCACTCACCATTTTAGCCTCCAAGATATTTGCCGGATTGCAGATTTGATCTCTAGATCATCATCAAATATTCCAACTCAGAAATTTTCTGGAATAAGAAGTGTCAGTTTTGCGTTGGAAATTCTGGGCAAATGGAGAAGAATCTGGAAAATCAAGAACATGGGTTTTGTCCAGAACGGACCAAATTAACTTTATTGAAGAATGGGTTGCCCAAATTCGGTCTATATTAAGAGAAAAAGAAGGTTCTTTGAGGAAGATTTTCCCAGATTCACTGTTGCGGTCGTTTTCCAAATGATGTCAATTGAAATACCAAATTCGACTTGTTCTTGTTGAATGATTGATGGAAATATATTTTCTTGCTGATCAAGTTGTTGGGAACAATTCAATTTTGTTATGAGAGATCACATTTACTATTTACTTTATCATCTGTCTGATTATAAAAGGAGAGCATGTATTGCCATGGGGGAGAGATTTTCTGTTGTAATTTTCAGAATTATTCATCAACTCTTGTTAATTAAAACAGAGTACTACTGCTCTAAACATTATTTACATTTGATTAATACAAGAGCTCGTTGTCATTCCATTACTTAATTCTGCAGTATCCCAGTGGTGCTCCATTAGCGGCAAAGGGCCCGACCCTAGTGGATCTATATGTTGTTTCTATCCTTATCTTTTAATTATTGTGTGTGACAGCTTGTATTTGTTTTCATTATGGTTTGCAAGTTAACTGGTTTATTGTTCATTACTTATTTTTGTTTGTTATATTAACAAATCACATTGTTGTTCTTTTATTATTTAACAAGAATATTAATTCTGTATAATTTATCTTATTATATCTTAATAGAGCTTCTCTGTTCTATTTCCATTATGGTTTCATTCCACTTGTTGTTTCGTTTGACTGATATTCATTACAGTTTGCTATTCAATAGGATTCATTATTTGATTCCATTAGTTAAGAGTTTGTTGTTTGGATTTATTAAATAGTATACATCAAGGGCTACTTAGGATAGAAACAGGTTTCAAAAATATTCACTTTTGGTCCCTCAAAACGTGACTACCCCAACTCTGTTTTTTGAAATTTCATCAAGCCCGCAAGCAAAACAAATATGATATTCAAACAATTTTTCCATATTGGTGATAAAAATGAATATGACTGTTTGTAGAATTTTTATTTCCAATATAATGCATCTACATACACAAATAAATTAAAATATTTATCACCGACGTTGATTTTCACAGCGTGTTGCAACAAAAACATTTTTTACATAATAATAAAAATGTATTTATTTATGTCCTTATTTATTTATTTTCTCCACTAACATACTCTTCTTTGAAAATTGAATATTCTTACGTATAAGAGTACTTCCAGTGGAGCCATTTTCTAAATAAGACTTCTATTATGTACATACCCAAATTTGAGAAATGCATGTTAATAAATAGTAGGGTATGAGAATCAAACTTCCCTTGAAAATATGGTGCCAAAAATTGTTGAAGTATGGAGTAATGCTGCAAACAAATGGAGTGGAACCAATATTCAATGTATCCCTTACTTTCTTGATTTCCCATAGCCTTCATATCATAAAGTTCTTGATTGTTTAAAATGGCTTGTTGATGCAAGCTAGAAGAAACCTCATCTACAATTTTTGGATTTGATACATTCTGAATCTCAGTGTAAGTTTTCTCCATTGGTGCATGTGAGATAGAATGGGTGGGAAGGGTGGGTAGATTTTTTAGTTCAACACTGTAAGCATGTTGTACTGGTTTATTGTGGTGAGGGTGTGGAATGAGTTGAGCATGAAATTGTGTAGGGAATGAAGCATTTTGATGATGTAGTTGATTGGGTTGAGTGGATGATTTTGATAGGCAAGCAAGATGTTGTGGAAGATCTGGAAGATGTGTTTGTGCTACAAGATGAGGGAGAGTAGTCATGCAATAATAAGATGAACCATGCCAAACTTGTAGAAAATATTGGTGGTGGTTATATTGAGATTGGCATGGTTGCCCTAACATATGAGTATTCCATAATGGATTATGCAAGTAAGAGAATGGAGAGGAAGTGTTTTGAACCATACCTGTAGGCCACGATTTCCATGGTTTTGACCTTGTTGCAGCTTCCCCATCTCTTTGATATGCTACTTCCAAATTAGATAAGGAAGAGTGAGTATCTATGGGATGCTCCTTTTGGTAATGAGGGAAAAACACTTCATCAAATTCTTGATTTCTCTGAACCTACAAAACATTCAATTGTGAATTTAGAGAGCTAATAAAATCATATTTAAAATTTTCAAATAAAACCTTGATTTCAGCTCTTATGTCTCTTGTTCTTGTAGTAAATTTGGAAGAGAAAGAAGAAAATTCTCTAGAATTCTTACCAGCCTTGGAAATTCCTCTTGAATACCTTATGCACAACTCACAAACATCATCATATGATAACTGAAAAACATCACCTTTTCCTATCATATTTAAGAGTTCTAAAAATTCATCTTTGATTCCTTTAAGAAGGAGTGTTTTCAAGATCTCTTTTTCCAAATGCTTATGCTTTGATTTTTGAAGGTTATATTGAAATCGTTCTACATAGTCCTCCAAGATTTCATCTTCCCCTTGTATCATATCAAAAATATCTTCATTGGTTTTGCAGTAGTCTTGGTACTTCTTCAAGAATATGTTCTTCATGTCCTCCCATGTTTGGATGCAGTTCCCACCTAGGCTCATGAACCATCAGACAGCTGCTCCTTTTAGAGTAAGAGGAAACATTTTCAATCTTTAATCATTAGTACAATAATCATATCCTCTGAAAAATACGTCAAACTCAAATAAGAAAGTATCTGGATCTTCATTTGTCAAACCATGAAAATTTGGTAGAGACAATGGGGGAATTATGTGCATTTGTGTCACTCCTCCTAGATCTTTGATATGGAATTCAAAAGTTGCAATGTGAGCCATTTCTTACCATAATAGAAGATGTTTTTCATGTGTTTCTTTGAGGACTTTTAACCTGGACTTTGAAAATTCCATCATAGTATCACCTAAACAATATGACCTAAGAAGTAAAAAGAATCAAGAAACTCCCAAGAAGAAAACCTCTGAAAATTCTGCCAAAAACAGCCCTGAAAATACTTCTAAAAAGACAGTAGAAAATCATAAAATAGTGGCTGAAATTTCTGATCCAAACAAGAGAAAAGACACCCAAATCAATGAAAAACACAGTGGTAACCCTAGCAACACTATTATTTCATCTAATGCTCCTGAAAAAATAATTTTAGCTGCTATAAATAATAGAAATCAGCAAGCTGATTTTGCTGATGAAACCGTGACTAAAAAGGCTGAATCAAACTTTTTGAAAAATCAGATTCCCTTCAGCCTAGAGAGTGAAATTGCCAAAATTAAAATCCCTATCCCACTCACTAATTTGGTCACTCAAAATTTATATAGATGTCAGGTTTTGAAAGCTCGAAACATAAAAGAAATTCATGATACTATTAACTTAAATGATGATACACCAGAGCTTTTGTTTGGTCCTAAAATTGAAGGAAAATTTCAAGAAGGAACTACCCCTCCCTTCTACATCAGTTTGAATATCCATGATAATATTTTTCACAATGCCATGCTTGATTCAGGGGCATCAAATAACCTTATGCCTAAAGTAATAATGGAAAAACTAGGCCTTGAGGTAAATAGACCTTATAAGGATTTATATTCCTTTGATTCAAGCAGAGTAAGATGCCTAGGCCTTATAAAAGATATCTGTGTTAACTTAGCTCAAATTCCAGCCAAAAGCTTAGTGATGGACATTGTAGTGGCTGATATATCGCCCAAATATGGCATGCTTCTCTCAAGATCATGGGGTGCTAAGTTACAAGGCACTATGCAGATGGATATGACTTATGCCACCATCCCTGTCTTCAGTCAACCTAGAATAATCTATAGGGAGACACACATGAAATACATGGTGAGTAACCAAGAAATACCTGTGAATTCTCCTCTTTATTCCATACACACTAACGTTGACTCATTTATTCTTTACAATGGTGAGATTCCTAATGAGCAAGAGTTAGTCAATGAAACATCACCCAATTTAGTGTTCCCTCCACATCCAATCATAGGGGCAGCCATAAATTAAGAGGAAAATAAGGAAGAAACAAAAATAAATTTTTCTAATTCAGAAAATTAAAGGAAGCAAATCACAGGTATTGAGGTCTAAAATAGTCATGTATATAGTGCAGATCATGGAAATCAAAGAACAATTCCTCAAAACACTGAAAATCTTGAGGAAGAAAACAAAATTCAGCATAGGGAAAACCCACAGGAACTTCACAATGACTGCTGTAATAAACAAGACAGAGAGGATAGAAATGAAGTAAATGAAAAATCTGAAAATAGTCCTCTTTGCAGTATGAGTTTTGATGGATCTTGCTCTAAATATGGTGCAGGAGCAGGCATATGGGTGCATAACACTGAAACTAATCATGCTGAGGGACATTCCTTTAGATTAAACTTCCAATGTACAAATAACATAGCAGAGTATGAGGCTCTCATTTTAGGCCTACATTTATTGAAGAAATTAGGGGCCAAAAGAATAAAAGTTCATGGAGATGCAGAATTGATAATTAGGCAAGTAAATGTGGAATACAATGCCAAATATCCCAGACTTAGAGCCAATAGAGATGATGCCATGGACTTGTTAAAAAAATTTGATGAATTCCAACTTACCTTTGTCCCAAGGAATCAAAATATCCTTGCCAATGGATTAGCCTTTGCTGCTAGGACTTGTCTTACACCTTATGAAACCAAGCAATGCACCACCCAAGTCAAATATAGACCAGTTGTCCTAGATAATGAAAAATACTAGCAATTTTTTGATGGAGATAAACAAATAGAAGACTTCCTACAGTCCAAAAATGAATTTGAAACATCAAACTCAGATTCAGAGTATGAACAAGATTATCCTATTGAAGAAAAACCACTTGTTGAAGAAGAAAAATCTCCTAAGATTGCTGTAATAAATTTGTTAACCTATGAACCCAATCATGAAACAGAGAATAGCATAGATTTAGAAAATGAAGACTTAGAAGTGCTGCAATCTAAATATCTCAGCTTGCTAAGAGGACCAGTCCCATTAGAGGAATTGTTTGACTTGAATGATGCTGCTAAAAAGCCAAAACTGGAAACTATTGAAACTGAAGTAGAAGAATGCAACATAGGCAGTGGGGAAAAACCCAAAATGATCAAATTGTCCAAGACACTGTCGGATCAAATTAAACTGAAATATATTAAGATTTTTAAAGAATTTTCTGATGTGTTTGTATGGAGTTATGAATAGCTTAAATCATATGATACAGAAATAATCCAGCATAAGAAACATCTCAAAGAAAACCAAAAGCCTTTTAAACAAAAATTGCGCAGAATTAACCCTGTTCAGTTACCTCTGGTAGAGAAATAACTTAGAAATATGTATGATGCTGGAATTATAATACCTATTAGACACTCAGAGTGGGTGTCTAATCTTGCATCTGTTAGGAAGAAAACATGATAAATAAGGCTTAGCATTGACTTTAGAAACTTAAACAAAGCCTCATTAAAGGACAATTATCTCTTACCCAAAATGGATCATATCTTACAAAGGGTAGTTGGTTCTAGAAGAATTTATTTGCTAGATGGATTTTCAGGTTACAATTAAATATTGGTACATCCTGATGATCAACTTAAAATAGCCTTTGCTACACCTTGGGGTACTTTCATGTATTTGAAAATACCTTTTGGTTTAATGAATGTTGGTGCCATTTTCTAGAGAGCCATGGATATTTCATTTTCTGAAGAAATAGGTTACTTCATAGTGATTTACTTAGATGACATCACTGTCTATTCTAAAACAGATGAAGAAAACCTTATACACTTGAGAAAATTCTTTGAAAAATGTAGAAAATTTGGACTATCATTAAATCCAAAGAAAACATTGTTTGGTCTCCAAGAAGATAAACTTATTGGACATATCATATTAGAAGAGGGAATAAGGATAGATCCAAAGAGGATTTATGGTATACTGCAAATCAACCATCGTAGAAACATCAAGGAACTTCAATCTTTCATTGGAAAGATTAATTTCTTGAGAAGGTTCATACCCAATCTAGCTGAACTCCTTAGAAACATGACAAACATGCTTAAAAGAGAAGGAGTTAAATGGAACTTAGAAGCAAAGAAATCATTTGAGCTGGTAAAACAAGCACTTACCAAAACACGAGTTCTCATTAGTCCTGATTTTACAAAATATTTCTTCATTTTTTAATTTGCATCAGAACATACAGTATCTGCTGTCCTATTATAGAAAAACATGAATGGACAAGAGCAGCCAATTGCATTTTTTAGCAAGGCATTAAGAGATGCATCTTTGAAGTACAACATAATGGAAAAATAAGCCTTTTCCTTAGTCAAGGCCTTAAAAGACTTCAGAGTTTACATTTTACACTCCCACATTATAGCATTTGTGCCTCATTTAGTTGTAAAAGACATATTGACCCAAGATCCAGATGGAAAAAGAGGAAAGTGGATTGTTGTGATTTTAGAATATGATTTAGAGATCAAACCCACTAAGCTCATAAAATTTCAAGGACTAGCAAAACTTATGGTTGAATCCAATTTTCAAGCTCTTGATATAAACATGTTTAATGCATTGGATGAACAAGAGGATTTGACAACTCCAATTATTGAAGATCATTTTTTGAATTCATCTTGGTATGCTGATATTTTGTATGTTTTTCTCAATCTAAATGTCCCTCCTAGTTTGTCTAAAACTAAGGCAAGATTCTTAAAATTGAAAACTGTAAATTACTGCATTTTGGATAAATGTTTATATTGGAAAAATTCTAGTGTATTATTGCTTAAATTTTTTCCTGAGAATGATGTAGAAAATATCAAGCATGAGTTTCATGAAGGAGACTGTGGGGGCCACCTCTATTGGAATTCAACTGCTAAAAAAATCCTTAGAGCTGGTTACTACTAGCCCACTCTCTTTCAAGATGTCCACAAAATGATTACTGCCCATCACAAGTGCCAAATTTTTTAAGGCAAAATAAAACTGCTTCCTTTACCTCTGCAACCAATCACTGTTGAAGCTCCTTTTTAGCAGCGGGGTTTAGAATTTATTGGGGAAGTCCATCCTGCCTCATCTTCCCAACATAGATGGATCCTCACAACAATAGACTATTTTACCAAATGGATAGAAGCCATCCCATCTAGGAATGCCACCGATTCAGTCATCATTTCATTCCTTGAAAACCATATACTATCTAGATTTGGTTGTCCTAGAAAGATCATAACTGATAATGCTGCTGCATTTGGGTCTAAAAATATGGTTGAATTCTGTCATAAATATCATATTATTTTGGGTCATTCTATAGCATATTACCCTCAAGGTAGTGGTTTGGCAGAATCCTCAAATAAAAGTTTGGTAAACATAATCAAGAAGTTGCTGGAAGATAACAATAAATCATGGCACAATAAGCTAGTACATGCTTTATGGGTAGAAATATTGACAGTTAAAAATTCAATTGGGATGTCTCCTTACTAGCTAGTTTATGGAACTGATGCAATATTTCCAACCAGTTTAGGAGTGCCAGTCATGAAGCTGATCCAAGAAGTACAGTCTGAAGATGATGATATGACAAGAAGAATAAATCAAACTATACATCTATAACAAACCAGGGAGGAGGTATACACCAGAGCACAACAACTACAAGAAAACATCAAGAATTTGTTTGACAAAAGAACCAAGGCAAGTGATTTTAAAATTGGTGATAAATTTTTAAAATGGGATTCAAGGAGAGAAGATAAGGGCAAACATGGAAAATTTGATAATTTATGGCAAGGCCCTTATCTTATCCAATCTGCTATTGGGAACAATGCATTCTTTCTTCAAGAATTGGATGGAGATGAATACTTTGGAGGTCCTATCAATGGCAGGGCTCTCAAACATTATTTTTGTTAACTAATATTTTTAGTTTCATATCTTTTTCATTTTCATTGTATATAACACTACTTTTTGAATTTGAAAAAATAAAAAGCATACAAACAATACAAAAGAGAAAAGAGGGCAGAAATAAAACAAGAAAGGTACAGCCCCATACCAAAAAAGGAAGAGAAAATATGAAAGTGTGCAAGCTTAAATGCCACTACCAAGAAAAAGAAACACTGCTATTTAGTCATATAGCCTAATCATGACTATATAGATTTCAATTTACTACCGATAGGTTAGTGAATCTGATTTTTCAAATTGTTTAATCTTGGCTTATCAGCAGATTAGATTAGGATAGAAAGAAATGGCTCTAGTCAGACCAAAATTTGAGCCAAAGGAAAAGAAAGAATGGTTCAAACATGCTCAAAATCTGAACCGAGAAATAATAGAAAGAGAACAACTTTAAAGAATCAAAACTAGAGCTGAAAGAAAGAATGAAGGATGCTTTTTGTTTTTCAGATCTTAAGCCTTCACAGTTTTTTTTTAAATTTCTGCAAATAAATTCTATGTGCAGCTTATACATACAGCCATAGACACCATAGCAAATCAGACAATCTAATCCTAATTTGACTGTGTTTAATTTTTTTTTTTAGAAAATAGAGAATAAAATATGTCAGACAGTTTAATCCTGACAGATAGTAGCTTAGGCAGAGAATTTATAAGTTAAACAGCTTAATCTGGACTCATGGAAGAAATAAGGGTATATTTAGACTAGTTTCTTTCTTTCAATAAAAGAATAACATATTGATGACAAAAGGTTTGCAAGTCCAAGTGCACCTTAAGAAGAAAAAATGTTAGGAAAGGTAGGCTGTGTAGGTAGAATGTCTGGGAGAAATTTGTTTGCTGATATAAAGTACTGAATCATATTTCTAAGCAACATGATCAAGGAAGAAAAGGTTGTCAATGGATAAAGGCATAGGTCTACATCCCAGAGATAAATTTCTGAAGTTCTTGACACCTCCAAGGAGCTGCCATCCCCGAGTGGAGCCACTATTAGCCATCAGTAAAAAAATTTCATAAACAAATGATGGGTAAAACAGATCCTGAGCCTTCAAGAGATTATTTTCATAAGAAATTTTCTCATTCTTGAATTATTTTGATGCTACTTAAACTAAAAATTGATTTTCACTTCTATTTTATTGAAGAAATCCAACAAGAAACCATGCTGATATCCAAAAAGATTGTTTTTAGGCCTTTTCATCATTTTCTAAACCTATTTTCACTCATTTTTGCCCTTATTCACCCTCCATTTTCCTCTGAAAAATCCCCTTTCCTCCTTCTCATTTTACCCTCATCATCCTAAAAAACCTTCAAAATTACCTTTCATTTCATAAAAAATCCCCTTTTATAGCTATAAAACCCCTTTTTATGGTTAAAAAACCCTTCTTTTTAGCTATTAGAACTTGAAAAAACCATGAAAAACCACAAAAAATGCATAAAAACCTTTGTAAAACCCCTTCCACCCTTTTAGGCCTTAAGTCCCCTTGGCTTAATCCCCCTCCCTTGTTACCACCATAAAACCCTGCGTTATAACCAAGCACCTAAGCATTAGCCCCTTTCCCTTAGCCCCAATTCTTTGTTCTCCTATAGGACCATGCCTTTTTCCTTATCCAAAGCCCCCATCGCATCAGAATTTTCATTTAAAATTTGCATTTTCTTTATAAATTTCCCACTCTGATAAACGATATCCTGATGAGATCTACACCATAGATCCACAGGATCTGACGGCCCACATTTGACACGTCGATTGCCCATTTTCACCATTTCCTTAACTCCTTTCCCTCTGCTCCTGGTCACCTTATCCCTCAACAGGACTGCGCCTTTGACCTAATCCCGCTGCCCCTTCCTTCCTTCCCTTATTTTCCCTTATCCCCACCTTATCACTTCAAAAAGCAATCCCAACCATTGATCTTTAAATATCAACGTCTATTACACCGCCCCTTTCGCCCTGTGATCGCCCGACCCATTTCTATCCTTTCACCCCTACAAATGATCTCCACCATCAATCTATGAGATCCGAAAGCTCTTGTTTACCCCCAACATCAAATCCCGTCAGGGCCTACCTCCCAGTACTTAGCCGCCCATCCAACCATTGCATGCCATCTGGCTCCCACTAAAGCTTCCGCCCGAGCATCTTTTTTCCTCGTGCTCATCCCTCCATCGTTGGATCTACCCCGCTTAATCCAATGACCTACATTGTGTTTCACGCAATTTTTACTACCGAGGTTTAAACAACCAAACATCGTGCGAGACCATTGGTTTTTCCAAAGCCACGTGTCCATTTGTGATTGGATTGCGTTCCCTCCAGAGTAAACCACTTATCACTCTATCATCGCGCGAAAACCGCTACTGGTTTTCACAAAACCACTAATCTCTAATTTCACGCCAAATATGGTTTTAAACCTGGTTTTTGCAGGTTTCCTCCATAAAACCTCATCTTCCTACATATCCTGCTCCTCTACACTGCTCCTCTGCCTCTGCCAACCTCCTAAGAAGTCAAAACCCTCCATCGTAGGTTTTAATAACATATTTTGTTGTTTTTTGCAGGTTTTATGATGGTTTTTGAAGTGGAAACCCTCCCCATAGTTCATAAGGGACAGGGACAAAGATGAGGACCCTCGTGGTCCAAATATAGGCCTAAAGCACAAAACCGAGGCGTAAATCAATTTAAAAGGGGCGAAGGACAATTTAAACGTAAAAACAAAGGGGTTAAAGACTAAAACAGTGGACTAAAGGGAAAGCCAGAAAATAATCAAATTGAAAAGGGTTGATACATCAGATTGGAAGATTAAAGGCTTAATCCTATAAGTTTAAGGATAAATACATAGTTTGAAGGTTAAACACAGAGGATTAAGGAGAAATTCATCAAGAATATATGCTTACTCCCAACATGTTCATGTGCTCATCCTCTGTTTGTTCATTTGTTTCTTCATCCTCATTAACATAATTTTCTTGGAAAGGAGGTCTGATCTGTTGATCAGCATCTCTTTGTCTGTTCTGAGGTTGATTTCTCTTAAAGTTTTGATTATGGTTTTGGGGCTGATTTTTGTTTTGAGGAGCTGATTGAAATTCTCTAGATTGAGCTCTCTCAAGCATGCTCATTCTCTCCATCATCTTCTCCATCATCGTTTCTAGTTTTGAGTCAGATGTGGAAGGTGCAACTTCATTCCTATATGATACCCTCTTCTTAGTTTTCATTCTGGCTCTCTTCTCAATCAGATTTGTTTCGACACTAAGAGCTCCCTTCTGCATGTCTTCTAAGGTTAAGGGATCCATTTCTCTTAGCTGATAAGCCATTTCAGGATCAAATCCTTTAGGGAATTTGGCCAAAGATGAGCCTTGTGGAGGTTTCAAATTTGGGGGTAGTGCATTATAAACACTATTAAATCTAGTGCAATAATCTTGCACACTCTCCCCAACATTTATTTTGAGGCTGTTATAATCTGAAAGTATTTGAAGAGGGTTCTTCCTAACTTTCCATTTGTTTATGAATGTTTTATGGAAAGCTTGGAGATCATTGATACTATGAGGGGTTAAGCCTTTGAACCATTTTCTTGCTTCTCCCCCCTAAACTTTAAGCAAATAATCTAAGTTTAATGGTCTCATCATCTATCTCATTTCTATCAAAATAGTCATTCATCTTATCCACATGTATTTGAGCAGTAATAGTACCACTAGCATCATATAATGGAATCTTAGACTGATAGTCTTGTGGCAAATTGGCTAAGGGTAAAGGAAGAACTAGAGGAGCATACCATGCTGCCATGATAGGAGGTTGTGGAAAGAATGGGGGGTTTACAAGTGGAGGGTTTATGAGAGGAGGAGGAGGATGAAGTGGAGTAGTTTGAATAGTGGGTGTATGGAGAACAGAGGTACTTGGACTAGCAAAAAACTGTTGAGCATAGGATGAGAAAAACCAAAGTTATGAATAAAATGAAGGTCAGGTGGGTGGTTTCTCTACTACCAGGATGTTCACCACTATGTTGGGGTGAATGTGAAGGCTCAAAGTCTATCTGATCTATATCAGTAAGTGACTTAGTTCTGGATGGGTTTCTTAAGTCAACTTGAGTATTTTGCAGAGCTAAGAGGTTTTTAGGGACAAAATTAGCTCTATGAATTGGTCTGACAATATTTGAAGCCTTGGATTTAGGAGATTTCCTCAGGATTATTTCTGGATTATCAACTATATCAGGAGGATTTGGGTCAGGATAGGCTCTAGTATAAATTCTTCTAGAAGCCACTATGTAGTGTTTCTAGACCCAATGATGAGACACGTTCAGCCAAGTATGACAGTCTTTTAAAGGCTAGCTAATCTGTTTCAAAGAAAACTCAATCCTCAAAGTCTTCTTAACTGAGTTTCTATGATGTTATGGTAAATGTTTTCCCAGTGGAGTCTTAGGAAATACTAGTGGGGTCAGCAGGCCTAATGAATACCAATGGAGTTGCTAGGGGAAGGATTTTTACTTGTTTTTCAAGGATTGGTTGTTGTTCACCATCAAAAATCAATGATAACCAGTCTTGGTGACACTTGATTCATTTAGAAATAGGGGTTAGTTGAGTTGTGAAGTTATCTATTACTCAATAATTTCCCCAGTATGGTCGCCACTTTGTTAGGTCTCTGTATTTTGCAAGATTGGCAAGAAAAAATGCTGCAGAGCCAACATCAAAACCACTTTGGAATCTTAGGATCTATCCCTCCTAGATTTAGAGAGGGATCTCTCTATATAAGTGTTTTGAAATATATTATCTTTAAGGCTTATGATATGATATTAGGCTAATTATAAAGCACAAGGGTTTTTGGTTGTTTTGGTTGGGATGAATATCATTAAAATGAAGGAAGCATTTTGGGGGGTAAAGTTGTGAATAGTTTGAAAATGGTTCAGCTGATAAGATAGGTAAGAAACAGTTTCAATCCATTGGGATATGGAGTCACAAAAGGATTTAATTGCACAAAAAGTTTCAAGAGTGGTCTATGGGGCAAGTCATCTATGTCAACAGATATCTTTAAGTTGATTTATGGTATGAAACATTAATAAGTGGTGAAAGAATCAAACATATAAGAAAACAAAGAGCAGCTTAAGATCAAGTAAGGACTTTTAACCTAGCCTGATTTTAACATACTCAAAGGAAAACAAAGAATAGCTTAAGATCAAATAAGGACTTTTAACCTAGTCTGCTTTCAGCATATTCTCATAAGAAAACAAAGAATAGCTTAAGATCAAGTAAAGACTTTTAACCTAGCCTAATTTCAGCATATTCAAAGGAAAAAATTCAAGATTAACATAAAAAGTAGTCTAAGATCAAGTAAGGACTTTTAACCTAGCCTTCTTTTGACATACTTTCAAGAGATCTTTTCAAAGCAACTGTTGGAGAAGAAACTAGAGGACAGGGGTAACCATAAAATTCTCTAATTCAACTTTAGTTAGCAAAATTTGTAAGAACATTCAAGGACATAATCTCAAGTTTTACTCAGCAAGACAAGGGCTCACCAACATTCCTTGACTAACCAGACTCTATTGAATTATCCTCAAATATACAATTAGCAGAAAACATAAAGATAAAGATTTATTAGTGAGATTTAGGGTACTTGACAGTAAATCTTAATCTATATTTGCTGTTATTTATCAAAGAAAATGGACAATATGGAAAAAATGAGAAAAATAACAATTTACAATAAGAAAAACATCACCATTGACATAGACCAGGATCCCATAAATAAGCTTGTATATTTGATGTTCAAACCAGTTACAATCTTCAAGTCGAGTGGGTCTTTACAACTTCAAACTTCTCATCTCAGCCTATCTTTCTTCTATTACAAAACAGAGCTTCAACAGCCTCAATTGCTATTTACATTCAATGAGTATTCAAAGACCAACCCTTACAATGTGCTCCTCTTGGAGTTTTTATAGTAGAATGAGGAGGTGAAGTGTAATAAGGGTTCATTTGTTCAATTAATGAAGAGTAAGTGCTTCTCAGCCTTTGGGAGGCCAAATAGAGAAGTTTTCAAATTTTGTAAGTCTAATAATTGATTATTACATTAAATTTTATCAACTTTTGTCACTTTTGTTGACTTTGGGGGCTCTTGGTAGGCTGACAATTAATTCTGAGCTGTATTTGGAAAAATATATTTGACTGTGCATTTACTGTGTATTCTTTTGAGGAAATAAGCCTGTAGGTGGCATTTTTGGTCTCCAGAGAAGTAAAGGCTTATGATATTTAGAATTTAAAGCCTTTCTTCTGCTGATCTGTCTGCCTTATCACTTTTAAACCCTGATTAGGCCTTGATATTTCTTTTGGGCCTTCGTAATCATCTTTGAGCTTTAAACTTTATCTGCTGACTGTATTTACTGTAAAATATCCCTTTTCCTTTGACTTTCGGTCTTCATTGTAGGGTTAAGCTACATAATCTTCTATTTTTATGTATTTAACCCTTTATTCTTGAATTTTTGATGACTTTCTCTTTAATCCTCTGTCTTTAACCTTCAAAATATGTATTTATCCTTAAAATTATAGGATTAAGCCTTTAATCTTCCAATATGATGTATCAACCCTTTTCACTTTGATTATTTGTTGGCTTTCCCTTTAATCCATTGTTTTAGTCTTTAACCCCTTTGTTTGTACATTTAAACTGTCCTTTGCCCCTTTTAAATTGATTTAGGCCTCGATTTTGTGCTTTAGGCCTGTATTTGGACCACGAGGGTCCTTATCTTTGTCCCTGTCCCTTATGAACTGTGGGGAGGGTTTCCGCTTCAAAAACCATCATAAAACCTGCAAAAAACAACAAAATATGTTATAAAAACCTACGATGCAGGTTTTTGACTGCTTAGGAGGTTGGCGAAGGCGGAGGAGAAGTGCAGAGGAGCGGGATATGTAGGTGGAGGATGTTTTATGGAGGAAACCTACAAAAACCAGGTTTCAAACCGTATTTGGCGTGAAATTAGAGATTGTTGGTTTTTTGAAAACCATCGGCAGTTTTCACGCAATGATAGAGTGATAAGTGGTTTATTCCAGAGGGAATGCGATCGAATCACAAAGGGACACATGGCTTTGGAAAAACCAGCGGTCTCATGTGATTTTTGGTTGTTTAAACCTTGGCGGAAAAAAATTGCGCAAAACACAATGTAGGATGTTGGATCAAGCGGGGTAGATCCAACGGTGGAGGGATGAGCGCGAGGAAAAAGGATGCTTGGGTGGAAGCTTCAATGCGAGCCAGGTGGCATGCAATGGTTGGATGGGTGCCTGGGTAGTGGGAGGTAGGCCTCGGCGGGATTTGATGTCGGGGGTAAACAAGAGTTGTCGGATCTCATAGATCGACGACGGAGATCGTTTGTAGGGGTGGAAGGATAGAAAATTGTCGGGCGATCACAGGGCAAAAGGGGCGGTGTAATAGCTGTTGATATTTAAAGATCAACTGTTGGGATTGCTTTGTGAAGTGATAAGGCGAGGATAAGGGAAAAGAAGGGAAGGAAGGAAGGGACGACTGGAAGGATAAGGTGACCAGGAGCTAAGGAAATGGTGAAAATGGGCAATCGACAGGTCAAATGTGGGTCGTCTGATCCTATGGATCTACGGTGTAGATCTCATCGGGATATCGTTTATCGGAGTGGGCAATTTATAAGGAAAATGTAGGTTTTAAATGAAAATACCGATATGATGGGGGCTTGGGATAAGGAAAAAGGCATTGTCCTATGGGAGAACAAAGAACCGGGGCTAAGGGAAAGGGGCTAACGGTTAGGCGCTTGGTCATAGCACAGGGTTTTATGGCGGTAACAAGGGAGGGGGCTTAAGCCAAGGGGACTTAAGGCCTAAAAGGGGAAGAAGGGGTTTTTCAAAGGTTTTTATGCATTTTTTGTGGGTTTTCATGGTTTTTTTAAGTTTCGATAGCTAAAAGGAAGGGTTTTTAAACCATAAAAAGGGGTTTTATAGCTATAAAAGGGGATTTTTATGAAATGAAAGGTAATTTAGAAGGTTTTTTAAGATGATGAGGGTAAAATGAGAAGGAGGAAAGGGGATTTTTTAGAGGAAAATGGAGGGTGAATAAGGGGAAAAATGAGTGAAAATAGGTTTAGAAAATAATGGAAAAAGGCCTAAAAACAATCTTTTTGGATATCAGCATGGTTTCTTGGTGGATTTCTTCAATGAAACAACAGTGAAAATCAATTTTTAGTTTATTCAGCATCAAAATACTTCAAGAATAAGAAAATTTCTTATGAAAATAATCTCTTGAAGGCTCAGGATCTATTTTAGCCATCATTTGTTTATGACAAAAATTTACTGATGGCTAACAATAACTAGTTAAAAACAGGGTGCTATTAACATGTCCTGTAGTAATACTCCTAGTTATACATTCAGATTTAGAATTAAAACACATATGTATGCATGTAACAAAGAAGAATAACAATGACAAGTTTTAGAGAGTACGTCACTCTAGATAGCTTATCACAGGGATCCTGAAGTATGATGCCAAATAGTTGATCCAATCTGCTACTCAAAATCGAAATCCAAAGCCTTCAAGTCAACAAAATATCTATAGTAATCTCTAGAAATTTTATTTCACACCAAAATACTTCAAAGAGTGAAGTATTTATATAAAATGTTTTATAAAATATCCTAGATGACTTATAGGAATTAACTTAGGAAAATTAAATATCTTACAACAATAATAGTGACATCTTGCTCAACAAATTAGCAAGCTATCATATTTTATTCAAAATAAATAGAAACAGTTTTAAGATAAGAAGCAGTTGGCTACTTATGTGTCCTCTCTGCTATCTTTTTAGATATTTTTAGAATCTAAATTGCCTTCACTGATACTCTTTCTCATTGATACACTTTCTCACTGATACACTTTCACATAGGATACTCTTTAACCTTTAGTAAGATTGCTTTCTGCAGTAAAAATTTGTTTTGACTGTGAAATCAACAAACCGATTTTTTCTTCTTCATTTGTTTGCCTTTATTTCTTCATAGCAAATTAGTAATTCTTGCCATTCCTCATTTTTAGGAATTCTAATATTCTTGAGTTTCCTAAAATTCTCATCAGCCTCATTGTACTTGGAAAATGTGGGCTTTATGACAAATAAATGCTTGATTTCATACTGCAAATAAAACAAATCTTCAAAACTTTTTAACAATATTTTTCCTATGGGAATACCTTGACCTGTTGGCTTGTTCACTTGCTCCTTGGCATGTTCTCTTATCTTTTTGTCAATCATTCTGAGGCATTAACTTATCATTGATAACCATGATATCAGGGAGTCCCTTTTGCCTTAAATTGGTGAATTTAACCATGAATCTAGTGATAGCAATGTTCATTCCTTCACATTTCTCTTCAAGTTGTCTCATCAAATTTCTTTTGGTGGTTACTTTCCTAATTTCTAGGATAGTATTTGTCCTATCATTGATTTTCAATTCTTCAATTTTTTGTCTATTCTTGTTGTTGAGGAAATTTATTAACCTTACTGCCTGCTCTGGTTTATCTGCCAAATCTGCTTGTGTCTTTTGGATCTTTGCTTGTGCTGCCAATAGTAACTCTCTTTGCTCAAAAATTACTTTTATTGAAGTTCAAACATCATGAATGGATTCAATTACATTATTCCATAAGTAATTTTTAATATATGATATCTGATCCTTAAGAGTTAATTCTTTTTTGAGCTTCTTTACCTCTTCACTCAATCAGTGGGCATTTTTCTCATGTATTTTAGCATCTATCTGAGCTGATTTGTTTGTTTTCTCAATAATTTCAATTATCTTAGACAATATGATGATTTCATTGTTTTTTAAGGACATCTCCTCCATTGCCTTTACTAGTTGACTGCTTTCATCTATAGGTGGCAACACTGTTGTAGAGGATTCAGTTATGTAGATGCAGAAGTGTCCTCAAACACATAAATTTATTAATCATGGAAAAATATTACATAGCAAATTATAGGAGTTTACAAACGTAAACTCTCACTCTCACTCTACACAATGAAATTAGGAAACTAACCTATTTATAAGCTCTATGTTCTAACTTAATCTAGTTATGGATCACTTGGAAAATCAAAAAGTGTCCATTTTCAATAAATGACCTTCTAACCATTCTACTAACTTTATTCCTATTTTAGAGCCTAGGAAACGACTCTATTCTAGAGTCCTATTTTTACTAACAAAATACTATTTATAAGTATCTCTAATATTTATTAAATATTCTAATTTAATAAATATATTTATCCTAAATTTACATTATTTAATTTATGTATTTTTGGATTTATAATTTCCTTTATGAAAGAGGCTAACATTCCCCCCTTCAAGGATAAATCCAAAATAAGAACGAGGAACCATCTTCGAAGTTCTCAAGTTGATGCTGAAAAAATCTTCAATCTCAAGAGACCATGAGTCAGCTGTATGTCTGATTCATCTCTGAATGCTGCTTGACAACTTTATCACGTGCCAAGTTGAAAAAGGATTCATCTATCCTTTGCATGAAATCAACATCAAATGTTTGTTCAAAGCCCACTGGATGATGATGTAAAAAACAACTCACTGTTGCTTTTGCTGTGCTGAAAACTGTTCACTTCTTCTTTGTTGTCGACTGCCCACTGGAAAATTTGTTGATGCCCACTGGCCATTGAAGATGCCCACTAGCTTCTTTTGTTGATTTTGTCGAGTCTTTTATTTTGACAACCATTGTCAATCTCATTGACATTTTTCCCCCTTTGTCAGCTGAAGGGAGAGACACTTCTCTTGGAAAGTTTCCTGAACTCCCCCCATTTAGGTGTAGGATTTTTACGCTGGTGTACTCCCCCATTGAACTGCATGAGAGTACCATCATCTTTTAAATGTTGGATGCACTATGTGTGATTGTATGCGATTGTATAACTGAGACAATCTGTTGACTGTGGATGACCATTTCCAAGGGTCGATCCATTCATAATGTATCTGCAATCTGGCTAATTTTTGTTGGTTGTGACATTTTTCTGAGGAATGATTGGGCTTGTCACAATGGTGACAAGGATGGAGATCAAAACACTGATCTTCCATATGACCGGTTCTTTGACAATGAGAACATTTCGGTTGGACTTCAACTTCAGGTTGCATGCAATTCTGTTTGTTTGCAACTTTGGGTTTTGTGCATTGCTAGTTGTCTGCAACTGTCTCAGAACTTGCTTAGGTGAGGGGTGCAATAAATCCTTCACTGAAAAACTTAAATTGGCTTGGAATAATATGCAATATGTAGGTTGGTGTTATTGTTGACATATCCTAAGCCTCGTCGATTCTTTTTATGTTGAATTTCTTCCCAGGGCTTGATGATGGGCTTGGAATAAATTGGAACTGGAACAAATTTGACACTTGAAGCTATTGGAATGAATGAAGTATCATCTAGATGGCTCAAAGACTTGAAAGTATCACTCTTTTCATGCAATTCAATCCTTTTAAGTTGCGACTCTAGTTGAAGACACTCAATAGTTTCATGTGTTTGATGTAGATGCCGTGAAAGATCAGCAAGAGTGTCTTTGCTGACATGCACCATGTCTTCATCACTGGAAATGGTCAAATTATGAAGAATGTTTAACAACTGAATATGTTGTGCCATTTTAACTTGCTCACTTGAAATCAGGCTCTCTTGTTGTAGATGTCATATTTTGAACGGTTTCACTTGAATGACAGGCTCGCTTGAATGTGGCTTGAATGGCATGCTCGCTTGATTGTTGCTTATTGTGCTTGCTTGGAACACTTGCTAGAATATTCTCGCTTAAACTCAGGAATTCACGCTTGCTTGATGATGATCATGTTTGTTTAAGCACTCACTTGACTTACTTGATGACTTCACGCTCACTTGAATGAATAGCCACGCTCACTTGATGTCGATCTCAACTTGCTTGAATGTTTTAACTTGTTTGGTTGATGTGATGATTGCTGCAATAAACTTCACTCTGGCTCGCTTGAAGGTTTGATCATTGTACTGAATTGATGGAAATTGCTTGAATGAATAATCACGCTCACTTGTAGGAGATGTGAACTTTTTGCTTGTTTGATTTAAAAACATGCACTCACTTGATTTTACGTAAAGGAAGGGTGTCGAACACTGTCGAAAATGCACCCAAGAAAGCTTACAATGATTTTAATGATTTACTTAAAACAATGAATTCCCTTATCCTCTTAAAAATTCATTAACAATGAATTTTTAATGATTCACTTAAAACAATGAATTTGATTACAAGTTCTTTAAATGGATTTGCAATAATGTTGATGAAGACTTTTCTTGACTAAGTGAATTTTATTGTTGATGTAGAATGCTGATGTAGACAATATTTATATGTTGTAGTGGTGCAAATGCATGTGTTGATCTTGCAGCTATTTCGGTACATGTGTTATGCTTGCTGATATTGAACTTTATGTATGCGATATTAAATAAAATCATTGATGTGTCACAACTAGGCACAAATCAAAAAGAAAAAACATGAAGCCATAAAAAAAAACATGCGCCATCACAAACACACATCGTGTACCTAAGATCCCCTTATTCAATTTCAGGCAGATCTAGGACACAATCACCAAAAAATGATATCTTTATTGAGTATTGAGATCATCTACCTTTCATCTTTTACAACATGGCCACTGAAGCTTTCTCAAATAATGATAATTTTACGTTCACAAATTTTGGAAGAAAAAGTCTTCAAAAACCGTGTGCACTAATTGCTCACACCTTATCTCTCCAAATAATCCTTATGTCTTCAAAAACATTTTTTTTTGTTTACAATTTTAAAATTTACACTTCACAAAATCACTTCAAAAACTTTCACATTTACCTTATCACTCCAGGTATTAAAAAATTTTAATGCACCTTATCACTCCAAAGATTTCAAAACATCACCCTTATTACTCCAACCCATTACAACGTTATAAAAAAATATATAGTTTATTTCTCCAGTTCCAGTAGCCACACCGTGCTTCCGCTGTGCTCTTTTGACTGCAAAGATATGCTTGCTGTAATAGGAAATAGCTCTGCCACAGACAACCCCTGTTACACCATTTTTTTGTCATCTAACCTATTACCATTAGATGGACCTAAGTACATCATGTAAGACCAATTTTACCCTAAGTAAAATTTCTCTCACTATGTGAAATAACTTAGTAAAACACCTTTATTAAGTTGTTTACAGTCTAAATAGGAAACCCCAAAAGGAAATAATAAACAAATCCATATTTTTTTATGTTTCCTCAAAGAATAATTAGTTAAACATTAATTTAATTATTATTTCTGGTCATATTTAACCCAAAACAAGGAAATCAATTAAATAAATCCTTATTTATTTGATTATTTCCTAGGAATAAGTTATTTAATCCTTATTCAAATAATATTCCTAGTTAAATTTGACTAAATCATTTATAAATAATTAAATAAACCATTATTTATTTAATTATATTTCCACCATTTCCTTAAAATAATAAATAAATCATTTATTTATTTATTATTTATAAATAAAGAATTTAACCCAAGTCAAAAATCCTTTTCCCTCCAACAAATATAATAAAATATTCTTGAAAGGTGGTTCTAGAATTTGGTTAATAATATTTTATTCATGCACCAAGTTCTAGGCCGCCCTAATATTTTGTTATAAGTAGAAGGGTTTTTCCATTCATTGGTCACCTTTTCATTTGCATTAGATCACTCTAGATCTATACTCTTGGTCCGACTTTCAGCCATTATCATTGTCACATTCTCCATCATTTGATTTGTGAGCTCCCCTTGAGTTCTATGTTTGTCTGGGTTTTCTACACCAACAAGAGAGAGAAATATTAGATCTGAAATGCTGAGGACTTTCAAGAACCCATCCCATTGAGGAGAATTGGAAACACCTTTCTTGTTTTCCTCTCGGGTGCCCCTTTAATATAAAAATTATTTCAAAAATATTGTTCTTGTCTTGTCTATTGGATGCATGGAGCAACATTTCATTTTTACTGCTTAATGTATTTTTATGCATAGATCTGGATTTTTGCAGCTTTATTTGGATCAACTAACTGCAAATTTGAAGATGTTGGCAGCCATAATTGATGTTAGGGCTATTTGTTATGCGTAGCTCAAGTGGTCTTTTATCAACAAAATATTCATACTAACAACCCCTTCATAAGGTTCCCTGCAACAAATCCATTCACAGACAAAACTCTACATTCATCTTGGATTATATCCTCCAATTTGACTTCACCACGAGCTAACATTCATCCTTCAATCGAAAGATGAAGAAATTTGCTCATCACGGCCAAGCTCAATTTCCGTATTTGAATGAATACAAACTTAACAACATACCATATTCATCTATGGCTTGGACCATCGTACGAAACCAAGGAGTAAAAGCAACGTGCTCCATACATATTTTCAAAATTCAACACAGTAACCAAAAGAAAGTGATGCAGGAGCATCTAACGCCCCTTAATTAAAGAGGAATCCAAGCAGAGTGAGGAAGACGTGGACAGTTGAAGCTGAACGAAGGGAGGAAAATCTGCTCTAAAACAGATTTGAAGCGGATTTGATGAATATATTACCTGTCGTGCATGTATTTTGGAGAGTTTCTGTTGGAGGAAAACAAGGATCGGATCTGACTGGATCCTTCCTTTCTAAACGTTTCTTATATATATATATAATGTAACAGGGATAGGAAAAATATATACAGAGCGATAGATAGGTATTCGTGAGCGAGTGGAATGTAATCGAGAGCGAACTTGTTCTAAGGCTGAAATGCCTTAGCATATAACTATTTTGTATAATATATAAAAGTTGTTCGAGTGTGAATTGTATATGCAATGTGTGCTTTATAATTGAGTTAATTCTGTGTTATGAGCCTGTTGATCGACCGTCGATCACTTCAGGATCGATGGCGATCTATATATTGTTTAACTGTTATTGTTCTGTGAAGGCGAAGTTTGAAATCGCGTGTGAATGGAGAAGGCGTTCCATATAACGATGGATCATGGATGCGAATGTATTAAAATGTGTTTGATGGAGGATCGGAGTATGGGAATTGGCATCGGACCGGAGCAGCGGAGAATGTGAAGAATTGGAGTTGGATGTAGTTGTGGACCGCCGAGGTTTATAGGGGTGGTTGTATTATTTTTAAACCCATATATTGATGTGTATGGCACGGGTTTTCAAACCTTAACGCTTATATTAATGATTGCAATGGTGATTTAGAATCCCATTAAGGGGATGGGTGATTTATAAAGATCCACGTTACAAAATGAGAAGTTTAAAACGCTTCTGACTACGCTTAGTGGGCCATAACCCACAGGCCCAAGTTCGAAATTTTACGCGCAAGGGGACTTGGGCTTACCCCAGGATCTCTTTGCGTGAAGTGGTATCAGAGCAGGGAAAGGATTTCCTGCGAGAAGAAAGAAGAATGAAAGCAGAAGGGGAAAGAGGTACAGTTGTGTTAAAGCTGGAGAGTTTATGGTCTTACTGTCGTGCAGGTGGCGGCAGTGAAAGGTGAGAAGATTTGCAGCAACCTAGAGCAAAGTGTGCTCAATTGGTTCCAGAGGAGAGAACCAGAAGGATGCCAAAAGACGGAGTGCGGAGGGCTTGGTGAGGTATCATGTAACAGAGGAGACTGTTACTGCAGAGGTTGGTTGCAGCTCACAAAGACCATGAAGGAAATTCCACTGAAGGATTGAAACAGTGGGTAGAATTGCTAAGGATAAGGAGAAGCATATGACCAGGAGGTCATAAAATTTTTGTACCTCGGGAGTCTGATGCAGGAGCATCTAACGCCTCTTAATTAAAGAGGAATCCAAGTAGAGCGAGGAAGACGTGGACAGTTGAAGCTGAACGAAGGGAGGAAAATCTGCTTTAAACAGATTTGAAGCGGATTTGATGAATATATTACCTGCCGTGCATGTATTTTGGAGAGTTTCTGTTGGAGGAAAACAAGGATCGGATCTAACTGGATCCTTCCTTTCTAAACGTTTCTTATATATATATATAATGTAACAGGGATAGGAAAAATATATACAGAACGATAGATAGGTATTCGTGAGCGAGTGGAATGTAATCGAGAGCAAACTTGTTCTAAGGATAAAATTCCTTAGCATATAACTGTTTTTTATAATATATAAAAGTTGTTCAAGTGTGAATTGTATATGCAATGTGTGCTTTATAATTGAGTTAATTCTATGTTATGAGCCTGTTGATCGACCGTCGATCACTTCAGGATCGATGGCGATCTATATATTGTTTAACTGTTATTTTTCTGTGAAGGCGAAGTTTGAAATCACGTGTGAATGGAGAAGGCGTTCCATATAACGATGGATCATGGATGCGAATGTATTAAAATGTATTTGATGGAGGATCGGAGTATGGGAATTGGCATCGGACTGGAGCAGCAGAGAATGTGAAGAATTGGAGTTGGACGTAGCTGTGGACCGTCAAGTTTTATAGGGGCGGTTGTATTATTTTTAAACCCATATATTGATGTGTATGGCGCGGTTTTTCAAACCTTAACGCCTATATTAATGATTTCAATGGTGATTTAGAATCCCATTAAGGGGATGGGCGATTTATAAAGATCCACGTTACAAAATGAGAAGTTTAAAATGCTTCCGATTACGCTTAGTGGGCCATAACCCACAGGCCCAGGTTCGAAATTTTACGCGCAAGGGGACTTGAGCTTACCCCAGGATCTCTTTGCATCAGAAATATTAAATAACAACGATTTGATTTACTATGCCGTTGTTCCTCAGAAGCGAAGGAGGGCACTCGCAAGTGGCACAAGAAACCCGTGGGTTGACTACTCTAATGCAAATGCGTTTTGTTATCTGACAAAGATCTCCGAGACGTGTGTATTAAATTCATGATTGAAGGGCGGGACACTACTTCTGCTGCTCTCTCTTGGTTCTTTTGGCTTTTCATCGAACACCAGATGTTGAAGAGAAGATATTGCTAGAAATTTAGCGGATTTTGAATTTGTCACCATCAGATAATGATTACAATTCCCATAAGGGTTTTTTCATGGAGGATCTCAAATAAATGCATTATTTGCATGCCGCGCTATCAGAAATCCTGAGGTTGTACCTACCCGTACCGCTGGAAGTCAAGGGGCTAGCCGAAGACGAGCTTGTACTGCCTGGTGGGAGTGATCTATTGACCAGAAAGCAGGTTGAGGAGGGCTTAGGCTAAATCAGCTTAGATCACTTCGACTCCATCTTCATTACACTCGAGCTCATCATTTCTGACCGTAGAAGAACTCTGTTAAAGGTTATCTCACCATACGAGGACGCTATGCTGCATAGGCTGTGAATTGCTGAGGACGCTACCAAGAAACTACTGCAGGAGCAGATTTCTGGCCTCTTCTTTTCAAAGTTTATCAATCTGCGTGGGGGACTGGACCTTTCTGTTGGCTGTGTGGACAGTCAAGATTGATCCATAAAGGATTATTGTTGACAGGAATGATTATATCAGATCATTGCAATCGGAAATAGGAGTCGCTTCCTGCTGCTAGTAGACGGGTTTCGATGCTCGGCTCCGCAGAAAATTAAAATTAAATAACAAATTGAATCTCACCATAAAAATAAAAAATCTTCAGGCTTGATTGAAATCTGGATGGATTTTTCAGCGTATTAAAGCTCTTAAAGCTCAATTTCTTCTTTTACATAAGTGCAGAAACATTAATACATGAATTCAATTCAAATGATAATACATGGATTTGGTTTCAACCTTTGAAATGGGCACATATTCAGATTTAAAAATCTAGAAATAAATCACAATTAAATTTCTTTTCTAAAAACATTTAATTGACTGCATACCAATTATTTGCTGATGAATTCAATGGAGTTTTACAAGAACTTGTAGAGTTGGAATCTCCTCTTCACATTCACTGCAACATTATCATAGCTCTGATACCACATGTAGTTGCAGAAGTGTCCTCAGACACATAACTTTATTAATCATGGAAAAATATTACATATAAAATTATAGGAGTTTACAAATGTAAACTCTCACTCTCACTTTACACAATGAAATTAGGAAATTAACCTATTTATAAGCTCTATGTTCTAACTTAATCTAGTTATGGATCACTTGGAAAATAAACAAATGTCCATTTACAATAAATGAACTTCTAACCATTCTACTAACTTTATTCCTATTTTAGAGCCTAGGAAACGACTCTATTCTAGAGTCCTATTTTTACTAAAAAATGCTATTTCTAAGTATCTCTAATATTTATTAAATATTCGAATTTAATAGATATATTTATCCTAACTTTACATTATTTAATTTATGTCTTTTTGGATTTATAATTGCCTTTATGAAAGAGGCTAACAAGTTACTGAATTTTTTGAAGAAGTCACTAGCACTACAATGGCCAGTGGCTCTTTTGGTGCCAATTTGTCTGCCAAAGTATAAGGAACTGTTGTTGTTGTTAGCCAGCTATAAAATTTGTTATAGCAAATGCTAGCTAAAACTTTTTGGAGCCTTCAAGGAACAAATTTTCTGACTAAAAAGTGTTGGCTCTTGAAGACTCTTGAAGGCCTCCTACCTCTGTCCCAATCTTCACTACTGTGCCTTTTTTCCCCTTCAGAAATCCTGCTGATTCCCAAGGAAGAATACTGCTGCAAACACCTTTTTCCCTTTTCACCTTCTCCCAACACTAACCTCATTTTTAACCCCTTCATATCCCATGAAACCTCTCATTTTCATGTTTTTCCCCTTTTCCCTTTGTTCAACATCCCTTGGTAAGGTTTTAAGACTCCCCTTTGGCCTTATCGAAATTCTTAAATTCCTTTGAAAACCATTAAAATGCACATTTTTATGTATTTGGGACTTAAGCTCCCTTGGGCTAAGTCTTTAGTCCTCCCTCCCATATGCCCTGGCACCAGAACCAAGTGCCAACTCTCCAGGTGCTTATAGCGTTGCCCTTAGCCCCTCCTTTCTAGCGCCCGGTCGTATTATCCTCCATACACCCCAATGTCCCGCAGTCGAGCGCCAAGCCGCTTTGTAAATAATATTTTAAAACTTTGGTTTATATTAAAAAATTGACGGTTTTATTATTTTATAAAAAATTCCACCGGTTCCACTTTTAAATCGTTCTACACTGTAGATTTGATCTGAATATTGGACGACGCGGAGTCCATCAGCCCGGTGGTCCTTGCCAACCACTCACCATTCCAAAAATCGCGCGGTATTCATCGCACTGCCTTTGGGCGAGTGCTGTTTTCTCCCGATCGACAGTGATTCTATACGTTGGCCGACGCGTGTCCTGCGCACTGTTCATAAAACCACCATCCATCGCGCATTAAAGTTTGGACGTGGACCCTGCGCGATATTGATCCGCGCCGTCCGATCTAAGGCTGCCCATCCGACGGCTATCGCTCACCGGAGATGCCCGATAGTTAACTAGGCTACGGTGTGGTCATTCAAGCATCTCCGTCGTCGATCTGATCTGTAGATCGACGGCCCATAATTCATCGCCCTGATTCCTCCGCTTTGAATTTTCGCCTCCGCTCCTAACCGTCGATATTTGCACGATCGGCGACTTCGATTCAAATCCCTTCTCCGCCTTCCCTTTGAATTCTTCTGATCGATCTCGACTGTTGGATGATGCCATCCAACATCCATGCTCCCCCCACGTACCTTCTGAAGCAGATTGATACACGCAGGATTTTATAATATTTGTTTGTATTTTGCAGGGTTTAGAGGTTATTTCGCCATGGTTGAAGAAAATTTAAAGGCAGAGGGTGATGATCCTCCCACCTTCGATTCATCAAACAAAATCCTTCGCAGGGTTTGAAATTCACGTTTCATCAGTGTTTCATGATGCATTGATGCCATATCACCCCTACACAACCCTGCACACCAGAAAAACACCATAAATCAAACACAGTCGAAGAGTATCAGTGTTGAAGACCGGAAACACACCACAACAGAATATTAGAGACAGATCTATGGGGGATTATAGCTAAGAAAGATTATCAAAAGCCTAATCCCTGACTAAAACATAGTTAAAGGAAAAATCATACGTGTCTAGCAGATAGAAAGGCCTCCACCGCCACATCTGAGGCAAATTGATTCCTCCCAGCCACCATAGTGCCACCTGTGCCTCAAAGCATTCAAACAGAGGCCAGAGTTATTGATCCAAATTAGATATTTTCCTCAGTGCAGCCACATAGTGAATTCTGCAAATAAACTAATGACAAAATATCTGTAGAGTTACTCCAACATGACACAGAGCCTCAGAAGTCAACAAAAGCTCCCATCGAGCTTAAATCTTAAATGTAGAACATTAATACAGACAAAAATTTGTAAACCTCTTCATTGAGCCCCCAAAGGCCAAGAAGCCATTTAAGTCTGTATTAATTAGTTTTTGAGATATTTTATCAGATCTCACCTCCTCATTCTTCTATATATACTTCTGAAGAAGATGAGTGAGGGGTTGGTTGTTGGTTGATCACTAGTTGTAATTTTGGAACTCTCTGAAATAATACATAGTCTGTTGAAGTTGAAGAAGAAATTGAAGTCTTGGAAGCCTTGATGATGTTGTTGCACGCTTGTGATTTAGAAGGCTCTATCATTGGATCCATGAGTTTGGATTTTGGTGAAGTATTCTGAATTGTTTAATGTTTTTCCCCTGTTTTCATTATGTTACATAAATTCTTACTACAGTAGGTTGAAAGTTTTAGGCTAAGAAATTATTCCTGGAAGCACCTTAGACCTATTCATCCTTCACTGTTTTATGTTTTCTTCTGCTGAAGTATTTTAGAGTCTTTAATCTCTCTCTTTAGTCTTCATGCTCGTTTATTTCCTTAATAGTTCGAATAGTTGGTTTCAGCATGAACTATGGTTTTCCCTGCTTGTTTGCTGCCACTTAAAAACTGTTATTGAAGTCTCCCTTTGAAGTTTCTTGTTTATAGAGAATCAACGAGGTCTGTTTCGATCTTTCCCTTTGTCCTTGCTTAAAACGTTGCCTTGAAGGTATTTATAGTTGTAATCATAGATGTGTTAGGTGTTCCCTCTTCTATGACTGCAATTATCAGTGAATATTTTATGTCTTCTAAGTCATTTGAAATAAAATCTTTGAGGAAATAGGGTGTTCCCCGAATCTTAGATTTCATTTTAAAAATTGTTTTGAAATCATTATTTGCTTAAAGATGTGACTTGTAGAATTCATGGCTATCCCTGTCTACCAAATAGCTCTTTATTGTTCAAATTGTGCTTTCAAATTCCCTTTGTTTGAGAATTTAACTTCTCTTTTCAAATCTTTGATGCCCATCTCATTCCAAAATCAAAGGATCCCGTGGACAAGTTAGATTTGCCCTCTGATATCCCATATCCATTGATGAGTATGTTATGAACTCTTCTTGACTCCATTGCCCAATGAACCAGATGTTTCTCCGTTCTATATATATTTCCTAGATCTTTTATGTTCTGTGGTATCAATCCAACCAAACAAACAAACAAACAACTGCACTTAATAACTAGTCTAAAATCCATATGTTAAGCACACAAGATAAACCTTTGCAAACAAACATTCGAGAGATCCCTCTCTGAGAACAGGAGGACTAGATCCTGGGACTCTAAAGATTGGTTCTGATGTTGCCTTGTATTTTGATTTTCCAAACTATCAAAACACGGGACACCAACAGCTATGAGGACTCGGATGTGTTAGGGTTCTAGTGTTTTGGCCAGATTGGCAAGACCAAAAGACTAGACAACATCACAATCACTTTGGGGCCCTAGGATCTAGCCCTACTGGACCCGGAGAGGGATCTCTCCACAAAGCAAAGAATGATATACCTCTTAAAGCTAAAAATGAGGTATTAGGCTAGGTATGAAGCACAAAGGGGGGTTTAAAATGATTTGGTTGGTTGTTGGGTTGGTTTGAGATCATTAACTGAGAAGGTTATGGAATGAAAGGAGCAAAGAAGTAGGATGTTTCGGCAAAAGAGGAGAGGTTAGGAATGTGCCATCCATTGGGCTATGGAGTCATGAAAGGAGATTACTTGCAAAACAATTAGCCAAGGCTTTCCAAAGGGCAAGTCATCTATACTAAAGGATATTTAAGATAGATGGTGAAATGGAACAATAAGGAGTGAAGGAGAGACACAAAGGGTAGCTTAAGATCAGACCAGAGTTCATCTAACTCCAGATCTGCTTCAACATGATCTTAAAGGGAAAAAACTTAAGATTTAAACACAAAACTAGGCCTAAGGTCAGAGAAGGAATTTTAACCTTCAATGCTTTGACACTAGTTCAAGAGATCTTCGAAAGGCCATTTTGTTGGAAAAGGACCCCAGTGGACAGGGCTCACACTAAATCCCCGATATCTCAATTCTTCCAGCTCAAAACCAACAAGAACATCCAAGCGGCAAACCCCGAATTCACACATCAGTAAGCATGGGCTGGACCAACATCTTCACTGGTTAAATTACATGAATTTTCTCTTAAATTCACATTAAGCAGAAAACATCAAAGACAAGAAGAGTAGTGAGCATTAGGGTACCATGCAGGGGTACATCCTAAGCCTGATTTACGGATTCTTATCAGAGAATAAATGGACAGCATGAATAATGTAAATAGACAATTAAATAAGAGAAACATCGCCCATAATATAGACCAGGATCCTGTGAAATTTGCTTGATTAATTGATATGAAAAACCAGTCACATACACTGAGCTCAATAGCTGATACAGTCCAAAATTTCTCCTTCCAGTCTACTATGTTACAAACTACTCAGCTACTCTCCCTCAACAATTTTCTAACAATCGAACGAGTCCCTACACTAACAGGAACAACAACCTTTACAATATGTTCTTCAGGGGTTCTTATAGGAGGATGAGTAACTGTGGAAGTAGATATAAATTAAATGGATCCATTACGACAGAGTGGAGGAAGCATCTACGCCCACTCTTCTTAATAGCTTTGCACTGTACTCTATAGTCTCATTCAGAGTCTCTGTCAGGCCGATATTTGACCATCGGATGTGTTCTTTAACGTCCTTTCTAGCTGTAAGGCACTATGTTCTATCTTATGAAGCAAGTAAGGTGACTGAAGGTCTTCTGGGTTTCCATGCTTCCATTATTGTTGTCCTAAAAGTCTTTGGAAGCTTTCTATCAGTGAAATGGCTTTTAGGAACTTGGGGAGGCATGGAGACTTCTGTAGGAAGATGTACTTTCTGAGAAAATACATTTTGCTGACATATACACAGATATTGCTTGTTTCATGTGCATTAGTCTTCAAATTGCGTCTTCTTCCTATGAATAAGGATTAAAACATCAAATATTCAATTACGGGTTTTAACACCCTTAATCCTTGCTACTCATACACTGGTCGGTGCTGTAATGGCCTCTCTATGTTCTGAATCACCGTGGATGTGATTATGGAAAACAAAGTGAATTCATCACTCTTGTAACCCTGCACAATAAAATAAACCGGTTATAAAATCCAATAAGTGGCGGAATAACTGCTGTGGAGGCCTGTGGAATGGTGGCGCAACTATGGAAACAGTGGCTGTAGTGGAGGAATGGTGAAAAAGCAAGCGAAAACACTGCAGAATGATGAAGAAATGACCTGATGGGGGTTTGGTGTGATAAGGGTCATGGGCCGTCCAATCAGATATGGAAATGGATATCAACGTCCATGATTCATGAACGAAGAATGTTAACACGAAGTTAGGCGAAGAAATAATGTTTAGTTTAAAGCCCAAAGTCTTAAGGTTCAGACAAATACAAAGGAAATGGATCAAATGAATGGAGTCGGGCCTTTAATGGTGGGACCCGGTTAAGGCGGAGGGCGATTAGATATGAACCGTTGGATCTCAGGAGGAGGTCAGCGATGGTGATTGTCGAACGAGACTCTTTGGAGGCTCCGATGAAGAAATATGATGGAAATGCAAGATGAGATATGGACCATTGATCTAGATTAGATGGACAGTTGTGATCGAATATGGAGGTTGCGGGGGCAAAAGGAGGAAAGTGGTTTCAGGAGGAAAACCACCGGTGTCACGTTGCAGAAAAAAGGTTTTGAAATCCACCTGAAAAAACAAAATATACATCGCTGAGCAACACGTGGCCTTTTAAAACCGCTCATATCACTTAAATCTCAAGCGTTAAAACTCGGACATTAAAATCACGCGATATGCACGCTGGCTGTTGGATCTGGAGCGAAGAGATCGGACGGCAGAGGATGAAGTGCGATGAGGGGAGATGCGTAGTCGGTTAAGCAGTGAATAGTCAACGACATGTTTGATCCTGGCCATTAGATCTAAAGAATGGACGGTCAAGATCTTCAGATGGAACGCAGAGGCAAAGGGTCAAGTCAATGGGCGGGATGAATGAGGGTCGTTAGATCTGTAGAGATCAACGGTGGTGATTGGATCAGGGACAACCAATCGGGGACACAGGGGTGGAGTGAGAAGGAATCTAGACCATTTTATCAAGCAGGATGGATGGCTCAGATTTAATCGGGGCTCGCCAATCGGGGAGATCAAATGCAATGCGATTGGCGTGATCGACGGCGAGCGATTACGCGATAGCCGTCCAAACTGGAAATAGATCGATGGTATTAAAAAAATCAAAGGGGTAAATGGGTATGGATGACGGGCACACTATGATTAGCATTGGACTGCTAGATCTTCATAGATCAATGGCTGAAAACAAAGCGAAAGCCGACAGCGTAAAACTTTCTCGCATCGGGGAAAATCAAGTTTGTAATGGAATGCGCCCACTTGTTTCTTCCGATTGCAATTAGCGCCTAGGCCTTTAGCACTTGGTTTTGGGTGCGGGTCATGTGGGGAAGTGGTTAAGGGGGCTGGCTGAAAGGGGCTTAAGCCTCATATGCACAATAAGTGTTTTTGGCCTTATTTTAATGTTTTTTAAGGCCAAAAGAGGGATTCGGTAGGGAGAATAAGGGGTGTTTAGGCCAGACAAAGGATATCATAAGGCTTAAACAAGGTTTTGGGAAGATTTATATGGTTTATGAGGGAAATTAAAAAGGGGAAAAAGGAGGTGAAAAGTGGGGTTTAGTGGGAATGAAATAACCAAATGGAGGCCTTCTTGGGCATTTTCTTCACAGAAATAGAGGGGCTTTTTAACTGGAAACAATAGTGAGGATTTTTCAAAGGAAAAAAGGCACAAGGAGGCTTAAGGATGATGTGTTTTTAGACATAATGCATTCCTTGAAGGCTCAAAAAATTCATAGGGGGCTAACAGTGGCTCCACATGGGGATGGCATCTTCTTGAAGGTGTCAAGAATTTAGAGAATGATCTTTGGAGTAGGCCAGATGCCTGATACTTGACACATCCATTTTCTTTCTTGGATCAGCTACCACAAATCATGAAGACATTATATCAGCAGTAAACATTCTCCCAGATAAGTACCTACCCAGAATATAGTCCTAACATTTTTTCTTTTGGGTGCATTTAGACTTGCAGACCCTTTACATCATCAATTTTTACAAACATGAAAAATAAACCTATTCTACTTCTACCCTTATTACTCCATGAGACCAGATTAAACTGTTGGCCTCATAGTTTCTCTACCTAAACTAATGTCTGCTAGGATTAAACTGTCTAGCAGACTTCTTCTGTACATTCTAAGACAGAAATTGAAAAACAGTCAAGCCAGGATTAGACTGTCTAGCTTGCTGTGGGCCATGGCATAAGGGAAAAAATGTTCATGGACTGACTCTTTGCAGAAATTTAAAACAAGTAACTAAATGCTCATAGAATAAGCTTTATTGAGCTTTCCTACCTACTCTACACTAATTTGGAAACCTCTGATGCTCTAGGTGATGCAATAATGCCAGTGTATCCAGTCAAGAAATAACAAAAAAGGGCAGAAGAATTGATTGCTTATCAGAGACAACCATGAGGTGCTCTGCATGTGGGTCTCCAAAACTGAGGCCACCACCGATGGTGACCGCTTCTGACGTATCTGGCTCTTTCAAAGGATTAGTGTTTGAAGGGCTGAGCGAATTAGGGCCTCCATGTACTTTGCCACGGGATCAATCAGAACATGATATAAACTTTCTTCTTTAAGGCCTTTCATGGCTGGTAGATCGTCTGTATTTTGGGTAGCTTCAATCACTGCATCTGTAGTGTGGCCTCTGTCATCACATTCCTCCTTTCCCTGGTTGGGATCATTTGGAACATGGGCATCAACCAGGAATACCTCTTCGTCAACTGGATCAAGCCAAATATGTCTGTGAGAAAGAAGATCTCCCTCATTTTCACTGCAGCCTGAACTAGAGGGCTCCTCCTGAATAGCAGAACTGTCCTCTTCTGAACTTGGCAGATTCTGCTGGAGTGAACTGAAATCTATGAAAAAATTAACATATTCTTGATCAGGGGCTTCTTTGATTACCTCGGCCCTTTCAGGAGAAGGCTCTGGATATTCGTCTTGCTCAATATTTTCTTCATTTATTTCTTCCTTATCCTCTGTGCTGAAGAGCTGCTGGCTTCCATCTTATTTGAAATTATCACTGATGATCTGATATACAATAGGGTGAATATCCAACGAATCTTCATCTGATATCATGCTTTCAACACTTTCTTCATCAGTATCATAGATGGCCTGCACCGACTCATCGATTTCTTGCAGTTGATGGTCATGATCTTCCCCCAATGAATCTACTAATGATGGTCCTGCAATCTTAGCTTTCCTTTGGAAAAAATCATCATCAGACAGAACATCATTAGATAAATCATAATTATAAGCAACGTTATCCATCAAACCTTCTGGAAACTCATAAATTCTTTCTTCAAAATGATCTGCAAG